>OY282560.1:227342891-228047891 GCA_958295665.1 Tipula vernalis
AACGCTTGTCCTAGAGCCCTTGTAATTTAAATTATTTAAATAAAAAAAAAAAAATTAATTAAAAATTTAAATAACGTATTTAAATAAAAAATGGAGGTGTGGCCAACACACGACTTTCTTTTACGAACAGAGAATTTTGAGAAATTTAATTTTTTTTAAATTTTTTATTTTTATTTGTTTTTAATTTTTGGAAACATTTTGTATTAAGTAGTTTTTTGTAAACCTTATACTTTTTAAGATATTTGCAAAATAAATTTTCTGAACCAAGGGAGTGGCCACTTCCGGTTAGCCGATTTGGCGTAAAATTCACTGGGACCTCCCAATTTATCAAAAAAGCTTAAATCTGAAGTTTCAGTTCGATTGGTTAATCCATCTGGGCTGTAGAGAGGACACAGACAGACTGACAAACTGACAGACAGACAGACAGACAGACACCATTTCGAAACCCACTTTTTCGGACTCAGGGGACCTCAAAACAAATAAATCTCTAAAAATCTCAAGGTCCAAAATTTTCATGATTATTATACTCTATTTTACGTAAAAGAAAGTAAAATTACCAAAATTGTTTTTATTTATTTATCAACCACCAAAAATGTATGTAAAAATTCAAATTGACAGGTCTTCAAATATTTTCTAAGATATTTGGAGAGTTTTTAAGAGATATTTTAAGAGTACTACCAACAGAATACCAATTAAGAGATTCTCTTAAAAAAATCTCGCACGGTAAAACCAATTTACCTAAAAACAATTCGTCTAAAACAATTTAACTAAGGACTTGTTCGAAGTTTGTGATAATTATTCTAGCTGTAATAATTATGACATTATTTTGTATGCAACCAAATTATCACAGCCACTACTTGTTGTAAATTTGACATTTCTGTGATTATCGGTTTCTATGTCGAGCATAATTTAAATTTTTATTTTTATACCAATTACTGTTCCAGTTACCAAAGTAAGAAGGTTATTGATAAACTTAGTGTAAAACACATTTTCAAAAACTTTTTTTGGAATGGCCAAGTTTACGTCGGTAATTATTTTTATTTAAATAATTTTAGATAAATTGAAACGAATTGTTTTAGACGAATTTATATAAAGAATTTGTTAGGCAAATTGTTTTTAGGCAAATGTTTTTAGGTAAATTGTTTTTAGTTAAATTGCTTTAGACTAATTGAATTTAAACAAATTGTTTTTAGATGAATTGTGTTTAGACGAATTGTTTTTAGGTAAATTGGTTTCGGTTAAATTGTTTTAGATGAATTGTTTTTAGACAAATTGTTTCTAGGTAAATTGGTTTTAGTTAAATTGTATTAGGTAAACTGTTTTAGACGAGTTGCTTTAGATGAATTGTTTTTAGATGAATTGTTTTTAGGTAAACTGTTTTAGATAAAAAATCCGTTTTCCAAGCTGACGTCTCATTTCATAATTATGCGTATTCGATAATTTAGTTATCTTCATATTGTGTTTGATTAACCCATTTACTATTTTGTAAACCAAGACTAGCAATTCTAACCGATAACAATACATCAAATAAAATTGTCATTTTCTGTAATATTTCCAATTCATCTAACTTGTAAGATGTACAACCACTCCAAATCAGGCTTAAATGTGCTAAGCGCGACTGAATGCAGTCATAATATAATAGCAATATGGAGTTCTTAGGTAGTATATGTTTTATCCGATTGATAGAAAATTACTATATATGGCAACTAAGCTTACTATCAATCATCAAACCCAGATAGTTATAACATTCGATTTTTTACATTGTGTGCTTAATATCACTGTTTTGGTATTTTAATTTGAAAACACTTTAAAATAAAAGAGAAAAAACTATCTTTTAGTGATATTTGTTTTTATTATTTTAAGTAGTATTCTAGGAATAAGTCATAAGTTGATAAGAGCGAATGCTCGAAACTAAAGTCCTTAACAAATATCACTAAAAGATAGTTTATTCTCTTTTATTTTAAAGTTTTTTTTAAATTAAACAAAGGGTGTCCCAAAATTAACGCAAGATCTGAATTAAATAGCAAACACAGTTTTTAGTCTTTAGATTGTTATTTTTTTATTGAATCATAAAGTACATATATGATTAAGGTTATTTATGGAATAACACATCGGGCAATAAATGGCCTTTACGGTTTTGCTGACACATACGCACTCTTTTGTCGAAATTTTCCATGACCATTCTGCATAAATGTGGCTGAATTTCATTGATGCAGCGTTTAATTTCCTCCTGTAATGCACGGGTGGTTGTGGGCTTGTTAACATATACCTTTAACTTCAAATAATCCAATAAAAAGAAATCTAATGGCGTTAAATCACACGATCTGGGGGGCCAATTCTGATCACCGAAACGAGAGAGTACACGACCAGGAAATGTCTCATGCAGTAATTGAATTATTTCACGGGCTGTATGGCATGTGGCACCGTGTTGTTGAAACCACATATTGGTCATTTTGGTGTTATCATGTCGCAATATCGAGCACCAGTAACAGTCACTGCTTGATCAGCCTCATTTTCAAAGAAGTATGGTCCAGTTGAAGTTGATGCCTCCAGCCCACAATCCGCACCAAACAGTGATACGTTGTGGATGCATTTGTTTTTCGACAATCACATGTGCGTTCTCCGAACTCCAAATACGGCATTTTTGGCGATTAACAAAGCTTTCAAGGTGAAAATGTGCTTCATCACTTAGGATGATTTTGCTCGAAAAATCAGCATCCACTTGTTGATGTTCAATAATCCATTCAAAACTCTCTTCGCTGTGCGTGGTCGTTAGGCTTCAGTTGTTGTGTTAATTGAATTTTGTAAGGATGGAGACACAGATCTTTTCTGAGTATATGCCATAGAGAGCTTCTTGAAATTTGCAATTCTTGTCCACGACGCCAAATTCATGTTCTGAGATTTTCACTAACACTCTCACGCACTGCTTCGATATTGACATTTGAACGGCTTGTTTTTGGACGACCAGTCTTTTTAGCGTCTCTAACTGATCCAGTCTCTTCACAGTTGACGAATTTAAAACACTATTCTGACCATATTTTGTATGAAATTTTCTGCTTTCATTATTTTTGAGATATTGTTCAATAATGAAAATAATCGGGTAATATTTCATTTTTACTAACCCTAGACTTTCAGCTGTCAAATTGTTTTTTTTTCCAGGGTTGCCAACAATTTATTGTACAAATGGCGGCAAATTCAAATCTTGCGTTAATTTTGAAACACCATTTACTTAATAACTCTTTTAATTATGAAAGAGTTGTAAGTATCAGTTGCTCATTTAAAGTCCTGTTTTTGTTTAGCCGTGGTTCAGTACTAAATGATTCAGATTAAGCCAGTTTTTTAGAAGGATTATATCTGAATTAATTTTGATGAGTAAATCTGCTAGGTTCTATGGCTTGTTCATAATAATCCCATCGTCTGCAAATAATTGAATTTGTCCGTGCAAATTAATAAAGGTTACATCATTTATGTTTATATTAAATAGAGATCAGATCCTTGGGGAACATCTCCATCCAATTTACCAGGTTTACTGCTTCAGTCTCCTATTTTGACTGGTGGGGCAATTTAAATGAGCATACATGAAAAATTTTGTGGCAACAAACATTAACATCAAAAATAATAAATTGGCGCAAACATATATAGTATATGAGAATCCAAAAAACTACTTTCTAAATGACATATTAAATATTCTGGTAACAAGCATTTGGCGTCAAAAATAATAAATTGGCAACAAATATAATATTTTGGAACAAAAAAAAATAATTTTTAGGGACAAAAAAAAATCGCGACAATCTATCAAATTTAATCGATACAAATTATTTGATATTTCATTTGTCTGCAAGGTTGACGAAGCAATTTTAAAAATAAATCTCCATTTCTAGAATATTTTAAAACTAAATTTCAATTGTTTGACTCTCAAAATGTTTATTTTGATGCCCAAAAATAATTTTTTGTATTCCCTTCCAATAGTTCCAACAAATTATAAATGTTGCCAATTTATAATTTTTTGTTCCAAAAAGGAATTTGGGGTATATCACTGAGCCTTTTTAACATAACTTTTTCAAAAACCTTTGTAACGTTTGATAGAATAAAAATAAGTTAATTAGCCAACACCATTTCATTGCCGGATTTATATATTGGCGTGGCTCTTGCTTGTTTTAGGGAGCTGGGAAATTGACCAGAAATGAAAGATTGGTTAAACAATTTTTTAATTACCTCAAAGAAATTTTATCTTCTCCAGTTGCAGTGTTTTCTTTCAGTTAAAGTAATATATTCAGCGTCACAAGTGGGCTTAGAAAAAAAGTTCTGTTATTTGATACTGTATATATACAAAATCGTCAATTGTTGGATTTGGAAGATATATTCTTAATAAAATAAGCACTAAATCGCTCTACGACCTCCTTTTCTGTTGACTTCACGACCTATATGGAGCTGCAGTTTTGCCGAGGTATTCTGACTTTTATTGATTTGTTTGAAATAATTCCACAATTACTTTGGTTTATCAATATTTCTCACAAGTTAACATGTTGTGGTACTTAAAATCGCCCATTGTTTCCTTTAGTCCACTTAATTTTCTTTGCTATAACTGCACCCTGATTCTCTAAAAAATAAGATAATGTGTAAACTTGAAAACTTGTAAAAAGCAAAGCTTTCTTTTATCGGTTTCAAATTTTTGGTTATTAAGTGGAGTGTGTTCATAAACTTTACATTGTAACGATATTGTAACAATGACAGCCAGAAAGGCAGTATTTAGCAGGGTAAAAAATTACAATGTAAGTTTATGAACGCTTTGTGGTTACCATATTGTTACAATGTAGAGTTTATGAATACGCTCCAGGCGTACAAGAATGAAATGCGAATTTGAAAAACAGATGGTGCACCCTTTCGGCGTTTCAAAGGTGGTGACCTCGATGTTGCAGGCAAGGAACACGGAAAACCACCAAAACGGTACGAAGATGCGAATTGCAAGCTTTGTTGGCCGAAGACGACACTAAAACACAAAAACAACTCGCAGAGTAATTAAGTGTTAGTCAAAAAGCTGTTTTCAATCGCCTACGAGAGATGGGCAAGTTTCAGAAGGTCGGCATATGCGTAAGACATGAGTTGGACAAGGGGCAACGGTGGAACGGTGGTAAGAGATAGAATGACATACTTCTGGTTTTCAGTTTAATCCTCGCCGCTACCAACAAGAATTGATCGATTTGTACCGTTTGCTGCTCAAAAAACGACCAGAATATCAAAAAAGGCAACATAACTTCATTTTTCTCCATGATATTGCTCCATCATACATGGGAAAATGGGCTTGCGATACGTTGGAAGCACTCTACTGAGAAATGCTAGCCCATGCGGTTACTCATCAGACTTGGCTCCTTCCGATTACCACTTGTTTGCTGAACAACGCGGGGAAGGGGAAGATTTTTACTGGCATTTTATGCCCAAATTTCCCGAGAGATGAGAAACATGTGTAACTAGGGATGGAGCATACCTTGAATATATCATTTTAATAGTTCTTCCGAATTTAATGTGTTTTTTTTCGAAAAAAAATCCGCATTTCATACTTGTACAGCTGGTATTTGAGTAGCAGTCAAATCGAAAAACTGCAAACTCATTAAGTAATCTTTGCTTTTTACAAGGTTTCACGTTTACACATTATCTTATTTTTTTACAGAATCAGCTTCCAGTACTTAATTTTAATAATTTATTTCGTACATTTATTAGGCTTTTGATTTCTCTGGTCAACCATGTTTTATGCCCGCTTGGTGAACATTTTTCGAATATCTCAGATAGATGATGAAAAAAATCGTCAATATTTAAACTGTTTAATAGATAAGCCCAAGCCGAATCTAAAAACACATTACTACAGTATAGAACTTGACAAGTTATAGGTTTTAGCTGTTTTGATATTTTTGTATTGCTGACTTGCAAAAAGAGTAACATTTCAAGTGATAGTGCCGTATGAGAAATATTTAAGTCGTACTTGTAAACAAATATATGTATCAGTTAAAATGTGGTCAACAATTGTGTTAACCGAGTTTTAAGATCGAAAATCAATTTATTATTTTATAACTAGTCATCACTAGTTTGGTAAAATTATTTTTTACCATACCATTAGTTCTTACCTTATCGCACATGATATAGAAAAGTGATACAACTCAAAAAATTGAGTTTTTGAGATAATTCGTCATAAAGATGGACAATGAGGAGACATAGTGGCGTTTTCATATTTATTTTACAGAGCGAGATACGGCTTAATTTTCCGATCTTTCTTTTTTTCACGCCCATATAGAGAATAGTGTAGTAAAATCTAAATTAATATTTTGCCTTTTGCTTTCCTGAAAAATTTGAAATTTTGAATTGTGTCTCTATTCTTTGTCACGTGCGATATATTCTAACAATATTAAGCACTGAAAGTCAATACACTTTATACAAAAAAGAAATAATTTGTGACAGGTAATTTTTTGTAGAATAATCAAAAAATAAATCACAAGCAACAAAATATGGTTTAATGTATTGTAGTTAAGGAAAAATTATGTTTACTTAAACTAAATGTGTTAGCGGTTAGTATATTGAACCCATGTTGTTGTTGTATTCAATAGTTGACAATAATTTTAATATACAAAATGTTGCAATTTCACATTAATACATGTTCCGCTAAAAAATTGAACAAACAATAGTTCGTTTTAGTAAATTACTTTAGACGAATTCTTTTTGATAAATTGGTTTAGGCCAAAAGCCTGCGAACCATTTTTCTTAGTCTGGCTTCGTATTTGTTAGAGGAATTCTTTTTTGTAAGTGAACAAGTAAATTATTTAACAAAAAGCTTTCCTTCCATTTTCAAAAGTGAACAACTTTTGACTGAAATATAAACTTTGGCTCTAAAAATTCTTTTGGGAAATTTTACTAACAATAGAGCTAGTAAAAAGCAAATGGAGGCAGCACAACATCTATTGTGCTGGACCCTGCTTAATTATCTGTACAATCAATATTCAGGCTCTTAATGAATCTGATAATTCTACCGGCCGGTACAAGATACATACTATCTGGGCTCATTGTTCTCCCTTTTAGATGTTGCAATCTTTGCTGGTAAATGGCTGGGCATTGGCACAGAATATGTTCCGCTGATTCCGCTTCCAGATCGCAGAAGTGGCATCTATCTGTCGTACTCAGGCCCATCTTCTTAAGGTGATACCTTAAGGGGAAATGATCAGTGAGGAAGCCAGTAAGAAGCCTCAACTCAGGTTTCCTAAGTTCAAGACATTCCTTAACCCTGACAGATGAAGGTGATATACATTTCTTCGCCTGTCGCAAACCTGGAATTCTGCGCCAATAGGAGGACTTTTGAACATCCTCCCAGCGTTTTATTGCTGCTCTAAGGTGTCCCCCCCCCCCTTCGAATAACCTCTCAAATTGACAACCAAAATACCCGGTATGTAGCTAAATCTTAACACTAAATGAAAATTAAAAATTAGAAAGTTTCGTATTATATTTAGTTCATTATTTATTTATTAAACTTAACATAGAATAAAAAATTACATAAAAATTAATTCCCGGTGTTTGTGGTACATCGCAAGCAAGTTGCTACAGACAATGTGCGCTGTACCGGCCCAAAATACTTTCGATACCGTTTTTGGTAGCAAAATATCGCGTTATTGGCGGGTTCTTGGAACGCTTACTAATTTCGCCACATCCAACATGTTATAAAAAATGCCAGTGGCCAGAGATTCGTCCTCCTTTTGCATCAATATTGCACGCTGACCTTAGGTTAGTTATAATCTAGGCTCATTGTTGGTTTATTGGCCGATCCTGGTTTCTCCTTGTCATATTGCATAGTGTATAAAATCACCACAGTTTTGTTTTTTTGGAATATACGAACACATTGTGATGTTGTTCGAAAATCCGAAAATAGACGATTCGACAGGTCGAGGTTTGCCTTTTACAACTAGGAATTCCGCTGGTATGAATCGCCGTCTTTTATTTATTGTCCCTAGAATTGATAAATTGTGGTCACGCATCAAACTAGAAGCTACGTAATATTTTGACTTCCACGAAAAATAGTACAGCATAAATCTTTAACAACACGTTCTCCTTGGCTACTTTCCTTAATTTATAATGCCGAGAAATCCATCAAATTCAGAGACACTTAACTTTGAGGTCCTTTACGATTGGTTTCGCGAATGATGATGTCACAAATGTAATCACGTATAAATAGTTTAAATGTTTGGATGATGCTTAGACTGTTTGTTTTATTTGTTGGGCCTGCAGTGGCCGATTTAAAAACGCTATGCGACAGATTTCTGCGATGTGTTGGTGGAATTTCACTCCAAACTGTTCCATCCCTTGCCTTATATTCCAAAGGGTTCGATTGCTCCACGTGTTCTCGTCGTCGAGTCGTCGTCTTTTATTATCTATTTCACTAAAATTTTTAATTTTCCCGTATATTTGTTGATAAGTGTCGTGCCAATATATTCAGTTATCATAAATAAAACAGGATTGTACAAAACCAGGAAATGCAATAGCAGGTTGTATTAATAAATAAAATTGAAATGATCAAAATTTATTTATACTAACGTAAAATTCAATTTTAAAACAAAATTTTACGCAAAATGAATAGAAATCGTACATACTTACCCGGGTATGTTGGTCGTAAGGACAAAGATAAAAATTCGGTTGTAAACACAAGGGTTAAAAGTTATATCCATCACAATAAGGGAATTTTTGATGCAATCCTTTAGTAGGATGAATCGTTCCAACAAAGGAACCGAGGTATTCCACCGAGTGAGGCAATCCGGCGCATAACATAGTCTTGTATTATTTCATTTTTAATTGACGATTTTTTGAATTATTTAGGCTGATGCAGTATTTCTAGAACAAAATAAAACTGGTTCGAAATCCTCACTCCCATCCTCAAAATTCAAAACTAAACTTTCTTGGTTATGAATGACACTTGCGTTATTGTTCAGATTCTCCGTTCTGTCACTCTCACTATCATCGTCTTCATCCCAAAAGCTATTACTACTATCATCTAAATCAATACTATTCGTTCATGGTAGTTCAGTGATTTTTTTTATAAAATAAATCCTTTATTGCCAAATGAATTCCATGATTTTGACATAATTGACTTTAACATTTAATATCTTTTCCAAATTTAATCATGATAGCAGCCCCGTCGTGCGTAGTATGTTAGTGAGAGTCTCATTTTCATTATTTCTATCGAAATTATGTTTTAGCAACTACTTCTCGTTCATCGCAAAGTAAAATATTTTCTAAATTATCAAATGAAGTAAAGGTTTATATCCTTAATAAACCACTTTTCTTCGTGAATGCTTTGCACAAGTATGTCGACATTTGAGTGCCTTGTACTTGGTTCCTAACCACGTTATCTACATTTGAGTAGCCACTGCTCTGGAAATCTGCTTTTATTTAACTCTCGGAAGTAGCCCTGCTTACTTTAGATGGCTACCACCCTCTTTATTGTTTTGTTGCATGCTTCACTTGAGGAAAAGAAACTCATCACAACAGAGCCTCTGACAGTAGTGAGGCAGTAGCATAATTAAACCGGAGGTCGCTACGGGTCGGTTTGGTACTAACTAATCATATATTCGATTTATTAATTTGAAATTGTCCAATTATCGATTATTATGAAATTTAATACTATCCAAAAACATAGACCAATTATTCCATCGAATTGTACAACACAAAGACCAATAATTATTCCATCGAATGGCTTAATGAAACAAATAAAAATAAAAACGTTCATGCCTTTCTAAATTACGAGTAAAATGTACATTATTCAATATATACAACATTACCGGCTTTCTGTTGATGCCAATACCCGACATTCCTTTACAAGAGTAAAAGTGTACATTTTCAGGTTTCTAAGTTTGGTTTAATAGGCATATGGGAGCTCCAGGATATCTTTGTCCGACCGTTACGAAAATTGGAGGTGCCCATCTCCACTTAATATAACACCTAAATCGAAAATGTCTTAATTTTGGAGGCGTTGGTTTTTTGAGTTAAAGAACACACAGCCACACATACACACAAACATAGGCATTTTCCTGAAATGACCAATTTGGACTCCTCTGCACAGATTTTTCGAAAGCTTTCGAACGACTAAATCACAAAATTCTTCTTCAGAAATTGATTGAGTTCGGCATCTTATCTGACATTAAGATAACAATGTGTGAGTATTTCGCAGATCCGTTCCTTTGAATTTGTCATATGCCTTCCGGTGTTCCTCAAGGCACCTACCTCACCTGGGACGTTTACTGTTCACTTTATTTATTGACGATGTTGTTCAGTGTTTCAGGTTTTGAAAGTGTCTGTTGTATGTTGAAGATTTAAAAATTGATGCTACAACTAATTCTTTAATTGACACTTCGCATTCGCAAGACGAACTTGATGTGTTTTGTGATTGGGCCGCTCAGAATAAGTTCCCCTTTAATGCGAGCAAATTCAAAGTAATATCTGTGTAATCACGCTTATCTAGCTTAGAGCCCCCTTAGTTTTTAATGGATGCCTAAATTAACAGAGTTTCTGAAATTCGTGAACTTGGCGTTATTTTTTCATGCAACCTTACATTTAATAAGCAAAGGCTATATTATAAGCAGAGAGTATTGCTTAATGGGTTTCATTAGGCGTAATGGGAGGGAATTTTGTGACCTTCTAACATTAAAATCTCTCTATGTTACTTATATCAGGTCCATACTAGAATATGAATCAGACTCGAAAATATTCAAAAACAAGTTTTTGATTTAAGCGTTACGTCGCTTACCTAACTTGGACCATGGTTTTGTTCATGAACCCTATATAAATCGTCTCGCTTTAATAAATTTACATACTTTAGAGAGCAATCGCAGTATTGCATCTACCATGTTTGCTCGAGATAAATCGTAAATTCGATTGCCCTGAGCTGTTTGAGAAGTTTTGATGCTCCTCAGCGAGCCTTAAGATGTCGCTCGGGTTTATTATACGTATTCCGTTCAGTACTAATAATTTTAATAATTCTGCACCACTCTTCAATATTTTTAATATTATTTATAATAAATATGACTGTTTTGATTTCAACATATCAAGGGGGTTGTTTAGGAAACGGATGAGGCCAACATAATTTTAATATTGTTTGAATTTGTAATTCTTTTTTATTATTTTAAATTTGAAATTTCTAACAAACACTCAACAAACACAATGTGTGAACTTGGGAATCTTGATAAACAGTCTAGTCTGATCGTATATGAAATTTATTTAGATTTATAAAGTAAAATTAATCGGATCCCTCAAAGTTTTTATAACTTTTTGTAGGGGAGAGAGACAAAATCCTGAGATTGAAAATCCCGGAGGTACAAAATTGCGAGGATTTCAAAGAATCCCGAGAGTACAAAATCCCGACGATACAAAATCCCGAGGATACATAATCCCTAGGATAAAAAATCCCGCAATTTTCCCTTGATTTAAAAATGTTTGATGGTTACAACGGGATCGTAACGACGATATTAAAATCTCGCTTAATTAAAATCGTACCCAAAGAAAAAATCGCGCTTTTTAAATTCCATCTTTTCATAATCCTGCCTTAAAAACTCCGATACCGCAAAAATAAAACTCCCGGTTTCTATTTTTATTTTCTTTTAAATTAAAATTTTCGTTCACCAGAAGAAGCGATCCTCGGGGTTACGAGATTTTTCACCCTCGGGATTTTGTCCCCCGGGAATTTTGTACCATCGGGATTTTGTACCCTCGGGATTATGGTATCCTCGGGATTGATGTCCCACGGGATTTTGTTCCACGGGAATATGTCACCAACCCTTTTTGTAGACTTTACACGAACAATAATTTTTTTTTTTTTTTTGTTCCAGGTGCATCTTTAGTTTTTGTAACAACCAGAACTTACCAACCAGCCAGTTTTTCGCTCCAAGATACACACAGAAAACATATTCTATCAAGTTAAAAAGAAAAAAAAATTATTCTTTTCGCAAATATGGACGACGATAACGACGAGAAAGACGATTCAAAACGAAAATCTCGCAATTTGAGTGAAAAGAAGCGGCGAGATCAATTTAATTTGCTCGTCAATGAATTAAGTTCAATGGTCTCGTCGAACAATCGTAAAATGGACAAATCAACGGTGCTAAAATCAACGATAGCATTTTTAAAAAATCACAACGAAATAACAGTACGGTCACGTGCACATGAGATCCAGGAAGATTGGAAGCCAGCATTTTTGTCGAACGAAGAATTTACACATTTAATATTAGAAGCATTGGATGGTTTTATTATTGTGTTCTCATCGAAAGGCAATATAATTTATACGTCTGAGAGTATAACATCACTACTAGGACATTTACCAGTAAGTATCGTAAACACACAAAATTAATTGTAAAATATTACAACAAAAATAATTTCGTTTTAGGGTGATTTACAAAATATGACAATATATGATTTGTCTTTTGAAGATGATCATACGCATTTGTATAATTTACTTCTAAGTCCGTCAAATATAGCTGATCCACTGCAAAATGGAATACTAAGAGGTGAGAAATATGAGCAAATCTTATTTCTTGACAGTGTAATATGTATATTGGTTGGGTATTTTCAGAAAATCAAATAGTGTTCTCTTGCCATTTAAAACGTGGCGGTCTAGAATATCGAGAAAAAGTTTCCTATGAACTAGTACAATTTACCGGATATTTTCGCAGTGACGTAGATTTAGAAAATATGTTGCCAAGTCCGCGTGGTAGTAATTATAATGATACAGAAAACCGACTAATATTTGTGGGTACCGGTCGGTTACAAATACCACAACTAATTCGTGAAATGTCAATTATTGATTCGTTAAAAAGTGAATTCACATCACGTCATAGTTTAGAGTGGAAATTTTTATTTCTTGACCATCGGGCGCCACCAATTATTGGATATTTACCGTTTGAGGTTCTTGGAACATCTGGCTACGACTACTACCATTTTGATGATTTAGAGAAGGTGGTGGCTTGTCATGAGGCGCGTAAGTTTTACTTCATTTTTATTAGGTATAACCATTTAGTAGTTTCTCATTTAATTTTATTTTTAGTGTTGCAAAAGGGTGAAGGTACGTCATGTTATTACCGTTTCTTAACGAAAGGACAACAGTGGATTTGGCTGCAAACCAGATTCTACATTACATATCATCAATGGAATTCGAAACCAGAGTTTGTCGTGTGTACGCATCGTGTGGTCAGCTATTCGGATGTGATGAAAAATTCACGAAATTCAAATTCCGACCAAAACGAGTGCTTGCAAAATGAAAATTCCGGAGAACAGATCGATTCTGAGCAACCGTTCGATAAACATTTACACAATACGTCGATGTCGACATCATTTTGGAGTGCAAAAAATTCGTCGAGAATATCACGGATCAGTGGTTCACGATCGCCTAGTACAAAAGTTCGGCGACAAACTAGTTATTATAGCGGTTGCGGTTCAGGCACAGATTCTACATCACATTCTACCGAATCGATGACAAGCAAGCAGTCACATTCTACCCAATATAGTGTCGTAAGTGTTTTGAACCAGTGTTTTGAATTAATTAAATCTTGAATTACTATGAGATTTATTTTGCGAATTTTTAGCGATCGAGAATGCGGCATTCATCAAGACATAGTTCCCAATCCGTGATCACGCAAAATCATCAACATTCCCTCCATCCGGTTATGCATAATGCTCCGCCAAATAGCCAAATGCAACTATCTCAATTACCATCACATCAACTAATTCATCAGCAGGAACATCAACCAAATTTGGTGCCATCTTCGTTCCTTGAACCACCACAGTATTTAACAACGGTACCAGTGCAACCTGTAATATCAACGCTTCAACCACCTGCCGAAATTTTTCACCCAGGCGTAGTAATGACATCTGCTCAAAATCAAATACAAGATCAACTGCAACGAAAACATGAAGAGCTACAACATTTAATTGTGCAACAGCAAGAGGAATTGCGACGTGTTTCGGAACAATTATTGATGGCACGATACGGTTTACTTCCGGCTATAGTAAATGTTTCACTACCCTTCACAACCACAATAGGTACTTCACCCACTCGATTACCACCACCACACCAACAACACGAGCCACATCATTTAGTCAATTTAGATCATATTTGCGGTAATCAGTCACAAGTCATACCGTCGTTACAATCGCAACCGCCCAATCTGCAAGGACCATCTGGTCCACAAATCCATAATCCAAATAGTGTTCCAAGCAATGAAATGATGTACATCCATTTACCATCAGTCAATCTAGATGGTAATGATCCCGTGGGAACTCAACAACCTCAACCTTAACATGGTCAACATCATTGTGGGGGTAAGGGGAGATTAATAAAATGAGCAACAATATTTACATCACTTTCTAATAATCCATTGGTAAGCTAAAATAATGAAATAGAACTTAAGCGATAAAGAATGTCACAACTTTAAGTAGTACAACTATTATTTTCAACAAATATTGAGTCGCCGCCAAGTTCGACGAAATTTAGTCAGTGATATAATTATAACATTATAATTAATTATGCCTTTCAATTAATTATTGTTTTTTAGTTTAAATTTAAAGTTTTATGTGTACAAAAAAAATTTGAATAGTCGTCCACATCACATCGAACGAATAAGAATAATTTCATATTATTATATACTTAAATATGCTGTAATATTTTATTTATGTTTTATATGAGTTATGTGTGTATGTATGTCTTAGGTACATATATGTACTAATAAGCAGTCATTACAATATTAAAAAAAAACTAATTTTAAGGTTAAACGCATAATAAATAATATTAGTCAAATTTATTATGTCACATACTTTTTGTCTATATAGTGAACAATATTGTATTTGAATTAAAATCCTGCCGGTCAGGTGTTTTGTTATGATTACTCCCCAATCTAATGCAGGGTTTCCCTAAATTATATTTTAAATATTAATAAAAAAAAAACAAATACTAGTAATTTGTGAATGGTCAAATATTTTTATAATATACCTACATTGCAATTTCCACTTGAAATGAAATTTAAAATTTGATGCTCGAGTTTGATTTAAATCCTAAGATTTTAAGCCAAACAATTTATTCAAATGACAAAAATACCCTCCTCTTTTTTTATTAATCAGTTCAAATTTTAACTTTTAAAAATCCTATAATTTTTGTTACATCTTAAGATAATGTTGTTACTCGTATTCCGTCTCGTTTTGATTTTCGGAATTTTAATTTTCTAATATTGTGGAGTTCGAATCTACGAATTTCTTCATTGAATTTTAGTTTTCAACCAACTATATTAATAATTACCAGATAGTGAAATAACGGTGAGTATGGTTTGATTGACACTGATTTTATTAACCATTCTCTTGCATGTTATGTTTAGCACTATTTGCTTAAGTAAAAGTCGAACAGATGGTCATTTTTATTAAAAATCTTCGACATCATGTTTACCGGTCCATTGTCGCCATATTGTTTTAATCCAGTCTACAGCGCCATTTACAGAGGGTGATTAAATGATTAGAACCGCTTTGTAGAAAATTAAGAGCAGTAAAAATTATTTTTTAAGTAAGCAATTTATTACGGGTACTTTAAGTATAATTTACTTGTGTGCTAACTATTATAAGTGCTAAATTTAACATGTACTAATTTGTAATTTTTTTTTAAAATTTGTAACATCTTCAGAGCTGCCTCTAGACCAGTTTTGTTAAAACACCAAATGAAAGAAATGTAGCACTAGTCCTAGAGAAAAATTCATTTTTGCAATATTTTGAGGTAGCTGTAAATAGCTAAATATTAGTAATTTAAATTTTTTGTACTTATATAAATAATTTAGTACACACAATTTTTGTTTTAAAAAGCATAATATTTATAACAATAATAAAGATAATGTGTTAATGTAAATTAAATAAATTATTAGTATTATAAGCGGTTCTAATAATTTGATCACCCACTGTATGTTCTAGTCGTCGCACTCATCTAGTTGTTTTCTCTAGTTTAATATTCTTTTCGAAGCGTTCCTTAAATCGCCAATCAAAGGTTTGTGGTTTGTTTTTACGGTGAACTTCGGAGTACGTATTAAATAAATTGCACTTTACGAGCTTTCAATTCTGAATTTTTTTTTAATCACATTATGCATAACTAAAGATTCAGCTAGATGTTGTTCAATAGAAACCAATGCGAAGTTAGTTAAGACATATTCTAAGCCCATTGTGCTTCGAAGAAAATTTTTAATTAATTTAATTTTGAAAATGATCTTTTTCCGGTGGCTACACTCACTGGCAATGTAAAGAGTGTATTCTAATAGCAACTAATATGTTTGGTAAAGTACCGCATGAATTATTTTCCATAATATAATCTAAAATAATAAAATTATACTGTTAAATATGACTTTAAAATATTTCGAAGAACTTTTAATTCATCGGTCATTTCAACATCACCGATATCCTTTTCATTCTTGACTTTATCCCATAATTTAATTTCTCTCATCTTTGCAACATTTGGAAATATCATCATCATTTAGAAGCTTTAAATTACTAAAGTCATACACTCAAAAAAAATTTTAGTAAAAACTAAAAATTTCGTTTTATAATCAACTAAAAATTGTTATAAAAATTAGTCAATAAATTAGTGTCATAATTTTTATAATTTAAAATTTTTAAATTTAATCACATATATTAGTATTAATATACATCAGAAAAGTATTTAATTTTATTACCACGCATTTCGAATTTATAACGTATAAAGTAGTTAATTTCATAGATTATTTTTATTTTTTATCCATAATCATAGTTGATTCAAACTATTGATTGTAATTAATTCAAAAACAGCACTTTTTGTTTAATCTAAGTCGCTTATTCTTTCTACAACGAGTGTGTTATATGTACATTTGACAACCGAAATTGTGATGAATTTAATATTTAATTTGGATCATCAAAATTTGTGAGGTAGGTTCGATTATTTTCATTAAATTTTTATTAAATAAATAAAAATAATACAAAAATTTCAACTCAAAACTTAAACATAAATTCCATTTTATTTCGTATCCCAAATTACAAATTATGTCTTAATGTACATAAATTTTTAACTTTGTTTCTGAAATTCAAAAATTACACCTGATAAACTGGATGCCTTTGTATCAGTTGGCAAATAGATGTCGTACAAATACTGCTGAATGAAAGTCCAAATGAGCTCAGATTCATGAGGGTATTTTAAATTAAAAATTTGATATATTTTAAAAATTACGTCTACAGCTTTCGGAATTGTGGGCAGTTTAAATTTGATGAAATCAAAAAATACGTAAATGTCCTGTAGATTGTTTAGGTTATCTCCAACTGCCACAATTACTGGCTGCATCGTCATATTTAGAGTCAAATATTTCTCTCTCATTTTACATAAGGTTCCATGAATTTCATTTTGGGTTGTTACGTGTATAATTACACTTAGTTGGGCATCGGTGATGGATGGCTGCCAAATATTTTTTTTTATGGATATTTTTTTTGGTTTTAGAAGCCCGGCTAGAAGGATGATTGATAAGTAATCCTGGTTTCTTAAGAAAACAAAAAGCATTATTTTACGAATCCCTCTTTAAAAAATTAATAATTATAATTACCCTCAATTTCATCGTCCCACTTATCAAACTCTTTCTTAACCGCTTTATTTTTTATAGTTTTGAATATTGTTTTAGCTTTACGCTTATACTCATTCCAGTTATTAAGGAAATTGTTTTCCTTGCCAGGAAACAGTAGGTAAAAATCTATTTCCATTAAATTATGGCCTAAAGAGTTGCAGTATAATGGCCACATTTGTATTATTTCTCCTGTATTTGATTTCAAAATGTCTTTTCTTCGGTAATTAAAAGTCAACCGCCAACGCTCTGTTATGTCGGCCCAAGGTTCGATGTTGTGCTTTATTAACCACTTAATGATATATTTTCATTTTTTACTGTAATGTTAATACATACCATTGTCAGCATTATCTATGCTACTTCCTTCACAACTTGAATTAATTAAGTTTTCAAAATTGGAATTTGTTGCGCTTTGAGGCGGGTTTGTTTTTGGTCTCGCACAATTTAAGATGCTGAGTTTCCTTAATTTAGATGTTTCGTTGACATTTTTGTCGTATAAGAGCCCACGAGCGTTTTTCTTTCCATTTCTTGGGATGTACCAAAGCTCCTTTGAAATAAATAAATACTTCAACAATCATAAAAAAAACTTGTGTACATAATATCTCTACTTACAATATTCTCATTAGGAAATTTACTTTTTATTAATTTAGAAGTTTCCTTGATTTCTTTATTTGTCATCCTTCGTTGATATTTGGTAATAAATAGTTTAATGAAGTTATCCACAAAGGTTTTTCTGTGATACTCATCAAAATTGTTTTTATTGTTATTGTAGAATTCTACAAGAGAGCGCCCAATAATTGTACTTGTTGTAAAATTTTGCAAAAAATCGTTAACTGATTGTCAATCAGATGTATTTCCGCTCCAGCCACTTGTTGTAGATGACCAGTTGGAACAGTTAGAAATGGTGTCCGTAGAACCACTACAAGCCTTTTAAACTGAAGTGTTTTGTAAATTATCACAATCTAATCCCTGATTAGAAATATAATTTATCAATTTATAAACGTTCAGAAAAAAGTTTTCATACGCCTAAAAAGATCGATCAAAATGCACGAAAAAATGCAGAACCAAACTGAGAATGGAGGTGTCTTTTGGTAGAATAGAACTATAGAACTTTTATAAAAATATAGTAGTTACCATTGCAGTTCTCCATTCAGTTAGATTACTGATGAAATCGATGCGATACCCGATTTCCTCGTCTGGAAATATTATTTTTACATCTTCATAATTCATTACTTTTAAAGTGTGTAGCGAACATCTTTTAACTGAAATAAGTTTAAAAAAATATTTTACACAAATTAAGTTAATCAGTAAATACTTAAGAACAAGATTTACTTACGTAAAAGTTTCTGAAACACTTCTTCTTCCATATTCCATTTCTCAACTATCAATTCTTTTAAATTGATAACGGTGCTCTCCTTAATATTAATTTGTTGAATCACATTATTATCTAAACTACAAATCCAATTTCTTCCTACATATGCTTCATTATTAGATCCATCCAAATGATCTACCGCGTGGTCTATACTACTTTCTCCATTATCCTGTTCCAATGATTCAGTTGTATTTGTTGACATCTTAATAATCACTTATGACTTTGCCTTAAATAATCACTTATTATTTAAATTTTAGTAAAATTAAATATTTTTTTATATATATGCAAAGAAACTGAAAATTCACGCTGAACGATGATCTTTTCCTTGAATTTTATTTCGACTTTACTGTTTACAGATCCACACGTTAATGAAAAATATAATGAATTATGATGCATGTATTATTTTCTCTTTGTAACGGATATATAGAGAGAGAACATCATATTTTATTTAGTAGAGTTTATAACACTGTTATTATTTACACTAAAAACGTTTTATTTAATATGTTATAATTTATAAAACCGGACTGTTTTTACTTTCACAACAACAATATTGCAATTCATAAATTTATATGAAAATATGTTTAACACAAATTTTTATATTTTTTGTGGTTATGTATTTTTAACATAATCTTTGGTTGAAAATGATAGAAAATTAGAAGAAATGCTTTAGTCGAATGACCTTATCACCGTTCGGCGTATAGTATAAATGTATTGAATTTACATTAAAATCTGTAATAAGTTTTAGGACCTTTTCATTGGTTGGACGCACTAGATAGCTTTGAATTTCATCATCAAAATTAATAATTTCCCATTTGTTACATAGTAGGACTATGTTTAGATTATTTTGCTTAGCTATACAATCAATTTCAAATAAATTTAGAATTTCTGATAAGATAGTCAGAAAATAACCTTTTTTATACCGGATGCCATTCCAAGAACACGACCTTAATAATTGCATGTCCGCCGAAATTACAATAAATTCTGATGGTATTGAATCTGTATAGTTAACGTTTATTGACTCCAATAATATATGTATGTTCAATAAATAAAAAAACACTAACTATAATTGTTTATTAAATTTATTTAATTTAATTTTTATTTAATTTTAATTTCTTTTTAACTTAATATTATTTGGTTAAATTTTATTTAAGAACAACTGATGTTCACCCAAAATGACTTCTGTAATCGATATGAACATCTTTATTTTAGAATCCAAAAAATTCAATTAAATTTTTTACAATAGTTAAACCAATACCAAAAAATAATATTTACATAATAATTAAAAAACAAGATTTCATTGATAAATATTGATTACCTTATATACGCATCACAAGTACAATAATATTTTGATCATCATATTGCTTTATGTCTTTGTGGGGATTTACGAGTATATATACTATATATAATTGCAAATTATCGAATATTTCGTATTTATGGTATGGAAAATAAATGTTAAAAATCAAGTGAAATTATAGGGTGCATGGAAAAGGTGTAAATATAAATTGTACACATATTTTGTGCGAGCTATGAAAAAAATGAAATTTTATTTAGTTCGCTACATCTGTATGTAATATTTCGTAAGCCAATGGGTCTTGAAAAAAACTTTGGTTAATGAGCATATAAGAAAACTGCAAACTCATTTTAATTCCAATAGATAGAGCGATATTCCTTCTTGACATTGTCGCATAAGCATACGATTTTAAAATCTTGTGTTTTGCTTCAAAACGCATACACCATAGTGGTTTTAAAGGCCCATTACACCGTATTGCGTTAGGGTAATGAATCAAAAAATGAAATTTCGGTTTAAGAGTCTCACCGAATAAACTTGTGTACTGTGAGTTATGTTCAAATATTATTTTTTCAAGAATTTGAATTTCAGTTTCTTTAAATGAGGGTTTCAATATCATATCTACAAGTTTTACTAAAGTAATTAGAAACTTTCCCACTTGGTCATTACGAGGAATCATATCCATTAACATTAGTGGTAAGAAATGAATGAAAGTCATCATCTCTCTAGCAGTCATTTTTATGGTATTGCTTTTTAGATGAGCTAAAGAAATTTCTTGTGATATGTTGCCTATTTCAGTAGGGCCGTAGTTAAACATTTGCTTTCTATAATTTAACATAGCAATTGGAAAACATTTTTTTTCAATAATGAAGTACGATAATATTTTGCAGACATCATATTTAGCAACTCCCTCAAAAACATCATGCATAATGTCAAACACAACATTGTCACAAACATGAAAGTTATTTAAAGTGTTAAAAACACAAGTTTCTGCGATGCCTGTTCTCGATGAATCATTTAATAGTAAGTCGATTTCATAGTTTTCATAATTTCGTAAGTAAGATGAATATTCAACTAAATCAGTTTGTATGTGATTTTTACGTCGTTTACACCTTCTACAGCAGTAATTGGCTGAAAATGAGCTGGTAAACCCTAAAATTTTGTATATATAAAAATACAAAAATGGGCTTGTCAGTCCAAATATATACAAAGGAAAACCACTTTAATTAAGTTTTCATCTCTTTTTTATTATGCCCAACGTTTCGACAAAAGGTTTTTTTGTCATCTTCAGGGGCTATAATGGTGAAAAAATAACATTAACAACAAATTTCTTTACAAGATGTTTTTACAATAAGCAAAAAAAAAAAAAAAAAAAACTACTTACAAGGTTATAGTAACCCAACAAAAAAAATTAAAACAAAATTAAAATTGGAAAATACAATATTTTAAAAAACTATTATAAAGCACACCATGTGCATTTCTTTTTTTTACATATTTGTTACAGATGTCAAAAATGGACGCACTGAAGTTCGAAGACTTTACAAACAGTAGTGAAGAAGTAAACAATTTATTTTTTTATTTATTTGCTGTGGAATGGGAGAAAAGACCATTTCATGGTGTATGTGGTTGTATGTACTTTCACGTTTTCTCGTACGCATTTCGGTTTCTCGTTCACATTTTTCTTGTACTTCTCTTTGTACATACAACCACATACACCATGAAATGGTCTTTTCTCCCATTCCACATAAACGTAGACGTTTGTCATAACTTATGACGAAAACCAGCAAATAAATAAAAAAATAAATTGTTTACTTCTTCACTACTGTTTGTAAAGTCTTCGAACTTCAGTGCGTCCATTTTTGACATCTGTAACAAATATGTAAAAAAAAGAAATGCACATGGTGTGCTTTATAATAGTTTTTTAAAATATTGTATTTTCTAACCGAGCAAACGGCGCAGTGGTTAAAGCTGCGGCGGTTGGATCGGGAGGTACCGGGTTCGAATCCCTATAGGGGCGGGATGCAAAAGGGATTTTTCATCATCTGATTACGATCGATGATGAAGATGAACACATCTATGACCCCCTGTTGAGAGTGCAGAATCCATGGGCCGACCCACCTTTCATGTCAGGACTACAGGTTGGCATGAAGCAATGCAATGTGCAGGTGGTTTTCAAAGACGGACCTGTAGCCGCCCGTCCTCGATTTGGCTACTCCAGGCGTAAAGTAGGACGGTAAAAAATAAATCAAGAAACAACAATATTGTATTTTCCAATTTTAATTTTGTTTTAATTTTTTTGTTGGGTTACTATAACCTTGTAAGTAGTTTTTTTTTTTTTTTTTTTTTTTTTGCTTATTGTAAAAACATCTTGTAAAGAAATTTGTTGTTAATGTTATTTTTTCCCCATTATAGCCCCTGAAGATGACAAAAAAACCTTTTGTCGAAACGTTGGGCATAATAAAAAAGAGATGAAAACTTAATTAAAGTGGTTTTCCTTTGTATATATTTGGACTGATAAGCCCATTTTTGTATTTTTATATATAAAAAAAACAACAGTCATCGAGGTTAAGATTAGTAAAATTTTGTTTAGTCCCAAATTATCTCCAGTAATTGCCGCGAGTACAATATATACTTTAATGTTATTTTCTCCTTGACGTATTTCGATACCTTGTGTTTCTAATTCTTTCATTTGTCGTACAAGATCAACCAAGGCCACATCGTTACCACAACTGTCAACATCACAACTTTTAAAAAGAGCAGCTAAAAATATATTGTTCAATCTCGATTTTTCGTGATCAGGGATAACTGGAAAATTGTAATAACATCCTAATATTTTGTGTGTACCAGCATGTGATCCAAGGGGATTATTCACCTCAAAGTCGTCAAAATATAACACATAAGGTAGAACAACTTTGTTTCGATAGTTTTTTATCTTATTTTTCCAAATTTGCCCATTTATTATGTTGCCGCAATAATCTAATTTCAATAGATTTTGGTAATTTTTCATAGTTAAATCAAAAATATTTTCTTTCTCAAAATATTTTTTTATTTGAAATGTTATCTTAAAAATCACTGCTTTATAATTTTTTTCATCTAGCTTAGGAACACCATTCGATATAGTTTCAGAAACTTCGTTATTTATTGTTATACATTTCGGAGGTCTATAAACATCAAGCTCATAAAAGGTTTTGAAAAGTTTATGTTCCGTGTCAAACTTTTTAAATGGGTTTTCGGTCAAGGTGGCACCTTTCATTACTCCACTGTACGTAAAGCCATCATCCACATCCAAATCGCGAAGATACTCTTTTAAATTAAGAAAAATAGGTGAAACGATAAATTCTTGTACCTTATTTTGGATATATAACACATTTTTTCGGGTAAAATTGATATTATTATGTAGGCTTAACGTAAACTTCAAACAACTCTGGGTCAAATCGATTTTTTCAGGGATTTGCACTATTTTCTGAACATTTGGCTCACATTCACTTCTATCAGCACTCAACTCACAATTCCCCATTTTTAAATTTTCCGCCAAATTTGTTTGAAATGGAACTCTATCTTCTGCAATATTTCCAAGGTTTAACGTATAGTTCAAATTAGTTGTTCCTGATATAGCATGTTTTCTTTTCATATGACGCGTGAATACATATACAGAATTAAATGATTGAACACAATTATTTAAAGTACAATAATAAAGACTATTTTCAGTTAAACCGTGAGCCAACTTTAAATGTTTAATATAGTTGTCTAACCCGATAAACCGAACACTGCACTTAAAACAATTTGACACCATTTTAGTGAACTGTTTGTTAAACGTACATGCAAAATCTATTTTGACGTTTAGCTGACAAACGGAATTGATAATAATGTAGAATTAAAACGAAGAATTTTGGGTTTTCATAGCAATTGTTTCTATTTTTACAACACTGTTTTGAATTTGATTATATTGAGAATCGTAGTTATAAAATTAAAAACTTCTTTTGTTGAATGTACCAAATACAGTATTAAAGTTTTATACTTAAAATCTACTAAATCGATGTGGTTAAATTGAAATATAGTTTTTGGATTCGTTTATTAATTTACTTACGTAACTTCAAAATATTTTTATTTCAAAAAAAAAAAGTTGTAAATCTCAAAAAGTTTTTATTCAATTTTATTAGTAGATTTTCTTTATAAAATTCATCACACTGTTATTAAAAATTTATAACAATAATTTTTTTGAGTGTACAGAAAGCTGAATGCATCACAATGTAAGTTTAATAAATCAAATCGGTTTTTTAGAGAATTAACTGTCATATCCATAATTGAAGAATATTTTATTTATTTTTTGTTATAATTTTTATTAATTTCCGTTTAAACAAAAGAGGGCGAGAAGTCTTAAGTTCCTTTTCTTGTTGCATTCAAATTTAGCCATTTATTATAAATAAAAACCTTAACAGATGATTTCAAGTAGCCAATGCATGTTTTCTGTTTATTTTTATTTGGCAATGGGGCATGCTTATAGTAAAAATACTTGCCGCTATTTTTGTGGCAGCACGTTCGTTTCCAGGATAGAATCAAAATGTCATTTGTGTTTTCCATCAAAATCTATAGTAAAAATAAATAACATGAAACAATTTTTATATTTTAAAATATTTCTAAGTAGTGTCAATAAAAAGAATAGTTTTAAATAAGTGAAATGTTATATCGACGATACTTGGATCGAACAGCATAAGCGACATTTGGAAAATTTTACAGCGGAAGAGTAAAACGATTTTAATTCGAAGTTTAATTAAAAACGACCTCTTTTCATTTTTATTACATAATGTAGTATTAGAAGAACTCAAATCCAAATTTTTTTTCAAATTGGTGCAATTTTTATTGAATTACAGCAAAAAAATAACTTTTTTGTCGCTTGGGTGTTATTTTTTATTAAATTGGCGTTTATGCTAAGGCGCTTGTGCTAATAATCATCAATTGAATTTGAGAAATTGTCACTTGAAAGCCGTTGTGTTTTTAGACGTTTTAAAAAAAAAACAGAATTTGTCGTTTAAGCTTTATGCGAAATAATTCAAAATGTCTACAGTTTATTTCAATTATAATAATAATGATATTATTATCAATCATATTGATATTATCAATTATCACTCTGTACTATCTATATAAATTCATAAATTGCGATAGGTACAGCTAAAAAAAATAATAAATTAAACTAAAAATAATTAAATTTAAATTACTTAAATTAAAACATAAAATAGAAATGAATAAATTTAAGTGCATTGCAAATTTATCACAACCGTTTTTATCAGCCTTTCTTTAAATATCATACGATTGATTATCTTCCTCATCGGTCTCATTTAATTCATCACGAATAGAGAAGTTTGTGTGCAACTTTTTAAAATGTGAATGGTACATATCTGAAATAATGTGTTTTGCACACATGGTGTCTAAGTCGTTGTATTTTTTGTCGTTAATCGGTAACTCCGAATTGTAAGCTATCTTTGGAAACTCATTTCTCGTCTTCATTTCTACTTCCACGTCGTTCTCAATATACGTATCTATCAGAATTTTGGAATTTACGATTTTAATTCTTTTAATGTTTTTCAACTTAATTTCTTTATGAGGTTTTTGAACACATTTAATTTTGGAGTTCTTGGCAACTAATGACATCTAGTCGTAAAAATCGTGGAACCTCATTTCATGCACCTCATACGGTCCTGGATTTGATCTAGCATTACGGATTAGCGTTGGGTATTCTTTAAAAGACCAAACAGTTTTGTTTTTCAAATAGTTCTCTATTACGGCGTGCATGGAATCTACTGGCATGTAGGTATGACCAGTAATAAGATATGTTACCGATACCTTAGTAATATATTTGGCAGTTGACATAAAATGTTTAATCATTGCAACGACAAATCGATTTTTATTTTGGGCAGCACAATTATCGCAATATAATGAAATTGTCCATACTGTTTGACGATTTTCCACTGTCATTAGAAAATTTCAGAGGTTGCTGCAAATTTCATTCGCACCCCGCTTCCCTTGATGTTCCCCCCATAAATAGCAATGACCAATTCGTGCCGATGATTCGTACACAGTAGAATTATAAACCGAGAATTTTCTGTAATATCCCAAGAGCATACTGTTTCCTTTCGGAACATTTAGAACTTTTTCTAGGTCAAAGGAACCTACTAATAGAGTTTGATCAAGTTTAGCACGCGATTGCTCTTGTAAGAATTCTTCCTTAAGAGCATCCTTAAGTTTTATGTGCTTTCCGTATTCAGCTTCATCCTGTGCTGTTTTATTAGTTATATTTTTGTATGCCTCACATTTGTCGCATTTATCTTTTTTTGGATTGTGTATCCCAATGTTGTAATTTTTTTTAAACAGAACACGAATGTCGTAGTCTAAAAAGTTGTATCCTGCTTCTATTTGTACATAAGGTGCAAATTTTTAATTGTTTCTATATCGAACGGCAAATAGGTTTTTTGAGAAGACGACCTGCAATAATGGGATGGCACTGCTGGTAAGCTTGCTATAAATTGATCAAGGCGTAGTTGGTCATCTTGTGTAACACTCCGATAATGCCTAGTCTTTATCGACTCCTTTAAAATTACTTCAAAGTCTTTAAAATTTTTTATTACACTCCTCACACGGGCGGGTGTAATGTCGAGAGTTTTTAATAAAAATTGTTTACAGACCGATTTTTTTACGTTCTGGAGTGGGCATATTACACTATATGCATGGGTGAACTTACGAAGATCCGAATTTTTATTCCGTTTTCGTTTTATTGCCTGTTGCTCGATACAGTTACTGAGATATTTATCTTTTTGTTTCTGGCATGGCATTTTCCAGTAATCGTCAAATAAGCGTTGTCTGCTTTCGTCGGTGATATTTTTACAATCGTTGAAGCAACTGGCCCGCAGTGCACAAGGGTTCGCTTTAGTTTCTTTATTTGGTATCACAGTTCCCTTTTTGGTTAAATAACTTTCTCCTGATATTCGTTTGGTTGTATTTGGATTTTCCGGTTTTCGTCGTTTTCGTTTCTTACTTAAATTTTCGATTTGGTTGGAACTATTTTCAACATCGCTAGTGTTTGGTAACTGGTCCATATTTTCAAGTAAGTTTACCGAGGTACTGAGGTTATTTGGTAGGCCTTCTGAAACAATAAGCTCACAATTTATATTTGGCTGAGTGATTTTTTCTTGTATGGTTTCCTCCTGATAGTCGAATATCATATTGTAGTCGTCACCGTATAAATTAAAGTCATCAGGTTGAATTGTAAGATCTGATGTTTCCGGGATGGTAATACAAATAACAGTTGGCTCATCCACATTAAGCGTATCAGTTTCAATCTTAGCTACTGTTTCGTTTAATGCGGTAGGTTTGTTCGAAATATCAAATTTATTTCGAAAATCCTTTTCTGTGGCTGGTTTGTCTGCTTTCGTTGTATCTTTCTGAGCCAAAGCCAGTTGAACAAATAATTTACCCCTCGATGCCATTCTACATAACAATTGTACAAAGGAAAATCCATTAACACAAACGCCACAATATAAAAACTAGTTTCTCAAAAATAATAAACTAAACTTATTGTGATAAATATTTTAAAAACCAAATCAAGAAGTATTTGCTATTTTTGATTAACAGACAAAATTAATTGTTTAGAATATAATTATAAATTAATTAAAATATCAATTAAAATTGCATTAAAATCATGAGCAAAAATCGTCGCTTGTGCCATTTTTTTCTCCCTCTCTTCATAAGACACAAACAACAATTTTTGTTTTTATAATTTAACCACTTTAAACTAATATTATTCTCTGTATTCTGCATAATTTTATTCACATTTGAGTTTAATAAAGACATCGCACTTTTATTAATCTTATTCAATCAATTAACTTACCGTTTAACCAAAATAAATTAACATTACCCCGGAACAAACACAACTCTACCACTTTAAATTATCCCACTGATTTGCGTCGCTTGGGTTAAATAAACAATTGATTTTTGTCGCTTAGACTATTTGTAAAAACATTTTTTCAAAAAAAAGCGGGATTTTGTTGAAAAAAAAGAAAATTAATTCGAACTGTTGTATAGCGCGTTGTCAGCGCTTTCCAATGATAAAAAATGGTAAAAAACACAAATTTGGAAAAATGGCGTTTGTGCTGTTCGATCCAAGTATCGTCGATATGGTTAACTGTTTTAAACAAAAAAAACCATTCGGGTTTTTAATTAAATTTTATTTACTATAGTGAAATACCTTTAATCTCAAAAAGTTTTGTTTCCTCCGTTTCTATCGCACTACTTATAAATATTTAAAAATTGTTTCATGTTGGGTTTTTGGTTGCATATTAATTGCTTGCTTAGTATTAAGTTTTATACATGTAGTCTAGTGTTGTTCATCATTTAAAATAGTTTCAGAATATTTGAGTACATATAGCAGTGAAAATGGCAAATGATGTTGAATTAAAAAAAAAAATTAAATCTCTTAGGAGCGAAAACCACAGGAAATCAAAAAGATTTATTAAACAGGTGATTTTTATTCTGTTACTAGCTGATCCGGCGAACTTCGTACCGCCTAACAGTCGATTCTTTAATTTTTTATTTTTTTTAATACTTATTCTTCTATTCGGGACACCACCAGGTCAGCTAGTAAGATAAAAAAGAAAAAAAGAAAGTTAATAAGTCAACAATTACATTATGTCAAAATATAAAAATTATAAAACACTTAAAATTCTTTTAATAGTCACTAAAAAATCACAATGAAAATTACAATTTCAGATTTCTTATTATGATACCTACTTATTATATTTCATTTTATTTTTACTTATTCTAGATTAAGTTTCATTTTTATTGTAGTACTTTATGGTACACGATATTTTTTGTTTGATTACCTGGCGCGTAAACAAACAGAGCAGATGGTTTTCCAACACGGGAACAGGCAACATACAATTGACCATGCGAGAAACATGGGTTTTCTAGATTAATACCACAAACACTTAGTCATAGCGAAAGCAAGCCGTACTGGAAACTGCAGTCGTTTAAACTCGAATGGTACGTCAGTCGGAATCATTGGAATGCAGGGTATCAAAACGTCTTCTCCTTTATATTTTCCTTTCAATATGATTGCTTCTATTACGTTATTCAGTAATTTTTTTATCGCTAATCGTGTGCCGTTACAAAGTCGGGGTTGGTTAATATTTCGCAACAATATAACTACAGACCCAACCTTTAATTGAAGATTGTGAGGCGGCAATTCTGACAAATCTAGTGAGTTTAAAAATTCCGGTGGATAGTTCACGACATCATCGTGTCATCATGAATTTTGAAATTTAATTCATTTACATCAGTGTTTTAGGCAGCCAGTATAGCTCGTTCGCTCAACCAATCATGGAATAAGTAATTTTGAGCAACATTTGGAAACACTTTTTGAATGAGTTCAGCTTTTGATTGCGTTAACTGACAAAAACTCTCAGGAAAGGTGATGCAGCCAGTCAGCACGTCTATAGGAAATTTGCCATTACCAATTACAATGAGTCGTTTAGAGAATATGTCTCCAGATTGATCATTTTGCAACATGACACGCATATTCTTGCTTAAATGTACTACCTTGACATTTTTCCACAAATTGGAGGACTTTAAACATGCATTCAGTTCATCAGCTTGCGTTGAACGTGGAACCACTGGCAATGTTTACCGAAAATCTCCTGATAATAAAATCATTGCGCCACCAAATTGGGTTTGGTTGTTCCGTAGATCTTTTAAGGTTCTATCTAAAGCCTCTAAAGATCTTTTATGCGCCATCGTGCATTCATCCCACACTATTAGTTCACATTGCTGCAAAACCTTTGCCATTGCAGAATTCTTGGAAATGTTGCACGCTGGAGTTTCGTTGCTTTGCATATTCAATGGCAATTTTAGAGCTGAATGGGCTGTTCGACCGCCTTCAAGCAAAGTTGCTGCAATGCCTGATGAAGCAAGAGCAAGAGCAATTTCATTTTTTGAGCGAATTGTTGCTAATATTAAAGTAATCAAAAAAGGAGCGTCCAAGAAGTAAATCCCTCCAGTTCCATCATTTATTACTTTCATAAGAGTATCAAATACATACTTCTGTTCTTCGTTCAATAGTGGAAGATTTATTTGAATCGATTCTTTCAAAGTATTAAGATCATACGATTTTTCACGTTGTAACTCTTGATGAAAAGCATCGTGCATTGGGCGATTGGGCGCGGCCATCCCCAATTGACATAATAGCTTGTTTAACATCATCAAGCACATATCCTCAATGGAAATCAATGCCTCATTGTAAATGTCTTCACTTATTTGTAAATTTGGATTCCCTGTTCTATTGCGTATATTAAATAAAATATCGTCACACATATTATCTTTGTATTTTATCCACAAATCAATTGGTTTTGATGGGAAGCATGTACATAGTTGATAATAAAAAACAATGTTCGTATTTGATGAGCTTGTGTTGAAATTACAGCATCATTGAGAGTTTGATCCCAATGTGCATCGTTTTCTAACAGTTGCAAACGATGACAGGCTTCTCTGTAAGATCCACACAATTCACTATCAACTGTTCGTAAATGTTGGAATGATGTTGGGCCACGCACATTGACTAATAGCAGCCGTAAATAAAAGCATTCATCGAACGGAATAAATTCGACCTATTGCATCGGTTGAATATACACCTGGGTATCTTGGAACTGGTTTTCCTTGTTTCCTTCGCATACATTTCGTTGTTGTTTGATTCCAAGTATAATATTTTGGCATTTCAGAATAGAGCAGTGTTTTTGCGAAATGATCATTTTGGCACGTCTCGAAAAAACTGGTTAAGATAGCAGATGGTGCATGGTGAGCTCTCTGTACTGCGTTCTGAGCTGTGAAATACACTCTTTGTCCATTTTCTAAATGCACGGCTAAGTGAACAACCGTGGGGTGTCTTTCATGAATTGGAAAAGAAAAAATTCGCCAAAATGCTTCATTACTGCTAACATAGCGGCCCATTTGGTATTGGGTTACTTCATCATTTGAATTCTCTGCACCAAATCCAATCACAGCCATATCACTTCCTTTGGTTACATATTTACATATGTACTTGATAGATTTTACTGAATGGCAAGATTCAACATTGATGTGTGCTTTGAAAGTTTTTGATAAGATCGGTGAATATGGAACAATCCAACGATTATCTATTTCAATATCTTGTTGATTTACTTTGACAATTGTTGATCTTCCATTGTCTGCTAGTGATCGCCGACGATAGAGTGGATAACCATCATTTCCAGTAATTGTTTCCGATATTAATGTCCGTGGATAGCGCTTTGAACATTTACCATCTACCACACACGGTGCATTTTGATTAAGTGTTCCACATGGACCATGTATCATGTTTTTGATAACTACCTCATGCAAGCCAGGATCTACTTGTTCATTAGGGATTTCAGCTGATATGACTTCATCAACTTCATTTGGCCTAATTTTTTTAACCAACCAAATTAAAATATGTGCATGCGGCAATCCATGTTTCTGCCACTCTACAGAATACATCCAGCAGCGTGTCTCACCAAACACACAATGTTTCACAATTAAATCCTTTAAAGATTTCAACTTTTGTCTGAAGACTCTTGCTGTAATGTCATGACGATCAATAGGTGATTGGCCAGGGAATAACGCTTGTTTAATTTCTATCCATTGTGGATTGCATGTAAATGTAATGAACAAATCTGCTGTGCCATAATGCCGAACATAGGACATGGCATCTTGAGCATATTCATGCATATGCCGAGGACTTCCGATGTAGGTTGCTGAAAGAATAGTCATCCGGCCAACATTTTCTGCATTTCCATCAGAATTAATTGCATCTCGAAGGTGAATATACTCTTCAGATCGAAGTTTGGTCTGATTCAACCTGATGAATGTTAATCTCTCCGTTTCAATCTTTACATACATATCAACAACATATCTGTGACATAATCGCTGGCATTTCAAGATGTGATTGTCTTCATTTTCTCTGATCATTAGGCGGTATGAATAATAGTTCATTGAACTTACTTTTTTGTTGATTTCAGAACCTGTAAATATTTTTTTTATTATAATGATGACAGTTGAATAACAAATTAAACTATTTAGTAGGTGATAATAGTAGATGACGTAACATCTCATAAACCAATGTTTCAATTACCTGTAATGGGATTTATCATCTTGATTGAGAAATCATAGCCATCTTCACCTTGCCAAAATATAATGGGATATTGTAGTGCATCATATGAGCGATGTGTTTCCTTAATACGTTGTAATTGATTATTTCGACGATGTAAAACAATATCACGTGACTCCAAATTTTCTCCAACTACAACAATGGCAACTTCATCGATAGTAGGTGCATTAAAACGTCCCGCATGTTGGCCCACAGGAGTTTTATCTGCTCTGATAACAATTTTGTGATCATCAGATGGCATCATATCCATTGCACTTTTAAATAATATAATCAATTGATCGTGTTCGTGAAATAAGTTTTGTAATTGTTCAACTATTGATCTTTTCACTAAATTGCTATGTGCACAACGTTGATTGATTTCTTGTGGACAATTGCCCATAAAATAAATTTGCAAAAACTTGTAGTCGCTATCTAGCACTCGTAACAAAGAATCTGCTCTGTGATATATTTGACTTAGTATCTGTAAAGGGAAAAAATATATTGTAAAAATGTATATGGGCTATAATAGTTATAATTAATAAACATACAAATAAAAATAATAACAATAACAATATTAACAATTTTAAACAGTGTTTCGCGATAAAATTGCAAGCTTCGCTTTGCGATAAGCCTCTGTATTTGCAATCTCTAATTCTTTCAAGTTGCAAATTTTTTTGAAAATTTCTGTTTGGTCCAGCATCGTTGCAAAGATTTTTTGTAAATATTCTATATGTCGCGCTTCGTAATCTACCAATTGGCCTAGCGGAAGTAGTTTATGTTCCAATGGTCGTTTGGCTATCGGTGGGGTGTCCTATTTAAAATACCACATTTAAATTAATTCGTTAATTTTTGTATGTTTTGGGCTTAACTGTTTTTTTTGTTAATTTTCCAAACAAACACGACAACAAAAAAAAAAACAAGAAAAAAACACAAAACTCTAAATAAACCGAAAAACACTTCGCGCGAATTTTTTTTAATCAACTCCCACTCACTCCCTGCTCGAAAAACCAACCACTGACCCTCCTTCAAAATTTTTTTCTTTTTTTCTGTTAGTTGGTCGTCCCCAAAAAAAACTGTTTGGTATACAATACCAAAACGAAAAACATAATAATTTGGGACATTGAGTAATGTGCCCAATAAAAAAGACTATGTCAGACTTCTGCATAGGGTTTACACGCAACCATCATAATGATTGTTGTTGTAAAAATTTACATAAAAAAAATGAGGATGGCACACTTTATGTATGTCAAATTACACCAATGCATCATGAAATTAGCTTGTATAATTTCTTGCTTAGTTGCAAATTGACACTTTTCAGTGTGTCATTTTTTATTTTTATTTTATTTTGAGTTTGTTTGAGTACAACAAACAATTTATGTTGCAATAAATTGGTTGTCCCAAATTACAATGTAATGAATTCACTTTGTACTAACTGAATTTTAGGAATTTTTGGGATACGGCCTATTGGAACGGGTACATTAAAAAATGGTGCCCGTTACAAACGTGGGGAAAACCCGTCACCCTGAGATTAAAAGGAGACCTCATCGCTCTGTTGGATGGGGATTGGTTTTCTAACTCTTCATAACAAAAGAGAGAGAAAAAAAATTTCTATTTGGGAGGAGCTGTGACTACAGTAGCCAAAGCCCAATGTGGCGGACGTCCCACATAAGACCCTGACTCATGCTCTATTTATTAAGCTGGCCAGGCGAAACATGGACCCACCCAAACATCTATTTGTACTACCAGCCGGAGAGAGTAAGTGGCGAAAAGAAAGAGGAGAAAAAAAAAAAAATAATAATAATGACATAATTTACATAATATTCTATTGCGTTTTGTGTGTGTGTTTTTTCTTTTTTTTTCATTCATTTGTATATTTTTTTTTTTTTTTTTTTTTTTTTTAATAACTATCAACCTATCTTAACTACTTTTCTCCCTAAAATTAACTGTAAAACTTGAGATAACTGCACCTCTTTGCTTAAAGTAAGGTTACATATATGTATATACTATTTTTTCCTTCTTAAATAAATTTATTTCCATGTCAAAACTACACTACTTAGCCACCCTTAACGAATGTTTAACTGTGGAGGCCTAACTATCTTATTGGAACAAAGCTTAAATTTAACAATTTTTTTTTTTTTTTTTTTTTCTGGAATGTTGAAATATCCTGGTGGTGTGTACTAGATCAGGTTTTCAGTTGTTGATACTATAGTTCTTGGTGGCGGTTCCGTAGCCCTGCTTGGTATGGTGTACACTTGTCTTCTAGGATGTACATTTTCCTTAGCATTTCTATGTCTGTATACTACAACTGCCAATCCCAATACGAATAGTGCTAGCACTTCCGTTGACACATAATGGCTTACGCGGTGAATGCTTCCTTCCAACCAATCTTCTTGTCCTTTCAAATTCTCCACCGTCTGTAAAAATTGATATAATTATTTTTCTTCAAATAACACAAATTTCGTTGTTAGTTAAGTTTATAAAAGGAATGTTTACAAAAATGTGCGCTTACTTTGTCAATATTAGCAGCAAAAAGGTTTTATTCATCTTCTGGATGTGTTGTACTGTATATTTTTCCGTGTTGATCAGGCACAAAATTAAAAAATTTAGCACTTTATTTTATACTGTTTCTTAACGACTTTTACACTTTATTTTTGATTTTTATCTTCACTTTTATAACTTTATTGTCTTATGCTTTTAAACTAATGTTCACTTATTTAAATTTTAAAACTGATTATCACTTGTAAATTATTATTTTACGTTTTCAACTGCGCCAGTTATGTGGTAGCGTGACCCTATAACGATATTTTTAGGATTGCGGTGAGCGTTTCCCAGGAAAAACAGAATTAAAACAAAATATTTAAATTAGTTTGAAAAACTTTTATTTGTTTATTATTTGAAGAGCAAAACCGAACTGAACTAAACTATGATGTTTAGTTTTACACATTTTGTATTTTGTTAATTATGCATTTCCGTTTATACACTATTGATGGATGCGGTTCTGATACTCTGTGGGTTATTGACATTACATAACTATGCTTCTCCTGTTAATTTAAATTTTATTAATTGTCCAAATATTTTCTTTTTTTCGTCGTTCTCTAACATGCTGTATGCGCTATCCGCTGCGCCTAAAAATCGTGCTAAACCGTTTATACCATTGAATTCTGGTACAAATGCTATGTTTTGTTGAATTTCCTTCCTAGTTTCTCGCGTTTGTGTCCTCTACTTTTATAATGTTTTCTTGATCTGTCTATCCTTAATGGTATTTGTTAGGGTCTGTGTTTCTTTATCGTAATTTTTGCGTGGTTGTCCAGGTTTCGTTTTAGTTGGATTACCTAATGGTTTCTTCGCTGGTTTATTCTCTGCCTTTGTGTGTATATCGCCATTTTCTTGTGTACTTTCCGCGTCACTGCTGTCAGTGTTTCTGCTTTGTGCTCGAGTACGGTCGACTTTTATCAGTGATGGTTCACGTCTGTTGGTGGTTTGCGCCGGTGGTGATCGTAATGTTTTGTTGGATTTATTGTGGAATGGTGATTCCAATTCGTCGTTCATATAATTTTTGATTTATTGCTTTATATAATATATTCACACACACAAAAAAAAAAAATTAAAATTAAATTTGGTTTCTTAAATAGAGGATTTTCGAATTTTAATTGGAACAATAGGTTTTTTCAACCTTAATTTGCACAATTTGGTTTGACCTGATTTTCGATTCCTTAACTAATTATCGCTACAGGTGCGAGTTTCTACAGCGCCAATGTTATGTACGGGGTTGTTATTGAACGTGTCTATATCGTGCCGATTTTATGCTGTGTCTGGGTTTTGAAGCCAAATATAGATGATTCATAACAACAACATACAATGAGATATGTTTTGTCTAGTCAAACCAAGTATTTGATGTATGGGTGTGATACCGTTTATCATTTAATTTGCCGAAATATAGATTTTCATTCAAGTATTACGTGTGTGATTTCTTATACTTAGGAGATAGAATGTTATGATTGTTTGATCATCTGACGCAAAGTTAATTGTTGTATATTATTCGTACTACTGGTTATTTATTCGTAACTATCTAGCATAAGTGTTAATTGTGGCTAGATAGTTCGAATTGGTGGAGAAGAATTTTGTTGTTAGTTGCAGAAAGGCGGGTATTAGCAGCGTAGTTAGCAAGCTACTGAGGCATACGCCCTGTTTCACTTACTTTCCTGCTTTGCCATGCAGGAATTTGCCCGTTATGCTATATACCCCCGGTACCTTGGTGTTAGTTGTTGATAATACTTACAAATTTTTTGGTTCCTCTTTGCAGTTTATAAAGGCTGGATATAAGATTCTTTACACTTTTATTATTTGTATTTAAGTTTTACAGTATTTTAAAGTTATTGGTTTATAGATTATATATTATTCTTATGATTATTTACTTGTTATCTTTTCGTTGGATTAATTCGATTTTCTTACTTTTGTTTATTTGTAATAGATTATTTTAATTATTCTTAATCTGAATTTTCTGGATTAACCGAATGGCGATTTGAAACCTACTTTACAGAATGTACTATATTAATACAACAACAACATATAGGGCATCGATTTACAATAATCTTGCCGAATTTCATTTTCTTAGAATTTTCATATATCGATACGCTGCATTTCTTAATTTTATAATAATTTTGGGTTACTTTATTGCTTATGATTTCAATTTGCGTTACTACATATACATACTTTTCATGCATTTCTTTTATTTACCGACCACATGTGTCCGCTTAGCATTGTTATGCTTTTTCTTATTTCTACAACACTAAGTCACTTTATTCACTCACCAACACTAAACTTCACGAATTAGTTCTTTATAGCACATGGAATTCACAATTTAATTTATTTATTTGTATGTACAATTTTTACAAATTTTCTTATTTATATAGATTACATCCAGAATTATAGAATAATTTTAGAGTTTCTTATTTATATGAATTACTTTCACGATATTAGGATAATTTTAGAATTTATAATTATTTAGAATTTTCAGAATTATGACCGTTATGGTCTATATATTTTAAATAACTCCCCTTTTTTTTTTCTTAACACTAAAAATATTTTATTTTAAAAATTGCCAATTCGGCTTAATGTGTAAATATATATTTTTTTTTTTTTATGGACAATGACATAAAATTGGGCCAATGCTTGTTTTGTATATGTTTTGCTTTTAAATAATTATTGTTGATAATTAAATTTTTAGGAGTTTTGGGTTATTGAAATTATAAAGTTGGGAAACTATTTGGGTAATAGAATTTATAAGGTTGGGAAATTATTTTTGGAATGTGAGTTAATGTAGGTTCATTAACTCACGGTTAGGATTTCACAACAGGAAATATTTTTGGTATATAAATATTTTGATTCGTTTTGAATGAACTATTTGATTTTATTTTGAATTTTAGATTAATTTCATAAATGATTTCTTTATTGTGTAACACTACGCATTGCAAAAAAAAAAAAAAATTTGAAAACAAAAAAAAATTAATGTTGCTTTACAAAAAAAAATTATCCTCCAAATTATGTATCGTATTAATCAGAAAATTGGATTCACGCAGGGACACTTTGGCGGTTGTTGCCGGCTAAGCATCAGGGTTATGGGCGTGGGGATTTAAGAGTATCCGTTAATCAGGTTTAACCGCGTGAACGGATGATTCTGAGTACCTATACCTACCTATTCGGACACTTACCTTGCCCTAATTCATCCTCAGTTATAAACTTAATTTCTCATTTTTAATGATTTTATATAATAAGATTATAATAAGATTTAGAAGCAAAAGTTGTATTTATTATTGTCGTTGTAACTATTTTGGGATGCCGTTGTTTGTAGCTGTTTTTTTTTCACAGTACCTGCCGTCTGTACTCCGCCGCTGCACCCCACTGCTGCCAGCTCCAATCATCAACCACTTTCACTTGAAGCTCAGAGACTTTCCTCGTATCACTGGTCCCAAAAACGTTAATACACACGATAAACGGATCGTTTTCTGCCCGCTATTTGTATCACCAACTATTTTAATTTCGAAGTATTTCTGACAATATTTAACTATACTTTTTATATTCCTGGGTATGTCTCCCAAAAATATTAAAGTCTTAAGATTTTAAATTATAATTTTAAAAAAAAAATAATAAATTCACTGAATACGGCGTAAGCATACCGAGAACACTATTTTTGAACAGTTTATTTAATTTTTTTTGTATTATAATTCTGAGTACAGTTTTTATTTAAAACCATAAAAAAAAATTATTTATATAGGAATCACTTTTATCGCTAGATTTTAAGTTATTTTATTGTTTTTATTATTTTTTTATTTTATTCACTAAACTCTAATTGGCTTTTCATCATTTTTTCTTTTCTTTTTTATTTCACTCACAACTCAATTGTTGGGGACTGGTTTATGAATCTGTTACCAGTAAGAAGCAAAAGTCATTTTTGAGGTGAACACTGTATGCGAAATGCTTTTATTATTCTTTTTTTATTAAAAACCAACCAATTATCCTCCTCTTTTTATTTTTTTATCAATTTTTATTTAAGATAATTTTATAAAAGAGAAAAAAAAAATGACACAATTCACTTATATTTATTATCCTCAAAAAAAATAATTTTTAATAAAATAATAATTTTATGAAAAAAAAACTTAATTAAACTTAACTTAAATTCTAAAACTAAAAAACCCGATCGGCTCTACACTTAAAAATTAACTCCCAGACTTACTAAATTATAACAAAAACACCCCGTGGTGTCGGTGCGATACACCAAGACCCGATGGTCTTGGTGCATCCGACCTGTTTCTTGACTTTTCTCCACTGACCAAAGAACAAAAAAAATTGTTTACTTCAATTCAATTATTTTTTTTCTCTTAACGGAAAAAGAATATCCAATTTAATTATTAGACTTACGGAGTTTACAAAAAAAAAAAAAAAATATGAAATTACAAAAATTTATTATACCGGATTACAATATTTGCCTAATTGCAAAAAAAAGTGTGAGAATAATGAATTGAAATAAAAATTGTTATGACAGCGTATACGTGCGCTGTTACAATTGTTTTAATCTTATTCTGGGTGCTATATGTTTCACAACAGCATAGTACGAAATCAGTTTTTAGGTTGCTTATTATAACTTTACATTTGTTGATGTTTTCGTCTTGGAATTCGATGGATTTCGTTTTTTGTTGGTTTATTGCTATGTACTTAGTGTCGACGATGTACATCGCTTGTTTATTTTTTGTTGTGAATGGTAATAGATATGGCCTAGATAGTGTGTAGTCTTCATTGTCCACCAGTGGTATCGTTACTTTAACTATAATTTGCCCGCTTAATTCGGTGTATTCTGTTTCCGTTATTTGACTCAGAATTTCGTGTTTCTCTATTTCAGGGTTGTTGTCCCTTTTATTCGTCCGTGTTGCTGTTGGCCTCTCCGTTTATTGTAATAAGAAGAAAAAAAAATATTTTTGGAAAAAAAATATTTTTAAAAATTTACCTTAAAGTAATTTAACAATGTTTGCTTGGTATTATATTTGGTTAATGTACCTGGTTTCTTTGGTCCAACCAGTAAAGGGCTATTGTAAGGGCTCGTACTGTGCGTAATTATGTTGTCATTTAGCTCTCTTGCACTTGTTTGTTGATCTCTTCTTTGAGTGTTTGTGGTAGTCTGTATTGTGTCACGTTGATTGGCTTTGTATCAGAGTGGAGATTAATCTCATGAGTCACACCTTGTACGCTTGTCAGTTTATCTCCTTTTAGGAAAAATATATCCTTGTACTCATGAATAACATCCAAGATCGATGCTGTCCATTCGTTGTTTAGGTCGCTATCAAGTGTGGGTATTAGTTGTTCAATGATTTTGTTCATCCTCTCGTGATTTTCTTCTTCTATTTGTGCAGTTGGGTCAATTTGTAATATGTGGTAATTAGATAGTAAGGATAGTGCCGGTTGTATGTCTTCTATTATCATTGCGTGATTGTTTTTGTTTACTATGTTGATGCTTGTTCTACCACTTGAACCTATCAAGCAATTTCCTATGAAAACTCCTCGCTTAATTTCTTTTGAATGGCACAGTTATTCGTTTTTTGTTGATATATTCAATTGTATCAGTTGCTCTGTTCTGGGTGGTATTTATTTATATATATGTATATACATATATATATATATATATATATATATATATATATATATATATATATATATATATATATATATATATATATATATATATATATATATATATATATATATATATACCATATATATAAAAATACGTAACTACATATTTTCATGTTTTTTTATGCGCTTATATTTATTTTATTTTATTAATTATTTATTTTTTTTTTGTTGGGGATTCTTAAATGGAATGCGGATTAAATTTGATTACTAATGTAAAATGTTATAAAAATGTGTACTATTGGGAATGCCTTATTCATTATTACTACTATGTCTATTTATATTTTAGATGAGGTTGGTTTATACAACAAGGTGCTGAAGGAGAATGTTCATCTGATAATCGAGAGTTCCTAGATATCTCTTGTCCGCGTAGGGTAAGGTGAGGCATTTGTACATTTTCACCCATGTAGTACTCTAGTGCAATATCTGCATGCCCTACAATTTTGTTCCTAACGACACTCAATATGCCATACCAACTGCGTAGGCCGCTGCCTGTATACCTTTGGTGGTTAATATAAAGACTCCGTTTTTTCCATTGGTTGCGATGACTCCGGCGCTGGTTTTCCTACTCTTTGGATGAAATCGGTTTGATAGTTTTTAATTACTTAGTTGCTACATTGGACCGTGTCGTTTTTATTCGAATTAGAACAGAGTGTGTTGCTCTAAAGGTGCTTTATGTTGGTTATTTATGATCGGTTTTTGCAGTGAATTTTAAATATTTAACTTTTATTATAATTCATTATTATTATAATTTATTATTATTCACTCTATTGTAGTAATATTATACATATTCACTTTTCGAAATTCTTCTAAGGTTTTAAAGAATTTTCGCTGCGTACACACTAGCTGCATGGACTGCCAAACTTGACAGTTCTTGAATTCTGACTCTTGCATTAAATAGTACTATGTGTATTGGGAGTTAATTAGCACCAAAGGTGCTGACGGTTTTATGTACACCATCCGATTTTTATGTATCGTTGGAACAGCCTGAGTTTCAAATATTTGCTATTCTTCTCTTTCTAACAATGGCACTCATAGTTCAAAAATAAGATGTTGATGTACTAACCAGGCCTTAATACGGAAGGTTTTATACAGTTGGATCCAGTGCTGCCGATAATTGGGTACTCGTACTCGACTAGGGGCTCATGTTTTCAAGTTCTGCATTTGTTCTTACACCTGGGATGGGGTTATCAATTTTGTAGTCACATGTCCCTGGTGCAGGTCAACCTTAAATCAATGGTGGCTTCCTGTGTCTCCTTAAAAATCGTCATTTGAGTAGACACCTGCAACACCATATCTATGAACTTGGTGTGCTTGGTGATTGAGCTTAACTTCCCTTGGATTCGGTGGTACTGTGATTGTATCTGAGCCTGCTATTTAGGCACTATGTTCCCTGTCACATCTATCACATGGGCCTGCTGCTTTATCAGGTCACTCATGTGCTGTGTTTCCTGTTGAAGGGGAGCGCTTAACAAGGCGTTTCGGTCTTGGATCCCGGTCATTATGAATTCAACCGGCTGTAGTATCGCCTCGCAGGGCCATTCTTCTTCTTCGAACCAGGATGTGTCGTTCTGCTTGACTACTTTGCCTGGCTGCTGGCGGTACGTTTGATGTAACTGATCCATCATGCCTTGTAGATTCTCCCATTTCCAATCCTCTTGTGTGAATGTGGCCTTTCCTAACTCTTTCAAATATATTCCGGTGTTACTACCGAGATTGGTTTAGTTCATCTCACCCAGACCAGACACCATTCCTAACCATAACACAACCATAGCCAACACATATTCTGGTACCTTATTATTAAAAAGCTGCTTTACTCTTCTTCCCTATTTGATGAGGAATATCGTTATGCCGGTTAAATTCTAGCTACTAAGACCGTATGCTATACCTCCTTGTCTAGCCTTATGGTGAAACCTGGCGTTACCTTAAAATATTTTATTTAGATCATGATTATATAACCCTGGCTTAGATCAATTGGGATTTGAAATAACCTCAGATTCCTTATTAGAATTAAATAATAAAAAAACATTTTTTGTGCCTCGACTCCCCATTTCCGTTGGTGCATTATACTTCTTCAAGGTAATGGTTTTCGGTAGTGGTTTTGCCCCCTGATTTGGCGTTCCACTGCTCACTTGTAATACTATTTATCTGCACTTCGGTTAGTTGACGGTTTACTGACCGTAGGTTTTAACGCTCAGCTCCTCAGGAATGAGCTTGTTGTAGCTATGTTGTTACGAGTTCTTTCGCTAAGGTGAGCCGATCATTCTTGGTAGCTACCGTGTAGGTGCTAAGGGCCTGACCTCCTAACAAGCGGAGTAGTTCGTACTGGGAACCATGTGTGATAATATGTTGCCCGAAAACCAAGTATGAAGGTGCGAACTACGTGTGGAAGATGTTCATCCCATGTTCGCAGATCTTTTTTCACATAGAACCTTATTGCTACTAGCACGGCTCTATTGACGCGTTCTGAAGCATTGGCCTGTGGAGAAAATTTGAAAACAAAAAAAAATTAAAGTTACTTTACCAAAAAAATTATAACCAAAAACAAAACTATAACTACAAAAATTATTCTCCAAATCATGCATCTTGCTAACAGAATTGGACCTACACAGGGACTCTTGAGCGGCTGTTGCCGGCTAAGCATCAGGGTATTCCGTTTGGATTTTAGAGTAGTGTAGATCGGGTTTAACCGCAGGGAAAGGATGATTCTGGGTACTTACCTATTCGGACACTTACCTTACCCTAACTCATCCCATCAGTTATAAACTTAATTTCTCATTATTTCATACTTTACCGGTATGAGAAGAAAGAAAGAAAAAAAAAACATATTTTCAAATTTTATCAACAATCTAAAATCAAAGTGCATTTCAGAACGATGAAAAAAATCAAAGAAATAATTTTGGCGAACAAATGGATTAAATAAACTTAAACTAACCTAGCTACGCTTAATACTACCCTACACCAGAATTTACAGTAAAATTTGTAATGATTTGCGACTAGATTTAGTTTGACCTAAATCAAGTCGTTACAAAAATTAGCTAAAGGGGGGAATGCTACCACGACTTAATCCCGGTGCTCAAGTCGGGTCGAGGAATTTGGTCGTGGGGGATGGTAGCTCCCCTTAAGATCTAGTTAAAGTCGTTTTTGAGAAAAAGGTGGTTGATAACAACGAAAGAAAAGGGAAAAATAGGCCAATGAAATAAAAAAAAACAACGGATCAGCCACATGGTTAAAAAAAATGTGGCCCATCACTTCGAAATCATTTCTGTTTGGGGAGGAGGAAAACAAGGATGATTTACAGATTCATCTGTAAATCCAATAAAAAAAAAAAAAAAAAAAAAACAAAGTTGGCCATCGGTCCCTAATCAAATGTTAGTAAGAATGTAGGTTGTTGGGTGTTGTGGACACAGGGAGAACAGTGCAAAACACTTGCCGTCTTCCGGCCCATACGGGACGGTCCACAGACACCCAACAACCGGTGCCCTTTAGTTCTTAATCATAAAAAAAAAATTTTTTTTTTTTGTTATGTATACTTACCACAAAAGAAAGAACTCCAAACTCTCGGTTTCAAAGGAAAAAAAAAATTTAATTTCAAACTTGAATTTATATTTATTTCTACTTCTGTTTTTTTTTCACGTGGACGAGGAGAACTGCAATACCACAGTCAAAAAACAGCAAGAATCTTAATGACCGCACCAATAAAATATTGGCGAGGTTTTTATCCAATTTTTCTGCTGATTGACCAAAAAAGAAAAATTATTTTCCTCATTGATCCATCAACAGCAAAACGCATTCCTCCCCTCCAATACTTTATTGGTTATTAGCGATTATGCAAAAAAAAATTGCAAACATCCGGCACGTTTTCGTTCAATGTGTAAACACATGAACTGCCCAAACTACCCACAAAACAACAACAACAAAAAAAAAATTAAATTCAATTTAGTTTCAAATAGCTACAGGTGAATAAACGCTAAAGAAACCAAAAAAAAAAATAAAAAATTAAGTGTTGTACACCCGCTTGACAAAAATCGCGTGTGCAACAATAAAAAGAGAAAAATGTATTTACGTTTATTTACTGTAACTTGAGCACACACAAATTCATAATTTAAACGTAAATGAAAGTATGATTCATATGGGCACGCGCCACTAGAATAAATAGAATTTTACGTTAATTTGTTGCACAATCCAATTTGATACAACTCAACTAACGTAATTAGAATTATTACTGCATCCGGAAATTGCCATTCTAATTTTGGGTTGTTTTTAGAAAAAAATATCTTTAAAAGGTGGGATGCAGTGTTTTTAGTTTATTTTTTTCCGGGAATTAGGTGTATTTTGTAACGGGGATGACAAGCGCCCGTTACAAATTATAATTGTTATATGAAAAATTTAATAATTCTAAAACTAATTAATATAAAAACAATAAATGTATAAACGAAAGTTATAACAAAAAAATTATGAGCAAAAAAAAACTTCTCTTAGTTGCGCCTGTGTTGATCTTGTTGACGGTGCTGTTTATTCACAAGAGAGCACGCGCACATAATTTTTTATAAATTTTAATGATTCGCTATATTAATGCGATTATTATTGTACTAACTAAATGATTATTGTACTTTTTCCCAAAAGAAAATTCACTTTAACAAACTTCAGAACTTTCCCGAATTTTATTTTCTGGTTGTTTTTTCTATTTATCACTAATTCTATTAATCACTAATTCGCGGATGTTTCTCCTCAGGATGGTGTAGAGTGCATTATCGGATACTGGCTTATTGGATTGTAACGCCAGTTTTTGTATTGCTAGGAAAAACTCCATCACTGACTCTCGGGGATACCGCTGTTTTCGATTGTTTAACATACTGCACTAATCGTTATCTGTAATACTGGGAGCAAACCACAGTATTAAGCCATGCTTTAATTGATCAAAACTCACTTCTGGGTTACGGTCCACTGAACTCCAAAACCAGTCTAGCGCCTCATCTTCTAGACATAAGTCCAATGCCCTCACTATATGGTAACGCGGGATTGCAGCTCGCACCGCGTCCCACTCTACCCGAGGTAAAAACCGTTGCACTGTCGTCTCACTATGAATCCCTTGGAAACGGATCCTCTAGGTTTTGACCTCTTGCCTCAGTTTGACGTCACCCCGCGTGCGTGAACTATATTTCTTTGTGGAGTTGTGTGAACTTTGGTCGAAGAGGTTCTCAACATTATCACCCAATGGATTGTCATTCAGTTTCTAATGTTCCAACCAGTACCCGAAATCCACTTCGTGCTCTGATCCCTGATCAGGAACTGTAATGACATGGGAGGGTTTATTCACCTTCCCATCGCTGCTAGTACCGGCTATCTGGGCACTCCCCTTGGCTAGCTCTGGGCCTGATGGATCTGCGTCTGGCATTACAATTATCAAGGCCTTGAGCTGCTCACCTGATTGTTTAACCGTTAATTGACCTCTCTTAATATTGGGATACGGTCAAACCACAAGCATCGACACTACTCCTTAGCTTGGCTGACATTTCCAAGAACTACTCGATTAACTCGTCCTTGGATATGTACCAGCTTAGCTGTCGCCTCCGGTACCCATTCCTTATTGGGCACGTGCGGTACTAAGTTTTGCTCTACACACTGACGCCACTGCATCAGCTTGGTCGTGCAACACTGTATCTCACGCTTAGAATGCTTGCGTGCCGCCTAATGGGGCTGAGTTGGAATAAGGAATGAATCATCCCTTTCTTCCTTAAACTCCCTTACCAAGGCCTCTTTCAAGGTCTCAGTTACCCCTCTCCCTTGTCGCTCATCTCTCTAATCTCGAACTCGATGAGTAACTCATCATCTCCGAATTTATTAAGATTGAACCATTTTATTTTTTATTTATTTATTTTTTTTGATGTAAGAAAACTTGAATTTATTGAAAATAGCGAAGTAATATTTACCTTAAAAACAACTGCTTCGTGCTAAACGATTTGTCTGTTTTTTTTTTGTTTTGTTAACCGTCGCCTATCTAGAAAGCTTCTTCAGGTTGATTTACCTTATTAAAGGGAAACAAGAGAAAAGAACAATGAAATATTCTTCGTTAACTGATCTATTAATGGATTTACTCTTTTCACTTTCCTCCCACCATTGAGTACAATTGGACCCACAGTTTGAGTAGCAAAAAGGAAAGGATAAAGATTTGGAAAACGAATTACAAGAAATATTGGACCCATGACCCAATCTTGCAATGGTCAGTCAAAACTTACACGCTGTAAGTGAGCCTCATTGCTATGGTGTCATATACCAAATCTTGATTTAATTTACCTGGTGGTCATGAATGACACCCTTGCACTCCCGTTCACACAATACCGGATTCGATCCCATATCAGAGAGACGCGGATTGTGTAGGAGGCAAGTCGTACACCATTCATGTAGACAATAATTTCAATTCAATGCCACTCCCGGCAGAATAAATATTGTCTTCCCTACCACCAGGAAACAATAACACGCCGGTCATTGCTTATTTTTGATTCTCTTTCCGTTTCACGATGCGTCGGAACTAACTGATGGGATAAAACAAATTCATACTCATCCTAAAACAGAGACAATTTTGCCCATTAGTCCCGAACTACACCCAGGATGATCTTAAAACTAAAGCGGACTTGCAAACACATCCCGAGGGATGAAAGATAAAATTGAAAAATCGAGGTGAAATTATCCGCAAACTTATTACGAAGCCACAAAGAGGATCCTATTCCTCCGGAAATGATCCTTTCGAGAAATGAAACCAAGCTGTGCAAGCACCCTCACTTGATTCGCACTCCAAAATGTCTGGTAGTACTGGACGAGAACAGTATACCATGAGCTGGGATATGAGCTATTGATTTGGATATTTATGGAGAATTCATGTTACCATCACTGTATAAATATATATCGTTATATATATTTATATATTAGGGTAATCACGGTAATAGCCCCCACCAGTGGCAAGCTCGGGATTATCAAACATATTTCGTTTCTCATTAGGAATTTAAGAAGTTTTTTCACAAAAAAATTAGGCGATTACTAAATACCCTAAAATTGAAAAATCGAGGTGAAATTATGCGCAAACTTATTACGAAGCCACAAAGAGGATCCTATTCCTCCGGAAATGATCCTTTCGAGAAATGAAACCAAGCTGTGCAAGCACCCTCACTTGATTCGCACTCCAAAATGTCTGGTAGTACTGGACGAGAACAGTATACCATGAGCTGGGATATGAGCTATTGATTTGGATATTTATGGAGAATTCATGTTACCATCACTGTATAAATATATATCGTTATATATATTTATATATTAGGGTAATCACGGTAATAGCCCCCACCAGTGGCAAGCTCGGGATTATCAAACATATTTCGTTTCTCATTAGGAATTTAAGAAGTTTTTTCACAATAAAATTAGGCGATTACTAAATACCCTAATACTTAACCTAATAGTAATCGCCTAATTTTATTGTGAAAAAACTTCTTAAATTCCTAATGAGAAACGAAATATGTTTGATAATCCCGAGCTTGCCACTGGTGGGGGCTATTACCGTGATTACCAATATTTCGTTAGAACGGAGAATGCCTATAAAGCACGTTGTTAATTGAGCGAATCGGATACTCAAGGTAACGAAGGGTGTCGAAAACGTGTGCGTAGCACTTTTTTGTTTCGGCACCAGTGTTAGACTTGAGCCTGGGTGGTTGTATATTAGTTGGTTGAAATACTTACAATATTATATGGATATGCTGGTTGATGGCTGGATTCCCTTCGTTAGTTTTCTGTCGGTTGATTAAAAGAAACTGGATTGTTGATGGATTTAATTTTTATTTATGAATTTTATGAAATGAAATTATTAAATGATAATTTAAAGAAGTCGCGGATACAATTGATTATATTTACTTGACAATTTTTTAGATACAATTGAGAGAATTGGTAAAAATTCCATTAACTTATATACTAAAAAGGTGTGTAATGTTTTACACTAACAACAATATTGCTACATATAACTTTTGTTGTAATACTACAAAAGTCATTATAATTCTTATTTCAATGTGCTTATTACAATTACCGAAGTTTGCACTTTTCAAGTCATTTACTCTTATTTCAGCATGCTTATTATAATTTTCGAAGTTTGCACTTTTCATAAATTTGTAAATTTCCATTGTTTAAAGTTATTTGATACATTGTGTTAAACTACTTTTTATCACTACTAAGCATTTTGTGTTTCTCGATAAATTTGTTTTCTAACTCCTACAGTTATGTGAATTATACCATTAATATTTTCATATGGGGTTTTCTTAACGCCTAAATGTCATGCTAATTGTATGTAAATTATTTGCTTGAATTTATATAATTGAGAAAGCTTTATCATTGACTAAATGTCATTCATATGTACATAATTTTATTTCATAAAGTTATTGTCTTATTGTTTTGAGGTTTCTAATTTCGATAAAATGTATTTTATGTATAATTTTGTAATGTGTGTATTTCTAGGTCATTGCTAATTATTTCTTGTGTTGTGTATTCATGTTTGGAATTTTTCTGTTTATGTTTACGTTTAAGGTCATTCTTCACTGTGAATGATTAACTTTTCGGATTTTAACTGGGTAATAATTTAGTGTTTAGGTTGATTGTAATGATATTTTGGGGTTTTGGTGAATTTACTTCACAACACACTACCATGACTGTATCCATAAATTGTAAAAAGGTTCTTCAACATGAATATGATCCACAATATATTTAGTCAGGCTAAGCCGCAGCCATATTCACGTCAAAAAACTTTGGTCCAGAAATATGCAATAAAGAAAAATTGTCTGTAAGAACAGAAATGGGAAAAATTGGATCGGATGTTTTTTGACCCTTATTGGGCCACACTTTGTGGTTCCAATATATCGAAATTATCCTACTTCCTTAGTGATACCGGCGGCATGATCTGCAGCTTGGTCAGGTAGAGGATTGATGTCGGTAAGGCATCACCCAAGTAGGATCTTGTTAGCCGCCTAAGGAAAATTGTGAGCACATTGCTCAAATTTAGAATGAGTTTTTGGTGGGGCTAAAGCACCCAAAATGTGAGCTGCTAATTGCAACTCGGAAATTAGGGATGAAAACAGTGAAAAAATGGTTTAACTTAGGATAGCATGGTTACCTTAAGCTTTAGGGAGGGTGAAATAGTTAAAATCTTACCACTGGCCGTGGTTGTAGTGGTGTTAGTTTAGTTAAGACTGGCAGACGTTGTCGACAGAAAAGCAGGTATGGTGGTTAACACCATATGTTCCCTTGCTGCCTCTTGCGAGGCTATCGACAGACCTCCGACCAGTCGGTGTCCTGGTGTTAGTAAGGATGGGTGGTCATATTTACCTGATCCTGATTGTTGATGACACCAACAAAATAAGAAAATAACTAATTTTACTTGAATTTATTATTTATTTTACTCTGCTGACAATCCGCTTTGAAAAACAACTTGAATATCAGAAACTTCAATCAACTCTTTGATGCAACAATCGTATTAAATCATCCCACTTTACTTCAGATGCACTAAGTGTTAAAAACATCGTTGGTTTTCCTAATTGTCGCATCATAGCAAATAAACTTCTCTTTCGTTCAATCCAATATTGAGCTGAGTTTGGAATACTTTTCATGAACGATAAATTTGTATCAATACACGATTCTATGTAATCTTTATCCTCTATCATCTTTCTAGTCGTATGTTCCATATCAGAGGCTCGAAAAGCTAAATACAATCCTTCACTCACACGAATTCGCAAAATCTTCATTGCCATGTATAATATATGGTGTGGGGTTACACCACGACGATCCCATCGTCGAATTTCAGATGTGGCCATCATGAAAGGTGTAACATTCACATCTGATTTAAAGACACGAGGATATCCCAAATAAATTTTAGGAAATGATAACTCTTCAGCATATTGATCAATAGACTTAATGGCTTTTCTTTTTGGCCTGGAGCCAAATTTAAATATTTATCTTCACTCCAAAATAAAATATGCTGTTGACCTAATAAATTTTCTTGAGCATCATCAAATCCCAATGGTTCGAATACATCGACGTCCTTAGATGCAATTGATTGTAAAAAAAAATGTTCATCAATCTGTATATTGTGATGCACGTACAACGGTTTATTAATAAGGTAATTTAACCATTTTTAACCGTGTCTTTGTTTACAAATGCTTCGATGTAGGAAGATTTATGTTGAAGATGTCGCTTTATATTTACATTAATAGTAAAATCATCATCTAATGCTCTAGGAAGCATATTCACCATATTATTTACATCAACAGGAACATTTATCACTGGTCCGATAATTTTATAGGTGCCCTGTTGATACCGTAAACGTCTAATTTGCATGAAAGGTAATCTAGGTGATACCAGCCGTTCAGCAATTACACCCAAATCCGGTAGATGATTTGGATATTCAGGATATTTAAATCCATTGGAATTCGATAATTGTGGAATTTTATGCTTATCAATCGATGATTTACATGTACTACACGCCATCATATTCTTTACACACTGTAAAGGAAATTCTTTCTGAATTAAGGCATAGCATTTAGATGAAATGCGTGATAAATCATTTTTGTACCGAAACCATTATCTGCAAATCTTTTTTAAACTCCATATTCCATTTAGATTCTAAATTAATCGTAATAGTTTGCTCTCGTTTCCGTTTTCTACAAGCCGCTTGACGCTCTGCCGCTGTACAAGCAGAACTGGAACCAATAGAAACATTTAACTGCTCACGCTTTCTCTTACGATAATTGGCTTGTCGTTGGGCGGAAGTAGGAGGAGCCATCTCGAACTAATCTTTATTTTATAAAAAATTAACTTTTTAATTGAAATCGTTTTTTTTTTAATTTTTATTTACGTGTAATACGTATAGCAATTTACACAACTAACAAAACAAAATTTTTATTTACTTGTAATACGTAGCAAGATCTTACACAAACTAACAAAACAAAATATTATTTTTATATTTAAACAAATTTTACACAAAACAAAAACAACATTTTTATTTACGTGTAATGCCGCTTACTGATTTTTTTTTTTCGAGTAGGCGGCATAATACGTAGCAAGCAAACTAACAAAACAAAACAAAAAAATATTATTTTTATATAAAAACGTAACGCTTTTTCTTGACCAAAATATATAGATAGCGGTCCGTAAAACATTTTCAATGTTAAAACTTTTAAACCTATACTAAGAAACTATATTTTATGATCTTAAACCTAAGTTATATATTTTTTCCTATTCATACTAAATTAATTTTAAATCCAGGATGCAATGTTACAGCAGTGGTAGAATAGTGACTGATGTCATGTAAATTCAGAGAAGTCCAAGACTTAATAATAGAGGCTGATGTTTTAGCCCTTATTTTGGGTGCCACTTTGTAATGAGCGAGGTTTGATTGAAAGCCAGTTTCCACGCATTACATCGAGATTATATCCTACTTGCTTTGTGATACCGGCGGTATGATTCCTGCAGCTCGGTCTAGTAGAGGGTTAGTGTGGGTAAGGTATCACACAAGTTATAGATCTTGTTAGCCGCTTGAATTTAAATAAGAAGAAAGGTGAGCACATTGCTTAAACGCAATATGATTTATGGATGGGGCTCGAACCACCCAAAATGCGAGCTGACAATCGCAAGTCAGAGTGGAGATGAAAACAGTTTAGAGTTTACTTAGGATAGCATAGGAATAAGGTAAGATTACAGACACTACTTTCACGTAGTGAAAGTAGTGTCTGTAATCTTACCTTATTCTATTATACTATTTAACATGATCTGAATTCTATTTGGCCCTATTCTAACTTGAATTTATTTCTAATTTGCGACATGTGAAAGATTTGAGCAATATTTCTGATTTTTTATTTTATTTTATTTTTTTTTTTTTATAGTTAATTTGGGAAATTGAAACTAAAAAAAAAATCCTCTTTTGTAAATTTACTTGTAAAAAAATTTTTTGAATTAAACTTCTTGTTCTCTCATATACATGAGGGAAAAAGTGTTTCTATTAAATGATTCGTATTCCGTTTATTTCACGGATATTTTCTGCGACTGTGTCTAATCTAGCTTCTACTTCGTTATTTTTGTTTATTCTGCTGGTATTAATTACTACTTTCTTTACTGTGTTTTTTCTACACCTTCTACTGATTATTACAAAGACTATTATTATGGTTGATATTACTACTAATACTGATATAAGATTTATATGTTAGTTTTCATGCTCTGACTACTTTTTTGTATTTCCAGCGTTCTTTCTTTTACGTCATTGATCTTTCATGCTTCATTGATCATTTCCTTATAGAAATCATTACTATCTTTTATCTTGATTTTACTATTTTTTAGTTTTTCGCTTATGTCATTCTTTTCGATGTCAAAATTGATTTTATTCAATTCATTTGAAACTTCTTGCATTTTGGGTTGTTCCTGCTACTTCTAACGTGAAATCTTCTGTTATTATTCTGCAACGTGTCATGAAAGTTAATGTCCCTGTACCTATCAATGTTACTGTCTTGGTGTTATTTTTCCATTGTACAACTGTCCTGGTGCTATGACTGAGTGTATACAACCATGTATTCTGATTGTGTAGCTTCATTATTGTATCCGTTGGTTCTGTTACTATGGTCTTACATGATTGGGTATTTAAAAAATTACTTGTTAATAGATTTGAGACGCAGTGCGAGCTTGTAATTGGGATTATAGGTTGAGTGTGTTGACATATCTGTAGTTTATCTTCATTGTTTTCTCTGACGGTTTTACATTTTTCTATGTCAGTTTTACTCAATTCAACAGTTCTACCGTTTTTCTTGTTCCATGCTATATATTCTGTGTCTACTTCATATATTTCATATTTTCTACCTTTTTTGAATGCTGTTAGATGGGGTTTGTATAGCGTATAATCCTCATTCTCTATTATAGGTATGGTTAATTTTACAATCAGTTTTCCTTCTATTTCCGTATGATCTATTTCAATTGCTTTCCTTAAAATTTCGTGTGACAATGTTTTGACGTTTGCACTTTCTACGAAAGTTTTTATGATATTGATTATCTTGCTGCTTGGTAATACTAAAGGGTGTAATCTTTTTGTTTCTATTACTGAGACTATTTCTGTGGCTTCTTCTTGTAGGCTGTTGATGTGTAGGCACTGTATTAGCATGAGTGATGATAGTTCTGCTACTTGATGATCTATTTTTATTTCTGTTTGCTGTGTTTCCATTTTACAGACTAGTTCGTTAAGTTTGCTCTCTATCTCACTTGTTTCATTTTGTAATTCTAGAATTGGCTTAGATAATGTGTTAAAATTTGATTGAATCACAGGTATGTGTTGGTTTTTTATTTTTACTATTTTGGTTTGTCTGTCCTCCAATTCTTTAAGGTTTTTGTAAATTTTTTCTGAATCTTCTGAATCCATGGTTCCTAGTACAAACTTTGAGAATTTTTCGCCTACGTCCACTAGTCCTCTTTTGCTTCTTCCGTACATCTCTTTTAACTTGATGCTCTGTTTTTGAATTTGCTGCACTTGCCATCTTAGTTCTTGTCGGAAAGGTTTACACAGATCGTTTGGGTTACTTGTTAAGATGTTTTCACACAATGTATTGAGATGTGTGTTACAATCTATTAACGTTTCAGTTAGTTGCCGGGTAAACTTATTTCTGTAATTATTTTTAGCTGTTCCGAAAAAAATGTAATTTTTCCTATTTCTTCAAACAATATACCCGTGTTGTTTTTTTGCTGAACAATGAACTGCTCTGCTGAGATTATTGATATTGTAACTAGGATATTGATGATTTTCTGCATTTCGTCTGTAAACTAAAATGTGAATTTGCTTTGGGTTACTGTGGGTTACTTAATAAAGATTTATTGATTTAGATAGTTTTAAGATAACAAAATGGTTGTATATATTTTTTTTCAGAATTAGACATCTCGAGATTTCCCCGAGATTCACCTATCATATTTCAGATTAGGCTCTGATGTGTTTTTTATTTATTGATACTAATTTTACATGTTCTTATTCTTTCAGTTGCTTCATCGTGCCATTTTTTCATTTCGGCTTCGTCTGCAGTGATCCATGGGGTTCTCTTCCCTCTCACCCATGCTTCCATTCTCATGTTTTGTAATATTTTTTCTGTTAACTCAGCCTCCTTCCCTTTTTCTTTGCTGAATTTCAGGAATGGTGGGTCTATAAGTTTTCTGCTGTCTGTTATGACTATAGCTTTGCTTCGGTTCCATCTTCTTTCGAGTTGTTTCCTTCTTTTTTCTCTTCTCTCATCTAATTCTCTGATCTCTTTTTCATAAGCTTTCTGTCCCGCTATGTAGATTTCTTCTTGTTCGAATAGTTGTTCCATTTTTCCTAAATAAAGTATAATAATTACATGACTTTGCCTATCTATATTTCTTTTATATGTATTGTAAATTTTTTATTTAAAACAGTTTTGTGTGATTTTGCTTTATTTATTCTTTATTTTCATTTATTACAATGCTCTGTTTTTTTTCCCCCTGTGATTTCTAATTAATTTCCTAACATTTATCATATGCGCTTTTATCATGGTCTGATCTTCTTTTCTTACGCATATGGCCGCTATCCTTTTCAGGTCTTCTAGTTTATTTATTAATGCCTTTTCTTTGCCTCCTCTTCTTCTTTTCGGTTTTTCTTCTTGAAGTGTTCTTTTTCTTCCGAGCTTTCCGTTCTGGTTTTCTCCATTTTTTTTCTATACTCTTCTATTTTCATTTTTTGATGCTGTTTTGAGGTTACCTGTGTAATATATACTTGTGTTATTTTTGGTGTTTCTTTCTTTAGTTTATTTTTTATTGTTAGTATGTTTTTTATGTAGTTGTATGTTTATCGAAAAAGTCTCGTCCTACTATTCCGTCCTCTAGAATGGGAAAGTTGTCTGGTACTATGTGTATTTTGTGAATGATTTTGAGATTATCGCTGAATTCCATTTCTAATGTTATGGAGCCTTCTGTGTGGGTTTCACCTTTTCCTATTCCTGTTAATGTAATTATATCGGCTTTGTTTATTTCCATCCCTACGACGGTTTCTTTCTTTATCAGGGATACTTCTGCTCCCTAGTCTACTAATAGTTGTGGCCATCTATTGTTTATCTTGGGTCTGATCGTGTCGCTGTTTGTTTTGAATCTTGAAACTAGGTTAATGTGGGCTTGTGCGTTATCGTCCTTCGTTGGATTGAATAATTTCTCTAATGAGTTGTCCTCATCGTTTTTGTATATTTGGTGCTTTATTTTATTTATCAGGTTATTCATTTTCATTTTTACTTTTCGTAGATTTTTTATCAGATTTTTTGGTTTTGTTATGTTCTGCTTTATGACTTCTGTTGTTCTTGCTTTCCATGTTGTTATTTTGTGTAAAGAAAACGCGTACCCTTTTCTCCCTAAGTTGAGTACCGTTAAATTTATATGTAAGAATAGAACTTTTAAGACTAGCACAATAATTCCCATTGAAGTTGCTTTTGCCTTGATCATTTTATTCATTACATTTTCTATATTAAATTGTTCCTGTCCGTCATTTGCGTTTGTGTTTGTTTGTTTCTGTGAATTCGTTTGCGTTGGACTGGCAACGGCTTTTGTTTGTTGATTGTGCGTTGGTCTGGCAACGGCTTTTGTTTGTTGATTGTGCGTTGGTCTGGCAACGGCTTTTGTTTGTTGAATATGAAAACTGTCTTTGTCGGTTTTTTCCAAGTCGCTCCGGTCAACTTGAAAACTTTTGGTTTTCTGTCGGTCGACACGGCAATCTTGGAGGTTCGTTTCTGTATTGTCAATGTTCCTAATATCTAAAGAGCCTGGCCTGGTCAAATTTATATAAACATCTGAGTTCGATAATTTTGTTTCAGCGGCTTGGTTTTCCGTGGCTTGTTTTGAAGAACTAATGGTATTTTGTACTTGGTTACTAAATGTTTGCGTTGGTCTGGCAACGGCTTTTGTTTGATTTAAATTGTTTATGGTTTCTATCTTCGTTGTTCTTCTGTTCATGAGTTTGTATAAGCTCTGTGTGGCTTTTGAAAATTTTCTTCTGTAGCTTGAGATTGTATCACTCAAGAGAATTTTGAGGTGAAAGATTAGTAATTGTAATAACCATAGTGTGTCTACGGCTTTTGTTTCTTCGATTTCGTACTTGTTGTGAATGTCCATTTGTATTTCTTGAGCGTCTGGGCTCGTTTGTGTGATTGATTGGAGATAATGCTCATTGTCCTGTTCGTGTAGCGTTTGTTCGTTTGTGTTTATCGGATCCAACTGCGGCGGCTCTCCTACAGCTGGCTGGATCCGTTGGAGTTTTCCGGATGTTGAGTCTTTTTTAATGTGTCATCCATTGTTGAATCATCCTCCGAATATGCGAAAATTAAACCTAGTTTTACTTTTCTGTAGATTTCTCCATCTCGTGGTTGAGGTTGAAGTTCGTATGTGCTGGATTTTGGAGATTGAGTTGATACTCCTGTGGATATGCTTGTTTCATGCTGTTTGTGATTTGTTTCGACGTTTGTATGCTGATTGTTGGGATTGTATATTTGTTTGATTAAATCTAGCGTGTTAGTGATTTGTTGGTATGCGAGGGTATTTTGTATTTGTTGTTCTTGATTCAGTCTGTGGATTTGTTGGCTTGTTTCTGGTGCTCTCCGTGTTTCATATTCTATGGTGTGACTATCTGTATTTGCTTGTTGTTGATTATTGTAAAAGTTCTGTTGATGTCTCGTTCTGTGAGCTCGTTGTCTGTGTACCGTTACATCTGGTTCTCGTGTTGTGATATGCGGTTGTTGTCTGTGTGTTGTTGCATTTATATGCATTAACTGGATATTTGGAGATATGTTTTCGTTATGGGTGAAGCAAGTTTGTCGATTGTGTGGTGTGTATCCACTCTGTTTTTTGTGTGTAAAAGAATTATGTTGCGGTTGTTCATGATTCAGTCTGTTGGTTTCTTGATCAGTTGTGTATTTCGTGTTTCTTTGGTGTTGTCGCCATACTATAAGATTGTTGTCTTGTTGTGATCTGTATTTGCTTGATACGTATTGTGAGTGTTGTGGATAAATGCTTGTTTGATGTAGTTTTGATTTCCGTCGTGCTCTGTTTTGTGAGTATGTGTCATAAATTTGATGTTGTGTTGTTTGCATGTGGTTTCTTTCTCCGTAATGTGGGATTTGGTATCGGTTATGATGACCTGCCTGTGGAAATTGGATGCGGTGGGTCCGACCGAAACTGGTTTGATTGTATTTAATTTGTCCATACATTTTGTTTACCTATTTATCGCACGTTTGTTTATCACTTTTATATAATTTTCTACACTTAACTTTACAATTTATTTTTCGTGAGTAAAACGATTTGATTAACTTTCCTGATTTTTAAATTTTTCGGATTAGTGGTTATTTTCTATTCCTAACTTTGTTCTTATTTACTAATCGCTACAGGACGATTTCTACAGCGCCAATTTATTGTGGTGTATGGTTTTTTGTTTAATGTCGCTTTTGTTTTACTACTACTTTAATTTAAGAGGAGGTACGTAGTGATTCGTATTAAATTATGCAATAGTTCCGAGCTTACCTCGGGTGGGGGCTATTACCGAAACGAATGCTTATTCGATTTAGTAAATAGGAGAATGCAGATTTCTGCACGATATTAGTAATCGCTATTCGGATATCCGAAGAGACAAGTAAGTCATGGGTATGTGCGTACGCACTTTTTTATCACCCTCTACGCTTTGCCGTGCGTAGATTAAGCTTAAATGTCTTTCGAACCTTTGCTGATAGGTGTTAGTAGGTTGAGATTATTTATACTTACTTGAAATGATGGATTTTTAAAGTTGGTCGGCTAATTTTCCCTGTTGATTGAAAGATCTTTTTCCTTAATGAGGTTGAATTTTCTTTATTATAGCAGGTATTGGATTGGTTGGATACAAGATTAGTATTTTGTTGTCTCTGATCGATGGTTTTCGTTTTATATATTGGATTCGACTGTTTTTCGTTTTATATATTGAATTGAACTGTTTTTCGTATTGTATATTGAATTGAACTGTTTTTCGTTTTATATATTGAATTGAACTGTTTTTCGTTTTATATATTGAATTGAACTGTTTTCCGTTTTAAATATTAAATTGAACTGTTTTTTTACATCAAACTTTGTTTGGTTTATATACAAATTTTTGGCACGTTTTCATTGCATGTGTAAACACATGAATTGCCCAAATTGCAAAAATAGTGTGTTCACGTTTATTCACCTTATTAAAGTTCATATTTATATAGTTGAGATAAGTAAGATGTGGTTCTTAACTCTTTTATCTTTTTTCTATGAAGACGACACTCACTTTCACTACTAAATAAAAAATAAATATGCTTAACTAATCTTGAATTTTAGCTTAATTACTAAAGTTTAATTGTAACCGTTATTCGAATCTGACTATTACTATCTACTTACCTGTAAGAATTTCCATTATATATATATAGAAAATCTTACAAGCTAAGCGGAAACATATCATCGCGGAACATAACATTTTTATACGCGGAAATACAATTTGAAGAGTCGCGGAAAATTACGGAAAAATGTTATGTTGATGAATAGGATATTAATATTATGTAAGTGCGACTTACTATTATAAGTTGATATTTATCAGTTAAATAATTGAGATGTGATAATCTCTATATCTTACCTTTTTGTCTTGAATTTAGCACAAAAAAACTAATAACACTTTCACTATAAATTTTAAACAATTTCGATTTCAATTTTTATCTGTACTCTTAAGATGTTCATTTATTTCACTTGATATATTTTATATATAATTCTTTTTGATATCACATAGGTTATAAATTAATTATTTGAATCTATAACTTACTATTTTTCTTGGAATTATATCTTACTGTCGAACTATTTAATCTGAATTATATCTTCTACTACATATTGGATTAACTTTATAAATTTTGAATTACAACTCTTTTTTCATCCCTATTTTTGGATCATATATACTTATTCTTCAATACTTCCTTATTTTTATAAGAATAAGGAAGTAAATTACCAAAACTGTAAAAAGATACATATTCGTCATTTTCTTTTTCTTTTCACACTTCCGTATTTCCATTTTAATCTCAAAACATGGTAATAAGGAAGTATAAAATAAATAAACTCGTTTCATAATCATAACATACATAAATATTTTTACGTAATTCTTTTTGTAAATATATGTCATCAAATTTTTCTGTATACCTTTTATTTTATTTTGGTATTCATGTTGATGACATATATTTCGCGTATGTATGTCTATATAATTGTGCCGGAGATTATCACTCCAATACAGAGAGAAATAATGGCCTTAGCCCATCATTATGACTATATGGTCTTTGAAGGGGGAGATGTTAGTAAGATTTTAGTTAGTGGAGCGTTACCAGTAGAAAGGCGACGATGCGTTTCCGCACTCTTCCACCCGCCTAATGAGACAACTGGCAGACACTTCACTAACGGTGCCCTTTTAGTGTTAGTAGTTCATGTTTTTGTTACTTACCACGATCTATGTTGTCAATTCCAGTTAATAAAAAAAAAAAAAAATATTATACTTCCTGCAGTAGATCAGGGTAACCAAAAAAAAACCTCAAGCTCAAGACTGTCTAGTGATCACCACCAAACGATAAAAATTGATTGATCCCTCAACTAAAATTGTTGGAGTTTATATCCAATTAATGATTGAGTACGATCAACTCAATATTGTTTAAATACTGCTTGCGCACAAAAAGAAAAATTCTATAGCTATATATTTTTTTGTACATGAGCGTGTGCAACAACAACAAGCCATATTGTTATAGCTAGGTAAGAGAAGGTTATTTTCACATTAGTTTATTGTAATCTGATAATATACGTTTAATTTGTATACAAACAGATCCGTAAACAAAAAAAAAAAAAATAAAATTATAACTAAACAAGGAATTTCTGTCGCGTGCCAGTAAATAAAGAGAACAAATATGAAATGTAAGATCATTTTATCAACTGTACACATTAGAGACAGTTGAGAAGTGTAATCTTTGCTTTTTGGCATCCGGACAAGAGTCACTAGATAGGTTTATTTGAAGATGAATATCTTCAATGGTGGTATTCTATATATGGACTGGATACAGTGCCAATATTCTATATGGATGTTTTTACGTTGTAGATATTACCAATGACTAAATGAGGTGCCGATAAAAATTTTGTTTGATTGTTTAAGTCAAATACAAGTGCCTTGGATATACCTTCAATTTGTACTTATTATATACCTTATACCTTGTACTTATTATATATTTTTATTTAGAGATTCTATGTAAACTATAACCTAACGTGCAAAGATAGTTACTCTTTAGATTTTTATGTGGATTTGTCCACAAGTTTTAATTTTTGTTCTAATGTTCTTATTACTTGCAATGCTCTTTCTCTGATGTTTGTTAGTTAACATCAGGGAAATTACTTGAATGGAGAATTTTTAAGTTAGTTGACTAGAGGCGAATAAATAACAGCGTAGTTAGAGAGTTACTGAGGCATACGCCCTGTTTCGCTCACTTTCCTGTTTTTCCATACAGGAATTCACCCGTTTTGTTATTTATTCCCGGTACCCTTTATGTTAGTATGATACTTACTAGTTTCTGGATATTCCCTTGATGATTACGTATAAATGCTGGCTTTATGTTTTTATTTTTTGTTAATTTAAATTTTAAAGATTATAATTTTATATTTATAGATTATTAATTATTCTTTCAACTTTTCTTTGATTATTATTATTCTTTTAGATTGACTTTGACAGAATGTACTTAGACGATGGAATAAATTTAAAATACAGAATTAATCTTATGAACTATTTTAACAGAATGAATTTTTCTGCAAAATTTGTAGTTCTTATATACTAATTTTTAATTACTAAGCACAACAACAATGTGTATGGTACTGTATTAATACAACAACAATATTTAAGGCATCGATTTACAATAATTTTGCCGAATTTCGTTTTTCTCGGAATTTCAATATATCGATACGCTGCATTTCGTATTGTTGTAATAATTTTGGGTTATTTTATTGCTTTCAATTTCAATTTGTGTTACTACGTATACTTATCAAGCGTTTTCTTTTCTTTACGTTTTACCGACCACATGTCTCCACATAACATGATTACTTTTCTTTTTCTTTATGTAGATTTCGGTTTTTAGTTCTTTGGTTTTATTTATTGGTCATAAATTAATATTTTACACTAATAAATATTTCCTACTTATTTAGACCTGGGCCCTATTGCACCGAACACTTATCACTTATTACTTATCAACTTATCATAAGTTAATTTTTTTGATAATGATAAGTCATAAGTGTTTCACCAAAAGTTCACTCACTTATCAATTTGAAAACTTATCAAATTTTGATAATGATAAGTGATAAGCGTTGCACATCAGAATGTCTATAACTTATCAATTGACAAATTATCAAATTTTTATGATAAGTTGTAATGATCTATACAAAATTACTATAAATGTGATAGTGTTTGCAAAATAATATGCTTTCCGCATATTTTATATGTTAAACAATGGTTTTGTACCTATGCGTATGTAACAAAACAATTAAAAAATTGTTATTCTGTAATTTAATAACAACAACAATTTTGCATATGTAAAATACATGAAGCGAAACTTTTCTCAATTGAGAGTTCTTATTTCAGTTTTTAGAATAAATTGTAAAACATTTTTTTTTGCTTTTAAAATAAAATCTCTTTTCTAACTGTAAATAATTTTTGAACAGGACTTGAACGTTAAGAATTTATTTTCATAACAAATGAATTAAGAGAATTCCTATTAACAAACAAATTGAATTTAACTACATTACACAAAAATTGCATTCGTCATACAGAAACCAAAACTATTTTCCACTATTCGTCTTGTTCGCTTATGAGTACGATACTGCATCATCCGGATTTCTTCCCATTGGTGAGATAAGCCAATTTTTAAGGGATAAGAACTATCACACAAAATCACAGCACCGGTGAACGGACGAAAACCAGACTCAAAATTGTTAAATAGCCTTATATTTCGCAATACTCTGGAGTCATGGACACTATCTGGCCAATTTGAATTTACTGCATAAAAGTGGTGGTCTGAGCCACACACCATCATTGCATTCAGTGAATGGTTTTCCATGTCGGTTCACAAAGTGTTCTTCATTGACTGTAGGTACATCTATATTAATCATTGTTCCATCGATGCAACCAGATACCTGAGGGAAACCATACCTACCCATCTCAAGAAACTTTTATCCTGGACATTTTCGGGCCAACACACGGTTTCCGCCATCATGTTATCGATGATGGTATTTGCTACTCGATGAATGACCCTACACACAGTTGATTTATTAATTCCGTGCATATTGGAAATCTCATGATATTGCGCGCCATTTCCTAACCAATGCAGTGTTGTTAGTAGCTGCTGTAGAGGACTCAACGCATAGTTTCGGAAGCTTACATGGTGCATACTTGTTTCTATTTTGAATAATACCTGCTTAATTTGTTCATGTGACAAACGAAAAGTTTGTATTACTACCGAGTCCAGAGAATCGTTGGTTCTGGCTTCCACTACACGATTTCTTCTTTCGTTTTCTTCCTTGAATTATCTTTCGAACCGCGACGCATTTTTTTATAAAAATTAATTTTTCGTTTAATAAATTTCAGTTTTTGTTGACTAAAGTTGATATACCGATAGTTGATAGTTTTATATTAATTCTAAAATATCGAAAATCAACTGTCTTACCTCTATGATAAAACGAACAGAATGAAATTGTTCTTACTTTGACTTATTATTATAACTTATTAGAATACAATAAAATAGCGGTATAAATTTTGAAATTAAAGTTTTTATACACTTGAAAACACATTATAATCATTTGAATAAAAATATTTTAAAATTGAACAAAAGTTCTCATCTTACAATAACATCAAACAATAAAAACGTTTTTAACAGACTTCTGTCATACAACTACAATTTGTAGCTCTTATCAATTTATTTGAGTAGTGAAATTTTTCTTATTGATATTTTGGATAAGTTATCATTAAAGTAGTCGATAGTTAAAACTTCTGGTGCAACAGAACTACGAAAAACTTATCAAAAACCTCAAACTTATCGCTTATCAAAATATTACTTATCATTTATCATTTCGCGAATTGGTGCAACTTAATTTTGATAAGTGAGTGCTTATCACTTATTTTAACTCAATTAAATACTTAGCAAATTTCAATTTGGTGCAACAGAAAATTATCAAAAATTATGATAAGTTGATAAGTAATAAGTGATAAGTAGCTGGTGCAATAGGGCCCTGTTCCGATTATTATAATTTCCAATTTTATAATTTTACGCATGATGATATTTTCTGTAGTAATTTATGTTTTTATTTCTGTCTGCTACTATAATGTTTTGGTATAGTATCACGATATACTATACTATCTTGATGTTTTATTTATTTTACTATCATGAAGTGAGTGGAGATGTTGTTTCACAACAGTGGGATGCTATTTTTATGTATGATAAGCTGAGATTTTTGGGTAGAATTGCTAATGAGTGTGACAAGCGCTCATTACAAGTTGTATGACCACGGAAATTGGCTTATTATTAGTTAATGTGTTTTGTTTCACAACAACCTGATGGAATTCCCCCAGTTGACAATGACCTCAGCCGAATAAACGCAAAAGAAAATAAACAACACACAAAACAATTTTGTACACACACGTACATATGTGATAGGAACGAAGAAATGTTTTTATGTTTATTTACTGAAACTTGAGTAGAGACAGTTTTGTAAATAAACCTAACTAAAAATATTAGCCATATGGGCACGCGTCACTAGAATTAATAAGATTCTATACTAATTTATTTGTTGTTTGCGAAGCTTGTTTATGTGCATAGTTCCGCTATGTACAAACCAGTTTGATACAACACAAACTAGTGTAATTAGAATTATATAACTACATCCAGGAATTGTCATTATAATTTTTAGTTGTTTTTAGAAGAAAATATCTTCAAAGGTGGGATGCAGTTTTCTAAGTTTATTTCTTTGGGAATTAGGTAACGGGGATGACAAGCGCCCGTTACAAATGTGAAATTTCCTTTTTTTTTATTTTGCCCAAATTATTGTAGTGCCGTTGGGAAGTGGTAAATTTTGTAATTTTTTGTTGTTTGTGGTATAATTTATTGTGGTAATGTTCTTTTTGTTGTTTTGCTGTTTCTTATATTTTACTTGTTGTAAACTACCGTTCGGTGAATTGTTAAGCGAGTTTTAAGCGATGTATTATGTGTGTTTTCTTTGTATCAAATTAACCAATAGTTCCGAGCTTACCTCGGGTGGGGGCTATTACCGAAACTATTGTGGAGTTAATTTGGTACAAAATTCAAGGAGAATGTACGAATCGGATATCCAGATCGACAAGTAAGTCATGGGTGAGTATGTGCGTACGCACTTTTTATCACCCTCTACGCTTTGCCGTGCGTAGATTAAGCTTAAATGTCTCCTGGACCTTATTGTGGTAGGAGTTAGTAGGGTGAGTGTGTGCTTAGCATACTTACCCGGTTAAGAGCTGCTGAACGGTTTCCGTGATTTGACCTGTTGGTATTTACTTGTTTGCTCGTTCTGGTTTTGGATTTCCTCTCTGGTTCCGGGATTGTGTTTTAACGAAATACTTTTTTTGTATTTATTTAGTTATAATTTATTGTTATTTTCTTCGATTATATGACTATATCTTTTACTACTACTGATTACTAAAATTTACCGATGATTACTGATGATTACTGATTATTACTGATTATTACGATTCTTTTTACTATTAATGATCAATACTTAAAATTTGTTCAGTGTATATACAATTTTATGTTATTGATTTACACTAACAATTTTGAGGAGCATTGATTTTGACAAATTTACTATATTGCATTTTGGGTTTTTTGACACAATTTTTGAAAAAGAATATAATTTTGTTAATTCGCATAAATTCAATTTTTTTGGTTTTGTAATTCAATGTATTTTGTTTTTGTTATTTAATGTATTATAGTTTATTAGCACATCATAATTTTGCTAACTTGCATAAACTTGTTTAAATTCCAAGTTTTTTGTTTCACGTATTCTATACTAGAATCGCCCAACTGTATTTGAACAAATAATATTTGCCCAAATGTTGATTTTATATGAATATATTCATATACATTTTGGCTTGTGTGTTTACATTTTTCTTTTATATACTGTATAATTATTTGTTTTGTTTTCGTATAAAATGTTATTGGGTTGCCATGTTAAATTTTGTTGTTGGGGATTCTTATATGGAATGCGGAAATACGATTACTATGAAAAAGTGCATTTGATTTAGAATTTTGTGCTTTTTATTATTGTCAGAAATTACTCTTATTATTACAGGTTGGTTTATACAACATACCTTCCTCCTTTGGGGAGTGGAAATTTCAGAAGGGAATTTTCACTTATCGTATGATATGGTTATGTATGCCTTGGATTATTTATTAAGTTATTGTTAGTCTAATTCTATTGTTATTAATTTTTATTCCTAAATGGAGACTGGAAGTTCTGCTTCTGTTGGTAGACAACGTTTCCTGTTTGTGTTGGCTTCATCTATCACTTCTTCTTCTTTTTCTGCATATTGGGTAAAACGTTTTATAGTTGGCATCTTTTCTTGTAGTTATGTTTTTAGTGGATTGATATTTGATGACGGGATTGCTTTTATTGTTGCTGTTCACTTCTTGTTCCGATCTCACTTCTACGTCAGATGGACAACTGATGGTACTGGTCATGACCTTTGATTGTGGTTTATGTTCAGAGTTTTTAATGTTATACATTATTATGTTTACTTTTATTAATATTTTTGTTATTATGATGTTTTTTTTTGTGTTTATATAGATTGTGTTAATATTATGCTGCTGCTGTAGTCGTTATGACGTTCTTTTATGTTTGCTATGAGCATTGTTATTGTGATTACTGTTATTATGCTTTATTATTTGTTTTATTTGTTTTTATTTATGGACCATGTACCTCTTATGTCCCGTGTCACCGGTTTCCCTGTATTATTGCCTGTTTCCGTATTTTTGCTTGTTAGCCGCTTGTTTTCTTTGGCGTTCTAGTTTATTCAGCATTCTTCTTGTTGTTATGGTTGAGTTTTCTCCCTATATCTTGCATGTTGTTGTCGTTTTCCCAATTACTTAATCTCCGTTGTATTTGTTCTTCTTCCTCTTCTTTCTTCTTGATGTCGTCACTCTGTTGTGTTTGTTCATCTCCATTTTCATATTATTACGTTAGTCTGTGTTAGTAAAAATTTCCTATGCTAATTACTATTTATGATTAATACTATGTCGTCGGCCTTGCTGACGTGAAAATTAATTCTATAAAACGTGCGTATCGGATTGCATTTGTTTTGTTTACTTTTTGTACGTTAGTGTTATTATTTTTTAAAAATTTATGCTTTGTTCTGTTTGTTTTGTTAATATGTAATTTTTCTTATGATCTATTTGTTTTCTTATGTACTATGATTTTAATGTTCTGTTTTTAGTTATTATTTAGGTGTCTTATTTTAATTTGTGTTAGTTTGATTTTGAATTAGTTTAATGCCGAATTTTGTTTTCTTGTTCTCTCATGTTTGTTAGTAGTGATTTATACATGAGGGAAAAAGCGCTTTTCATTATTTTTAGATTATTTTCTCGAACGTTGTTTCCTCGGGTTTGCTTTTCTGTTTATTTTTCTTCTTGGTTTTGTCAGTGCTGTTGTTTATTACTATCTGTGCTGTGCCTTTTTGTTTTCTGTATTTTTTAATTGTTAATATTGTTACTAGTATTATTATGGCAATTGTGACTATTCCGGTTGTTCCTATGCTGAAATATCTTGTCGTTTTGTTGTTTTGTATATCTATTGATTTTGCTATGTTTTCTATTTGACTTATTTTGTTAGCTTCTATTAGGAATTGTCTGTTATGATTTTTATGGTCTATGAGTTTTAGTTTTTCTAGTTTTTCTGTTTTGTCTGTTGGTTCTGTGTTGGGTGGGTCTGTGTCGTTCTCTTCTGATACTACGATATGTTTGTAGTGTTCTGTTTCTATAGTTGTGGGTGAGCCCGCTACTGTTGCCGTAAAGTCTTTTGTTATGATTGTGCAGGGTGATCTAAATTTTAGTAATCCTTCATTTTTGATTTGTATTATTTCTGTTGCGTTCCCGCAGGTTATTATCATTTTTGTGGTTTCTGTTACTGAGTATAGCCATGAGTTTGCGTTTTTGAGTTTTATTATTGTGTTTAGATGGGTTGCTGTCGTTGTTTTGCAGTATTGATCGGAGTTTAATGGGTTGGTCAGTAGCATTGTTATGCAGTGTAGGTTTTGTATCGGTAGTATTGGCTGTGTATGTTGGCATAGTATGAATTCGGTTTTTAGTTCGGTTGTTACTGTTCTGCATTTGTTGAGGTCCTCTTCTTGTAGTTCTATTGACTTGGTGTTCTGTTGGTTGATGGTAATGTATTCTGTATTGATGATGTATGTTAATTGTTTGTCTTTTATTGTAAATGGTAGTAAGTAAGTTTTTGATACTACGTATTCTTCGTTCTCTATTAGTGGTATGGTTGTTTTTGTTATGATTTGGCCGTTTATTTCTGTATATCGTGTTCTTGTGATTTGTCTTAGGATTTCGTGTTTCTCCATTTCTATGTTCCTGTCTTTCGTTTTCGTTTTGATGATGTCAATTATTTTGTTATAAGGTATGAGTAAAGGATGTAGTCTTTCTGCGTCTAGGGTTGTTATTATTTCTGTAGCTTCTCGTCATTTGGATTGGTGTTCATTATTTCCTCGCATAGTGTTTTTAGGTGTCTGCAGCTTTCCAATAGTGAGTCTGACAGTCTGCTCGTTTCTGGCATGTTGAATTTGGTTATGAAGTGTATGTTGCTGTCGAATAAATATAGTTTGTTCGTCGTTTCAAAGAATATCCTGACGTTGTTTAGTTTCTGGTGTTGAAATGGTTCTTCTCTTTGTGGTAGTACTGGGGTTACACGGAACATGGTGATCTGTCGGGGTAGAAAAAATAGGGTTGGTTTTTTTTTGTTTTTTTTTGTTTTTTTTTGTTTGTGTTCGGGGGTTTGAGGAAAAGAGAAAAAAAAATTTTGTTGGATTTGTTAAGTATATTTATTTGTTTGAATTTTCTTTCGGCTTCTTCTATCCATTTTTCTATCTCTTCCTCGTCTGCTGCAATCCATGGGGTCGTGTTTTTCTCCCATGCTTCTAGTCCTATGCTTTGTGATATTTCTTTTTTCTTCGATGAGTCTATTAATCTTCTGTCAGCTACTAATTTCCTAGTTTTGCTGTTGCTCTGTCTCTTTTCGGTTTGTCTTCTTTTCTTCTCATTTCCTTCATCTAGATTCTTAACCGATTTCTTGCTTTCTTCTTCTTCTGCCCAGGATACTTCATAATACTTGGTGCAGTATTCTTTGTACATTCTGTGCACTATTTTAATTGTCTTCGTCTTTTTCTTCTTTAGTTCTTTTTTGGGGATATTTATGGTCGTATATTTTCTCTATTTCATTGAACTCCTCTCTGAATTTTCTTTCTTTGCGATCGGCTTCCTCTTGCAGTTTCCATTTCGCTTCCTCCGTTAATCCTTGTAAGTTTTCTATCGTTTCCCATATTGGGTCGTCTATTGTGAACCATGAGTCTGGATCGCCCTTGATCAACTGTTTCATTCCTTGGTTTTTCTCTTTTATGGGGGTGTTGATTTTCCGCATATTGCTTCGTGCTGGAAAGATGACATTTTACTGTTATTCTGGGTTATGTATGGTGTGGTATTAGTTTTTAGGGATTATTAAAACTAAATGTTTTTTTTTTTATTTTTTTTATATCTTTATTATTATTGAATATATATTTTTTTTTTTACGTGGCTTTGTTTTTTTGTATATTTATTTTTTTGATTTCCTCTTTTAGTTCTGTTCTTTTTGCCTCCAGTATTCTCCTTTTGATACCTTTGGTGATTTTTATGACGTTTTCTATTTCCCTTTTTTGTCGTTTTAATGTCCTTAATCTCCCTCCTCTGTCTTTGTACTGGGTGGGTTTGTTGGGCGTTGGTAGTGTTGGTTCTTTTCTTTTTCTGTATTCCTCTATCGTTATCTTTTTCTTTACATGGTCATGGTTTTGTTCCATTCTGTTGGAAGATTGTACATATGTCGGTTAATTTTCTCTCTTTTTTTTTTTTTTTTTTTTAATTTTTAATTAGACGATTGTTGTGGACTTTTACTAGTTTATTGTTGATCTGTATTGTCGTGTTAGTTTGTGAGTCTGTATTTATTACCTTATACGGTCCTAGCCACAGTGGTTCTTGTTTTGTTCTTCGCGCTTCGTTTCTTAACCATACAAGGTCATTTTGTCTTATGTCGATGGGGTTAATTTTTTTGTCGTACTGTCGTTTGGTTATACTTTTCTTCTTGTTTATGTTTTCTCTGGCAATGGCATGTGCGAGTCTGAGTCTTGATTTGAGTTCTGTGACGTAATCGTCGAAATTATAGACAGGTTCTGGGTTTTTTTTGACAGCGCTTGGAATGAGAGCTGGTCTTCCATATACTAGTTCATGAGGTGTGTAGTTTGTTGAACAGTGGGGTGTAGTATTATACACGAATATTGCATAGCGGCACATTTCGTCCCAATTTTGTTTATCGATATCCGTAAAGGTTTTGAGATATTCCTTCAATGTGTTATGGGACTTTTCAAGAGCTCCGTTTGTTTGAGGGTGATATGCTGTTGTGGTGATGTGTTTAAGTTTTAATAATTTGCACACTTCGTTAAAAGATTTGCTCATGAAGTTGTTGCCTTGATCTGTCAGGATTTTTTAGGGGATACCGTATTTGGTGATATACTGCTCGCATAGGGCTTTTACTACTGTGTTGGCTTCTTGGTTGGGAATTGGGATTGCTCCCGAAAATTTAGACAAGTCGTCTTGGAATGTGAGAAGATAGACGTTTGAGTTTTCAGTTTTGGGTAGGGGACCTACGATGTCAAATGCTACTCTTTGGAATGGGTATTCCGATGTGGAAGTGATTTGAAGTGGGGCTCGTGTTTGCCGGTGACATTTGTTTTTTTTTTTGCATTCATAGCATTTGCTGATGTGCCTGTTTATATCTATTAACATTTTTGGCCAGTAGTATAACATTTTAAACACATGTGTGGTATGAATACTCCGTGTATTATTTCTTGGGCTGAGCATATGCATAACTGATCGGTTCTCGTTTTTATTTCTATAATGGTTTCACTCCGTGCAGGTAGTGTGATTCGGTTTTCAGGTTGGTTTGAGAAATTAATGCGCTTTTGGCCTACTCTGAGTTGATTTGAGCTATACAGTATGTCGACTTTATGTTGGTCGAAAAAATCTCTACCTACAATTCCATCTTCTGTGATTGGGAATTCATTCGTGACCATGTGCAATTTGTGCTCTATTCTGAGGTTCGTCGTCTAGTTCTAAATCTAAAGTTATTGATCCTTTGGTTTCTATTGTTCCCTTTCCTATCCCTGTTAACATTAGTGTGTCTGTGTTATCTATCCTATTATTTCTTACGAATTTTTCCTTAATCAATGAAACGTCCGCGCCTGAATCTAATAATAAAGTTGGTCTTAAATTGCCTATTTTTGCTGAAACTGTGTCTGTGTCTATTTTATATTTGGATACTAGGTTTATTTGCTTTGTGCTTTGTTGCTCGTCTGGGTATAATATATGCCTAATGTTGTATGGCTCGTTATTGTCTGTTATGTGTTCCACTGTTTTCATCTTTGTTTTATGTTTTACGAAATTTAATGCTTGTGCTAGGGTTTCTTTGAAGGTAAGGGTGATTGTTTGTTTGTCAAAATATTTGTTAATTTTTTCATTACTGTTTTGTATTTTATTTTTTGTTAAATTCAATATCTTTTGCTGCTTTTCTGTAATAATTAATTTTATATGCAAAATTATTATTTGCAATAATGATAAAATTTCGATAATCCAGGATTTGCTTGTTTTTTGTTGATTGCTTTTTTCTTTTTTCGTTCGAAGTATTTTTTGCTGCTGAGTGCTGTGACTCAAGTGTTGGTGCTGGATATGGGTGTCTGGACCCGTTTGATTTTGCCGAATGGGGGTGTCTGGACCCGTTTGGTTTAATTGCTTTTTGTGGATGAGGGTGTCTGGACCCGTTGAGTTTTGTTAACTGTGGGTGTCTGGACCCGTTGAATTGAATTGTAGATACATTTCTGGAATGCATCCCATTTAGAGAGTTTGTCCTTGTTCTGTTTGTGTTTTGGTAATGTTTGTTTGATTTGTGCTTGTGGGATCCAACTGCGGCGGCTCTCCTACTGCTGGCTGGATCCGTTGGAGTTTTCCTGATCGTACTGGATTGTCATTAAATGTGGGTGTTCTGGTTCTTGTTGTTGTGGTATTATCCGGTTGATCCTCATGTTTCTGAATTTGTCTTCCAATCCATTTGGTGCTGGCTGTTGTGTGTAATTTTGCTGCTTTTGATTTTGCTGCTGCCGGGGATAGTCGTTTGTATTATAGTTCCTTTGGTCCAAAAATTTGCTCCGACACTCATCAAATGTGTGGCCAGTGGTCACCTTACAATGAGAGCAATATTTGGGTACGTAGTTATTTCGTTGCAGCGGCTATCTGTATTGTCGTGTAAAGTTGTTTTGGAGTTGGGTTTGGTATCCGTTATTGTTATTGAATGTTCTCGGTATGAAATTATTTTGTGCGGTTTGCGATGTGCTCGGTTTGCTATAGTTGTTCCCGTAATTATTAAATTGTTGGCGTGTGCTGTGATTTGCGAACTGTGCGTTGCGCCGCTAACCTTGACCTACATACATCATACGTGTGGTTCGGCTTCTGGCAGTAATTGCATATTACTAGTGGTGGTCTTGTGTATTCTGTTAGGTAGTTTATTTGTGTTCTGGAGTTCGGTGTTATTTCTTGTGGTTGAGGTTCTACATTTATTGTTAGAAGTAGCATTTGTTCTATTGTTTCTGTCTCGTCTAAGATCTCTTCCACGGTTTTTGCTCTGTGAGTCGCTATCTTTTCTTTGAGTATTGTGTTATTTAGACCTCTTTTGAATATTTGGATTTCCTATCAAAGCAAAGCTTCCTAGCAATTGGAAAAGGAAAAGACAAGTCAATAGAACTCAGCACATGTGATGTAGAAAAGTGTAAGCAAATTAATGACAACATTGAAACACAGGTTAGGATATGCAGACACACACGGCCAATATTCCCAAATAGAGGTCGACAATGTTTACCTAATTTATTCATAAACCCATTAAATACAAGAAACCAGTGCAAAACCATACCAGCGAAACCTCTGAGCAGATTTACAAAGTTAACGTCCCAGAATGCATGGCTATTTTCGATGAAAGAAGTAACAAACATGATTATCGAGTGTGGGAACACAACCCAGACAATACAAATAGAAGATAATGGATTATTAACCTTCCTTACAAAGTGTAAGGTTACAACAAAAGATTTCATCGCAGAAGTAGCAGGGGTTCCTGAACCAGTAATAATAGAACAACCAAGAATTCCAGAAATAAAAACAACTGAAGCTATACATTTCGAAGAAACACCAAAAAATGATAACAAAGACAAGATAGATGACATAAGGATAATAGATCACAGAAATCACAATAAAGAATTCCTAGAAGAAACAAAGAAAATTAATGAGCTAAAAAAGATGACAGAAAAGATAGAAGAACAAAACGAACAAATTTACTTCCACAAGCTGACAGGTGCTACAATTTCCATAACTATAATCGTAATAATCACAGTGCTCATCATTACACTGATAATATGCAGAAAAAGGAGAAACCAAAACGTACACGTAGAACCACAACCCGTAAAGATAGAGATTCACAGCGAAGAAGGAGGCAGAGACCGGTTATCAAAACTCAAACCCCAAGGACCCAGAATCATTTAAGAAAAACCGTTACCCAAATAAACAACAACCACCGGAATACAGAACTAGGTAAAACATCAGAGCCTAATCAATATCAAAATTGATAGGTGAATTTTGATTAAATCAAAATGTCCAATTCTGGAAAACCTAGGATAGAACCCCAATTAACAAAGCAAAACCATCCCCTTAAATAAAAGACGTTAATAAATGCTAGTAAATTTTTTTTTATTATTTTTATTACGGAGCACCCAATACACGAAGAATCTGCCCCAACGTAGAACCCAGGTAGGGCAAGAAAAACCTTGGATTCTCGCGCAGGTAACTCAGTAGTCTGGTTAGCTCTAATTCCGAAGCGGAAGAAGAACTCGTGAAGAAACCCATGTTCTCCACCACGAATCTGGTAAGAGTATCCACCAACTCTATGCAGGCCGCCGTATCACTGTCTATAGGCTCCTCATTCTCGAACACATACAAATTTTTGGCTTCTCCAAACATCTCAGAAAGTTTTTAAAAAAAAATTTTTTTGTCTTTAAGTGATCTAGCACACAAACAGTTATGTTCAAAATACATATTCGCGAAAGCATTTATATGAATCCAAATTACATATTAATAAACAAATTACATATTAATAAACAAATTACATATTAATAAACAAATTACATAGTGGTAAACAAATTAACAAACAAAACCCTAACTCACAGTACAAAAACACAAAATATTTGAGGAAATCAGAATTTCAGGCATAAAAAACTGCACCTAACTATAAAACCAGAAATCAAATCTCAATCCAACTATCCTTCAAATATTCCACTAAATTTTCCCAACATAAAACCCAGTTTACAATAATCTAATTGGATTATAATCAAAATTTTAAGACAAAAATGGAAAAATTGTAAAGTTAATCTTAGTCGAAGAAGATTATCAATATAGTATCGATAACGATAGAAATAAGTAAGTTTTTCTTCGCTTGGACTTACCTAACACCAAGTAAGGAACAACTTATCAAAAATATATAATTACTAACCCCATAGTTAAGAACATTAATATTAAGAATCAAAGTATTGTTTAGAAATAGTCAATTTACCATACAACTTAACCCGAATATATAACACAAATTGTCAAAATATTGTAACTAGTTTTAAGAATACATAGTCAAAAATAATGTAACCAAAAGTACACCTAGATGAAACACAAGCAACTTGAAGAAGCAGTAACTACAACAACCAACACAACAATCCACAGAACATCCCAAGATTTCGAGTCAAATTTGTACAGTTTTCTCAGTATTCACAACAAAAGCATTAACAGTATACAGACGAGTTTCCAGTTACAAATTACCAAGAACATATCACTGAAAGGTAACGTTCTGAACACACAAATATTTAGGCATATACGAGAAATGAAGCCAACTATAGACACTAATCCAATCGATAGTAAAATTAGATTAGCCATGAGGGATGAACAACAACAGACAGAGTTGGAATTCAACAAACAAAACATTTATCCCAGAAAGTTGATTCTATAAGTGATGAGAAACTACAACATCATGATAAAAGTTCAACATTTGTTAACCGGCTGAAGTATCAAAAACATTGGACGATTCAATCTAATCAAATGAAGGCGACCAGACAATTGCGACCAGACAAAGCAATAAACATCATCCAGCTCTCAAAAGAAACAAACAGAAATTCTACAGAATACTATAAGAAAGAAGTATATTGATGAAGCAGACATTTAATTCACACCAGTGATTAGAGCCGCCAATAAGGAAATCAATATTAATCCAAAAAGCAGCTATCATCCAAACACTGAAGTGCCGAAAAAACGTGAATAAAGTTCAGAAGTTCCCTAACCATGATATTCCAAATACTGTAAAATCAAAAACCGTATTTCCTGAAGCGATATGGAAAATTAAACATGCAGAAAAATTCAAAAAACTTCGAGATGCTGTAAAACCAAATCAAAAGTTCCAGAATGTTGTAAAGCTGAAGTCAACCAATAGAAATTCCAAGATGACTTGAAATTCAACTCGAACGTTATAAGGTTATAACAAACACAATTTTGAGGAAATCACAATAACATGGAAAAGTTCAAAAGGAGAAATGAAGCTGCTATGTGAGTCTCGTTCAAAAGTTACAGAAAAAGAATAATTTTAGTTATAAGCATTAAATAGGTACATAAGATCTAGTAGATATAAGAAGAAACATAATAGAAATTCTAAAATTAGTTATAAGAACATACAGATAGCATAAACATATGAAGATATATATATATATATATATATATATATATATATATATATATATATATATATATATATATATATATATATAAGAAATTTTCAACATGAAAATTCCTCTTAGAGGGGGAAGGTGTTGTGCCATCCAACAGCCATCTAGGAAATATTAATTCAGTAAGTTGAGATAATTGATCCCTTATTGTCAAATATTGCTCTGATATGTGTAATAGTTGTTCTTCATCCCATATGATTCCGTGTAGCCAAAGAGATTGAAATAATATTTTTAGTCCGATCGTAACCGGTGACAAAAGTCCTAATGGGTCATAAATTTTAGCGATCTCAGACAAAAATGATCTTTTAGTAAATTAGCGTTATCCTGAAGAAAAAATAGTCCTGAATGGGGTTGTACTTAATACCTAATACAGATACCATATGATATGATACCATATTGTTGTGCCATCCAACAGTCTCAACCTGAAATGAAATAAAATCTGAAAAAAAGCATGCACATGCATGCACGCCATAGAAATGAATAACATAAATTAAAATGAATAACATAAATTAAGATTGGAAACTATGTCATATTTAAAAAATGGAAACATTTACAAAAAAAATTTTAATAAACAAAAAAATAAAATGGAACATAAATACAAAATAATGAGAATAGGTTAAAAAACCTAAAAGTAAGCAAAGATACTACATAATTACAATAACAAAATAACACACTTTGGTAACACAGAAAGAAAAACAAACAAATTTGCATAATAACAAATTGGCACGTTTCGTTTAACACAGAAAAATAAAGTAAAGAATTTGACACCAATAATCTTTGCGCCCGAAAGTTGTCTAAGTAAAAATTACATACAAATAAAAGAAAAAAACTTAATTTCTTTTTTGAAATGCCATTTAGGGGAATTAAAATAAATAATGTATGACATTGAAAAATATTAACATTGAAAATATTTCCGTAAATATTTTATATATATAAAATTTGTAAAGTTCCGCGTGTTAAACAAAAAAAAAAGATTTCCGCATCTTCAACAAAAAGATTTCCGCAGCTTCAACAAAAAAAGATTTCCGTATCTTCTGTAAACATTGTAAACAGGAAGATTAAATTGTAATATATAAAGACATAAAATTGTAAATAGGATCAGAGTGTAATCATAAGTAAAGTAAAATTAATGAAATAAAGAAAGTATCTTAAGTGACAATAAATCGAGATTTTTCAATTCAGGAATACATACAATTTGGTAAGTATAAAATAACCAACATACTAACATCTGGGTACCGGTGAGATTGAGTAATTGTGGAAGAAAGAAATATGGCAGTATTTATACCCGCTGAATAATCTTTCACACTTATAAGATCTCATCTTTCTCACAACTAACATTTAAACTCTCCACGCTTAAATATATCACTTGGGTCATAGCCCCTACCAGCGGTAAGCGCCAAGTGACTATACAAGCTCCAAACCATCGTCTCCATATAACTACATTAAATCTATATTAAGTCAAGCTAACCACCGACGTATCCCATACCCGGAATTTGTCATACACACACGAGGTACAATTAACTGGACATAATAATTACCCGGTACATATAACAAAGAATTCCCAAACACCTATAAACATAACAAAGCATTACCATAAATACCCAAAATATTGACACTGTAGGCTAATCGATTTCAGATAAAATACAAAATCCCATCACGATAAAATACAACAGAATCAATATCAGATACAAACATAAAATATTTAACTAATATATGATCAAAAATATAAAATAATTTAGATATTCCGTGTAAGTGTTATCTATGTCTTTCCGCTTGTATTTGTTCATATACCCTTTTTTATATTGGTCTAGTGCCTCGCAGAGTCTGTATCCGAAACATCGGACTGTTTCTCCGTATTTCTCTTTTGTTTCGAGAAAACCCTTTTGTAGCTCTTCTAAACTACTCACTTTAGTGTACATTTCTGCCAATATTTTCTTGAGTGTTTCATAGTTGTTTATTTGCCTTTTGTTTATCCTCGCGTAGGCTTCACCTGCCAGCCGTAGTTTTATGCATCTGTTGAATATTTCTTTGTGTTCATTTGTTTCCAAGTTACTGTATATATTGTCTGCAGAGTTTATGAATATACTCAACTCATTTTGGTTTTGTGTCGTGTTCTCACCATTAAATTCTGGGATGTAGTTGATTACATCTTTTTGTATTTGTTGGGCGTTCATGTTTGTGTTTTGGTTTTTGTCTTTTATTTCTTCTTTGTGGTGGGTGTCCGTTTGGGTTACTTTTTGGGTTGTGGTTTGCGTGTCAGTGGTTTCTACTTTTGTTGCCGTCTGTGTATTTGTTTTTGTTGTCTTTTTTGTTTTGTAAGGTCTTGTTGGGATATTTGGTATGTCTTCTACTAGGTCTTTTAGTTTTAGTCTTTTGTTGCTTTCAGTTATTTTTGTTATCTGTCTTTCGTCTTCCGTTGTGGACTTATTTTTGTTGTGGGTCTGGTGAACTTGTGGTATTCTTTGATTGCTGGATTGCTGCTTTATTGGTGAATGTGGTATTTTTGATGATTTCTTAAATATTTCTTCTTGCGCTGTTTCTTGTTTTACTTTTGTTGATGGTACTTCGGCTGATGCTTGCGTGTTCATGTGGTTTACACTTTCACTTTTGTATTTTTGGTTTGTATTAGGTGTTTATCGAAAAAGGAATTTTTCCCGGTGGAGATTGTATAGACTGGGAATACGGACGTGAGTTTTTATGCTTGTTTTTGTGGGAATGTTAGTGTTTTATTTGAATTTTGTACATTAATTAACTAATCGCCACAGGACGATTTCTACAGCGCCAATTTACTGTAGTGCCGTTGGAAAGTGGTAAATTTTGTAATTTTTTGTTGTTTGTGGTATAATTTATTGTGGGAATGTTCTTTTTGTTGTTTTGCTGTTTCTTATTTTTTACTTGTTGTAAACTACCGTTCGGTGAATTGTTAAGCGAGTTTTAAGCGATGTATTATGTGTGTTTTTCTTTGTATCAAATTAACCAATAGTTCCGAGCTCACCTCGGGTGGGGGCTATTACCGAAACTATTGTGGAGTTAATTTGGTACAAAATTCAAGGAGAATGCATGTTTCTGCACAGTGTTAATTGTACGAATCGGATATCCAGATCGACAAGTAAGTCATGGGTGAGTATGTGCGTACGCACTTTTTATCACCCTCTACGCTTTGCCGTGCGTAGATTAAGCTTAAATGTCTCTTGGACCTTATTGTGGTAGGACTTAGTAGGGTGAGTGTGTGCTTAGCATACTTACCCGGTTAAGAGCTGCTGAACGGTTTCCGTAATTTGACTTGTTCTATTTTGTTTTTGTAATTTAATGTATTATAGTTTATTAGCACATCATAATTTTGCTAACTTGCATAAACTTGTTTAAATTCCAAATTTTTGTATACTAGAATCGCCCAACTGTATTTGAACAAATAATATTTGCCCAAATGTTGATTTTATATGAATATATTCATATACATTTTGGCTTGTGTGTTTACATTTTTATTTTATATACTATATGATTATTTGTTTTGTTTTCGTATAAATTGTTATTGGGTTGCCATGTTAAATTTTGTTGTTGGGGATTCTTATATGGAATGCGGAAATACGATTACTACGAAAAGTGCATTTGATTTAGAATTTTGTGCTTTTTATTATTGTCAGAAATTGCTCTTATTATTAGAGGTTGGTTTATACAACAAAATGTTAATTTTATTTGTATGACTAATTTCTATTTGAATCGCCCAACTGTAATTTTCGTTTGACATGCAGATAGATATTCGCCTAAATGCTGATTTGTTAATCTTCTAATGATAATTTTTTTATAATACAGTTCTATGTCAGCGTTCTTCAAACTAGGGTTCCACGAGATGTACATTATATGGAATAATAAACAATTATTTATGTTTTTTTGTTTTGAATGAATAAATTCAAATTAATATCTTATATAAAGTTTTTGGGTTCCGTTGCAAATTTGTTTGTGTTTGAATAGAAAAAGGGTACCAACCACGGAAAGAAAGTTTGAAGAACGCTGTTCTACGTATACATATATGTATGTATATATATGTATAGTGTTACACGCATTTACGTTAATTTTCTTTATTTTTTGTTGTTGGGGATTCTTTTATGGAATGCGGATTAAATTTAAGGCCTTGTTATCCTAACAACACACTATTGATCATCCTCTGGAATGTGCTCTGTGAATTTTTCATTCTAAAAGCCGTCCTGAGGAATTCAAAGTGGCCAAAAACCGTGCTAAATGCTGTTTTGTGTCTATCTCTGGGCTCCATCTCTATTTGATGGTACCCATTGGCCATGTCCAGGGTAGAGAACATATTGAGAGGGCCCCAGTTGATTTCCTTTTTTAGTGCTTGCGAGATGCGGCACTGCCTGCCATTATGAAGGTTAACTTGGTGTCTAACACCGGGAACACTTGAAAGTTTGTCACAAAATATCATAATTATAAATATAAATATAGGTGGACGCGACCGTAGCGAGGTTGACTGAGACCGTAATTACTTGGTTAATAATTAAGCTATCTCTACCCTCTCGAGATGTTGTATGTTTTCTTTTTCAAAACAGTGGTTTATCTGTAGGATGTCTTATTGACTAATATCAGTGAGTTTCGGAACAAAGTTTTCAATAATTACCTCATTGTGGTTGGTATTGACAATGCTGATTTGCGCTTTCAGCATGTTGGATTGGATCAGGCAGTTACCGAAAAACACAACTAGCATTATCTCTTCCTAATTGCATAGGTATGGTTTATCTGGGGGAGTTTCAATTTGTATAATTACTTCTTCTAGTGGAGGGAGGTGTACGTTCATTGGGTTGTTTAGAAATTTGATTGTTCCCCAAGGTTTTCAATTCTGAAGTATACTATACAGAATGTCTACTTTATTTCCGTTAAGGAAATCTCCGTGTTGTTGATCATTGGCTAAATCTCCTTCATTCCATTAGGTTCGGCGGGAATTCTATCTGCTTCGATTGATGTATTCGGAGTAATGTTTACGGGCAGTTCCGAGGAATAACTCTGGTACTTGCCTTGAAAAGAAGGAGTTGGAAATAGGGACTACTGAAACTTGGGTCTGGTAGTTGTTATATGCGTACGAGACGTTACTCGATCTATTTATACTATACTATTATTAATAATTGTATTTTTGGGAAATGGACTCGTCTGAACTACGGCTGATTGTTATACATTTATATGTTTTACAAATGTTATAATATCGTAATAGACATCTGACATGTATATCTTCTATTCTAAATATGTACTAATGTTTTAATGAAGAAATTATTCTGTGGACATAAATTGTCGCAAGATAGCGAATTTCTAAATCGGGACTATCGGATTATGAGATTGACTGGAAATTGTATTTTTCGTTTGGAACTACGACAAATGTTAAGAATTAATCTAAATAATGGACGAGAATTATAATTTTTTTTGTTTTTGGTTAATCTTTACGATGCAGATCAATGATTTTGAGCTTACCACTGATGGGGGATATTACCAGAATCTTTCAGAAAGACTCTATTTGACAAAAATCATTACGAAAACTTGTGCGTATCACAAAGTTACTGCTTGTCTTGAGTTGAATCTGATATGCTCGCCTTATCTGGATACTTTTTGTATTATTCTTCATTTTTGGAGATACAATTGTTGATTTTTAATGAATGATATTGATACTGATATCGATACTGACTTTGAATTAATAATCTTTTTTGAGACTAAAATTTCTGTTCTTCTAAAAACAATACAAAACCTAATTATTAATTTTGTTGAATTGTAATATTCTAAAAGTTATTTAACCATATCGTAAGAAATAATTGGTTTCGTATGATACCACTGTCTAACATTTCTTGAACTTGATCCTCCACATCTTTCTTGTAGTGGTTAGGATATCTGTAAGTTCTAGTTTAGACGGGACTTTTATCTTTTGTGATAATCTTATGTTTAATGACGGTCGTTTCCTGACAATTTCTCATTTTGTTCAATCGTGTCAATGAGAACCATTTTATCGTTTTGGTTTAAGTGTTCGGTACGAATTAATTTCTAATTTTTGTCCATAGATTCGGAAAAATGTGCGGAATTCTAATATGTGATAGGTTTGAATAGGTAGTTTGTTACTAATAAAATTAACTTTGCCCTTTTGATTTGATTTTTGTATGCCTAAAATATTTTTTACGAGAGTTTTCTTGCTGTTCAAGGAGGTGGTTTGGTATTATATTGGGTCTGAAACGCGTCCCCTCAGCTTAGCTGAGGCAACCCGCTTCTAAGAATTTATTATCACTGGTGGCTACACCCCCTGCGGCTTAGCTACCCGCAGCTCAGTCTGGTAGGGGTAGCTTGGTCGTGGGTGGTTGGGGTGTACCAGTGGTAATCTTGATTACCGCATCATTTGTTTGGAAAGGGTCAGTGATGACATCATGCCATCAAGGAAGGGAATTCTGGTTAGGACATTTAATAATGTAAAAGGACCCAAATTAGTGGTTCATATGCCTTGAATAAGGTCCGCGCCCGCGGTTGTTTATCGTGTTGTTTAAGGTAACATGACTACCTTAAACTTCACATAAATAGAACAACGATATTTCGGGCAGCAAGCCCACGGGTTAGTACGAGACTGGTTTTGTTAATTAATTATTGCGACTGTTCGGAGGTGGCTGGTTTGGAAAGGGAGTGCAACGCCTATGGCGTCGAAGCACACGATGCTCCCGCCTCAATAGAGGCAAACCAACCAAGCTCCTTTCAGTCTAAATGGATTCTTAAGAACCCAATACTTACCAAGTGTTGTTCTGCTTAAAACAAAAAAAAAAAAAAACAAAAATCAATTTAAAATTCTACTTTATTACAACTTTACTTCCTTGAAAATTTTTACTGCCTTTACTTTATCCCAAAAATCCCTTTTGGTTCCACAAAAAGACTGACCTCCTTCAAAAAAATTGTACATCATTTATACCAATTTTTCTTGTGGATTCGTCATAAAAGTGCATAACAAATGTCCAACAACGTGACATGGACAACGTGACATCGCCATCATCAAAATTTATGCACTTCGATGACAACAAAACATATTGGTAAAAACGATAATGGCAATTTTCATAGGTTTTTGTTGTTGTACTTTTTTTTGTTAAAAACCAAAGTACAAAAAAAAATGAAATTCATCAAAACTAAGCGGTAGCTTCGAGTAACCAAGTTCATTACTCGTGCTACACTTTTGCCTTGAAAATTATTTGTTCTTATCTACATAAAAACAAGGATCATGTTACATTATTTTTGTATTTATGTTTATTCAACTACCGTATGAGCATATACAGTAATTGGAGTGACGTAAACACAGAAAGAAGGTGGAATCTTGGCATGGTCGTTTAATGAGCTAATAACCGATATCGTTTGTGATATCGTTTTGAGGTTTTACCTCGAAGTGTATGCCGATTTGTCGTTTTGAGAATTATGGTTTGGATTGGTAACGGAATTGTAAATTAATTCCGTTACAGCGTGGGGAAAACCCAAACCCTGAGATAAAAAGGATCTCATTCCTTATTGATGGGAAGGACGGGTGGAGTTGATCAGCCTTTAAGTAGTCCAACGTGGCGGACGCTTCACACCCTGAGCTAGTCTCAGAGCCGGGCAATTGTATTTTATACAAGAATATCCTTAATTACTAATCCTACATGGCCAATGTTGAAAATTGGGACTTGTTTTATTATTTTTATTTTTTTACCTTTTTTTTTTTTTTATGTATAAATATTGTTTTTTGCTTCCAATTTTCAACCTAAACTATTACAGTCTTACACTATGGGCCTAACCTAATAGGGGAAGGTTTTCCTTTTTTTTTATATTTTTTTTATTTTTTTATTTTTTATTTTTTTTCCTTATTACCTTTTCCCTTATACCTTAATGCTACCCTACCCTACTTATCCTATGTCTCCCATTCTCCATCATCAGACTAAGTTTTCCTGCCGATGGTCACGACGGGTCCCTCTTTCTGCTGGTTGCGGTCGACTTGTTTGCCTCTCGCTTTGAGAACTCCTTTGACGTTGCCAGAGTCGACACATCAGTAGAAGTAAAACCACTACTAATACCAGGGCCGAGCCGGTTACTGTGTAGTGTTATATATCTTATAACCACGTTTGTGTTATAATTTATATCTCTTAACCTAATATTTCCCTAATATATCATTCAAACTTAGAATTGTCTGCATTAAGTTGCAGAATTGAACTGAATAATCACTAATCGATTCAACAATCCCGAGCTTACCACTGGTGGGGGCTATTACCGGAATTATGAATCTTTTAGTTTCGATGGAGAATGCCTATAAGGCACGTTATTAATTGAGCGAATCGGATACCTTGGACAATAACCAACAAATGAAAACTTGTGCGTAGCACTTATATGTTCTTTTGTCGGCTTTGAATCAAGGCCTGTGCGTAATGGTTAGTAGCTGGAATACTTACAATTCGACTGGATCTTGTTGCTGGATTATTCCCTGGATTTATATTGTGGAAACGCTGGGTTTTACTTTTTCTGATTTGAGTTTATTATTCTTTTCTTTATTATTTAGGTTTACAAGTTGAAGACTACAATTACAATTATTTTAATGTTTCTGGATACGTTTGCTTCACGAGCTTAGAAAATACAATTCATGATTTTGTTAAAATTCCATTAACTTATATACTAAAAAGGTGTGTAATGTTTTACACTAACAACAATATTGCTACATATAACTTTTGTTGTAATACTACAAAAGTCATTATAATTCTTATTTCAATATGCTTATTACAATTACCGAAGTTTGCACTTTTCAAGACATTTACTCTTATTTCAGCATGCATATTATAATTTTCGAAGTTTGCACTTTTCATAAATTTGCAAATTTCCGTTGTTTAAAGTTATTTGATACATTGTGTTAAACTACTTTTTATCACTACTAAGCATTTTGTGTTTCTCGATAAATTTGTTTTCTAACTCCTACAGTTATGTGAATTATACCATTAATATTTTCATATGGGGTTTTCTTAACGCCTAAATGTCATGCTAATTGTATGTAAATTATTTGCTTGAATTTATATAATTGAGAAAGCTTTATCATTGACTAAATGTCATTCATATGTACATAATTTTATTTCATAAAGTTATTATCTTATTGTTTTGAGGTTTCTAATTTCGATAAAATGTATTTTATGTATAATTTTGTTATGTGTGTATTTCTAGGTCATTGCTAATTATTTCTTGTGTTGTGTATTCATGTTTGGAATTTTTCTGTTTATGTTTACGTTTAAGGTCATTCTTCTCTGTGAATGATTAACTTTTCGGATTTTAACTGGGTAATAATTTAGTGTTTAGGTTGATCGTAATGATATTTTGGGGTTTTGGTGAATTTACTTCACAACAGTAGTCCCCCAAGTGATGATAGTCCAGCTGTGTCCACGGTTCTTCTTCTTTTAGCTTGTTGACTGCTTGTTGGAGTTCGGACACCTCGACATCTAGCCCCCCGGTGTGCAGTACTACCGCCCGTTCCTCTGTTTTTTGTGTGAGGTTAAAACGGGGTACCACATCAGCGTAAAAGTTAGTTTCATAAGTGGTCTTGGCTCTGATTACTATGGAAGAGCTTCTCAAACTGCATCCTGGCTTCAAGGCTAGTATCCCGCTGCCGTTCAGAGTTACTGTTTGTACCTGTAGCTGACAAATTAAATCAAACACGAGTTCGTGTGGCAATACCATCACCCACCGATTACCCCTTAGTGGATGTATGAACACTGAGGGTAAGGCTGTCCTCACGCGACATTTACTTGGTGGCTCTTTAACATGTGATAAAAATTGGGCGCCATCTGTAACGAAATCCTAGCAAGCCATTTCGTCCCTTTAAAATGAGTCGCTACTACCTCGTTAACTAGAATTTCCTATCCTCGTGCTTGCTCACCTGCGGCATTAACCTGTAGCTACAGGGGTAGAGGGATAAATTAGTCGTGTGGGTTTTGGTGGCGCACAGGATAGAGCTTACCGCATTTAAATATTGGAATTAAAGAAAAAGAATGTGTTCGGTGCAACTTCCCGTGGTTCTTAAAACAAACCGGTCAACCCCGTTTCATTGCCATTGCCAACCCCCCATCCTATTCCTTGCGGAATAGATGATAGGTTGTGCAAAGAGCGGCAATGACCCGTCGATCTACCTCTATTTCTAATTTAATTGTCATACCCACCAAAGAATCAGGTCAGGGGTACCCGCAGCATGACAATCAAATTATCAATAGTGTTTGTCTCTTAAACACAATCGGAGAATATACACCTCACTAGCACTAAACAAAAAAAGAATGCCTGTCCCAGACGGAACCGGATTACCCATCCAGTTGCGCCCCCGAGTCTAACAGTCCTTCTACCTCATAGTTACCAATCCTAATTTTGGCATATGGCCGGTTGGCGGGGTTAGAGTGGATAACTGCCGCATTTAGGTTTTTAAAAGTCTCACGGCGTTCGTGGAAATATTTTATTCGCCTGATATCTTGCCTGTTATCCGTTTGGCACGATACGGCTTGGCTACTGCGGGCTTTTGAGTTTAGTGATTCCTCCTCCGGTATAATTCCGGATCGGTGTTGCTCGCCGCTTCCTCCGTTAAGGTGCTTGCTCGTTGCCTCGGCTCGGAAGACACGAGATGAGGTCTCCGAGAGTTCCCCATCCCCGTTCTCCAGTTTTCCGGAACCTTGCAACGAGTGCAGTCGGGACGCAACACCCCTTTTTCCCCACAACCGAAACAAAACACTCTGATTATCCGGTCGCGACAATCTAAATATGAGTGTGAGGCATCATCACAATTCCAACAGCGAAATGGACGTGGCTCTGTAGCCCCAATTTGCCTAGCGGGTTGGGGCTGGGCGCTACTATGTTGATAACCTATAGTTTTCTTGAACTTTGCTTCACCCCTCGGCTGGTCCTGGAAAGTGACCCGTTGCCTTAAACGGTCGTTTATTTCGCACACCTGCTCATAGTAGTTCTGGGAATCGTCGAGTACAGTATCCCCCTCGCCTTCGAGCCTTTCATCAGCCTCGGCTGCTTCCCAATTCAACTCGTGCACCCGGGGTGAATACCGCTCGAACCTGGTTTGCCTCACAGTTGCTCTATCAGTGTAACTGGTGGGTGAAAAGTTATTGAGGGTAGGTGTTAACCCGGCCTCTGGGTTGTGCCCTAAGCGTTTCCACATCTCCTCAAGAGCAGAACACCGGCGTGCAAACTCTCCCAGATTCCTAAAGCTCCGCTCACTATGCAAAGCCATCTGTAGTCCTGGACGCATATTCCTTCTTAAGATCGTATAGATCGTGTCATCCAATATTTCCTTGTTGGTTTGCAAGGTAATACCGTGAATGGCCTGGTAGAACTCCATAAATGACTCGCGGGGGTATGCTTGTTTGCGGTTGTTCAACATGCGTCTCACGTCATCGTCGGTGCGACTGGAAGCAAACCGAATGAGCATTTCTTGTCGAAACACTTCCCAGGACATCTCTGGGTTCCTGTCGACCGACGTCCAGAACCAATCCAACGCATCCCCCTCCAAACACAGGTCCAACACTCCTACCAGATCGTCAAGCATTATGGATGACCGATTTGCATGCCATTCTATACGCACAAGAAACCGTTCCACTGTTAGGGAACTTTTGTGCCCTTCGAACCGGACCTTCCATGTGCCCACTTCCCGGCGTAACTTGGCGTCCGTCAAACCACTAGTGTTGGACAATCCTTGTGCGAAATGGCGCGAAGAATTTCTTGACGAGTGTTTCTTGGATGAACCACTCGTCCCAGGGATATTTTTACTTTTAGGACCGCCGGGAAAATCTCCGTCTTGGTAGGTCAGTGTGGCCGTCTTTATCGGAGAGATTTTAAAAAGGCTTGCGTCCTCATCCTCCTCTTCCTCGTCTTCTTCCGATGAACTATCCGTTTGCTGAAAAACTCGTTCTCTCATTCGGTCTTGTTTGCCTCTAATCTTTGGACGGCCAAAAACCAAACGTTCCAACTGCTCACTCGCTGCTTTAAATGTAATTTGCTTGCCTTTTACCTGGGCAATTATTACGACGAGCTGTCGAAACGCTTTAGACCAAGCCGTTGTTTGTGCATGTAATGTCGGCGAGAGTGAACTTCGATACACCCGACCTTGAACGTGTTCGAGGCGGGTGGTTATAGCCGGGTGTATCTCGACCTCGGGTTTATCCGCGGCAAGTTGTTCGCACAGTTGCCGATAGATATGCTGTACTTTCCGCAAACAGGCCGTTGCTTCCGCCTGCGGCTGTTTGCGAGCCGCTATATGGGCGTCTTGCGGTTTGAGGCACGTATCTGCCTGCTCTTGCCGCATCTTGTGCGTAAGCGTAGCCTTTAATGCGTCTGTTACCTCACGCTTCGCCTCCTCACCTAATTCCCTTATCTCGAACTCTATGAGGAGCTCGTCTGGTTCGAGAAGGCTTATGTCCATTTTCTTGATATACTATCTATGAATGAATTAATAAAAATCCTAAAATAACAACTAACTACTGGTTTGTTTATCTGTTTTGTATGTACTAGAATGAGTTAAAACAACCACGGGAACATTACCCTTATCCCGAGACATAAATCCCCCTAATTTGGATCAGACAAGGAAAGGAAAGGGAATTGAATACTAAAAAAAATTTTGATGAACCTGTTTCCTTGTTCCCAATCTCGCAGCGGTCGTCTTAACCTATGAAGGTGATCCTCGCTACTATGGTGAACTTGAAACCAGGTAACATAAATGGTACCCAATAGACCATGGCAAAATTCTTGCCCCCTTAGCCGCAGTTGGCAGTCTTACTCTGACTTCAGAGGAGCTCACCTGCGAGGGTGACCGAAACATTACCATGTAAGTCAACTGATATTTATGAGGCCTTTACAGACACTCTAACATCCGCTGCTATGGCTGTCTATTAGGGATGATAACTCGCCGGTTACCACCAAGGATTTCCACAGTGTGTAGTATAATGATGTTTAGCTTATGTCCAAGACCTCATCAATATCCGTTCACTGATAGAAAACCGGATTGAACAGCTAAACATATTATACTCTGAACGCGACTAAAACTAACAATGGGAGGACTTGCGAACCCCATCCCGAAGGATGAAAATTAATTTTAAAAGAATACGAAGTGAATTTACGCAAGAACTAACTATACACTGCGACTTTGAAATTCCTATTTTTAAAATTATTGATTTTACATTCGCCTGTAATAAACGGTGCAAATTAAACTGTGGGTTAGATGTTAGGTTAGTTCCACAGCATGAACTCGGGTGCGGAAAGATGTTCCAAATTTACTGGGAATGTGCAGCTCTTAATACCTCTCCGGTCTACGCCGGTACAGAAAGAGATGATGCACATTACGCCAGGGATCGCATCTTTCACCCTAACACCCAATGTCAAATGGCATGTCAGTTAACCCGAAAATGTGCAGCTCTTAATACCTCTCCGGTATACGCCGGTACGGAAAGAGATGATGCGCATTAATTCGGGGGACAATACCATTCTTCACGGTTAAGTTCATGCCATAGAATTAGTTATACATGGTATCGAAAACCGTACAACTTGATATAAACTATGTTTTTAGTGATGTGCAACTTAACCATACTTGGCCGGATATGGGCTCCTGCATTAGGTTGCCTGAACATGTGCATCTCTTTTACCATCCGCTCAACTCGTCGGCAGGAAAGAGATATGCACATTCTAGGAACCAATGCAGTGCTTACCCAAGCACCGTCCAATTGTACAAATTCAGTCGCAGAACACCACTTCAAACAAATAGACTTCTTGGTAAATTTTACCAGCTTTGTTGGGCCAATTTTGGCCCCAGTTTGGGCGCCACTTGAAACGCGTCCCCTCAGCTTAGCTGAGGCAACCCGCTTCTAAGAATTTATTATCACTGGTGGCTACACCCCCTGCGGCTTAGCTACCCGCAGCTCAGTCTGGTAGGGGTAGCTTGGTCGTGGGTGGTTGGGGTGTACCAGTGGTAATCTTGATTACCGCATCATTTGTTTGGAAAGGGTCAGTGATGACATCATGCCATCAAGGAAGGGAATTGGGGTTAGGACATTTAATAATGTAAAAGGATCCAAATTAGTGGTTCATATGCCTTGAATAAGGTCCGCGCCCGCGGTTGTTTATCGTGTTGTTTAAGGTAACATGACTACCTTAAACTACACATAAATAGAACAACGATATTTCGGGTAGCAAGCCCACGGGTTAGTACGAGACTGCTTTTGTTAATTAATTATTGCGACTGTTCGGAGGTGGCTGGTTTGGAAAGGGAGTGCAACGCCTATGGCGTCGAAGCACACGATGCTCCCGCCTCAATAGAGGCAAACCAACCAAGCTCCTTTCAGTCTAAATGGATTCTTAAGAACCCAATACTTACCAAGTGTTGTTCTGCTTAAAAAAAAAAAAAAAAAAAACAAAAATCAATTTAAAATTCTACTTTATTACAACTTTACTTCCTTGAAAATTTTTACTGCCTTTACTTTATCCCAAAAACCCCTTTTGGTTCCACAAAAAGACTGACCTCCTTCAAAAAAATTGTACATCATTTATACCAATTTTTCTTGTGGATTCGTCATAAAAGTGCATAACAAATGTCCAACAACGTGACATGGACAACGTGACATCGCCATCATCAAAATTTATGCACTTCGATGACAACAAAACATATTGGTAAAAACGATAATGGCAATTTTCATAGGTTTTTGTTGTTGTACTTTTTTTTGTTAAAAACCAAAGTACAAAAAAAAAAATGAAATTCATCAAAACTAAGCGGTAGCTTCGAGTAACCAAGTTCATTACTCGTGCTACACTTTTGCCTTGAAAATTATTTGTTCTTATCTACATAAAAACAAGGATCGTGTTACATTATTTTTGTATTTACGTTTATTCAACTACCGTATGAGCATATACAGTAATTGGAGTGACGTAAACACAGAAAGAAGGTGGAATCTTGGCATGGTCGTTTAATGAGCTAATAACCGATATCGTTTGTGATATCGTTTTGAGGTTTTACCTCGAAGTGTATGCCGATTTGTCGTTTTGAGAATTATGGTTTGGATTGGTAACGGAATTGTAAATTAATTCCGTTACAGGTCTAATAATATTTTTATTGGCCCCTGTGTCTATAAGTAGTTTTATAATTTGATTGTTTTGCCTATTTCGGCATTTCAAATTTTTTCAGGTCGTTTGATCGCCCTCTTCTGAAACTTCCTCATTTAGATCACCGTTGTCTCTTTCAGTTTCATCTAAAAGTTCATGGTTATTTATCACCCTATATCTACTTCTTAACGAAGGTGGTCCACCTCCATTGGAGTTTGTGTATCGTTTTTTTGTCTTAAATTAGAGACACTATAAATTCCTTTGGGTCTATTTGATACCTCAAACGAATTTGTTTTCTTAATGTTTCCCTGATTGTAATTTTGGTGTGTATTTAATTTTTTTGAGTTTGACGAAAATTTGCACAGGAACGCATAAGCTTCCTCTATGCATTTTGGTTTCGCCGCTTGCACGTAACCAAAGTAGGGTTTACAGATCTTCTTCTATAAACGCATTTATTGCTTGCCAGGAATTGTTATCTAATGGTTTTTGTTTCGAGAGCGTTTTAATATTCTGGCATATTTCTTTTAATTTGTTGTAATAACTATTGAAATGTTATTATTTGTCGCCATGAAATGTTATCGCCATGAAATGTAGATCGCCATGAAATGATATATTTATTTTTAGATATTGGTTATTTGTAGTTAATTAATTATTATTATAGCCAAGGGTGAAGAGTGGCCTACGCTTCTTAACGCAATTTCTTGCGTCGACTAAAGCGCCCATTTGGCCCTCGCCATTTACCCACCTTATATTGCAAAGTTAATTGCAACTTGGTTTCAGCGGGGTGGCTCCTTGTTTTTAGAAGAAACTAATTAATTTAGCTGATCACTCAACTAGATCCAAATATATTCTTTTTTTGTTTACAAAATTTTACAGTTTATATACTTAAATTTAATGTGTAATTTATTCTCTGATTGAAATTTACTTTACTTATTAATTTGTTTAATTGATAAAATTATATTCAATATTAAAATATTCGATCAGCGCATTTATAATTTATTACACTAACAATTGTATTTGCAGCGTTTAATTTTATTACATTGATTACAACAATAACATCTTTGTACACGCGCTTATTGAAATAAAAATGTATGATTATATTTCAACATTGCTGATTCAAATTTTACTATCACTAATTACACTAACAAATAATATACTACTTAATTTCCCATTTGCAAACGATTGGAATGCGTTTGTTTGTTTACTATATGAAATGAGAAATGTAATATGTCATTACACTATGTACAGATGTGATTTCATTTAGCTTAGTAAACCATAACTGTAACTTATAGTAGGATAGCTCTTGTCTATCCCCTAAAGCCTCTATCAAAATTTGTTTGACTTCTTGAAATGATTGGGGATTACCTGCCAGGCATAATATGTCCTTGGCTTTTCCCTCAATCTTATTGTTGATTGCTTGGAGGTACAGGACATATTGTTGTTCTGTAACTATGGGAGTGAAGGCATTCAACGTATCAAGCATTCAATTGTTTCCGATTTCTCTCAAATACCGGAATTGACTTAATCGGGTCAGGGATTCGAAATAAATCCATTATTACCATTTTCCCTGTGTTTTGTTTTTCTTTGTTGGCTTTTTCCAACTGATTATTCAGGAAGGCCATGTTCTTTTTATGTTTCTCCTATCTATTGTATTTTACGTCTCTGGTTATATATTATTGTATAATGGATTTTTGGTTAATTGTTATGTTCCGTAGTCTTTGTTATAATTTCGTTACAATCTATATTCTGCAATGTTCGACTATCGATAAGGATAGTGTCCTAATTGATTTGTGTCACCAACAATGGTTCAGATATGAATGCGTTTGGTTTCGTCTTTGACTATTTGGATGTGACAGACAGAATTGATAATGATATATTCACTTGGCGCTTGCCGCGGGTGGGAGCTATGGCCCAAGTAATATAGTTATTTGGAGAAATTATGTTGTTACTTAGGAGAATAGATAAGATCTCATAAAATACGAAGAATTATTCAGCGGGTACAATGTACTGCCATATTTCTTTCCTTCGTAAATATTTAATCTTGTCGGTGCCCAGATTGTTAGTTGGTGGTTATTTTATACTTACCAAATTATTTGTACTCCTGAATTGAAAAATCTCGATTTGGCTGCTTCTTATAATATTTTTCTTTATTTCATTAATTCTTCTTTACACTCTGATTACACTCTGATTACAGTAAATTTTGCAGTGTATTATAGCCATTCTTACCGTCATACTTGTGTTCTTCACTGTCCAGGAAATTCACGGTCTCTTGCATCTTGTGATGCTTCGCAGTGTTATTATCTCGTTGTTTGTATCTAATCTTGATTTTCTTCCATTTGTCTCCTATTTGTGAATACTGTGATCGTATTTTGCTGATGTTTTCTCCACACCATCCTCGTGTCTTGGATAAATTGTTGGTTACAAAGGAAAGGAATATGTTGGTGTACATGATTATTAGGTATATTAGGATGATGATGTTGTCTATGTGTTCTGTACTGGAATATTGTGTGGTTGGGTATTGTGTGGTTGGGTTACTGTTGCTATTAGTTATTTGTCGAGAGTCTGGTTTCCTTTGGATTGACTGAGCATCTGGTCTTGGTTGATTCTTAATAACTAATGATTGTTGAGAGTCTGGTCTCTTTTGGATTGACTGAGCATCTGGATTTGGTTGATTCTTAATAACTAGTGATTGATTTGATTCAGCGTCTGGGCTTGGTTGATTCTTAATAACTAATGATTGTTGAGAGTCTGGTCTCGTTTGATTTGATTTAGCGGCTGGGCTTGATTGGTTGTTAATGATTGATTGTTGTTGCTGAATTAATTGTATGTGTTCAAGATACATTTCAGGAATGGTACCCATTTGAAGAGATAGTCCATGTTCGATTTGGTTTATTTGATTTATTGTTTTTGATTGTGCACGATCCGATGACAGCATCTCTCCTACTACTGGTCGGATCTGTTGGCGTTTCCCTGATGCATATATTGTTCTGGTGTTGCTGGATTCTGTCTTGACTGAGGGTATATCATGTTGATACGCATGTTGTTGAATTTGTCTGTTAGCTCCCTGGTATCAGTTGATGGGTTGTTTTTGGTATTGAGTTGATGTGGATTTTTTGTGAAAAATTTGCTACGGCATTCGTCGAATGTATGGCCAGTGGTTGTCTTACAATGCGAGCAAAATTTGGGTTGATATCGATCCACCTGGGTGTATTGTGCTGGTGGGTAGTGATTTGGCTGGAGGATCTGGACCTGGTTCCATTATTGCTTTCTTTTTCATCAGTCGTATCATCATGATGATTCCTATATTTCTTAAATTTATTATGTTAATGGCTTCTGTGTTTTTTGTTGTCCATAAATTTAACTTTTCCAATGTTAAATTTTTCGTTGTTATCGATGTATTAATTTCGTTGTATAATGTTGAGATTATTTGTACAAAATCCCAGAATGTTTCATATTTACTGGAATATTGAATGTTGTTTATCTTTATTGTACAGTTTTCGAAGTATATTAACGCCATTCCCTTCAGTACTTTATTTTGTGCGTTCTTGTTACATGTGGTTTCCATCATGATTTCTGTGTGAGTTAGTACGAACAAACAGTTTTGTTCGATTGGTTCAACGGTATCTTTAATTGTCTCCTCAATCATGCTACAATGTGCTGGTTTATTGTTGATCAAGTTTGCTATGCATCCATCTGGTGTGTTTTTCAATAACTTTGTTTTGAAGCAATATCTTGTTTGCTCCATTTTCATGGATGGTTTGTCGACATATTGATAAAAATATTTATTGAGTAAAAGGAATTGGGATTTCAATTCTAGGGTGTAAGTATTATTGATAAGTAATAGTTTCAATCTATAGAATACGAATGATTCGGGATAAAAGGTAGGTATTTGGACAATGAAGATTATATTAGATTGGTTAAAATATGCGCTTAATTCTAAAAACTCGTATACATTCTCGTCGACTTTAACATTAATGTTTTGTTGTTTGAGCTTTTCATGGATATATTCTATTTCTTGTGGGTGTAGGATGTGTTTTGAAATTATTTTTAATTTGGCTAAAGTTACGGATTCTAGAATGTCTTCCAAATGATTATTCAACATTTGAATGTCAAAGAATAATAGATCAAAGTATTGATTGACTTTTAACATACCATATGTTCTACGTGGTTTAGTTTATCTACTATTTCGTTTTGAAATCTATTTATATGGTCTTCTAAAGTATTTTGTTCATTGTTAATATGTTCAGAAATGTTATTAAACCTTTGTATCATACGTCCATTAATTATTATTTGGTTGTTTACCTGATGTTTTAAATTATACTGGTTTGATTTAAGAATATCTATGTTTTTGTTGATCTCAACGTAATCGTTGTTCCATGTTTCCAGTTATCGTTTTAACTACAGATCCTAGTCCGTTAATGAGTCCACGTTTGAGTCTATATTTTGGTTTAATTAAATTCAAATTATTTAATAGTAGGTATGTTGTATTTTCGTTTTAGCATGACTATCTTTTGCTTGTATTGTATTCTGTTTTCCGTTCTATTGCATATACTTTCAATATTTCGTTGTATTAGTTGTATGTTCAATCAATGCCGTCTAGAATATACAAGCCATACTGCTGTCTACGTCACTCAATTTATGTCGACAGTTCCATTAATCTTCTGCAGATGGCATTAATGCTAGAAAAATGAAAGAGAACAAAACTTGGAAACGAAGAGATTAAAACATGTGAAAATATAAAAAATAAATTAGTATTAATCCAACCGGATTATACCGCTTTCAAACATTTCCTGTTTTTGTTCTTCCACATCTGTTTTGAAGTAATGTGGATAACGATATGTTGTGGTAAATACAGGCTTTGATTACTGTTGTTGATGAATGTTTTTCTTTCTGCTTCAACAGTACTGTTTGGTTTTTAAAGATCCTATCTATCAGATTTTTTTCTTACCTTCTCGTTTGGATTAAGTTTTCTATAGTTCTTCTGTCTATCGTATGGAGGACCTTTCCTCTTCTTATGGAATTGGTTTCAGGGTTTCTAAATTATTTATCTTAAGTTTTAATTTGGGTATATTATCAGGTGGAATTGGGCTATTTGTTAAAACTTCCAGTGTAGTTTTGAAATTATGGGCCTTGTATAAACCTGGTTGAATTAATATGTCATCGGTCAATTATCTAAATTCCGACATCAGCCGATCACCCTTTTTTCTGTGTTACACGTAAAACATGGTTATAGAAATTTTACGCTGGATAGTAGCAAAGAAACTTGAATGTTTTGTTATTTAGAGATATCGTGTTTGACTTATGGTCAATTATAGCGTTCATTTTTGCCATCGATTCGGATCCTAATAAGTTTGGTCTGGTAGGTTATATCCTACAGAAAGTTCATTTTACCTTTATTCTTAAGTTTATGGACTTCTAGTAGGTGTGAGATTGTTTTGAATGATACCTGGTTTGAAAACATTTTTGTTAGCACCAGTTTCTATTAACAATGTTATTGTCTGATGCGACTCATTACAATAACACTGCAGGTATGGAAGAAAGTTTAACTTTCCGTATCCGAACTTAGGTCTTCTTGAAAACTTTCTGAGTTCGTTTTGTCGCTCTCCTCTGAAAATTCATCGTTTAGATCACCTTTGTCTTCCTCGGTTCTATCTAAAAATTCTTGATTATTTATCACCATTCTATTAAAAGAATTCCTTGATATCAACAAAAGATCCACCTCCATTAGTGTGAGTAACTTGGTTTGTTGAAATATGGTTTTCGGAGGCCTGCTATAAAGGCGGCTAATGCGTCTTCTTCAATAAATGTGCGTATCTCTGGCCAAGTTCAAAAAAAGTTGAAATAATTTAAATAAATTATTTCCGACAAATTCACTAACTTTATGCACTGTTACACTTCACTTAAATTTACTTCACCGTTTGGCTGTGTCATTTATAGGTTTCTCAATTTAACAAACATAAAAAAAAATTTATTTATTTAATTTTTTATTAATTATTACTTTCCATAACAGAGTTCCACTAAAACCTAAAAAGTTAAAAATCTAAAATTTAACTTTACAATTATTTTTCTCACTGAAATGCTCTTAATCAGTAAAAGTTGGAATTTACTTACGATAGCATGGCTACCCTGTGCTTTGGAGTGTTAAATTTGTCCGCTGGCCATGGTTGTTGGTGGCTACTGGGTCCTTTGTTAGTATTAGTTAAGACTGGCGGACGTTGTTGACGGAAAAGCGCGGGAATGAGGGTTTATGATATGCTCCCTTGCTGCTTCTTGCGAGGCTCTCAACAGACCCCCGACCAGTCGGTGGCCTGGTGTTAGTATTTAGGATGAGACCATATTTACCTGTCCATCTGTAGCACTTGAACCGAGTTTGCTCAGTTCAAATGGGTAGAGGTAAACTTAGTCGTGGAGTTTGGAGTGACACGGTTAGGAATCTTAGTTAACCGCTTGCAAGTTTGAGGAAATCAAGAGAAGAATATGAAGTTTAGAACGGACCCATAGATAGAAATCTTATGTATGAAATTTGGTTGGCCGTAGTCAAAAGATGGCGAGCTTAGCTCCGAGCCATTTGTTGTATTAGTAGTTAAAAAGAAAAGAAAAATGAAAACTTGGATGGTTTAGTAAGTTTGTTTAATTGGTAGCAAGTTGACAGCAGAAGAGGTGACGAAGCGTGTCCGCTTACTTTCACCCGTCTCTAATGTTCGGCAATGCCCCGGTAATCTGTGACAAGTTCTGATCCCAGGATCTGTGTTCTTCATATACATAGGCTCGTACTGCGCCAAAATAGAGCGGTTGACTCGCTCGGAGATGTTTAATTGAGGTGAGTAGACTAGAGTAAACTTGTGTTTAACCCCATACTTGACCAGAAGTTCCTGCCGTACGTGCGCTTTAAACTGCTTTCCATTATCTGAAAAGATTATCTCAGGTACTGAAAATACCGGAAAAAATTCTTGCTCCACCTTCGTGGCGGTAGCTTCACAGAGTAGTTTTAGAAACACAAACCGAGTGTCCGTTGGGTATGGGCCTCAAAAATCGAGGTATAACTTCTTAAAAGGTCTTTCAAATTCTCGGTATTCACCCATGTGAGGCCTCATGGTATAATTTACTACTTTAGTTTGCTTTAACGTTGGCCCGTAGACATACCGTCGTTTTATCATTTTTCCTGTGCCCATATCAGCTGCCACCGGAGGTGTATGTGTCTGGTTTAGAGTTTCGGAGATCAAATCCTTTGGTAACCACAGCTTCGATTCTGGAATATAGGTCTTGTAGTCGGTATCTCTGCATCTCAGTTGTATTAGTAGCTTACCATTGACTTCCATCAAATCCGGTCTTGGTGGGTTACCTTCCTTGCTCGCTCTCAAAAGATCTAAGTACTCAGGGCTGTTGAAGGAAGGTGATTGAAGGTTTATCTTCAATTCTATGTCTTCTGTCACCAAGCTTGATTTTTTTCAGTGTATACACGGGATAGTGCATCTGGTACTACATTCTGAGTGCCCTTGCGACATTCAATCCGAAAATTGTACCCTTGTAGTTTGAGACTCCATCGAGCTAGTCTTCCGGACCGGTCAGTTTGGCTTATTAGCCACTGTAAACTTGAATGATCGGTGTTTTAAAACTACAGTCACTGGCGAACTCCATGGACTGGATGATTCTTCAATGACTCGCAACTCAAGCATCTGGTCGACTTCTTTGTTCATCTCAATATGCTTAGCAGGTGATATGGAATAGTAGCGCTGCTTGGTCGGTTCAGCGTCACCCGTATCGATCTCATGCTCTAGCAGGTGAGTTTTCCCTAAACCCAAGCTGACTGAAGACGGACATCTGGCCTTAATCTCCTCCAGTATACGTTTTTGGGAAAGATCCAGATCTTGAACTTTTACTGTCTCTGTTTCCGTCGTGAGGTCCCCTGTGGGTTCTGGTATAGGTACTACCAATCTAATTGAAGTTGGTATGAATGAGCAATTTTATATTGAAATAGTTATATTGAAATTTGCATTATACACGTTGATGTAGCATCTATTTTGATTTCTGATGTTCATTCAGAACATCCGGTAGAGGCAGATAGTTCAAAAGAACACGCATGGAGTTTAGAGCCCACCCTATGAAGACCTCCACCAGCTCCCTTTTTTTAAGTAGATATTAAGAATTAGGATAAAGAAGCGGTAACCACAACTCATCAAGCAGAGCGATAGCCAAAGAATGCTTTAAAGGGTTCATATCAAATGTACACGTTCTTCTCAACACTAGTTGATATGATTCACAACAAAGCATCACCACTATCCAAACAAATTTACGGATGCATTAACTATTCAATCAGGGTTTCAATTCACCAATCAAGAATTAATAGGATGAATACATAAGTATGTCTCCATAAAACAACTAGTCACATAGGCAGCATAAGAACAGCAAAGACAACTTAGACACTGATTCAATCACTAATTATGCTAAATCGTGCCATGCCGATTCACGACAACATATGAATATGGAGTTCAACAAGCAGAGCAAGGGCATTTATTTGCGCTTCTAGAAAGATGTCAGATACTACTCACCGTAGTAGCAGTTTCAACAAATCAAGCTCATCAAATGTACGGGAAAGTAAGGTAACCTGATCAACTTCGAGCTTGTTATTCGAAACACCTATGCATTTGATGGTTCAGACAAAACATTGGGACGGTCAAATAGAGACTAATCATGTGACAAAATGATAAAGATGCATAATCCTCATTCGGCTACCAAAGAGACAAGGAGAATTATTCGTCGGAATAGAATCCATTTTGCTGGAGAAAGTATTTTGTTTTAAACCAAATAACCACCAGAATTTTGACGTGCTGATAAGAGGAACCAATATTATTATTCCGAAAATATTCAGCCAATCAACAGAACCATTTAGTACCATTGATTGTGGTAACCTTCTGGGTACTTTTGTGCTAGTACAGCTCCTAAACTATAATCGCTTGCGTCTGTTGTGAGGATGAAAGGTTTGTTTAAATCTGGATATACTAGAATTGGTGGTTCTACTAGACATGACATGAGTTTTTCAAATGCTTGTTTGCATTCATCTGTGAAGTTAAATGGAATTTTCTTGCGCGTGAGTTTGTTTAGGGGTTCTGCAATTTCTGAGAATTTTGGGATAAACCTGCGATAATAGTTATGGCCTAAAAATTACTGAGTTTCTCTCAAATTTCTGGGTTGTGGGAAATCTTGTACGGCTTTCGTTGTCTTAGGATTCGGCTTAATGCCATCTGGAGTGATCAAACGACCAACGAAAGTGATTGCAAATTGTTGCAAATATATAAATCCTTTCAACCCTCGAAATCCAAGTAGAACGTGGTTCATGGCTCTTTGAAATGTTGCTTGAGAATTTTTGAGTCCAAAAGGCATCATTGTGAACTCAAAATGTTCATAATCAGTACTGAAAGCTGTCTTATATGACTATCGTTTGGGTTCATTTCAATTTGGTGATAGCCGCTTGCCATGTCCAATGTTGAGAAATATTATGCGTATCCTAATTGGTCTAATATATCATTAATATTTGGAAGTGGGAATGAATCTCTTCTTGTCATTTTGTTTAATTTAGTTTAATACTAGTTTAATGCTAGTTAATTTGGCTCCTTCTAGAAAAAATATGTCTTCGTATTTCATACATAATGCTAAAATTGACACGTTCTCTTCTACATTATTTTTCATGTCTAAATTTTCCGAAATTATTTGGATAATTTGGTGTACCCTATTATTGTCTTTAACATACTGAGTCTGGTAATTAACTTGGTCTGTAAACGGTTCTAATATCGGAAACTTCTTTTACTTCAGTCTCTTCCGCTCTTGTATTACCAATTACGATTTTAGCTTTTCGGTTACTTAGTTGTATTAACATATGAGGGATGTACAATCCGGGTACTACCTCTGACGCGTTGCAAATGTATTAATCGTCCGTCAACATTTGAATCTCTATAATTGTCTCGCTTCTAGCTGGTAGAATAATTTTCTTTTGTGTGTTGTTTGAGAAGTTTATTAAGTGTTCGTTAATTTTTAGTTTGCCTTTGCTATACAGTATAATGTACTTTGTATTTTTCGAAAAAATCTCTCCCTATTATCCCGTCTTCTGTTATTGGGAAATCGTTATCTACGATATGTAATGTGTGCTCTGTTAATTATCGATGTGTTCAAATAAAGCGTTCAATATTAAATTAAAATACACGTTTGAATTATAACTCTTATTATATCAATTTTAATATACACGAGTACAACGCAATACTATATGTCTTCTTTTTAATGATCACCTTTATACAACCAAAAAAGAATAAGTACTATAAAAAGAGAGCAGAAATTGAACACGAATGAAATTGAATTTAACATGGATATGCTTCATACGCTTGTGATCTCTTAGCTCTTCTGCTACACGTTTACATGATTGATTATCCACATAAATAATGGTCGATGAATAATTAATTCCAAGTTCGTTTAACAACATACGGAGCCATTTTGCTTCACAGATACCATGACTCAATGAAATGTATTCTGCTTCCGTTGAACTAAGGCTAACCGTTGCTTGTTTCCTTGATGACCAACCGACTGTATTCCCAAACACCTTGAATACGTAACCAGAAGTAGATTTTCGATCATTCCGATCTCCAGCCCATCAGCATCTGTATAACCAACTAGTGGTTCAGTATTTTCATATTTATGATACACCATTTTTAAATCAATAGACGCATAAATCTTAAGCATCCAATCAATTCACGATAAGGAACATCATCACAATTCGATTTCGGGTCCTTAATTAAATTAATGTTCATCGCCATTGGTGTATAGAAACTCCTTACAATCATGCATGTTGAATTTCTTAATCATAGTTTTTAAATAATGTGGTTGACTCAAGCTAATCAAATTGTTAATTTTATCATATTGAATTTGCATTCCAAGAAATGTATTAGCTTCGCCAATATCTGTTATATCAAATTCTTCGGACAGCAATTGTTTAATAATTTTAATTCGACCAATGTCATTTGAAATTATCAATAAATCATCAACATAAAGCAAAATATAGTGAACTATATTATTTTCAATTTTAGTATACAAACATTGACCAGACAGGCAATTTTTAAATCTCAATTTAATGATGAATTGATTGAATCTTTCATTCCACATACGAGAAGCTTGCTTTAGACCATAAAGGGAACGTTGCAATTTGCAAACCTCTATTAAATCCTGTATAAAACCATGTGGCTGTTGCATATATATTATACTTCATCAAGAAATTCGTTGAGAAACGCACATTTGACGTCCATTTGATGAATAAAATAACCATAATGTTCCGAAATTGACAATAATGTTCGAAACGTAGTTAACTTTGCTGTGGGCGAATATGTTTGGTTATAATCAAAACCCTTTTCTTGAGTAAACCCACGAGCAACTAATCTAGCTTTATATTTCTCAATTACACCATTTCCTTTACGTTTCAATTTGAAAACCCATTTACAAGAAATTGCTTTTCTACCGTTAGGCAAATCACAAAGACTCCATGTATTATTTTTCAATAAAGATGTATAATCTTCATCAATTGCATTTTTCCACATTTTCCAATCAATACGTTGTTTTGCTTCTTCAATTGAAAGCGGATCACCTTCAACAAACTCAGCTGCCGATAGTGCATAATTTGCATCTTCATCAATCCAATGATCGATATCCTGACCAGGTACTATAAAATTACCTAATCTTTGAGGTTTTCTTGATTCACGAGCAGTTCGACGAACAATGTCACTAGTGCTATTTATGCCCACATTATGAATATTTGGTTTGGCGTCACTGATTACATCCATATTTGTATCGTGATTGTTTTTTTTCAGCATCAGAAGAATATTCAGAAACATCATTTACGTCATCACTATTTACATTAAGTTTCGACGTATTAGAATTTGAACTTTCTTGATCAACAGCTGCCTCTGTGATTATATGGACCATTTTATTTTCAAATTCCATAAACGATAAGAACCATGTGATGACGAATAACCCAAAAATACACATTTGATTGATTTCTGTTCTAGTTTTTTTCTGTTTTCAGCCGGAACATGATTATAACAAATCGATCCAAAAATTTTTGTATGTGACAAATCTGGCTTAGAACCATACCAATCGAGATATGTATCGGAGTTTTTGATATAAATTGTTTACCAAATGCTTTGGTTGGAGAACGATTTTTAATAAAATTAGCAAACAAAATTGCTTCATTCCAAAAGCGACGCTCCAAACCACTAGCTGATATCATGGCCAACGCCTTTTCTTGTAGCGACCGATTTAATCTTTCAGACAGAATTGATCTGAGAATTATTTGGAACCGTATATATTAATTCAATACCTTTTTGTTCACAAAATTCTTTAAATTCCGTCGATGAATATTCACCACAATTATCAACTTTGAGTTGAGTTTATCAATTTTACAGCCATGTAGAGATTCAGCCATTGCAGCGTACTCTTTAAAATTGTTAAATACGTCACTTTTCTTTTCAATACAATAAACCATGGAAGCTCTTGAATAATCATCCGTAAATGTTACGAAATATCTGGAACCATCCCATGCTGGTTGAGAAATGGGACCACAGACATCACTATGTATTAGTTCCAGAATTCGACTTGAACGATTATTTGAATTTTGTAGAAACCGTGAACGAGTGTGCTTACTTACAAAACATGATTCACAAAATTTATTGTCAGTATTGACAGTAACATTTTTTATGCCATTAATCATTTTATATTTGATCAACCTTTTCATGTCATAAACATTTAAATGTCCCAATCAAAAATGCCAAAGAGTTTGTAAAAATTTCAAGTCATTATTTACAATATCATCGAAATTGATGTTGTTTTTCCATTTAAATTTGCAAATGCACGATTTTCATCAAATATAATTTTGAAAACTTTTTTAGTTAACGCACGAATTGATAACAAATTGCATTTCAAATCACAAACATATAAAACATCTTTTATAAGCTTAACTGATGAATCACCATTATACATTGTTGATATATTGTAACTGTTTGCGACTGGATTTAGTTTGACCTAAATCAAGTCGTTACAAAAATTACCTTAAGAGGGCAATGCTACCACGACTTAATCCCGGTGCTCAAGTCGGGTAGAGAAATTTGGTCGTGGGGGATGGTAGCTCCCCTTAAGATCTAGTTAAAGTCGTTTTTGAGAAAAATGTGGTTGATAACAACCAAAGAAAAGGGAAAAGTAGGCAAATGAAATAAAAAAACAACGGATCAGCCACATGGTTAAAAAAAAATGTGGCCTATCACTTGGAAATTAGTTTTGTTTGGGGAGGAGGAAAAGAAGGATGATTTACAGATTCATCTGTAAAACCAATAAAAACAATAAAAAAAAAACAAAGTTGGCCATCGGCCCCTAACCAATTATTAGTAAGAAAATAGATTGTTGAGTGTTGTAGACAGAGGGAGAACAGTGCAAAGCACTTGCCGTCACCAGTCCCATACGGGACAGTCCACAGACACATTTATTTTTTTTTTATATAGATACTTAGAAAAAATTTTTTTTAGATAAATTCTCCTCCAAATTAGAGAAAAAACAAAAGCAAATTAATGACAAATTTAAATTTATTTACGGGTGTTATATTTTGTTAAATGTTATATTTATATTTAGGTGTTATGTTATAATTGTAAATGATATGTTATCATTTCAAATGTTATAATTTTGTTTCTGATAAGTAAATGTTCGTTCCATTTGTTGTTTAATGTGTTAGGGTTAGCCACAGTGTCACATACTATGCTTTACTATTGAATTTGTTATATCACGATCTTGTGTTTTTTGAATGTTCGAAATTTTATTATCCAAGTCAAACCTGTATTTATCTACACTCTATGGTTAGGTATAGAGTGATGATAAATTTCCTAATTTATTAGTAGGGCCTATGACGCCTCAATGTGCCCTTAGATGAAGTAAGTTAGTGAGCTCAAAGACTCTTGTTCGCTTACTTCTTTGCTTTGCCATACACTGGTTAACTGAGGTTCACAAAGATTTGCCTTTGGTGTATGATTTTGCCATATCATTCCACCTTTGGTTAGTAGAAATTATAACGATTTACCCTTATCGTTATAATGAGGGATAGGTAATTGGTTCTAGGTTAAAAATTGGATATTTAGGATAATAATATCCAATAGTAATACTCACTGCTTGTTTGTTGATCTCCTGTATCCGTCTATTTGATTGAAAAGATTATGTTTATTTTTGTATTTTTGTCTCGAATTTTATTAGTATTGAATTTTATTTATTTACAACTGAGATTTGATTTTATTTTCTACCCGCAGACTAACCCATTCGGTTAAAGTTTATAAAATCGACTCATAATTAATTTCAAAAAATCAATAATTTATATACTACGTCAATTAGTCCTCTCTTTTGTCGTCCGTACATTTCGTTTAGTTTATCATTTTGCCTTTGCATATGTGCTATTTGCCACTTGAGTTCTTGGCGGAATGATTTGCACAGGTCTTTTGGATTGGTGTTCATTATTTCCTCGCATAGTATTTTTAGGTGTCTGCAACTTTCCAATAGTGAGTCTGACAGTCTGCTCGTTTCTGGCATGTTGAATTTGGTTATGAAGTGTATATTGCTGTCGAATAAATATAGTTTGTTCGTCGCTTCAAAGAATATCCTGACGTTGTTTAGTTTCTGGTGTTGAAATGGTTCTTCTCTATGTGGTAGTACTGGGGTTACTAGGATGACGGTTAGCATTACACGGAACATGGTGATCTGTCGGGGTAGAAAAAATTGGGTTGGGTTTTTTTTTTTTTTTGTTTTTTTTGTTTGTGTTCGGGGGTTTGAGGAAAAGAGAAAAAAAAGTTTTGTTGGATTTGTTAAGTATATTTATTTGTTTGAATTTTCTTTCGGCTTCTTCTATCCATTTTTCTATCTCTTCCTCGTCTGCTACAATCCATGGGGTCGTGTTTTTCTCCCATGCTTCTAGTCCTATGCTTTGTGATATTTCTTTTTTCTTCGATGGTCCTATTAATCTTCTGTCATCTACTATTTTCTTAGTTTTGCTGTTGCTCTGTCTCTTTTCGGTTTGTCTTCTTTTCTTCTCATTTCCTTCATCTAGATTCTTAACCGATTTCTTGCATTCTTCTTCTTCTGCCCAGGATACTTCATAATACTTGGTGCAGTATTCTTTGTACATTCTGTGCACTATTTTATTGTCTTCGTCTTCTTCTTCTTTAGTTCTTTTTTGGTGATATTCATGGTCGTATATTTTCTCTATTTCATTGAACTCCTCTCTGAATTTTCTTTCTTTGCGGTCGGTTTTCTCTTGCAGTTTCCATTTCGCTTCCTCCGTTAATCCTTGTAAGCTTTCTATCATTTCCCATATTGGGAACCATGAGTCTGGATCGCCCTTGATCAACTGTTTCATTCCTTGGTTTTTCTTTTTTATGGGGGTGTTGATTTTCCGCATATTGCTTCGTGCTGGAAAGATGACATTTTACTGTTATTCTGGGTTATGTATGGTGTGGTATTAGTTTTTAGGGATTATTAAAACTAAAATTTTTATTTTTTTTATTTTTTATTTTTTCCTACTTGACTTTGTTTTTTTGTATATTTATTTTTTTGATTTCCTCTTTTTGTTCTGTTCTTTTTGCCTCCAGTATTCTCCTTTTGATACCCTTGGTGATTTTTATGACGTTTTCTATTTCCCTTTTTTGTCGTTTTAATGTCCTTAATCTCCCTCCTCTGTCTTTGTACTGGGTGGGTTTGTTGGGCGTTGGTTGTGTTGGTTCTTTTCTTTTTCTGTATTCCTCTATCGTTATCTTTTTCTTTACCTGGTCATGGTTCTGTTCCATTCTGTTGGAAGATTTTACATATGTCGGTTAATTTTTTTTTTTTTTTTTAAATTTTTAATTAGACGATTGTTGTGAACTTTTACTAGTTTATTGTTGATCTGTATTGTCGTGTTGGTTTGTGAGTCTGTATTTATTACCTTATACGGTCCTAGCCACAGTGGTTCTTGTTTTGTTCTTCGCGCTTCGTTTCTTAACCATACAAGGTCATTTTGTCTTATGTCGATGGGGTTATTTTTTTTGTCGTACTGTCGTTTGGTTAAACTTTTCTTCTTGTTTATGTTTTCTCTGGCAATGGCATGTGCGAGTCTGAGTCTTGATTTGAATTCTGTGACGTAATCGTCGAAATTATAGACAGGTTCTGGGTCTTTTTTGACAGCGCTTGGAATGAGAGCTGGTCTTCCATATACTAGTTCATAAGGTGTGTAGTTTGTTGAACAGTGGGGTGTAGTATTATACACGAATATTGCGTAGTGGCACATTTCGTCCCAATTTTGTTTATCGATATGTTATGGGACTTTTCAAGAGCTCCGTTTGTTTGAGGGTGATATGCTGTTGTGGTGATGTGTTTAAGTTTTAATAATTTGCACACTTCGTTAAAAGATTTGCTCATGAAGTTGCTGCCTTGATCTGTTAGGATTTTTTGGGGATACCGTATTTGGTGATATACTGCTCGCATAGGGCTTTTGCTACTGTGTTGGTTTCTTGGTTGGGAATTGGGATTGCTCCCGAAAATTTAGACAAATCGTCTTGGAATGTGAGAAGATAGACGTTTGAGTTTTCAGTTTTGGGTAGGGGACCTACGATGTCAAATGCTACTCTTTGGAATGGGTACTCCGATGTGGAAGTGATTTGAAGTGGGGCTCGTGTTTGCCGGTGACATTTGTTTTTTTTTTTGCATTCATAGCATTTGCTGATGTGCCTGTTTATATCTATTAACATTTTTGGCCAGTAGTATAACATTTTAATTCGCTTGTATGTCCGCCATGTACCTGCATGACCTCCTAATGGTAAATTATGATACTCTTGTAAGATTTGTTGACGTTTCTTTACATCGTGTACTACCTCGATTTTGTTGTTTGTAATCTTGTGACTAATGTTTTCGTTTGTCTGTATGAGTATATCGGTATTTGGGGTTTTTATATTTTTGTTTACATTTTCCTTGGCTTGTGCTCTTATGATTATTGTTATTTGGTTATGACGGATACGGCTTAGCGCGTCTGCATTCGTGTTTTGTTTACCCGATTTGTGAACAATTTCGAAATTATATTCTGACAATTTTAAATTCCATTTTAGGATTCGGTTGGGTATTTTTGCTAAGTTACCTGTGAGGGGTTTATGATCAGTTATGATTGTAAATTTTCTACCGTAAAGGTATGGCCTAAAGTTATTGACAGCCCAATAAATTGCTAACATCTCTTTTTCAATGGTGGAGTAGTTTCTTTCAGATTTATCTAATGCCCTACTTGCGTATTCTATTGGGAAATCACCTGCTGGATAAATTTGCGACAATCCTGCTCCTAGACTATAATCACTAGCGTCTGTCGTTGGTGTGAAGAGTTTTGTCATGTCGAGATATTTCAGGATTGGTGGTTTAATCAATATTTCCTTTAGTGAATTTAATGCTTGTTGGCATGTTTCGGAAAAAATAAAGGGTGGGCCTTTGCGTGTCAATTTGGTTAGAGGCTCAGCTATTTCTGAGAATCTTGGGATAAAACGCCGATAATAATTTGCTAGTCCTAAGAGCGATTGGGTTTCTTTGACATTTTTCCCGACTGGGAAATCTTGAAATGCTTGTGTGGTGACTGGGTTAGGTTTGATACCTTCCAGGGTTATCAAATGACCTAGAAAAGTGATTTCTTTTCTTAAGAATTGGCACTTGGTGCATTGGAGTTTAAGGTTGTTGTTTCGACAAATTTCGAAAACTTCAGTTAGCTTGCTATTGTGGTCGTTAAGGTTTTTCCCATGTATGATTACGTCGTCCAAGTATATGAATCCTTTGAGGCCTTGAAAACCGCGTAGAATGTTATTAATCATTCTTTGAAATGTTGCCTGTGAATTTTTGAGACCGAATGGCATTCGTATAAATTCGAAGTGGCCATAATCTGTGCTAAAAGCTGTTTTTTGTGAATCTCTAGGGCTCATCTCGATTTGATGATAGCCGCTAGCCATGTCTAAGGTTGAAAAATATTGGGCATGACCTAGTTGATCAAGAATGTCGTTTATGTTAGGGAGTGGGAATGAATCACCTATTGTGATTTCATTCAATTTTCGGAAATCGACTACTACTCTCCATTTAGGTTTGCCGTCTATTCCGGGTTTCTTTGGGACTGCTAAAAGTGGGCTATTGAAAGGGCTAACGCTGAGTTGGATTTTGCCTTCGGCAAGCATTTCATTAACCTGTTTGTTGATCTCATCTTTGTGGGTTTGAGGGAGTCTGTATCGTTGGACATGAACTGGTTTGGAATCTGTGTATAGATTTATATTGTGTCTAACTCCTGGTACACTAGTTAGTTTGTCACCTTCTATAAAAAAAATATCTTGGTACTTTAGGCATAACGACAGTATTGATAAATTTTCTTGCACATTGTTATTGGTGTCAAGATTTTCTGTAATAATTTGTGCTAACAGTTCTTGTGTTTTTTGAATGTTCGAAATTTTATTATTCAAGTCAACCTATATTTATCTACACTCTATGGTTAGGTATAGAGTGATGATAAATTTCCTAATTTATTAGTAGGGCCTATGACACCTCAATGTGCCCTCAGATGAAATAAGTTAGTGAGCTCAAAGACTCTTGTTCGCTTACTTCTGTGCTTTGCCATACACTGGTTAACTGAGGTTCACAAAGATTTGCCTTTGGTGTATGATTTTGCCATATCATTCCACCTTTGGTTAGTAGAAATAATAACGATTTTGCCTTATCGTTATAATGAGGGATAGGTAATTGGTTCTAGGTTAAAAATTGGTTACTTAGGATAATAATATCCAATAGTAATACTCACCGCTTGTTTGTTGATCCTCTGTATCCGTCTATTTGATTGAAAAGATTATGTTTATTTTTGTATTTATGTCTCGAATTTTATTAGTGTTGAATTTTATTTTATTACAACTGAGATTTGATTTTATTTTCTACCCGCAGACTAACCCATTCGGTTAAAGTTTATAAAATAGTTTATCAATAGTTTATATACCGATTTTTCTTTATTGATTTACAATAACAATTTTAATATACTTTTAGTAACATATATTTTAATCTGGGGCATACTTATTTTATTTCACAATACGTACATGTGTGATGATATGCTTAATTAAATTTGTTCGTGTAATCATTTTCCATATTTTGTTAATATAGAACATACGAAATGTTTGCATTTTAGTCTAGCGCATATATTATTAATATACTCATATTATTTTGGGTTCAATGTAATATGTACACATTTGTTTCTTACTTGCTACGTAATTTTGTAGTACGTAATATGTGTCATGTTTGTTTTGGTTTTGCTATATATATGTTATGTTTCCGCATTTTTAGTATATGTATATTTTGTATTGTTTCTTCAATATCAATTATGTTTTACAATGTTATTTGAAATTAATTATGTTTTGATTTTACGCGTTTTTATGATCTTAATTCTATTTATCTTAATTAATTTCACAACATACCTTCCTTCCTTGGGCAAGTGAAATTTTCAGAAGGGAAATTTCACTTAGGTATATGTATATGTATGCTTCTTAAACTTATTTTTAATTTATTGACATAATTTCTAATGTTAGTTTGATTATTATAGCAACTTTCTTCCTTATGCGTGTATGTTTGTTGATCGGCATTTCGATGGTTCTGCTGGATCTACTGGATTTATTCTTCATGGATGTCTTGTCTGGATGTCTATGTTGGATTAGTTTAACGTTTGTTATTAATTGTTTATTAATTTTGCATATATTTTTTTTTTGGTATTATATTTTGCTTTTATTAATTAAAAAAATTATTAATTTCTGGGGTTTAATAATTTGCTGTTGTTATCTGTTATTCTTCTGTCGTTTCCATGTCTGGTGGGTTCATCTTAATTTCAAAATTCATCTCATGCGTTATATGTTCTTCTTCCTTTAGTGTAATTGGTTTATTGTTGTTGTTGCTTTATTATGTATTATTATGTCACTTATTCTATGTTAGTAAGGTATAACATCATGTGTGCATTTTGCTTTAGTTAGATTAAAATATATTTTGTTTTATAATTCTATACCGTATATAAAAATTTTCTTAAGGTCGTTTTTATAATATATAAAAAATTTTGTTAAGCAATTAAACTATTTCAAGTTCAAGAGTATGTAAAACAATTTTATTTTAAAATGTAAAGTGAGACTCAGCACTTAATTTTTATTTTTTAGAGTATGATTCTACGTTATATGAGTCGTTAAAGAATTTATAAAAATTTATTTATTTTCATTAACACTTTCGCTGCCAAAGATGCTCCGGTGCATCAAGAATTTTTTTCATATAGTACGCCGCTGTGTCACCTACACATCATGCCAATTTTGCATTATACCAAGCCACATGTGCACCCGCACATCATGTACTTTTTCCTTATAGCAAGCCACATGTGCACCTACACATCATGCTTTTTTTATCTCTACCAAGCCTCTGATGTACCGGAATGTCATACCGGAATGTGACCCGGTGCACCACGGCGTGTAGGGAGAGAAAAACTGCATGATGTGCTCGTGCTACAGTGGCTTGGTAAAAGAAAAAAATGCATGATGTGTGGGTACACATGCGGCAGCGAAAGTGTTAAATTGCTATACATAAATAGTTTTGTATGTAATTTATGTCTGTTTATTTTAAAGATTCTGTATTTTTGTTTAACAATTTTTTCTTGAAAATTTTATTAATATTGAGAGATGCTTAATATCTACGTTATTAAAAATTTATAATTCTTTACTTTATAAAATATTTAGGGTCATTCTTATATAAAATATTTGAGGTTCAAGTTTGTTTATTATACATGTGTAAGGTTACAAAATGAGAAGTGTTTAGTATCTAATTTTTATTTATGCTATGATATTATGAGTCGTTATAAAAATTTTATTATTTAATATTATGTAAAAAAAATTTTTTTTCTGCGTAAATATTGACCTACATATATTTTATTTTTCTTAGTTATTTTATTTATGAGAATTTTGTAAAAGATAAATTTTAATTAAGATAAGTTTTTTTTTCTTTTTTTTTTTTTTTACTATCTTTTGTTTAATTTTTTGTTAACTTATTACTAGTTTTTACTCCTTGTTCTTTTTTATTTGTTGGTACATCGAGATATATAACCCTTTTACTATCCCGGGAACACTTTTCTATCGCGGTTCAAAAGAATTTTTCGTGTTTTACTAGTTAGATTGATAATGCATTACTTGTTCTACCTTGTTATCGAGGTAGGAAAAGTAATTCATAGTGATTTTAAAATGTTATATGTAGCGTCTTAATGTTATGTAGTGTCTTTCCTCACTTAGTCCCATATTCTTCCATATTAGTTTTAGGATTTGTTCGTCCGTCTCCTTGTCTTCTGTTTCGACATGATTTCTGTTTTTTAATTTTGCTTTTTTTTCAATATCTACTTTTACTGGTATATTATTCATTATTTTTTCCCATTCTTCTTCGGATAATTCTGGAAGGGCTTGGTTGTTTGGATATCTTTCGTGCATTTCATTCATTTTTCCCTTGAATGTTAGATCTATTTGTCTTTTTTCCCAATCGGTGTTGTTTTCGGGTGCTTTCCATTCTTTTGCCCATTCTGCTAATGTAGTTGTGAATATTATTTTTTTCTTGTACTTGTTCTGTGTTGCTCTCATTTTATTTTGTTTCCTTAGAGTTTCCTGTATTGCTTCCTTTGACTCTTCTGTGTTTGATGGGGCATATAACCATTGTTCTATGTTGTTTGTTTTGTAACGACAGACTTTCTTTTGGCTCATTTTTTTTTTTTTTTTTTTTTTTGTAGTTACTGTAGGAGTGAAAATTGTATTTTAGGTTAGTTTGTTTAATTTTGAATTTATTATATATATACCATATTTTTTTTTTTTTCATAATGTTAGTTATTTAATCCTTTAAACTACTCTCATCACTTTATATAGGGTTTTTCTGTTCTTATTTCCGTTGAAATTATATCCGTATTTTTTTGCGTCAATGTTTTGTATGTTGACGTTGACATTTTTGTCTCTTTAGTTTTTCGGTAAGTTTTAATGTATACTAAAATTATGATGATTATTACCGTGACTATAATCCGTATAATCTACTTCGGCTATCTGTTTGACAATCTGATGACGTATTCCGATTTCATTTCTCTTAGTTATGTTGTATTTGATTATATTTAATATTTTGTCGTAAGATATTACTAAAGGGTGTATTTTTTCCGTTTTCTAACGATGTAATGATTTCCGTCGCTTCTTCTTGAATTCTGTTTATGTGTAAACGTTGTATTAGCATTAGAGACATTAGTTCTGTGGTTTGTTGTACTAATCTGTTACTTTGTACTCTCTGTTGTTTCGTTTTGCAGTTGTTCGTTAGGTTTCGATAACGTTTCAAAATTTGATTTAAATATTGCTACTTGTTGATTTTCCAAATTGAGTAATTGGGTTTGTCCGTTTTCCACATTTTGTAAATTTTCATATATTTTGTCTGAGTCTTCTGCGTCCATGGTTCCGAATAAAAATTTCGCTATCTTTCCGCCTATATCTATTATAATAGTGCTCTTTTCTCTCTACCGTACATTTGTTTTAGTTTGCTATTTTGCTTTATGATTTGTGTTATGTGCCATTATAGCTCCCTTTTGAAAGGTTTACAAAGATCTGTCGGGTTTTCTCTAGTATTTCATCGCACAGTGATTTTAGATGATTGTTGCAGTCTAGTAATGTTTCCGTTATTCCTTCAGTCTCCGGTAGTTTTATCGTTGTTGCTAATGTTAATACTGGTAGCAATTGTAAGATGATGCATATGTGCAATTCCATTTTCTGTAAAATTATATGGATACTTTAGGATAATTATAGGTATTTGGTGTGTGGTTTAGAAAAATAGAAAAAAAAAATTTTTTTTTTGTTAATTTATTTATTATCTTTTTCCTCTTTTTTCTTTTTTATTAGTTTTTATTTTTTAGTTTATTACAAGAAATGGTTTTTATATTTGATTCATTTTGATGGTGGTGTTTTTTTCCTTGTTCCTTTTATACGAGTACATTTTTAGTTCTTTTCGCGCCTTTTCTATTTTGTCCCTTATTTTGAATTCATCCCTTTTGGTACAGGTCTTGTAGATCCTTTTCCATTCTTTTAGTTTTTCTGACAATTCTTTCTCCTTTCCTATTGTTCTCTTTGGTTTTGTGTTCTGGTATGGGCGTATCTTCCGCTGTTCCTTGTACCTTCCTGTTGCACTCGTTGGTCTTATTTGTTGTCATTTTGAAACTTTTCGGCTATTTTGCTGTGTATTTGTTGTTTAACTGTTTGAAATACAACTCGTTGGTCTTAATACTTGATTTTGACTTATAATTAGTTAAGAATTTACTGAGTTTATATACCAATTTTTGCTAAAATGATGACATGTATTTTGGGTTTATTGACTTTATTTTCGATTTTTTATAATTATTTTCGCGTGTGTTTTATTTAGTGCGTACGTAGGGAATTATTAATTTATGTTGTATCGATTCTTTTGGTATTGTTTTGTATTTTCCATGTGTCGATTACATTTTAGTGGTCTTCTAGTCTTTTTGTTTAATTAATCGATTATTATGGACTTTTCTTAATTGTTTACCTATGAGTATAGTTGTAGTTACATTGGAATCGCAGTTTACTACTTTATATGGTCCTAACCATAACGGGTCTTGTTTATTGCATCTTGCTTCATTTTTAAGCCAAACTAGATTGTGGGGTTGCAAATCGATTTCATTTAATTTTTTGTCATATTGAGCTTTTGTTAGAAATTTTTTCTTATTTATATTTTCCTTAGCAATTGCGTGTGCTAGTCTTAGTCTAGCTTTAAGTTCGGTGACGTAGTCGTCAAAGTTGTAAATGGGTTCTGGGTCCTTTTTGATAGCACTTGGGATACGAGCTGGTCTCCCATATACTAATTCATGGGGTGTGAAATTGGTTGAACAGTGATTTACGGGATCTAACTGCGCCAGTTAACTTTTCTATTGTAAGAAAATTATAAAAAATATTTTATTCTGTGGAAATTATTTCCACAGTTTGTTTTCTTTATTTTTATTTGAGTACAATTTTAACAGGTTGAAAGATACAATAATAACTAACTCTTTATTTAATGTTTCTTGAGTTTATATAATGCAAAATATGTATATTTAGCCGGTAAAAATCTAGTTGTTGTTGAAAATGGTTTTCTCATATGTCATTACTGTCTGTTACTCTAGTTTGTTGAAATTGTATATCAACAAAATACTGGGAACGTCGGTTGTTTGTAAATTTTAGTTTATGCGATGAAATTCTAGATGACTTCGAGATGTGCTTTTTGATGACAACGTGACTTGGTATGATTAGAATACCGATGTCGATGTAGCAGGAATACGTAATTGTGGTGGCTCTCCTATAGCTGGTCGGATCCTTTAGAGTTTTGCGGCTTGTTCTGACTGGCTGATAATTGTTGTTGATCTGATATATGTTGCGATTGTATCTGGTGTATTTTCATTTTGTTGAACCTTTCTTCAACTCTTCATTATTTGTCATTCCTTTATTCCTTGGATTGTCGCTTGTGTTATAGCTTTGGTTCATGGAAAATTTGCTCCTACATTCTTCATACGTGTGACCTGTAGTCGTTTTACAGAAATCACAATACTTTGGCTGGAATCTGGTTCCTCGTATTGATTGTCTGTATTGCGTGTAATTATATTGATGAGTTGGTTGTCCTGGCTCCTGCCCGTATTGTCTGTAATTATTTTTCTGAACTGGTTGTCCGTACGGTCTATAATTTTGTTGTACTTGTGGTACATACTGTTTGAAATTGTTTGCTTGGTATTTTGTTGGTCCCTCACGGGGTTGTTTTGTTGCCAGTTTCTACCATTTGTATACTTATTCATCTGGGGGTCGTGTGTTGCTTTGTATGTTGATTCTTGTCCTACACACATCGTAAGTGTGGTTCGGCTTTTGGCAATAATTACATATGATTTGTCTGGAATTGTTCTTTGATTCCTGATAAATTGTGCTTGACTATGCATTTGTGGTTCATTGTTTTTTGTGATTATTGTACTCGTAGTCAGTCCTGTTGTCATCTATAACATTCTCTCCGTACTCTCTAGTCTCATTTATTATTTCTTCTATACTTGAAGCTTTAACTGTTGCTATCTTTTCCTTCAGTATAGTTTTGTTCAGTATTGTTTAATCCTCTCTTGAAAGATTGAATTGCTGTGTTTTCTAAATGGTGGGAATATATTTCATCTAACTCTGCAAGCTTATATTTCATTTTATACCCTGTTTTATATTCTTCGAGAGCGTCCCTAACTCTATATCCAAAGCTCATAATTGATTCACTGTATGATTGTTTTATGTCGATGAATCATCTCTCAAGTTCGTTTAATGTCCACACTTTGGTGTACATGCCATTAAGAATTTTTTTTAGTGTCTTCAATTTGTCTATTAGCTATTCTTGAATTTTATTAGTTGCCCGAATATCTTTTTTTCTTCGTCGTTTGCCAGCATGCTAACGCACTGTCTGCTGCACCTAAAAACCTCGTTAAATTGTTTGTTCCATTAAATTCCGGCACGAATTACTTATTTTTAACGGGTTTATTTGAACTAATTCTGCGATTATTTTTTGTGTTTGAGTTTCTTCGTCTCTCTTTTTTGGATTCCTTGTCTGTGTTGTTGCACAGTGTTCAATTCGTTCCGTTTGTGTAGCGGTTTCCTTGACAATTGTTTGCTTCTTTTTGCTACTTGATTTTGAACTTGTTGCTTGATTTTTTACAGGTTTATTTTTTGCTTCTGTGTCGCTGGTGCTTTGGGAACGGGTACGGTTGATTGGAATTACTGATGGTTCTCTTCTGCCGATAGGTTTTGATGGTGGTGTACGTGATGTTACACTTGACTTATTTCTAAATGGTGGTGACTCTGAACCGTTGTTCATATAATCAGCCTTTGTTTCTTCTGCGGTGTTTCTTCCGGGATTTTCAACCCAATTTACACAGTTTTGTTAAACCTTACAACTAAAATCGCTCCAGGTGTGAATTTCTACAGCGCCAATTTATTGTATAATAAATTTAATTTATTATACTTTGATGTTTAATTGTTAACGTTTATCCGACAATTTGTTATAGATATTTTAAATTTGGTATAATTCTGTTTACATCGAAAGTGTGAAAAGCGGACTTTTATTATATGTGAACGAAGCAATAAAAATTGCAATTTGAGATGACGAAAATTGTATCTAACGATAAAGGCACTTGGAGCTTCCCACTGGTAGGGGCTATTTCCCAAGTGAATCTTTGTTACGGAGAGATTGAGTGTTACCTCGACTCATTATAGAAATTGTCCATAAACCTTGCCCCAAGGTATTGTTTCACATGGTGTTATTGTACTCAGCATATTTATAAATAGGCTTGCTAAACAATGTGAATTCTGGTTAATGTTTGGCGGTTGAGACTGCCTGCTTAATACGAAATTTGTGCCTATATTGTCTGTCACTGTTTTACTTCTAACAATATCCCATGTGTGTAGTTCTATTGACTTGCTTTTATCCTTACTAATCGCTACATATTCTGCTTGGGTTTTATAGATTTGGTAGCCAGTGTTTGTTTTGAATGGTAATAAATATGGTTTGTAGAGAGTATATTCATCGTTATCCAGAATTGGTACTGTAATTTTGATTATTATTTGATCATTTATTTCTGTATAATCTACTTCGGCTATCTGTCTGACAATCTGATGACGTATTCCGATTTCATTTCTCTTAGTTATGTTGTATTTATTTGATTATATTTAATATTTTGTCGTATGATATTACTAAAGGGTGTATTTTTCCGTTTTCTAGCGATGTAATTATTTCCGTCGCTTCTTCTTGAATTCTGTTTATGTGTAAACATTGTATTAGCATTAGAGACATTAGTTCTGTGGTTTGTTGTACTAATCTGTTTCTTTGTACTCTCTGTTGTTTCGTTTTGCAGTTGTTCTATAGGTTTCGATAGCGTTTCAAAATTTGATTTCAATATTGCTACTTGTTGATTTTCCAAATTGAGTAATTGGGTTTGTCCGTTCTCCACATTTTGTAAATTTTCATATATTTTGTCTGAGTCTTCTGAGTCCATGGTTCCGAATAAAAATTTCGCTATTTTTCCGCCTATGTCTAATAGTGCTCTTTTCTCTCTACCGTACATTTGTTTTAGTTTGCTATTTTGCTTTATGATTTGTGTCAGGTGCCACTTTAGCTCCCTTTTGAAAGGTTTACAAAGATCTTTCGGATTTTTCTCTAGTATTTCATCGCACAGTGTTTTTAGATGATTGTTGCAGGCTAGTAGTGTTTCCGTTATTCCTTCAGTCTCTGGTAGTTTTATCGTTGTTGCTAATGTTAAACTGTTAGTAAAGAATATTAGCTTACTTATTTTCTCGAAAAATACACCGTTGTTATTTATTGTTTGCCGAATATATGTTTGATTGTTTTGTGCTAATGTTAATACTGGCAGCAATTGTAAGATGATGTATATGTGCAATTCCATTTTCTGTAAAATGATATGGATACTTTAGGATAATTATAGGTATTTGGTGTGTGGTTCAGAAAAAAAAAATTTTTTTTTTTTTTTTTTTTTTTTATTTATTATCTTTTCTTTTTTTTTTTTTGTATTAGTTTTCATTTTAATTTACTACAAGAAATGGTTTTATGTTTGGTTCATTTTGATGGTGGTGTTTCTTTCCTTGTTCTTTTTATACAATTTTAGTTCTTTTCGCGCCTTTGCTATTTCGTCCCTTATTTTGAATTCATCCCTCTTTGTACAGGTCTTGTAGATCCTTTTCCATTCTTTTAGTTTCTCTGACAATTCTTTTTCCTTTCCTATGGTTCTCCTTGGTTTGTTTTCTGGTATGGGCGTATCTTCCGCTGCTCTTAGTACCTTCCTGTTGCACTCATTTGTCTTATTTGTTGTCATTTTAAAAAATTTTTCCTCTGCTATTTTACTGTGTGGTTATAGTTTACTTGTTTGAAATACAACTCGTTGGTCTTAATACTTGATTTTGACTCAGAATTAGTTAAGAATTTACTGAGTTTATATACCAATTTTTGCTAAAATGATGACATGTATTTTGGGTTTATTGGTTCGATTTTTTTATAATTATTTTCGCGTGTGTTTTATTTAGTGCGTACGTAGGGAATTATTAATTTATGTTGTATCGATTCTTTTGTTATTGTTTTGTATTTTCCATGTGTCGATTACATTTTAGTGGTCTTCTAGTCTTTTTGTTTAATTAATCGATTATTATGGACTTTTCTTAATTGTTTACCTATGAGTATAGTTGTAGTTACATTGGAATCGCAGTTTACTACTTTATATGGTCCTAACCATAACGAGTCTTGTTTATTGCGTCTTGCTTCATTTTTAAGCCAAACTAGATCGTGGGGTTGCAAATCAATTTCATTTAATTTTTTGTCATATTGAGCATTTGTTAGAACTTTTTTCTTATTTATATTTTCTTTAGCAATTGCGTGTGCTAGTCTTAGCCTAGCTTTAAGTTCGGTGACGTAGTCGTCAAAGTTGTAAATGGGTTCTGGGTCCTTCTTGATAGCACTTGGGATACGAGCTGGTCTCCCATAAACTAATTCATGGGGTGTGAAATTGGTTGAACAGTGTGGGGTTGTATTGTATACAAATATTGCGTCAGTGTTACCACTCAGAAAAAATTAAAAGTATCCAATTAATTAAAAAAAAAGTATCCATAAGTATCCATTTTAAGCTTCATTAAAAAAGTCAAATAATCTCGTAATTGCGTATATTTGTTTCTAGTTTTCGACACGTATATGTAAATATACAAATTTGTTCAATATAAATCATATTTTACATTTGACTCTCTTTACGGCATTTATTGGCGTTAAAAGCTTTTTTGTTGCCATTATTGAATCAACCGTGTCAATCACTAAACGATTGGGTTTTCAATTTCGTCTTATTAGCTATAGAGACAAAAATAAAATTTTAGGTACGAATGACAGGACTGGAATTTACGAGTATGAAGAGTAAACCCTTAGAATAAATCAATTCTGCAATTTATTCAGCACGAATTACAATTGAAATTCAGTTTCACGTGCACATTTAAATAAAAATAAAAAAATTGTATCCAGCATGAATGAAAAGTATCACATACGATTGTTCGGTATACAAGTATCTAAATCCTAAATTTATTGACAAAAAGTATCCAATGGATACCATAGTATCCAAAACGGTAACACTGATTGCGTAATGGCACATTTCTTCCCAGTTTTGCTTATCTATGTCCATGAAGGTTCTAAGATATTCCTTAAGAGTGTTATGAGATTTCTCTAAGGCTCCATTAGTTGGTGGATGATATGCAGTTGTGGTTTTATGTTTTAATTTCAACAATTTGCATACATCATTGAATGGTTTACTCAAAAAATTACTGCCTTGATCAGTAAGAATTTTTTCGGGTATACCGTATTTTGTGATATATTGCTCACATAGGGCTTTGGCAATTTGTATATGATTCTTGATTAGGGATTGGAATATCACCTGAAAATTTTGATAGGTCGTCTTGAAAAGTTAATAAATAATTATTGGATTTTTCTGTTTTTGGTAGTGGGCCGACAATGTCGAAAGCTACTCTTTGAAAAGGATATTCGGATGTGTTCGTTATTTGCAAGGGTACTCTAGTTTGTCTATGGCTTTTGTTTTTCTTACACTCGTGGCATTTACTGATATGTCTGTTTATGTCGTTTAGCATCTTTGGCCAATAATACAGCATTTTAATACGTTTATGTGTTCCCCATGTGCCCGCATGGCCTCCCAGTGGTAAGTTATGATATTCCGATAATATTTTTTGTCTTTTCTTTACGTCATGGACTACTTCTATTTTATTGTTTATCGATTTTTGCTTAATGTTTTCAATTGGAATGTCATGATTAATATTTTGGAGTGTTTCTGTTTCTTCTTTTTCTTTCAATGCTTTATCTTGTGCTCTCGTTACTACTTTAATCTCTTTGTGTTTAATTCTACTTAACGCGTCAGCATTGGTGTTTAGTTTACCCGACTTATGAACGATTTCAAAACTCGATTTCCTTTTGCAGAAATTCACATTTGTCCAATTGAACCTTCATTTTTGCTGCTTCTAATATTTTAAAGACCGATTCTAGGTTTTGAAAACGTTCTTTTTGATCTTTGCGAAATATTTTTATATCATATATAAATAACATCGTATGGCTATGTGCTCCCTCAAGATTTCGTCTAAGATTCTTTGAAAAATAGATGGAGCGTTTTTAGACCAAAAGGTGTGGCACAATGCCAAAAATTCGAACTTTCCGTTGTGAATAGAAAGTGCGGTTTACTCTATGTATGAAATTTAAGAGGAATTAGATGAAATTGTGGTAAAATATTAAAGTCGATTGTGGTAAAATATTTATTTCTACCAAGAAGTCGTTGACCTGTTTTGTTGAGGGATTCTAAGCTTTAAATAGTTTACTGAGTGCGATGAAAACTTTGTTTATTGGTATTGTGGCACCGATTTGTTTTAGGCTTTCATTGCTAATTGTTCCATCAAATGTTTTTAGTGTAGGTTAAATAAAGAATTTGACCCTCTTTTCGAGACCGAAGGACCGAAGGATTTTAACCTGACTAAAATCAGACCATGATTTTTATTGGTTAAATCGACCTAATTTTCCTTGTAGTTGAATTATCACATCATGGTATTTTGCTTCCAAATATGTGAAATGTTTTTGAAGGTAGGAACCACGTCTTTTGTATGTTACTGCAAATTTCTCGTAATAATCAGACAGTAGTTTAATTTATTCAAGCAGATTGTTAACATTTAAGGTGAAAGTTCTCTTCAAAAGCTTCAAGTTTTCTCCTCATCAACTCTAGTTCTGGAATGTCAATATAGTTTGTTGGCTGTTAACTTATTTCGTTCGTATTTCATTCTTTGTTTTTTGGAATATTTTTGATAATTCCTGCAGAGAATTTCTGTTAATTTTTCACAAAGAGCCATGTTGTTTGTTGTTGTTTCGAACTTCTTTTCGAATTGAACTTGTGACTCGATCTATTTTGGGTAAAAGTAGATTTTATGTATAAGTAATAAGTTGGTTTACTAGCTGAACTTTCCTTTACTCCTTTTTATTACGATTTTTGAACTAACATCGATTCGATCACTGGATTTTGCAATTAAAAGATGAATTTTATTGGTAATAATTTCCAATCTTTATTTTCCAATACTATTTTAACACTTTTCACTGTTATGTTATTTATAACGTTTTATGTCACTTCAACTGATTAAAGTAAACTACGCTGAACGTGGTCACGTTTATATAACAATTTGCTGCTCTTTATTTTGTTATTGCGTCATTACTTTGAATTGACAATACGAGTGTAATTTTTCGAGAATGATCATAATTGGGGAAGTCATTCTTGATCGCGTAAAATTGTGCTCTCTTTTGGTTTATGTTGTACTCTTTCTTTGTTTTCCCAGTTTCCCACTAATCGAATATATTCCCTTCATTTTTCTTGGTACACGAGTTTAGTTAAAAGGAAAAATACGATAAGCAGGTGTTGTCAACTTGTAAAGTCTGTAATGAAATGAGTGTTAACTCCTTTCATTATAGAAATTGTTATCAATCAATTCATTGTTACCTCGTGCAGCATTACCTGGACCCAGTCGGTAGAGGTTGTAATAGAATCCTGAGTCGCATCAGATCAACATTACTAAGAAATTGCCATCAACATTACTAGGACATTGCGATTTTTGACATAATGGTCTTTTATACATAAGGTGTTGTGCCATCCAACGCATCTCAGTCTCAACCTGAAATAAAACCTGAAAAAAAGCATGCATATGCGTGCACGCCATAGAAATAAATAACATAAAATAAGATTGAAAACTATTAACCAAAAAAAAAAAATTGAAAAATCAAGTTCATACACTTGATTTTGAAATATGCAAGAATGCGCAATCAACAAAAAAAATATAACACGAATGTCACAACTACAATAATTTGTAGTTGTTGTAAAACTTGTATGAATAGGGCACGCCTTACCAAACAGAAATTTGGAAATTATTTTCTGTTGTAAAACGACTACTTGGAATTTGCCTTGTGTGGCATATACATATTGCAATTAACAATATAAATTCAATTATATTGTTATATGTACGAAGGAAAATGACCTGATTGTGATTATTAATCCGGCCTTGGGTGTTTGGGTATTTGTAACGATGACATGAGAAAATAGCCATCCGTTACAATATATATCATTATTTTGGACTATGGTTGGAACGGGATGGTTTCTATAGATCCGGTAGCTCTCTGCCCCGAAAAGTGACACTCTTAATTCAAAAATCAAATAGATGTTCAATAGTTGCACTTTCACCCTCAGGAGCTGGTACAGCTGTACCCAATGCTGTCCGAGGGTGCCCACCCTTTCATCTGCTTCAGCTGGTCTCTAAGCTGATCTGGGGTTACTAATTTCGTGTTCAGGTGCCCCTGGTGTAGATCTACCATTACGTTGATCATGGCCTCCTGCATCTCTTTGAACAATGTGATATGGGTGACTAGTTGGAAAGCCATATAAGTGAATTCGGCGTGATCGGTTGTTGCCCTGATTGCTGCCTGAACTTGTCGGTATTGGGTCTGCATTTGCTCTTGCTGTTTTTGGACCAAATTGGTGGCCATCTCCAAGACGTGGGTCAGCCGTTGTATTAGCTGACTCATGTGTAGCGCCCCGGTCGAAGTTTGTTTATCTGCGCCTCGTACTGTACCGCGGCTCTTTGGTCTAATACTCCGAACGCTTCACTTAGGAAGATTCCCACAAATTCCAAAGGGGCTCGTTTTACTCTTACCGGTGTCTTTAACATGACAATCCGAACCTCTATTCCAATCATCATAAGTTTAATTGATTCCAGCATTGGTTCACACTTGGCCTGCTGCTTTCTGGGTTGCTTGCTGCTATTACTGTGGTTGATGGTGGTGGAAGCCTGAAGGTGCCAAGCTGTAACCGCTTTGTCAGGAACCCCAAAGTCTCACATTCGTGCCAGTAGCTAGCCAGATCGTAGAATAACACTATTTTTCACTCGTTACTCGTAAGGAAAGCCTACCCTATTTCTTCTAGGTATATTCCGGGATGATTGGTGAATTCCTCATACTCAACTTCCCCTGCCAAAACCAAAACGCCCAAGTACCTCCACATGAACAGTATTCTACATCTCATCTTAAAGAAAAACAACAATAGGCTCAATCTTAACGGTCCTTTATTACTTTGTTTTATTTTTTTATTTTTTATTTTACATAGGAAGCTAACTTATTACCTAGGTTAGTATCCCTAATCTATTTCTTATACTATGTTATTCTTTCTATTCCTTCTCTAAACTAACTCATTATTTCCTTAATACTAGTTACTCTAGTATATCTTATCGCATTTTTCTTAAGTTCAATCACCTAATTTCTTCATACGATGTTTTTTTCTAACCCCTACAGTTATGTGAGTTATACAATTAGTATTTTCATATGGAGTTTTTCTTAGCGCCTAAATATCATGTTAATTATATGTGCGCATGGTTTACAATACATACTAATTTTGCGTACATGGTTTACAATTTGTATAAAATGTTGTGAGTGATTCACAACACTACAAAAAACTTCGGACAATCGTTACATACCAATTTGTAAATACCGCTGTCTTGTTCACAAACTTGTTTTGGCCTCAGTTTTCTCCGTAAATTATCTCTGGTTTTGCATGTCGTAGTGTAATTGTACCTGGTAAAAATTTTCTTTACTATATTATATGTGGATTGGTTCGACGGATATGTATTTTTTGGCTATATTGTGACATTTTGCATTTTATCTTCATGTTGAGACGGTGTATGTTCTTCTCATTGAAACCATTATTTTTTGCTATTTGAATAATTAAATTTAATTCATTCTCGTAATTCCTCTCGTTCATTGGGATGTTATTAAGCAGATGAAGCATATGGTTATAAGCTGCTATTTTGTGCTGAAATGGGTGATTAAATGAGTTGTGTATGGTGTGATCTGTTTGTGTGGCTTTACGATATATTGAAAAGTTGTGTTTTTGATAAATGTTGGAAATTGTTAGGTCAAGAAAAATAATTGCTTTATCAGCTTCTATTTCTAAAGTGAATTTAATGTTGTGGTGTATGCCATTTACATATTTAAATAAATTGTATATTTGTCTGTGCGTACCTTTAAACAATAACAATACATCATCGACGTATCGGTGCCAGTATAAAATGTTTTCTTTGAACGGATTTCTGGTGTTGATTACGTACTCTTTCCCAAAGTTATTTAAAAATATGTTCGCCAACGTACCCGACAAAGGGCTTCCCATTGGCAATCCCTCTTCTTGTACGAAAAATTCATTATCATGCTGGAAATAATTTTGCTGTGTGATGGTAGCGAGTAAATCGATAACTTCCTTGATTTTCCTTTTATCAATTCGTTTCTGTATTAAAATATTATAAACTATGTTGATAGTTTCAGTAACCGGAATGTTTGTGTAGATATTAGTGACATCAAAAGACGCAAATTTTGCGCCATTTGGAATATTAACTCCACTAATTCAATGTTATTCTTTATTGACCTGTCATTGTCCAGTTTTATGTGCTCTGTTAACCACCTGATTAGTATTTTGGCAGCATCACAAAAAGAAAGGTTGACTTTTAATTTGTTTTTAATATTTTTTTGTACTTGTGATGTTTGTTTAAAATAAAGTGTTTACTAGTCCAAGGAAAGAATTTTAAATAATTTATATACAAAACAGGAACAAAATATTTGTTTTCCTGTAATCTATATTCTGATAAGTTGTAACCGTGAGGTTAGGGGTAGAAACCTCACTCCTCGCTGTTACATAGAAATTGGCCCATCACCTTACTCACCACGGCTATCTACTCCTGCTAGCTCAGCAGAATACAATTTAACATGCACTTAACCCTATGAGTCCACCATGTGACTAAGAGGGTTGAAATCAATTTGGACGGAGGGAGGAAATCGAAATACCTGGCCTAGGAGACAACAAACCACATTCAAATGGAATACTAAGAAAAATCACAGCAATGTTAGAACAGAAAAAAAAATATCCCACGTACCTGTCTTACTTCTCTCAGATAAATCACTCAAGTAGTTCACGCTGCCCAGTTGGTTTTTTTTTTATTTTTATAAACACACAACCATAAACACGATTTCCTTTACAATCTTTCAATTTAAATATTTTCTTTATTTATTTATTTCTTTATTACTTAAATAAAATTTACACTATTTATTAGTTTTTATTCACTAATTGTACACTTAAAAAACATAAAAAAAAAAAAAATACACAACAGAACAAATGGTTTACCGAGCGAAAAAATCCAAAAACTCATTCTCCGATTTAAAAACAAAAAATACAAAACAACTCTCTTCTATTGCCACAAAAAAAAAAATACCACACAAAAACTCCGTTGAATTTGCACAAACCGTGAGCAAATCCCCCCAAAAAAAACCTGTCCGACTCTTTCTGTTTCCACTACTCAACTCCCCCAGTTTCAAAATACATTTTCCTTTTTGGGTCGGCCGTTCCCAAAAAAAAAAGGTTTGGTATACAATACCAAAAAAAAACACATAGGAATTTGAGACAGTAAGTAATGTGCCCAGTCAAAAAACAAAGCCTACTTAATAAATAAAGCCTCCATGATGAAAACAAGCTTTTTTTAAGGTATCAAAAAATCCAAAAGAAAATATTTATTCCATAGTTTTTATATGGAGAGATATGACCTCAATTTATTCAAAATATATTAATGAAAATTGACTCGAAATTAATTTTATTTTGATTCAATTGAAACTATAAACTTTATTTTCCACCTGACTTGGACGATTTTTTCGTGAGCTTTTCCAATTTACGGTAATAATGATAACAAAATAAGATATTTTATATCTGAAAAAGCTTAAAAATAGAGTACATGCATGTAAAAAAGAGATATAAATATAAAGGAAAAGGCGCGACGTTTACAATAATAAACGTGACAAACAATATAGAAACAAGGTAAACATAAGAGAAATGAAGCAAATACATAATATGAAGCATATTATCAGATGACAGCAAATAAAAAACAAAGCCTACTTAATAAATAATAAAAATATTATTTTCAAACTTTGTTGTTTTTTTTTGTTTGTCATCCGCTCATCATACTTGGTTAGTGTTTTTTCCCTTTACGTGTTGACCTTATTCGTATATTTTTTGTTCTTTTATTATTGTAAATGTCGTGCCATTTCCTATTTCATATGTTTATCTCTTTTTTATATTTGTGTACCTACTCTATTTTTAAGCTTTTTTAGAAAATCAAATATTTTATTTCATTATTCCTGGCGGGAAATTGTCAATTATTTACCCAATAATTCGACAAGAAACATTTTGATGTACAACTAAACAACAATTTACATTTATATAATTATATTTATAATTGAAAATTTTAAATAAACAATATTTGTTTTCATATTTTTTGGTTTCTTTTTATCAGAGATCAAATTTAAATACTATACAGAATGTATTAACAATCCTTACATTCAAAAATGAACGAATATTCGTATAACGAAATTGAAAAAACACAAAATACAAAAAATTTTGTATTATGAATATACATATTCGCAACGTGACGAATTTGGAATTTCATTATACTGAATGTTCTTATTTGAGCTTCGTGTTTTTATTTTTTTTTAAATACAGTATTTCGTTTTTTCTATTCTTGTATTTTGTTTTGCATTATACATGTGTTATGAACAAAGACCAAAATTTAAATACTTTACAGAATGAATTAACAATTTACATAAATTTTTGTATTATGATTTCACTTATTCGCCACGTGATGATTTTGGGATTTTTCAATTCATGAATTTCAAAATCGTAAATACAGTATTTCAAAGAACGAATATCATCGTTATCTTAGTTATTTATATTTTATATTTTTATAATATTTAGGTGCGTAAGTACACCTTTTGGGGTAGGGTTGGTTAAATGGCCAAAAATATAATTAAATGACTCAGTTCATTTATCTTCGCTCCCAAAACCATCTAATGTACAATATTAATTTGTTTTTACTGCCAAAACTTTAAATATGGCCGAGTATGATGAAACTGGTCTATTTCTCAACCGACTATGATGAATTTTGACACGTGCGTTGGAAATGGTATTCTTTAATGATTTTTACATGAAGTGATGATGGCCAATTAGGACGGAACTTATCTATTTCTCAACGGATTTCAGTGGAATTTGGCATATGCCATAGAAATGGGATTCTAAAACGATTTTTAGATGAAGTTCTGGAATATGGCAAAATATGATGGAACTTGCCTATTCCGTAACCGATTATGATGAAATGCGACATGTGCGTTGGAAATGGGATTCTAAAATGATTTTAGATGAAGTTTTGGAATATGACCAAATATGATGGAACTTCCCTATTCCTGAACCGATTATGATGAAATGCTACATGTGCTTTGAAAATGGGATTCTAAAATGATTTTAGATGAAGTTCTGGAATATGGACAAATATGATTTAACTTGCCTATTCTTAAACCGCTTATCGTGAAATTCGACATGTTGGTTGGAAATGGGGTTAAAAAATCATTTTTAGATGAAGCTCTGGAATATGGCCAAATAGGATTTAAATAACATGGATATTTCTTATGCGGTTTTAGTGAAATTTGACATCCGCCATAGAAATGGAATTCTAAAATGATTTTTGTATGAAGCTCTGGAATATTGTGGAAACGGTATTCTTAAATGATTTTAAGATGAAATTCTGGAATATGGTCAATTAAGATATAACTTAGCTACATTTAACCTATATTGATGAATTTGAACGTTTCCGAACACAAGGAAATGTCCCCCAAAAATTTATTTTGGATGAGGTTCTGAGAAATACGTCAAAATGACTTTTATAATGTTGTCCATTGAGGTTTCGGTGAATGATGCAGCTGTTAAGGTTTCTTTGAGGCAGCCTAAGCGTACTATTTCCATTGCTAAACGATCGATATTATCAGCATTATAACATTGAAGTAAAGTTAGGAACTTTTTCGCCAATCTTTCGTGTAAACTTACGGTTATGTTTTCTGAGTATTGGCTGTCCGAGTGTATATTTTGCAACGTTTAAAAACATATTGTGTTGGAGCACACGCGCAGCAGAATTGGAACTACTAACGATAGTGTAGAGCCTCGGATTAAAAATGTCTCTTTAGAATTTCATCAATATTCAAGTTCCACCCTAATTAGCCATATTCCAGAACTTTACATAAAAATCTTTTTAGAATCCCATTTCCATCGCAAATGTGAAATTCTACTAAATTCCGTTAAGATCTATAAGAAATAGATAAGTTCCATCATAATTGGCCATATTCCAGAATTTCATCCAAAGATAATCATAGTATCCCACTTTCAGCGTAAAAATCGAATTTCATCATAACCGATTGATAAAAATGTAAGTTCATACCTGACCATATTTCAGAACTTCGTCTAGAAATAATTTAAGAGTACCATTTTCAATGCGCATGTCAAATTTCATCGTACTCGGTTAAGGAATAGGCAAGACATCATATTTGGCCATATTCCAGAACTTCATCTAAAAATCATTTTAGAATCCCATTTCCAACGCACACGTCGCATTTGATCAAAATAGGTTAAGGAATAGACAAGTTCCATCATTGTTCGCCATATTCCAGAATTTCATCTAAAATCATTTTAGAATCCCATTTTCAAGGCACATGTAGCATTTCATCATAATCGGTTCAGGAATAGGGAAGTTCCATCATACTTGGTCATATTCTAAAACTTCATCTAAAATCATTTTAGAATCCCATTTCCAACGCACATGTCGCATTTCATCATAATCGGTTACGGAATAGGCAAGTTCCATCATATTTTGCCATATTCCAGAACTTCATCTAAAAATCGTTTTAGAATCCCATTTCCATCGCAAATGTGAAATTCTACTAAATTCCGTTAGGATCTATGAGAAATAGATAAGTTCCATCATAATTGGCCATATTCCAGAATTTGATCCATAGATAATCATAGTATCCCACTTCCACCGTAAAAATCGAATTTCATCATAACCGCTTGATAAAAATGTAAGTTCATACCTGACCATATTTCAGAATAGGCAAGACATCATATTTGGCCATATTCCAGAACTTCATCTAAAAATCATTTTAGAATCCCATTTCCAACGCACACGTCGCATTTGATCATAATAGGTTAAGGAATAGACAAGTTCCATCATAGTTCGCCATATTCCAGAACTTCATCTAAAATCATTTTAGAATCCCATTTTCAAAGCACATGTAGCATTTCATCATAATCGGTTCAGGAATAGGGAAGTTCCATCATATTTGGTCATATTCCAAAACTTCATCTAAAATCATTTTAGAATCCCATTTCCAACGCACATGTCGCATTTCATCATAATCGGTTACGGAATAGGCAAGTTCCATCATATTTTGCCATATTCCAGAACTTCATCTAAAAATCGTTTTAGAATCCCATTTCTATCGCATATGCCAAATTCCACTGAAATCCGTTGAGAAATAGATAAGTTCCGTCCTAATTGGCCATCATCACTTCATGTAAAAATCATTAAAGAATACCATTTCCAACGCACGTGTCAAAATTCATCATAGTCGGTTGAGAAATAGACCAGTTTCTTCATACTCGGCCATATTTTAAGTTTTGGCAGTAAAAACAAATTAATATTGTACATTAGATGGTTTTGGGAGCGAAGATAAATGAACTGAGTTATTTAATTATATTTTTGGCCATTTAACCAACCCTACCCCAAAAGGTGTACTTACGCACCTAAATATTATAAAAATATAAAATATAAACTAAGATAACGATGATATTCGTTCTTTGAAATAGTGTATTTACGATTTTGAATTTCATGAATTGAAAAATCCCAAAATCATCACGTGGCGAATAAGTGAAATCATAATACAAAAATTTTTGAATATGTAAATTGTTAATTCTTTCTGTAAAGTATTTAAATTTTTGTCTTTGTTCATAACACATATATAATGCAAAACAAAATACAAGAATAGAAAAAACGAAATACTGTATTTAAAAAAAAAATAAAAACACGAAGCTCAAATAAGAACATTCAGTATAATGAAATTCCAAATTCGTCACGTTGCGAATATGTATATTCATAATACAAAATTTTTTGTATTTTGTGTTTTTTCAATTTCGTTATACGAATATTCGTTCATTTTTGAATGTAAGGATTGTTAATACATTCTGTATAGTATTTAAATTTGATCTCTGAATTAAAAAGAAACCAAAAACTATGAAAACAAATATTGTTTATTTAAAATTTTCAATTATAAATATAATTATATAAATGTAAATTGTTGTTTAGTTGTACATCAAAATGTTTCTTGTCGAATTATTGGGTAAATAATTGACAATTTCCCGCCAGGAATAATGAAATAAAATATTTGATTTTCTAAAAAAGCTTCAAAATAGAGTAGGTACACAAATATAAAAAAGAGATAAACATATGAAATAGGAAATGGCACGACATTTACAATAATAAAAGAACAAAAAATATACGAACAAGGTCAACACGTAAAGGGAAAAAACACTAACGAAGTATGATGAGCGGATGACAAACAAAAAAAAACAACAAATTTTGAAAATAATATTTTTATTATTTATTAAGTAGGCTTTGCTTTTTATTTGCTGTCATCTGATAATATGCTTCATATTATGTATTTGCTTCATTTCTCTTATGTTTACCTTGTTTCTATATTGTTTGTCACGTTTATTATTGTAAACGTCGCGCCTTTTCCTTTATATTTATATCTCTTTTTTACATGCATGTACCCTATTTTTAAGCTTTTTCAGATATAAAATATCTTATTTTGTTATCATTATTACCGTAAATTGGAAAAGCTCACGAAAAAATCGTCCAAGTTAGGTGGAAAATAAAGTTTATAGTTTCAATTGAATCAAAATAAAATTAATTTCGAGTCAATTTTCATTAATATATTTTGAATAAATTGAGGTCATATCTCTCCATATAAAAACTATGGAATAAACATTTTCTTTTGGATTTTTTGATACCTTAAAAAAAGCTTTTAAAAAAATATCGTCAACATGTAGGCTTTATTTAGTAATTTGGCTTTGCAAAAATCAACTATGTTGGGCTTTCGCATAGTGTTTACAAGCAACAATTATTATAAATTTGCTATATATTGTCGTACTTATGTTTTATTATAAAATGGTTTTGGTTATTTATTGTATATATTATTTTATATTGCTGTTGTTTAGATTACTATTTATTTACGTTATGAGTTAGTATTGAGGTTTGAACGGTCTACAGTGTTATCTTATTTAAAATATATTTTACGTTAATCATCTATTGTGTTGTGTTAAGAATATGATATGTTTGAAGTAAGTTTGACTGAGGAAATTTCTCTATATTAAATTCGTTCGGTCTATTCAATATATTTATTGTTTTCAGACATAAGGTCTACTTTCTTTTTTATGGCGCATACTTAATATATGATTTAATGCATCATTTGCATTTTCTTTTAATCTAATTTCTTATTAAGTGTCTACCCCTTTTTTGTTTATCTTTTATTTTATTTCCACATAATTTATGAATTTCAATACTATAGTATTTTATTTCCGCTGACCTTGTCGACATATTCAAATATTTTATTTCTTCCGTATGTTCTCTTATTACAAATTCTTTTCTTACAATATCATGTATTCTCTACTTTACTATCGCGCCTGAATATATGTTTGTGTAACATCTTTGAGTGTTATGTACGCCTGAATGTACGTTTGAGTAACTCATTGAGTGAAATGTATGTCTGGTAAAATAATTTGGTACTTGAGTATATAAATATTTGGTTTGTTTTGAATGAACTATTTGATTTTATTTTGAATTTTAGATTGATTTTATAAATGATTTCTTTGTTGTTCTAATCTTATTTCGGGTGCTATATGTTTCACAACACAATCATAATGATTGTTGTTGTAAAAATTTCACATAAAAACAAAATGAGAATGACACACTTTATGTACATATGTCAAATTACACCATTGCATCATGAAATTAGTTTGTATAATTTCTTGCTTAGTTGCAATTTGACACTTTTCAGTGTGTCATTTTTTTTAGGTTGTCCCAATTACAAAGTAATAAAACCATGTTGAACTCATGAATAGAGTTGACCAATTATTGGCCTATTGGAACGGGTACATTGAAAATGCTACCTGTTACAAAGCGAAAAAAATAGTCATTTGTAATGTTGGCTGACTGGCTGTGCCTGAATGTTTGAAGCGTTATTCTATGTATTGAATCATTTTCAAAGTTAAATCTCTCTATGTTTGCTTCGTCATGGTTGTAAAAATGTATTTCTTTTACTGTTTTGCTTTTATCTGTTTGAAATTTGTTAAGAGCTTTGGCCGCAACATTGGATTTGCCTTCTTTTGTTATGTCTATCACTACTGTCTATAGTGTCAATTTGCTGTATAATATTTTGTAATTGTCTGTGGTAAAGTGTTTACCGTTGCAATTAGTTGTATATGATTTGTTGTGTTATTATGGGGATATAAATATAGTTTTTAAGTTGTTAATTTGTTGTGATGTTTGTTTCCTAAAACGTCTACAACGGTATTTTGTCGTGATACTTAGATTTGTTGCATCTCGTATGCTACGGCCTTTTCAGTTAATACGTCAAACTTTAATTTTGTTGTGGTTTGAGAGTGAAATGTTCTGCTACAACACAGTTTAATATTTAATGCACAAGGACTGAATACAAGGACTGAATAATTTATTTTTCACATATGTTCTTACTTATAAATTCTTATGGTTCATTAACTTAATATATGCTATGCTTATAGTTTTCTTATAGTTTAACATACTTCTATACATTTATATTACGCCTGAATATATGTTTGAGTAAATATTTGGTATTACTTATTGGGGCATTGTATTATTGTATAATATGATGAGTATTATACTTATTTTCTGAAATTCTAATCTAAGCCAATATTGGGTTATACCTAAGGATTGGGATTATGTATTGTCGAAGACTGTCTATAGTGACAATATGGTGGTATATGCTGTTATGTGTATATAATACGTTGTATAATAAGCCAAAATGTTGCGTATATTGCTTTATTAACGTATTGTATGTTAAGCCTGTACAGAGCAAATGTGGTATACTGTTTATGAAATGGGATATATGTTTCATAGCTGTACAGGGTCACAATTGTATATTGTCTCCCTATATGTTATTTGTTGCATTCCACTTGGGAATATGGTAGACCAGTAGACGATTATAAATATTCACTTAGCGCTTACCACGGGTGGGGGCTATTACCCAAGTGAATTTTGTTATTTTAGGAGAAAGTTGATGTTAATTTGGAGAATGCGTACACAACGATCAGCTTAATTAGTAACCTACTGGGTTTTCACCCTACTTCAATTACTTCCATACTTTGCCATGTGTTGTGAGATTTTAATCTCACCCTGAAATGAAAACAAAACATGTATCATAATACCAGTGTCCAATCTGAAATATGTTATTCAATTGAATGAATACATAAACAAAAAAAAAATTCAATTCAATGTAAATGCAAAAGAAATGAGAATTAGAGGTAAACAAATTGACACCAAAAAATTTTTACTTTATTGTTTTTACTAATTTTATTGATGCGGCTTTTTACTTGCTTGTCATAAAATTTAGGTCGTTTTTAGAAATAATTAATTTTACAATTGATTTTGGGTTATTCAAATATTGCATTATACGCTGATTTTATTTTTTATTTATGTTTAGTATGCACGTGTGTCTGGTTTTTATTACCAATAGGTTTTATTGATTTTGTTAGCCCATTTCTTATCTCTGAGCGCATATCTTGGAATTAAATTTGTAAACTAACCTTAATACTAATTTATCGTGGGAATGGATTTTGTCTTTGCTATTGTAAATTTTATTTATTACGTCTACATATTTTTCCTTATTTTATTATCTTCGAAGATTAATGTTGTATAATGGCACATGGGCATTTCACAACAGTATGTTTCACAACATACCTTGTTTTAGTTTATAATTATATTTAAGATAACTTAAACGTGGTACTTACCTCTTTTATCTCTTTTGTGGAAAAGATACACACTTTCACCGTTGATTTACAGATTTATTAGTTCAACTTTTTAATTTATACACTTTTCTATATATTTGGTTTTTCACTAAAATTCTAAGATTATTTGGGTCAGATTATCACTACACTAATTTGGATTTCTACACTATCACTTCACCTTTTATTCTTTTCAACTATATCTTTTGAACCATAACTATAACTATAACTCCATTTGGATTGACTGTAACTATAACTATTTCTCTCTGGATTGACTGAACTTAACTATAACTCTCTCTGGATTGACTGAACTTAACTATCCCTTACCTGTAAGAATTTCCATTATATATATGGAAAATCTTACAAGCTAAGCGGAAACATATCATCGCGGAACATAACATTTTTATACGCGGAAATGCAATTTTGAAGAGTCGCGGAAAATTACGGAAAAATGTTAGGTTGATGAATATGTTTATTTCGCGATTTTACAACTTTAAATGGCCTTGATAAATATTTATAATTATGCGCTTATTTTTTGTAATTTAATATTATGTAAGTGCGACTTACTAATTATAAATCAACCTTGAAAGTTGTATGACCGCGGAAATTGGGTTTTATTATAAGTTAATGCGTTGTGTTTCACAACAACCTCCCCTTTCTATGTAGATTTTTTCTTAAGAAAAAATCGCTTATACAGGTTTTTCAGATTAAATGAAACCTTTTGCAAACTAAACGGAACTATTTGCCAATTAAGTGAAACATTTTACAATTAAAGTGAAACTTTTTATTAAATGAAACAGTTTGCAAATAAATTTAAACCCATAGAATTTTATCTCTAAATTAAAATAATTTTAATTATAGTTTTAACTTCTAAGTCAGCACTTCCCCTGCTGCTGCTGATGGGAATTTCATCATCATATCCAAAATAGAGTTGGAGCAGTCTGTGGCTGTAACAGAATTTATGCTCTGTGTAATCACATCGACAAGATTTTGGTGTATTACAGAAACTAACAAATCTCGAGCTTTGGATTTAATTTTTGAGAATGCTTTTTCTATTGGATTTAACATCGGGGAGTAAGGCGGAAGATACTGGATGTGGTTTTGGGATGTTTCAATCAGCTCCTTTACTTCTGACGTTTTATGAATCTGGGCATTATCCATTATAAAATAATAATTGGTATCACCCAATTTTGAAATTAACTCTGAGAGAAAGCCACAAAACTTACTTCCATTGGATGTCGAATTTGATATTATTTTATGATGGATAATACCCTGATCAATTAAACCCGCTATAAGCGTGACATTTCTACCTCTTACTGAAGGGAGAATGACACGAGCCGGTGTATTTTTTTTAGACCTCGCTGCCTTCGGCGCAAATGCAGGTTAAACCCGGATTCATCGATGAATATTAATTTTTCACGATTTTGTTGAGCCCATGCTGACATCTTCCAATACTTATATTTTGAAAAAAAATAAAATAAAAAAACAAATTATGGTTAATTACTTGAAAACTGCATGGCATATTTTTGTGATATTGTTTTGTTGAATTATTTGAAATGTATATTTAATGTCTAGTTTCTATGTTATGTCAAATAGTGGAGTGTTCTGGTCCAAAATAAGTTTATACGTAAGATTAGCAAGAAGGTGTACTGCTCTTTATACTAAGCTAACTCAAATTGGGTCGTCTATGCTGATTTCCGATTCGGGGTCGGTATCTATTAATCTTACTTTTTGTTTTGTTTGTTGTCCCACTTTTTGGTTTTTCTTTTTTAGGAAAGTGTTGATTTTCCGCATATTGCTTCGTGCTGGAAAAACAATGTTTAATGTTCTTTTGGGTTGGGTATAAGGTTTTGGGAATATTAAAAGTTTTTGTGGTTTAATTTTTAATTTTTGTATTTATTTGTTTTATTATTTTTCTTTCCTACATGGTATTATAGTTTATCTAAATACATATTATAAATTTTAGTAGAGATGTTACAATCTCTAGGTGCTTACCTCCTGATATTATTCTTCCACAAGCACTACACTTACACTATAGATTATAAAGATTTGAATACAAAGTTTGATTGGTTTATTATTTTGTTCTAGTTTATTTCTTACAATCTCTGATTTCACTTAAGATTTTTACAATTGGATTTTTACTTGTATCGAACAGATATTTGATTATCACTTAACTTGTTACTATTGAACTATCTATATAACTATTCAGAATTGTATCTATCTGAATTTGAAATGTAACTATCCTCTATCGAACTATAACTATCTTTGGATTATAACTAACTGTACCTGTAAGAATTTCCATTATGTATATGGAAAATCTTACAAGCTAAGCGGAAACATATCATCGCGGAACATAAAATTTTTATACGCGGAAATGCAATTTTGAAGAGTCGCGGAAAATTACGGAAAACTCTTGTGTTGATGAATATGTTTATTTTTCGATTTTACATTTTTAAATGGCCTTGATAAATATTTATAATTATGCGCTTATTGTTCGTAATCTAATATTATGTAAGTGCGACTTACTAATTATAAATCAACCTGGAAAGTTGTATGACCGCGGAAATTGGCTTATTATAAGTTAATGTGTTGTGTTTCACAACAATGGTTTTGTTTTTTACTTATATTTATTTTTTTGATTTCTTCCTTTAGTTCCATTCGTTTGGCTCCCAGAATTCTTCTCTCTTTTTGTATTGAATGGGTTCACTGGAGGTTGGTGGTATTGGTTCCTTTCTTTTTCTGTATTCTTCCAGAGTTATTTTCTTCTTTTCGTGTTCGTGGTTCTGTTCCATTCTGTTGGGAGATTTTATATATGTTGGTTAATTTGTTTTTTAGGTGTTTTCTATTTGGTTAAAACAAATTTTTTTTTTTTTTTTTTTTGTAATTTTTAATTAGGCGATTGTTGTGTACTTTTACGAGTTTATTGTTGGATTGTGTTGTCGTGTTGGTTTGTGAGTCTGTATTTGTTACTTTATACGGTTCTAGTCACAGTTGTTCTTGTTTTGTTCTTCGCGCTTCGTTCCTTAACCATACAAGGTCATTTTGTTTTATGACTATGGGGTTAAGTTTTTTGTCATGCTGAACTTTTGTTGCTTGTTTTCTGTTTATTAATTTGTTTCTTGCTATTGAGTGAGCTAACCGTAGGCGTGCTTTTAATTCACTTACATAATCGTTGTAGTTGTAAATTGGTTCTGGTGCCGTTTTATGGCATGAGGGCTGGTCTTCCGTATATTAATTCGTAAGGAGTAAAACCTGTAGCACAGTGTGGTGTCGTATTGTACACGAATATTGCATAGTGACACATTTCGTCCCAGTTTTCTCTCTATTGTGCGACTTTTCTAATGCCCCATTCTTCTCAGGGTGGTATACAGTTGTAGTTAAATGTTTTAACTTAAGTAGTTTACTTAATTCTTTAAAAGTGTTGCTCATAAAATTGCTGCCCTGGTCTGTTAGAATTTTCTGGGGTATTCCATATTTTGTTATAAATTATTCACATAGTGCTTTTGCTAATGTACTAGCACTCTGGTTGGGTATTGGGATTGCTCCTGAGAATTTGGACAGATCATCTTGAAAAGTTAGTAGGTAGATGTTGGAATTTTCGGTTGTTGGGAGAGGCCCTACTATGTCGAAAGCGACTCTTTCGAAGGGATGTTCCGATTTGGTTGTTAACTGTAATGGGACTTTGGGTCTGTGGGTTTTATTTTTTTTGCATTCATGGCACTTCTTGATGTACCTATTTATGTCAGTAAGCATGTTGGGCCAGAAATATAGCATTCGTATTCTTTTGTATGTACGCCATGTTCCTGCATGACTTTCGTGTAGTATTTGTTGTCGTTTTTGTTTATCTAGTACTGTTTCTATCTTGTTTTTCTTAATTCTTATTGTTGTCTAGCTGCAATGCATTTTTTATTTGCTTATTACTTATTTTTGGTGTGTTATTATTATTTTCACCGTCTCTTGTGTTGTTGTCTTGTTTTGCTTTCTGAGCTCTAGTTATGGCTAATATGTTATCTTGCTTTATCCTGCTGAGCGCGTCTGCGTTTGTGTTTTGTTTTCCTGATTTGTGTACTGTTTCGTAATTGTAAAGGGTTTCAGTTAGGTTTCCTGCCAATGGTTTGTGATCCGTAATAACCCTGAATTTTCTTCCATATAAGTACCGGTCTATAGTTGTTTATTGCCCAATAGATTGCTAACATTTCCTTTTCGATGGTGGAATAATTCTTTTCGGATTTGCCTAAAGTTCTACTTGCGTATGCTACTGGGGAATTCGTCTGTGGGATATGTTTGTGACAGGATGGCACCTAAACTGTGATTACTGGCGTCTGTCGTTAGTGGTAATGGTCTAATCCAGGTTAGGATATTTAACGATAGGTGGCTGTATTAATTTCAGTTTTAGTGTCTCGAATGTTTCTTGCATTTGTCGTCGAAGTTGAAAGGTGTGTTTTTTCGTGTTAGTTTTGTCAGGGGTTCTGAAAGTTTTGAAAAGTTTGGGATAAACCTGCGGTAGTAATTCGCTAGGCCTAAGAATGATTTGGTTTCTCGTACGTTTTTGGGTTGGGGAAAGTCTTGTACAGCTTGCGCTGTTGATGGGTTTGGTTTGATTCCATCAGGTGTGATTTGGTGACCTAAGAAGGTGATTTCTTGAAGTTTTAGGTTGCTTTCTGTGCATATTTGGAATACTTCTGCTAGTTTGTTGTTGTGGTCTTTTAGATTTTTGCCATATATTATGACGTCGTCGAGGTATATAAATCCTTTTATTCCTTGGAAACCTCTTAGTATGTGGTTGATCGTTCTTTGGAAGGTGGCTTGTGAATTTTTTAATCCAAATGGCATTTGGCTAAATTCAAAATGTCCGTATTTTGTGCTGAATGCGGTTTTGTGTGAGTCTCTGGGGTGGTATCCGTTGGCCATGTCCAGTGTAATATTGAGCGTGGCCTAGTTGCTCTAGAATGTCATTAATGTTTGGTAGTGGGAACGAGTCTCCTATCGTAACGTTATTTAATTTTCTAAAGTCTACCACAACACGCCATTTTGGTTTTCCGTCTGCTCCGGGTTTCTTTGGGAGTACTAAGAGTGGGCTGTCGTATGGGCTGGTGGTAGGTTGTATTTTTCCGTCTTCTAGCATTTCCGTTACTTGTCTGTTTATTTCGTCTCTGTGTATTTGAGGAAGTCTGTATCGTTGGACGTGTATGGGTTTCATGTCTGTGTATAGGTATATGTCGTGTTGGATACCGTTGATACTTGTTAGTTTGGTATTGGTATTGTGCGCATAGTGTCAGTACTGATACGTTTTCTTCTTCGTTGTTCGTATTGTCTAGGTTTTCTGTTATGGTTTGTAAAATTTTTTGTTCTCTGTCTTGTTTGTAGTCGATACTTTTTTTTGTTATGTGGTGTTTCATGAGTGGTTCAATGTCTACGTTCAGATTTTGTATTTCGATGGGGTGTGGTAGTGTATTTGCTATCAGAATTTTTGTTCTGTGGTTTAATTAATGTGTTGGGTATGAATACACCCGTCTTGACTTCCCTGGCTCTGAATATCCCTATATCGTCTGTTTTGGTTTGTATTTCTATAACTGTTTCACTACGCTTGGGTAGTCTTATTATGTCTTGAGTTTTGTTCGGAAATTTTACTACGTTATTACCTATTTTTAGCTCATTGGTACTGTACATTATGTCCACTTTGAATTTCTTAAAAAAGTCTCTTCCTATGATACCGTCCTCGACTATTGGGAAATTTTCTGATACTACTTGAAATTCATGTATTGTTGTGGTTTCTTGAGTAAACTTGATTTCTAATTTTGTTGATCCTTCTGTTTCTATTGCTCCTTTCTCTATACCTGTTAGTATTGTTTTCTTGTTTTTGTTAATGTTTTCATGTTTTATTATGTTACTTTTTATCAGTGAGATATCTACTCCTATTATGTTACTTTTTATCAGTGAGATATCTGTATATTTATTGTTAGAAGTAGCATTTGTTCTATCGTTTCTGTTTCATCTAAGATCTCTTCCACAGTTTTTGCCCTGTGGGTCGCTATCTTTTCTTTAAGTATTGTATTATTTAGACGTCTTTTGAATATTTGGATTGCCGTATCATTTAGATATTCAGTGTAGGTGTTATCTATATCTTTCCGTTTGTATTTATTCATATACCCTTTCTTATATTGGTGTAGTGCCTCGCAGAGTCTGTATCCGAAACATCGGACTGTTTATCCGTATCTCTGTTTCGTTTCGAGGAAACCCGTCTGTAGCTCTTCTAGGCTACTTACTTTGCTGTACATTTCTGCCAATATTTTTTTGAATGTTTCATAGTCGTTTATTTGCCTTTTGTTTATTCTTGCGTAGGCCTCACCTGCTAGTCGTAGTTTTACGCATCTGTTAAATATTTCTTTGTGTTCATTTGTTTCCAGGTTGCTGTATATATTGTCTGCAGAGTTTATGAATCTGCTCAACTCATTTTGGTTTTGTGCTGCGTTCTCACCGTTAAATTCTGGGATGTAGTTTATTACGTCTTTTTGTATTTGTTGGGCGTTCTGTTGCTGTCTGTGTATTTGTTTTTGGTTTGTAAGGTCTTGTTGGAATATTTGGTATGTCGCCTATTAGTTTTTTTAGTTTTAATCTTTTGTTGCTTTCAGTTATTTTTGTTATATGTCTTTAGTCTTCTGTTGTGGATTTATTTCTGTTGTAGGTATGATGAACTTGTGCTATTTCTTGATTGCCGGATTGCTGTTTTACTGGTGAGTGTGGTACTTTTGATGACTTCTTAAATATTTCTTCTTGGGTTGTTTCTTGTTTTACTTCTGTTGCTGGTTTATTGGTTTTTTCCGATACTTCCAGTGGTGCTTGCGTGTTCATGTGGTTGATCCTTTCACTTTTGTATTTTTGCTTTGTGTTAGGTGTTTTATCGAGAAAAAAAAAATTTTCCCGGTGGAGGTTGCCTCGACTGAGTTTAGAATGGGATTACGGACGTCAGTTTCTACGTTTGTTTTTATGGGAATGTTAATGTTTCGTTTGGTTAGTATATTTTGAATATTGTAGATTTGAGAATTTTACTTGTTGAATTATTTGAAATGCTTGTTTGTGTATTATTTGAATTATTTGAAATGCCTATTTAATGTCTAGTTTCTATGTTATGTCAAATAGTGGAGTGTTCTGGTCCAAAATAAGTTTATACGTAAGATTAGCAAGAATGTGTACTGCTCTTTATACTAAGCTAACTCAATAATTCCGAGCTTACCACTGGTGGGGGCTACTACCGGAATTATATAATTAATTTAGTACTAACAGTTAGAAGTAGTGCGCTTTGGCACGTGGTTAGTCTAACGATTCGGCACGTATTTGTTACCCCCTACGTTTTGCCGTACGTAGGTTCACGCTTAAATGTCCCTTAAACCTTTGCTCAAGGGGTTAGTGGTTGATATACTTATTAAGTGTGTGATGATTCTATAGGTGATCGGCTACAACCGTAATTGAATAGAATTTTATTTGAATAGTATTATTGTTGCTTTACTTCTTTATTGAATTTGTTTTGATCGACTTTATAACTATTTTAACAATTATTGAATATATATATACATATATACTATATATATATACATATATATTGACTTGATTTAAACCTTATCTCGGCTGAATTTAATTTTAATGAAAGTTACGTGACTGCTCTTTGACCGATACTGAATGAATTTCTTTTAATTTGTAAACCTTATATACTACAAGATATTGGTTATTTACAACAATAAATTTTAATTTGTTAATTTTGCTAATTTATGATCGTAATTTGTTTTTCGAAAACAAAACTGTCATTTCCCGTATTTCCGTTATTAGTTTTGCTTGATTTTAATTTTCTAAAAAACAAAATTATCATTTTTCGTCCTTTCCGCTTATAATATACTTTGAATTGATTTTTGTTGTAGGTTTGACCTTCAATTAGTTTTGAGTTGATGGCCCTTTCCGAAAGTTATACTTATTAATTTAGTAGACATACTTATTTGCCGCCATCTTAAATAAGTAGGTAAACTCATCCGAATTGATTTCACATACTGTAACAAAAATGTTGGGTACATTTTTGTTATAGAAATTGTCCCTTTGCATCCACACCGGCAGTAAATATTCCTGCTAGCTACAGTGGGAGGTAAAAATGGTCGTGGGGGGTTGGTGTGGAGCAATGAGGGACCTTGCTATCCTGCCTTAAGGGGTGATCATGACGATCACAAATGAGGACATTACTTGACCAGAAAGAAAGTAGGACCTGACTACATTGACTACTTAAAGTGGGATCAGTAGTTGTAATGAAATGAGTTTGCTCATTTCATTATAGAAAGTTGTCACCATCACTACTTCGTTACCCCGTGAGGCAATACCTGACCCAGTCGGTAGGGGTCGTTTTGCTGGTCGTGGGTTTTGGGGTATCGTGATTGATGACCTAGATAACCGCACATTTTTTTGTGTATATGGGGACGGTGGTTCATCCTAAGATGTACCAAAAGTATTTGAGAACACATAACAAAAAGAAACATTTGGGAGTGGCGGACTATACCACCGCACTAGCGAAACAAGAAGAAATTATCTAGTGTGGGTTCAATCACACATACACTAGGGGAAAGACATTTAGACTTTAGCCAGACATGATATAGTCTGGCTTAGTCATCACGCAAACGAACAATAACATCTATAATGGATAATCTAAATATATATAAAACCCAACAATCCCACTTACCTCACTTAGTGATGTTAATCTTTCTTTTATAATCCTTTTATCACAAAAATTATATAAATTGTTTTTTTTTTTTTTTAATTTGAATGGTCACCCTAGCCCTGGGAGTCTATATACGATTGATATTGCGTCCCACTTAAATAAGATTTCCCGGAGGGTTTCGGTCTGCTGTAATTGCCCGTGTTGGCGTTCTCCGTCTCCTCTGCCGGCGGGTGATTGACCTCTTCTGGTACCTACAAATCATCATGACAAGTACCAACAGAAATAGGAACATTGCGACTGATATTGAGTAATGACCCACGTGGTGCAGAGTCATTTTTAACCATGGTTCTCATTGCTGCAGGTCGGCTACCGTTTGCTGCAAGCCTGATAGTTCTCCATCAATCTCATTGGAGGTTAATACCACATCTCTCGTTTGTATTTCATGGGACAGGTTGAAAGTAGGCATAAATGAAATGTGACTGGATTTAGTGGTATAATACACATGACTGGTAAGCACTATCATTCTTCCTCTCAATGTACACCCTGGTGTTATTGTGAGAATGCCACTCCCATGTAGAGTAACCAGCTCGACAAGTATCTCTTTACATTGTAAATCAAATTCTGTTTCCTTTGGCAATACCATTACCCACTGGTTATCTTGGATTTGATGAAAATAACTAGTAGGTATCATCGATCTTACTTGACAGAGCGACAGTGCGGCATCAGTTCGTGTCAGTAATACTGCCTCACAAGAAGTACTATCTAACTGCATGTTATAGGTCGGACCTTGCAAGGTGCATATTCTGGACTCCATTCCTCATGATTTGCATTCCTTCAATGCTTCTCTCGTTAAAGGATACGATGAGGATACGACCAGGTACGATGTTGGTAACACATAACGGAAATCGGGCTCTATGTAAATAAACTTGCCATCATGTTGGGTTGGCACGGGAACCGCATTAAAAATCTGGAATTCTTCGCGCTGTAGCAGTGGCAACCTCACCTCAAAAATTATCTGGTTTTGTACTATCCCGGTTTTGATGGTTAACAGCTTATAAATTTGTACCCAGTTATTTTTGCTTGTAGGGATATAGGTAGATAGTGGAATCTGAGTTTGCAGCTCCTTCAGTTGCTTCTCCAGCCGGCTTGGTGGTAATAATATGGTAGTAGCTCGCCCGTGGTGTACATCTGCGAGTAAGTCAATTAAATCGCTTTGACAATCTTTAACCAGGAAGGTAGCAGTGGACAGCTGGAACAAGACATCTATGAATTCCTCGTGCATTACTATTGCAGCTACTTCCTTACGGAGGATCTCATAGTGCTGCGTTATCATTTCTTTTTCTTTGCGCAGGATACTTGTTGTAAGATCAAGAACGTGCGTTTGCTGTTGTACCAGCTCTTGTAGTTCCAGGGTTCCTAATGCTAGCTCTTGGATTTGATCATGGTATTTTTGTGCGTCGCGCTGATCTAAAACACCGAAAAGATCCCCAAGTAGATTCCCTACGAAATCTAGCGGAGCACTACGTCTTCTTTCCCGTAAAGCCTGGCTCATCGGGTTACGGCTCTTTATATTGTCTAGAAGGTAGCCGCTTGGTTGAATCAACTCCTTGCAGTTTTGTCTGTATAGTATGATATTTATGTCGCGATAACAGGCAAGCTGCTGCTTGATATCCTGGAGATGCTCCCACTCCTGCCAGTAACTTGTCAGGTTGTAGAATAGTGTCAATCTCTAATCACTGGTTGACTCTAGTGCGCGTCCTAACTTGGCGAAGTAGATTCCAGGTTCGTTATGAAATTCCTAGAACTGTATCTTCTCATTTTCGGCTGCCGTGTTCAATATCAGGAATACATAATCTATTCCCCCTACTATGGCGACTACTGATGGTGCCATTCTCATAATTCCCTATCTAAACTTACCTAATTCCTAATACTAACAAATACTTCTCTTCTACTAGGATTTCCTAACCTATTTTCGATAGGTCTGAACCCTCAGCCTTCACCTTACTATTACATTACCTGTCTATGACACTCGATTTACAGGCATTGTAATGGTAAGATGGTAAACGCGGAAATAACCGTGTTCTTCCATTTTTTTTTCTAGGTTGTGGTCGTATTGTCAGTTTTTTTTTTAATTTTTCCTCTCTTCTTCGTTTCTCTCTCTTTCCCCTCCGGAACTCCTGCTGCCTTTTCCTGAGATCTTTGAGTTTAGCTTCAAATATAATTTTGTCTTTTGGCCGTACACAAAGCCCCAGGATCCGGATAGCCTCTTTTATTTCTACCCCCATACGTGCCTCGACTCCCCCTTTTTTCTTTTGGAAAGTTTCTATTGTTTTGGGTTTGGCGGACATTGTAGGCGGGCTGCGTGCAAGATATTCTTTCAAGGTAATGGTTTTCGATGGTGGCTTTGCCCCTGTCTCGGGGTTAAACTGCTCAGTTGTACTACTTGCCATTATCTCTGAAATGGAGAGAGAAAGGGAAACAAATAATTTTCTTTGACCATCTTACTATGCCTTTGTCCTCTAATGAATGGTGTTACCGCGAATGTCTTTCGCATGGAAAATTCCCAAGACTTTCCCTTTATGATCTTCCAACTCATACGCTACCTGTTCTATACGCCTACGCACCTTGGCTGGTACGAACTTCGTGTCCAATTTCGCTGAATAATGCTTTGCTGCATTACTTTGTGTGAAATTGCGCACTAGTACGTCCTGCCCCTCCGTTAGTTGGCGGTTTGCTGACCGAAGGTTGTAACGCTGAGCTCCTCGAGAATGAGCTTGTTGTAACTGTTTTGCTACTAATTCTTTAGCTAACGCGAGCCGATCACTCTTGGAAGCTACCGTGTAGGTGCTAAGAGCCTGGTCTCCTAACAAGCGGAGCAACTCGTACTGGGATCCGTGCGTGATAACATGTTGCCCGAAAACCAAGTATGAAGGTGCGAACCCCGTGGAGGAATGAGATGTATTTCGCAAAGCATTTACGATGTGTGGAAGGTGTTCATCCCATGTTCGCTGGTCTTTTTTCACATAAGACCGTATCGCTGCCAACACGGTCCTATTAACGCGTTCTGAAGCATTGGCCTGTGGGGAGTAAACGGGTGTGAATATATGTCTGACTCCCCATCTAGCCAACCAATCCTGAAAGATGTTAGCCTTGAACTGCTTGCCATTATCGGTCAGGATCACCTCTGGAACGGAATATGTGAGAAATACCTCTTTCTCCACATATTCGATGACTCGGTTAGCGGTGGCTTCTCGCATTGCCTTAAGGAAAACGAACTTAGAGTAGTGATCTACCGCTATAAAGATGTACCTGTTCCCTCCTCTAGATCGTGGATAAGGCCCCATGAAGTCGAGATATAACTTTTGGAAAGGCCGTACATATTCCTTATACTGGCCCATTTCTGGCCTTAACGACACATTGGTTGCTTTTGTCATTTTACACATCTGACACTGGCGAACATAGTCCCTGACGTCCTTCCCCAAAGTTGGCCAGAAGAAGTTTCGCCGGAGGTATTCGATCATCTTGCCAGTACCCATGTGTGCTGATGTGGGCGGCTCATGTGCTTTCACAAGCATCTCGGGAATTAAACCATTTGGCAACCATAGTTTCCATGTTGGTATGTCAGTTTGAATGTCAGAGTCATGAACAGGTTGTTGGACTAGTACTTTTCCGTCCGTAATCCGTATATGTTCAGGTTTGGGATTCATTTCCTCAAAAGTTTTAACTAGACTGCGGTATTCGTCTGTGGAAAATTCAGGTGATTGCAGATTTATTTGCAAAGGTGCACTGCCCATATCCAAAGCGGATATTTCCTCAGATGCTATTCGGGACAAGGTGTCCGGCACCACATTCTGCGTTCCTTTTCGATACTCTATCCGGAAATTAAAACCCTGAAGCTTTAAACTCCAGCGTGCCAATCTACCGGATAGGTCCGTCTGGTTCATTAAGCCACTGAAGACTAGCGTGGTCGGTAATAATAACAAACTCGTATCCTTCAACATAAGCTCGGAATTTCTTTACGCTAAGTACAGCCGCCAGACATTCTAGTTCCGCCACGCTGTAGTTTTGTTGCGCTCCATTTAGTTTTTGTGAGTAAAAGGCAATGGGGTGTTCTTCATTGTCATCGTCTTTTTGGAATAAAACTCCACCTATACCAGTCTTTGAAGCATCTACTTGGATGTAGAACGGCCGATCGTAATTCGGGTGCACCAACACTGGCGCCGATGACAGGCGTTCCTTTAGCCGATCGAAAGCATCCTGAGCCTCCTTAGTCCAAGTAATACCTTTTTTTGACTTCAACAGGTCTGTGAGTGGAGATGCAATGGCGGAAAAGTTGGCGATAAACTTTCGGTACCATCCACTTAACCCAAGGAATTGGCGGATGTGTTTGACCGTCTTTGGGGTAGGAAAGTCCCGAATCGCTCTTACCTTCTCCGGATCAACTTTAATACTTCATCCACCTACTATGTGACCAAGATACCTCAGTTGGGAAAGGACAAATTTGGACTTTTCCACATTGATCGTCAAATTTGCTCGCCGTAACTGTCTGGCAACTATCTCCAATAACTCCATATGTTCCGTGAAGGTTGCGGAGGTTATGAGTAGGTCATCCAGGTATACAAACACTCTGTCATGCAATTCGTGCGGTATCACCTTATGCATAAGCCGGCACATGGTCTGCGCAGCATTGCACAACCCAAAAGGCATTACCGTGAATTGGTACAGTGGCCTCCCTGGAACAGTAAAAGCGGTCTTGGGACGAGGCGCCACCTGTAATGGAATTTGCCAGAATGCATCCTTCAGATCTAGACTGGATATATACTTAGTATTCTCCAGCCGACTGAGAAGACCATCTATAATTGGCAATGGGTATGCGTCCTTTACAGTGACATTATTGATCTTTCGAGCATCCAAGCACAGCCTCACTTTGCCATTACTTTTTGCCACTACTGCCACTGGCGAACTCCATGGGCTGGATGATTCTTCAATGACTCCCAGCTCAAGCATTCGGTCGAGTTCCTTGTCCATCTCCCTCTGCTTAGCAGGTGATATGGAGTAGTAACGCTGCTTGATCGGTTTAGCGTCGCCCGTATCAATCTCATGCTCTAACAGGTGGGTTTTCCCTAACCCCAAGCTGACTGAAGACGGAAACCTGGTCTTAATCCCCTCCAGTATATGTTTTTGTGAAGGATCCAAATCATGAGTTTTTATTGTCTCTGTTTCTGTCGTGGGGTCCCCTGGAGTTTCTGGTGTAGGAACTACCAGCTCAGATACTGAAATCTGAAAACCGAAAGCCCTCCAGAAATCTGTGCCTAAATATAGAGGTTGAGCTAATGATGGAGCAACGTACAGGCGTATGTTCTTGGTTTGCCCATGAAATGACACTGGTGTATAAATATATTCCACTATCTGTTCAGGTGCCCCACTGGCTGTATGTACCTGAGCCATAGCTGATTGGTATTTTAAGCCATTGCGTTGCAAAAACTGCTCACTCCCATGTTCCAATATACTTATATTGGCTCCAGAGTCCAGGAGTCCTCGTATTAAACTGTCCTTTACTTTGATGTCAATATATGGCCGATGGTCTGGCCCTGAATGGATAGCTGATGAAATAATACGCTTTCGCCATTTTCGGAGCCTGCGGAAATATCTTCGCATTCTAACTACTTGTCTGTTATCCGTTTGACAAGCTGTTGAACGCGAAGATTTGACGATTGTGGTTGTTACTTGCGCCACCTCCGGGCTAACTCCGGATCGGTGTTGCAAGCAGCCTCCTCGGTTGTTCGGGTTGCAGTTGGGCTCGAGAGATGGGGTTCCCGAGGTCTCCTCATCTCCGCCCTCCAGTTTTCCGGTGGATTGCATTTGGTGCAATCAGCCTTGAAAGTATTCGGTATCCCACAGCCGAAACAGAAAACTGATGTTATAGGTTTCCTACAATCCTTAAAGGTGTGCATATTGCTGGCACAGTTCCAACATTTAAAACGGGTTGGATTTTGCCCCAACACACCTGATGTATTTGTTCTCAGATCAAATTGCCGAGGACCCCCAGCGGGTGATCCCCTATTTCGAGGTTCACTATAAATAGCCGCTACTTGTGGTTCTGAATAAGTATAGCCCTCGCGAGCACCCAGTACCGGGGAATACTCGTCTGTATCTTCTTCCTGGTCTGCTTCAGGATATACCACTTCATGAACCCTTGGAAACCTTGGATCATAAGAAACTTGCATACGAACTGGATTCCTAGTGTACTCCGGAAACGAGGTATTACGATTTGGGTTAGTCAGTGTGGCCTCAGGATTATACCCAAAGCTTCTCCACATTTCTTCCACAGAACTACAACGGCGGATTAATGCTGATAAGCTTGCGAAATTCATTTCATCATGTAGTTCCATCTGTAATCCTGGGCGAATGTTTCTCCTCAAGATGGTATAGAGCACATTATCAGAAATTGGCTTATTGGATTGTAACGCCAGTTTTTGAATTGTCTGGAAAAATTCCATCACTGACTCTCGAGGATACCGCTGTTTTCGGTTGTTTAACATTCGGCGCACATCGTCATCTGTCATACTAGGAGCAAACCGCATTATTAAGCCTTGTTTTAATTGCTCCCAACTCACTTCCGGGTTACGGTCCACTGAACTCCAAAACCAGTCCAGCGCCTCATCTTCCACGCCAGTTTTTGAATTGTCTGGAAAAATTCCATCACTGACTCTCGAGGATACCGCTGTTTTCGGTTGTTTAACATTCGGCGCACATCGTCATCTGTCATACTAGGAGCAAACCGCATTATTAAGCCTTGTTTTAATTGCTCCCAACTCACTTCCGGGTTACGGTCCACTGAACTCCAAAACCAGTCCAGCGCCTCATCTTCTAGACATAGGTCCAACGCTCCCACTATATGATCACGCGGGATTTCAGCCCGCACAGCGTGCCAATCTACGCGAGATAAAAACCGTTGCACTGTCATCTCACTATTAGCCCCTTGAAACCGGATCCTCGGTCTTGACTTCTTGCCTCAGTTTGACGTCACTCCACGTATGTGAACTATGTATCTTTGTGGAGTTGTGTGAACTTTGGCCGAAAAGGTTTTCACCATCCCCACCCAATGGATTGTCATCCAGTTTCAAAAGTTCCAACCTGCACCCGAAATCCGCTTCATGCTCTGATCCCTCAACAAAACTTGTACTGACATTGGAGGGTTTATTCACCTTTTCCTCACTGCTAGTCCCGGCTATCTGGTCGCTACCCTTGGGTAACTCTGCACCTGGTGGATCGGTTTCTGGCATTTCGATTATCAAGGCCTTGAGCTGTTCACTGGCCTGTTCTACAGTTAATTCACCTCTCTTAAATTGAGATAAAATCAACCCACAAGCCTCTACACCGCACCTTAGCTTGGCTGACATCTCCAAGAACTTTGGAGTCCTGCTTACTCGATTAACTCGTCCTTGGATATGTACTAGCTTAGCCGTTGCCTCTGGTACCCATTCCTTATTAGGCACCTGCGTTACCAAGTTTTGCTCTACCCACTGACGCCACTGCATCAGCTTGGTCGTGCAACACTGTATCTCACGCTTAGGTTACTTGCGTGCCGCTTCATGGGGCTGAGTTGGAATAAGGAATGAATCATCCCTTTCTTCCTCAAACTCCCTTACCAAGGCCTCTTTCAAGGTCTCAGTTACCCCTCTCCCTTGTCGCTTATCTCTCTAATCTCGAACTCGATGATTAACTCATCATCTCCGAGTTTATTAAGATGGAACTCCATTTTATTTTATTGTACGAAAAAAATTAAATTTATTGAAAAATGGCAAAAGAATATTTACCTTATAAATAACTGGTTACTCCTAAATGATTTCTCTATTCTTTTTTCCTCTTGATAACCGTCAATTAACTAGACAGCTCTTCTGGTTGATTTACTTTATAAAGGAAAACAAGAGAAAAGAACCATGAAACATACTGTGTTATTTGGACTATTATAAGATTTACTGTTTTCAACTTCCCCCTCATCATTGAGTACAATTGGACCCATAGTTTGGGTAGCAAAATGGAAAGGATAATTATTTGAAAAACCGAATTACAAACAAAAAATTTTGGACCCATGACCCAACCTTGCAATGGGCAGTCAAAACTTACACGATGTAAGTGAACCTCATTGCTATGGCGTCATAGAACAAAACTTAATTTAATTCACCCAGTGGTCATGAATGACACCCTTGCACTCCCGTTCCCACAATACCGGATTCAATTCCATATGCTGGAAGACAACGGACTGTGTAGGAGGCAAGTCGTACACCATTCATGTAGACAATAATTTAAATTCAATGCCACTTCAATGGTTATTGCTTATTTTTTGTTCCTCTTTGTGTCTCACGATGTGTCGGGACTAACTGATGGGACAAAACGCATTCATATGCTCATCCTAAAAACAGAGACAATTTTGTCCATTAGTCCCGAACTACAACCAGGATGAACTTAAAACTAAAGCGGACTTGCGAGCACATCCCGAGGGATGAAAGATAAAATTGAAAAACCGAAGTGAAATTGTACGCAAACTTATTACGAAACCACGAAGAGGATCCTATAAATTTAGATAGGTCAACTCATTGTAACACTTACAACCAAATTGACACTAAAACGGAAATGATGAATTAATAGCAAACACGAGGAATTTTTGTCGCGTGCCAACAAATTGATGGCACACACCTGTTGATAATAGCTATCTGACCTGGACTCTTCTTCCGAGTGTCTTGTTCCTTCCTCGAAATGAGATTCGTCTGGCCTAGAAAACTGTGGTTCCGTGTAGGAGTAGTCTAGCTCATGCACTCTGGGGGTCTCTGTTCGAAACGAACCTGTGGCCGCTCCCAGGATTTGTATTCGCTCGGATGGTATGTAGATCCACTCGGAGCACTAAGACCTGCCTCCAGATTTCGCCCGAACCGGTGCCATAAATCTTCCAAGGAACTGCATCTGCGGATGAAATCAGATAAGCTATGGAAATTCCACTCGTCATGTAGTTTCATTTGGAGGCCTGGTCGCATATTGCGTCTAATGATGGTATACAGAGTATCTTCGAATAGAGTGTGACTGGATTGCAAGGCTATCTTCTGGATGGCTTGATAGAACTCTTGGATTGATTCCCTGGGGTACCCCTGTCTGCGATTGTTAAGCATACGACGTATGTCATCATCAGTATGACTTGCTGCGAATCGTAAGCTCATCCAGAACCAGTCTAGTGCGTCCTCTTCCAAGCAGAGGTCTAACGCCCCCACTAACTGGTCTAAACATATATTTACCCGCCGCGCATGCCACTCAACGCGAGATAGGAACCTTTCGATAGTGAGGTCGCTACGGAAACCCCTAAACCGGACTTTCCAAGTTTTCACTTCCCTTCGTACCTGTGTATCGTCCTATAACCCTAAAGATCTACTTGTCGTACTTCCTTGCTCGGTTTTATTACATCGGCTACCCGAGTTACCCAATGTCTTATGTGCACCTGTTGGGCTCTAGGTGAGCCCTTCCAAAGCGTGTGGAAAGTCACCACTTTCGTATGACAATGGTGCTACCCCACTCTATTTCCTTTCCGGGGCCCCCACCAGTTCACTTCGGCTGGGACCAGATAATTTGGGGTCTTGGTCACTCCCTTCATTTTCTGAGCTTGCGGTTAACATAGCTTCCACTCGCACTTTGACTTCATCAACGTTTAGCTTACCCCTTTTCAATTTGCCCAACAGTTCACCATAGGTAGCTACTTCTTCCTCTTACTGATCTCTTACTGCGAAAAATCCGGCCTTCGATGTGTGCCAGCTTAGCCTGTGCCTTGGGTATCCAGGTTAAAGTCGGCGGTTGAGTTTCCAACCCACCTAACATCAACTGCCCAATATCCTTTAGCTTGGTTTGGCACTTGGCATATTCCCGCTGAGGATTTTTCGCAGAGGCTTCGTGTGGCTTCTTTGGTCTAAGTTAGCACTCCTCCTGCTCTTCGTCTAGCTTTCTGACTAACGCCTTTTTCAGCGTCGCAGTCACTTCTTTGCTGGACTTATCAGATAACTCACGCACCTCAAACTCAATGAGGAGTTCGTCGTTATCCAATAAATGTACGTCGAAAACCATTTTATTTTTACTGACTTAATACAAAAGCTAATCTAAACTAAAACTTTTAATTAACCTAACATTTTTAATTGTATTTGTGATCCATTCATGCTGGAAACTGTGACACGAGAATAGTCGTCTCTACGACAGGTCAAAAAGGAAAGGAAAAAGGGATTGTAAATTCTAATTGATAGAATTGTTGACCACATTCCCAACTATGCAATGGCATTCCAACTCTACACGAGTGAGTCCTATTGCTATGGTGAATGTGGACATTTCAACTCTATTGGGTGTTTACCTGTGGACCCCAATAATTACAAACTTTACTACATATACACAAACGGCATCCATTCCCTCTTGGAAGAGCTCGATTGTGTGTATAAAATTTGTGCTTAATTAAGGTAGACTCGCCTATATTTCCAAGCTCGTTGAGCAGACAAGGCCGAGTCAATCTCACACAGGACAACAACTCACCGGTTGTTGTGCTCTGTTCTCTGTATTTTGCGATATCCGTACTAACTACCTTATTGACCACGCCTAAATTCCATACCCGTCCACAGGCAGAAAAGACGTGATCAGTAGCCAGGGGTATATCCTGGACAACTTAAGATTAATATTAGCGGACTGACGAACCCATCCCTAGAGATGACAATTTTAAAGTTAGATACTGAGGTGAAAATAACGCGAGCTTAACTATAAAAAATTTCAAAGAACAGACTTTTGAATTTGGAATCTGATTAATCATCAGATGGTATTGGTTGGGATAAATTTACTGAATTTATTTGAGGCATAACCTCATTGGGATTTATTTAGTAAAATATCTTTGGTAACCACTCATAATGTGGTACCGAAACTAATAATTAATTTGAAAAAAATATGGAACAGTTCGATGTCTCATTAACCAAGCTGTGAATTGTGTAAATCGATTACAACATATCACCCTCACTTGGGTATGCAACAAAGACTGAAGAAGATACCGGACGAAAACGATACTTCTATGAGAAAAGATAAATTGTTAATAAAAATTGGAGGCAAATTTTGGCCTCAGAATTTTGGGCGCCACTGTAACAAAAATGTTGGGTACATTTTTGTTATAGAAATTGTCCCTTTGCATCCACACCGGCAGTAAATATTCCTGCTAGCTAAAATGGGAGATAAAAATGGTCGTGGGGGGTTGGTGTGGAGCAATGAGGGACCTTGCTATCCTGCCTTAAAGGGTATAGAATCAAGGGGTGATCATGACGATCACAAATGAGACATTACTTGACCCGAAAGAAAGTAGGACCTGACTACATTGAAAGTGGGATCAGTAGTCCAACATGAATGGATTGATGTTTTTGGCCCTAGCCAAGCATAATAAAAAATAATAATAAACAAAAAAAACTAAATAAACATATATCAGTTTAGATCAGTAGCAGGAATCAACAGAAGAGCGGCGGAGCATTAAAGCCCACTTCCACTCGCCTCTATTGAGGCAGTTGATTATCCCGCTACTGATCGGGCCCCTTTTAGTTAGATACCATTATTATTATACTCACCCTTTATATCGATCCTTCTGTAGTCGCCTCGGTAAGAAAAAAAAACGTTTATTTAATAGATAACTGACTACTTGAACAAGAATTGAAAAATGAATTCCTCCCTCCAACTAAAATTGTTGGAGTTTATATACAAATTGGCTTCCGCTAAAAAAAATGCATTCCACCAACAATTATATGGGTTCAAAAAAAAACAAATGGGCATAATTTGCTGATCTAAAAAAAAAATTGCACGCGCAAAAGAAAACTTATTGCAATAATTAAACCTATTGCATATCCAATTATTGAGTACAACCAACTCAAAATTGGGTGAAAATTGCTTGCGCACCCAAAAAAAAAAGAAACTACCTATATACGAGTACGTATATATTTTATTTTTATTTTACATGCGCGTGTGCAACAACAACAAGCCTGTTATATAAATTGTAATCGGGGAGGTTAGGGGTAGTAACCTCACCCCTCACCGTTACATAGAAATTGTCCCATCACCTTACTCACCACGGCTATCTACTCCTGCTAGCTCAGCAGGGTGGCGTGGGGTTTGGTGAGAGGTGAATAGGACCTTGTTTTAGCCGTATAAAAGGGGGAAAGGAGGCTGGTATAACCCTGTTAGGTTATAAAATTCGGGACAAGAAATGGTTCACGGACTACTAACTACCATGGAGAATACGTTTCGCGCAAGCACCTACCCCTCTGAGTCTGCCATGCGACTCAGGGGTTGAGATTTGGACGGAGGGAGGAAAATTTAGCTACCCTAGCCTACCATGTTTTCCTTGGTAATTTAACACAAAATAAGAAAAAAAAAACACAAATTCCACGTACCTGTATCTTATATCCTTACCTGACTTCTGCTCCGGTTTAACTCGTAAAACACGTAGGCAAAAAAAAAACACTAAACCAATTTAAACAAATTTATGAACTTTCGAATTTTTTTTATTTAATTTTTTTTTCCACTATATCTTAAAAACTACACCATTTATTGTCTCACTTAACTAATTATACACTATTACTATCATAACTAATTATACACTATTATACACAAAAAAAAACACAAAAACACAACACCACAAAAGAATTACCGCGTGAAAAAAAAACAAAAAACAGGAAAAATCCCAACGAACCACTCTTTAACACCAAAAAACTCGCACGAAAAAAAACTCCGTTAAATTTGCCTTTACCGTGAGCAAATCCAAAAAAAAAAAAAACGTCCGACTCTTTCGGTTGTTACCACTTGACTCCCCACAGTCTCAAAATACATTCTTCTTTTTGGGTCGGTTGTTCCCAAAAAAACCGTTTGGTATACAATACCAAAACGAAAAACACATAAAAATTTGGGGCATTAAATAATGTGCCCAAAAAAAAAACTATGTCAGACTTCTGCATAGGGTTTACACGCAACCATCATAATGATTGTTGTTGTAAAAATTTACATAAAAAAAATGAGGATGGCACACTTTATGTATGTCAAATTACACCAATGCATCATGAAATTAGTTTGTATAATTTCTTGCTTAGTTGCAAATTGACACTTTTCAGTGTGTCATTTTTTATTTTTATTTTATTTTGAGTTTGTTTGAGGACAACAAACAATTTATGTTGCAATAAATTGGTTGTCCCAAATCACAAAGTAATGAATTCACTTTGTACTAACTGAATTTTAGGAATATTTGGGATACGGCCTATTGGAACGGGTATACATTAAAAAATGGTGCCCGTTACAAAATATATATAATCGTTATATATTTATATATTAATACTTAACCTAATTGCAATCGCCTAATTTTATTGTTAAACTAGTTGCTTAAATTTTTAATAAGAAACGAAATATATTTGATAATCCCGAGCTTGCCACTGGTGGGGGCTATTACCGTGATTACAAATATTTCGTTAGAATGGAGAATGCCTATAAGGCACGTTATTAGTAGAGCGAATCGGATACTCAAGGTAACGAAGGGTGTCGAAAGCTTGTGCGTAGCACTACTATGTTTCGGCACCAGTGTTAGACTTGAGCCTGGGTGGTTGTATGTTAGTGTGTTGAAATACTTACAATATTTTCTGGATGTAGTAATTGATGGCTGGATGGTACTCTTCACTATTTTTGTTGGTTGATTAAAAAAAGGCTGGATTTTTGGTTGATTGTATTTATCTTTATAATTTTTTATTTATGTAATGCAATTATTTAATGTTAACTTGATGAAATCGCGGATACAATTCTCTTAGTGTTTACTTGACAAATTTTCGGATACAATTATTTTAAAATATACTGTGTTTGCTTCACGAGCTTAGAAAATACAATTCATAATTTGGTTAAAATTCCATGTTCTTATATACTAAAAAGGTGTGTAATGTTTTACACAAACAACAATATTGCTACATATAACTTTTGTTGTAATTCTACAAAAGTCATTTACTCTTATTTCAGCATGCTTATTACAATTTTCGAAGTTTGCACTTTTCATAAATTTATAAATTTATACATTGTTGTGTTGAACTATTTTTTATCACTACTAAGCATTTTGTGTTTCTCGATAAATTTGTTGTTCTATGTCTTATCGCATTTTCTTAAGTTCAATCACTTAATTTCTTCATATGATATTTTTTTCTAACTCCTACAGTTATGTGAATTATACAATTAATATTTTCATATGGAGTTTTTCTTAGCGCCTAAATGTCATGATAATTATATGTGCGCATGGTTTATAATACATATTAATTTTGCGTGCATGGTTCACAATTCGGATAAAATGTTGTGAGTGATTCACAACAAGCCATATTGTTATCACTAGGTAATAGAAGGTTATTTCCACATTTGTTTACTGTAATATGATAATATACATTTAATTTGTATACAAAGAGTTCCGTAAGAAATAAAACGAGGAATTTTTGTCGCGTGCCAACAAATTAATAGAAAAAATATGAAATGCAAGATCATCTTATCAACTGTACATATTGGAGACAGTTGAAAAGTGAGGTATTGGCTTTTTAGCATCCGGACAAGAGTCACTAATTAGGTTTATTTGAAGATGAATATCTTCAATGGTGGGATGCTATTTTGATGTATAAAAATTTTGGATTTTTGGGTAGAATTGATAATGAGTGTGACAAGCGCTCATTACAATACTTATTTTTTATTTTGACTTTTTTGTAACTATAAAATAATTTTTTTAATTAAATCTTTTATAAAACTTAATTACTACATAATATCACAATAGCTATGTATGCAATGAAATTAACAGAATTTTGGTTTTCGTTTAAGATTTGTTTTTTTTGTAAGAACATACTTATTTTAAGTTACCTCGCCAACATACTTATTTAAATAAGTATGTCTAAATGAATAAGTATAACTTTCGGAAAGGGCCTATGTGTTTAATTTATTTGCTTGAATTTATATAATTTAAAAGCTTTATTTACGCCTAAATGTCATGTATGTATACATGTACACCCCAATTCCCATAGTCGTGTCATTTCAAGTGACGTTACTATAGTCGTCTCACATCACTTGAAAATTGATATTTTGGAAGGCGAACCAAGTGACATGACTGCAACTTGAAATATATTTGGTAAATAAGAAATAAAATCATTTTAAGACATAAAACAACAATATTATTATTTTAAGCAACAATACATTTAAAAGATTGCACAAAATTATTCAAAAAACAACATTTTAAAATATATAAAATAAAATAATTGTGTCTGTCCCTTTTGTGGTATTTGTCTGTCACTTACAAAAATCAAGTGACATCTGTCGTATAAGGTGACTTTAGTCGTAATAAACGTCTAAGAGAATGGCAAAATTGATGTGACCTGACTATAGTCATCTAATACCCCTATTCCCTTGGTCGTGTCACTTCATTCGACGTGACAATTGTCGTGTCACTTCAACTTTAAATTGGTATTCTCTTAGTCGATCGAAGTGCTAATATAAGAGAATGCGACGTAAAACTATACTTGTCACTTCAAACGACAATTGTCGCATCGATCGACTAAGAGAATATCAAAATTTGATTGTCGGTACAAGTGACAAGTGACACGACTAAGGGAATAGGGGTGTAAAATGACGTGACACAACTATGGTAATCGGGGTGATAGTCTATTTCAAAAGTTATTATTTTGATTGTTTTGAGGTTTCTGGTTTCAAGAAAATTTATTTTATATATAATCGTGTAATGTGTGTGTTTCTAGGACATTGCTAATTTTTTTTGTGTTGTCCATATCATGTTTGGAATTTTTCTGTTTATGTTTACTTTTAGGTCATTCTTCTCTCTGTATGATTAAATTTTTAATTTTTAATTTAGTATTTAGTTTAACACAATTAATAGTAATCAATAATATTTTGGGGGTTGGTGAATTTACTTCACAACAATATTCTTTCCGCAAGGCTATTGTTCTTGGCGAATTCATAGACTCCATTTCCAGACTAGCCAATTTCAATGTAATCCGAAGTTTACTTAGTCCGTTTTGAATGCTTGAGACGCTCAGTGGTAAGTTTTGTTCTGCAAGCTTTTGTTTGATAATAGCCAACGTAAAACCAGGATTAGTTTCAACTATCCGTTCAATTTTGGTTAATATTTCTGCGTTTAGTTTTGTCGGTCGATTTCCTCTATTCTTTTTTATTAACAATTCGCACTCATTTAGTCTGTAACGATGAAGCACTGTTTTAGCAGAGTTAATATTTAGTCCGGCGATATTTGCCGCATTTTAGACTGTTTCCCCTCCTTCAAACAGTTTTATTAAAAGATTTTTTTTTTCAAGAGATATCTTTTGGTAATTTACGGTTCGTCGGTTGTTTCTTGATTACTGTGTAATCATGGTTTTTCATCCCTTTATTGCTTTGTGTTTTGTACTTCTTCGCTCCTTCGTCTGTTGGTCTTCTGTATACCATATTCTAATTTGGATGATATCTTACTAATTTTATTAAGTTTACTACTACTTTGTATTATTTGTTTTAAAGGGTAGAATAATGTGATTCTTGCTTGTATTGGAAGATTCTATAAATTCTGAACTGTCTAAAATGATAATTGACTAATTTTTGTGTTTATTTAGAGAGGAAAATGTATTTTTCTTTGAACCAATAAAATCAATAGTTCCGAGCTTGCCACTGGTGGGGGCTATTACCGGAACTATTTTAATTATATTAGTATAAAGTACTTTCTTGGAACTCTATAGATTTTGTTTTTTGCTGATTTACTGCTATGTACTCAGTGTTGATGATGTACATCTCTTATTTATTTTTTATTGTGAATGGTAGTAAATATGGCCTATTTAGATACTGTATAGTCTTCATTGTCCACTAGTGGTATGGTCATCTTAATTATAATTTGGCCGCTTAATTCAGTGTATTCTGTTTTTATTACTTGTCTCAGAATTTCATGTTCCTCTATCTCAGGGTTGTTATCTTTTCCATTTCCAACTACTACTATTTGATCTGTACTTGATTTATTTCTACGTTTTGGAGTTTCCTGTATATCTCGTTAGCATCTTCGGAATTCATCGAGCGTCAATGAGACCTCGTTTTTGTTTTCCGTACTGTTCGTTTAGCTTGTTGTTTTGTCTTTCTATTTGCATTAATCCATTTGAGCTCTTGTCTAAATGATCTGCATAGATCGTGTACTCGGTGAGGTTAGGGATAGTAACCTCACCCCTCACCGTTACTTAGAAATGGTCCCATCACCTTACTCACCACGGCTATCTACTCCTGCTAGCTCAGCAGGGTGGCGTGGGGTTTGGTGAGAGGTGAATAGGACTTTGTTTTAGCCGTATAAAATGGGGAAAGGAGGCTGGTATAACCCTGTTAGGTTATAAAATTCGGGACGAGAAATGGTTCACGGACTACTAATCACGATGAAGAATACACAAGTACTTCACCCTCTGAGTCTGCCATGTGACTCAGGGTTGAAACCAAATTGGACGGAGGGAGAAAATTTAGCTACCCTAGCCTAACATTACAACACTAACGCAGAACATAATAAGAATGTAAAAAAAATGAAAAATAAAATAATATCCACTTACCTGATAATTTTTGGTCTCCTTGCAGCTACGCACCAAAACACACAAAAAAAAACACAATCACCTACCAATCGATTTACCTCACAGATTCGCAACCACTAACTAATGAACTTTTATTCAAAACAAACAATTCTTTTTCCTGTTCTTTTTATTTCTTCGTTAGTTTTACAAAAAAAAAAAAAAAAAAATATTGAACAACACTTTGACTTAAATCACTAACTGTTTTTTTAATTTTCCAAACAAACACGACAACAAAAAAAACAAGAAAGAAACACAAAACTCAAAATCAACCGAAAAACACTTCGCGCGAATTTTTTTTTAATCAACTCCAACTCACTCCCTGCTCGAAAAACCCACGACTGCCCGTCCTTCCAATTTTTTTCTTTTTTTTTTTTGTCAGTTGGTCGTCCCCAAAAAAACTGTTTGGTATACAATACCAAAACGAAAAACATAATAATTTGGGACATTGAATAATATGACCAATAAAAAAGACTATGTCAGACTTCTGCATAGGGTTTACACGCAACCATCATAATGATTGTTGTTGTAAAAATTTACATAAAAAATATGAGGATGGCATACTTTATGTATGTCAAATTACACTAATGCATCATGAAATTAGTTTGTATAATTTCTTGCTTAGTTGCAAAATGACACTTTTCAGTGTGTCATTTTTTATTTTTATTTTATTTTGAGTTTGTTTGAGTACAACAAACAATTTATGTTGCAATAAATTGGCTGTCCCAAATTACAAAGTAATGAATTCACTTTGTACTAATTGAATTTTAGGAATATTTGGGATACGGCCTATTGGAACGGGTGTTGTGCCATCCTTTCCACTTTACAAATGGTCAATGAATTATCTCACGGATTAAACACGTATTTGCTACGAATTCAAAGCCTCGATTACAGCATGTGTTAGTGCAATTGTTTGCGCTGAGTAATACTTATCAAGATAACCGGGCTGACCAAGCGGAAGACAGTAGACGCCAAATACTGCACTACTTTCTCTCAAGAAATAAAAGCTCATCCAAGTCCCGCTATTTACGTAATGTTTAATCAAGTTGCAAGATTTGTATGGATCAAATAAGAATATCAACAATGCTCATTTGAGATACCTACCGACTGCAGCATTCAGTTTGGTAATGGTCCACCTCTGTGATAAAGTTCGCATCTAGATGAAATAAAACCTGAAAAAAGCATGCATATGCGTGCACGCCATGAAATAAATAACATAAAATAAGATTGTAAACTATGTCATATTTAAAAAATGGAAACATTTACAAAAAAAATTTTAATAAACACAAAATTAAAATGGAACATAAATACAAAATAATGAGAATAGGTTAAAAAACCTAAAAGTAAGCAAAGATACTACATAATTACAATAACAAAATAACACACTTTGGTAACACAGAAAGAAAAACGAACAAATTTACTTCCACAAGCTGACAGGTGCCACAATTTCCATAACTATAATCGTAATAATCACAGTGCTCATCATTACACTGCTAATATGCAGAAAAAGGAGAAATCAAAACGTACACGTAGAACCGCAGCCCGTAAAGATAGAAATTCACAGCGAAGAAGGAGGCAGAGACCGGTTATCAAAACTCAAACCCCAAGGACCCAGAATCATCTAAGAAAAACCGTTCCCCAAACAAACAACAACCACCGGAATACAGAACTAGGTAAAACATCAGAGCCTAATCAATATCAAAATTGATAGGTGAATTTTGATCAAATCAAAATGTACAATTCTGGAAAACCTAGGATAGAACCCCAATTAACAAAGCAAAACCATCCCCTTAAGTAAAAGACGTTAATAAATGCTAACAATTTTTTTATTTTTATCACGGAGCACCCAATACATGAAGAATCTGCCCCAACGTAGAATCCAGGTAGGGCAAGAAGAGCCTTGGATGCTCGCGCAGGTAACGCAGTCGTCTGGTTATCTCCAATTCCGAAGCGGAAGAAGAACCCGTGAAGAAACCCATGTTCTCCACCACGAATCTGGTAAGTGTATCCACCAACTCCATGCAGGCCGCCGTATCACTGTCTATGGGCTCCTCATCCGCAAACACATCCAAATTTTTGGCTTCTCCAAACATCTCAGCAAGTTTTAAAATTTTTTTTCTTTAATGAGTGGTCTAGCACACAAACAGTTATGTTCAAAATACATATTCGCGAAAACATTTATATGAATCCAAATTTCATATTAATAAACAAATTCCATATTAATAAACAAATTCCATATTAATAAACAAATTACATATTAATAAACAAATTACATAGTGGTAAACAAATTAACAAACAAAACCCTAACTACCAGTACAAAAACACAAAATATTTGAGGAAATCAGAATTTCAGGCATCAAAAACTGCACCTAACTATAAAACCAGAAATCAAATCTCAATTCAACTATCCCACTAAAGTTTCCCTACATAAAACCCAGTTTACAATAATATAATTGGATTATAATCAAAATTTTGATACAAAAATGGAAAAAGTGTGAAATTAATCTTAGTCGAAGAAGATTATCAATATAGTATCGATAACGATAGAAATAAGTAAGTTTTTCTTCGCTTGGACTTACTTAACACCAAGTAAGGAACAACTTATCAAAAATATATAATTACTAACCCCATAGTTAAGAACATTAATATTAAGAATCAAAGTATTGTTTAGAAATAGTTAATTTACCATACAACTTAACCCGAATATATAACACAAATTGTCAAAATATTGTAACTAGTTTTAAGAATACATAGTCAAACATAAGGTAACCAAAAGTACAGCTAGATGAAACACAAGCAACTTGAAGAAGCAGTAACTACAACAACCAACACAACAATCCACAGAACATCCCAAGATTTCGAGTCAAATTTGTACGGTTTTCTCAGTATTCACAACAAAAGCATTAACAGTATACAGACGAGTTTCCAGTTACAAATTACCAAGAACATATCAATGAAAGATTAGCCATGAGGGATGAACAACAACAGACAGAGTTGGAATTCAACAAACAAAACATTAACATTTATCCCAGAAAGTTGATTCTATAAGTGATGAGAAACTACAACATCACGATAAAAGTTCAACATTTGTTAACCGGCTGAAGTATCAAAAACATTGGACGATTCAATCTAATCAAATGAAGGCGACCAGATAATTGCGACCAGACAAAGCAATAAACATCATCCAGCTCTCAAAAGAAACAAACAGAAATTCTACAGAATACTATAAGAAAGAAGTATTGATGAAGCAGACATTTCCATTCACACCAGTGATTAGAGCCGCCAATAAGGAAATCAATATTAATCCAAAAAGCAGCTATCATCCAAACACTGAAGTGCCGAAAAACCGTGAATAAAGTTCAGAAGTTCCCTAACCATGATATTCCAAATACTGTAAAATCAAAAACCGTATTTCCTGAAGCGATATGGAAAATTCAACATGCAGAAAATTCAAAAAACTTCGAGATGCTGTAAAACTAAATCAAAAGTTCCATAGAACATACAGATAGCATAAACATATGAAGATATATATATATATATATATATATATATATATATATATATATATATAGGAAATTTTCAACATGAAAATTCCTCTTAGAGGGGGAAGGTGTTGTTCCATCCTTTCCACTTTACAAATGGTCAATGAATTATCTCACGGATTAAACACGTATTTGCTACGAATTCAAAGCCTCGATTACAGCATGTGTTAGTGCAATTGTTTGCGCTGAGCAGTACTTATCAAGATAACCGGGCTGACCAAGCGGAAGACAGTAGACGCCAAATACTGCACTACTTTCTCTCAAGAAATAAAAGCTCATCCAAGTCCCGCTATTTACGTAATGTTTAATCAAGTTGCAAGATTTGTATGGATCAAATAAGAATATCAACAATGCTCATTTGAGATACCTACCGACTGCAGCATTCAGTTTGGTAATGGTCCACCTCTGTGATAAAGTTCGCATCTAGATGAAATAAAACCTGAAAAAAAGCATGCATATGCGTGCACGCCATAGAAATAAATAACATAAAATAAGATTGAATACTATGTCATATTTAAAAAATGGAAACATTTACAAAAAAAATTTTAATAAACACAAAATTAAAATGGAACATAAATACAAAATAATGAGAATAGGTTAAAAACCCTAAAAGTAAGCAAAGATACTACATAATTACAATAACAAAATAACACACTTTGGTAACACAGAAAGAAAAACAAACAAATTTGCATAATAATTACAATAACAAATTGGCACGTTTCGTTTAACACAGAAAAATAAAGTAAAGAATTTTACACCAATAATCTTTGCGCCTGAAAGTAGTCTAAGTAAAAAAAATTACATACAAATAAAAGAAAAACCTTAATTTGTTTTTGAAATGCCATTTAGGGGAATTAAAATAAATAATGTATGACATTGAAAAAATATTAACATTGAAAATATTTCTGTAAATATTTTATATATATAAAATTTGTAAAGTTCCGCGTGTTAAACAAAAAAAAAGATTTCCGCATCTTCAACAAAAAGATTTCCGCAGCTTCAACAAAAAAGATTTCCGTATCTTCTGTAAACGTTGTAAACAGGAAGATTAAATTGTAATATATAAAGTCATAAAATTGTAAATAGGAGGCAGTAAAAAATCATAAGTTGAGTGGTAAAATCAGTTGTGAATAAAAAAATCAGTAAAAGTATAAGGCCAATCGGTCCATCAGCTGTAAAGAATAATCTGTAATCAATATTAAACACATAAAAGAATAAATCAAATCTTAAAATTGTAACACTGTGAATAAATAATAATCAAAAATCAACTAAAGTTTTTAAAACTGAATTCAACAATCCGCAGTATTTGGTAAGTATAAATAACACAAAATACTAACATCTGGGTACCGGTGAGATTGAGTAATTGTGAAAGAAAGAAATATGGCAGTATTTATACCCGCTGAATAATCTTTCACACTTATAAGATCTCATCTTTCTCACAACTAACAATTAAACTCTCCACGATTAAATATATCACTTGGGTCATAGCCCCTACCAGCGGTAAGCGCCAAGTGACTATACAAGCTCCAAACCATTGTCCCCATATAACTACATTAAATCTATATTAAGTCAAGCTAACCACCGACGTATCCCATACCCGGAATTTGTCATACACACACGAAGTACAATTAACTGGACATAATAATTACCCGGTACATATAACAAAGAATTCCCAAACACCTATAAACATAACAAAGCATTACTATAAATACCTAAAATATTGACACTGTAGGCTAACCCATATTTGATAAAATACAAAATCCCATCACGATAAAATACAACAGAATCAATATCAGATACAAACCTAAAATATTTAACTAATATCTGATAAAAAATACAAAATAATGGTTTTTCATCCCTTTATTGCTTTGTGTTTTGTACTTCTTCGCTCCTTCGTCTGTTGGTCTTCTGTATACCATATTCTAATTTGGATGATATCTTACTAATTTTATTAAGTTTACTACTACTTTGTATTATTTGTTTTAAAGGGTAGAATAATGTGATTCTTGCTTGTATTGGAAGATTCTATAAATTCTGAACTGTCTAAAATGATAATTGACTAATTTTTGTGTTTATTTAGAGAGGAAAATGTATTTTTCTTTGAACCAATAAAATCAATAGTTCCGAGCTTGCCACTGGTGGGGGCTATTACCGGAACTATTTTAATTATATTAGTATAAAGTACTTTCTTGGAACTCTATAGATTTTGTTTTTTGCTGATTTACTGCTATGTACTCAGTGTTGATGATGTACATCTCTTATTTATTTTTTATTGTGAATGGTAGTAAATATGGCCTATTTAGATACTGTATAGTCTTCATTGTTCACTAGTGGTATGGTCATCTTAATTATAATTTGGCCGCTTAATTCGGTGTTTTCTGTTTTTATTACTTGTCTCAGAATTTCATGTTCCTCTATCTCAGGGTTGTTATCTTTTCCATTTCCAACTACTACTATTTAATCTGTACTTGATTTGTTTCTACGTTTTGGAGTTTCCTGTATATCTCGTTAGCATCTTCGGAATTCATCGAGCGTCAATGAGACCTCGTTTTTGTTTTCCGTACTGTTCGTTTAGCTTGTTGTTTTGTCTTTCTATTTGCATTAATCCATTTGAGCTCTTGTCTAAATGATCTGCATAGATCGTGTACTCGGTGAGGTTAGGAGTAGTAACCTCACCTCTCACCGTTACATAGAAATTGTCCCATCACCTTACTCACCACGGCTATCTACTCCTGCTAGCTCAGCAGGGTGGCATGGGGTTTGGTGAGAGGTGAATAGGACTTTGTTTTAGCCGTATAAAAGGGGGAAAGGAGGCTGGTATAACCCTGTTAGGTTATAAAATTCGGGACAAGAAATGGTTCACGGACTACTAATCACGATGAAGAATACACAAGTGCTTCACGCTCTGAGTCTGCCATGTGACTCAGGGTTGAAACCAAATTGGACGGAGGGAGAAAACTTAGCTACCCTAGCCTAACATTACAACACTAACGCAAAACATAATAAGAATGTCAAAAAAATGAGAAATAAAATAATATACACTTACCTGATAATTTTTGGTCTCCTTGCAGCTACGCACCAAAACACACAAAAAAAACACAATCACCTACCTATCGATTTACCTCACAGATTCGCAACCACTAACTAATGAACTTTTATTCAAAACAAACAATTCTTTTTCCTTTTCTTTTTATTTCTTCGTTAGTTTTACACAAAAAAAAAACAAAAAAAAATATTGAACAACACTTTGACTTAAATCACTAACTGTTTTTTTAATTTTCCAAACAAACACGACAACAAAAAAAACAAGAAAGAAACGCAAAACTCAAAATAAGCCGAAAAACACTTCGCGCGAATTTTTTTTTGATCAACTCCAACTCACTCCCTGCTCGAAAAACCCACGACTGACCGTCCTTCCAAATTTTTTCTTTTTTTTTTTTGTCAGTTGGTCGTCCCCAAAAAAACTGTTTGGTATACAATACCAAAACGAAAAACATAATAATTTGGGACATTGAATAATATGACCAATAAAAAAGACTATGTCAGACTTCTGCATAGGGTTTACACGCAACCATCATAATGATTGTTGTTGTAAAAATTTACATAAAAAAAAATGAGGATGGCACACTTTATGTATGTCAAATTACACCAATGCATCATGAAATTAGTTTGTATAATTTCTTGCTTAGTTGCAAATTGACACTTTTCAGTGTGTCATTTTTTATTTTTATTTTATTTTGAGTTTGTTTGAGTACAACAAACAATTTATGTTGCAATAAATTGGTTGTCCCAAATTAAAAAGTAATGAATTCACTTTGTACTAATTGAATTTTAGGAATTTTTGGGATACGGCCTATGGGAACGGGTACATTAAAAAATGGTGCCCGTTACAGGGCGGGTAAAATTTTTTTGTCAAGTTACTATAGAAGTCTTTGAAACTTTCTATTTGTGTATCCTTAAACAACGTGTACGCCCTACCACGCAACCGAAACAAAACCTCGTCCAGAACAACCGCTAGTTATTCTGGTTTGCCCGCATACTGTTTTTCGACGCGTTTAGATGCGTCTATGAAGAAATAAACCTCGCTGGCCATAAAATAAAGGAACACGCTTTCCAACTAGGTTTTGGATTTGTGCCGTCATTTTCTTGATTTTTAAGTGTTTAAATGAGGGGATAACTAGTTTGGATGTATCAATGATTTCCAGAGCGGAAAATTGAAACGCCACAGCTATGAGAAAGGAAACAAACGAAAAATTTGCGGAAACGATAAAAAAATTGTATCTCGTAGCGGAAGGGTTTGCTACAGTGCCAATGTTTTAGTTTATATATTAAGTTAAATAAATGAGATGTGATAATCTCTATTTTCTTACCTCTTTGTTCTCAATATATTTTTTTTGGAAAGACTAACAACACTTTCACTATACTTGATACACTTATATTTTATTAACAAAATCCTTACTTATACTATATTTCGTTATATTCTTATATTGTTAACTTTTTCTATTTTTTAGTAAAACTTGAACTGTTTTACTGTTAACTATGAACTATCTATATTTTAATAATGAATATCTTTTGATTATAACTATAACTGTAACTATATGTGGATTGACTGAACTTAACTATAACTATATCACTTACCTGTAAGAATTTCCATTATATATATGGAAAATCTTACAAGCTAAGCGGAAACATATCATCGCGGAACATAAAATCTTTATACGCGGAAATGCAATTTTGAAGAGTCGCGGAAAATTACGGAAAAATGTTAGGTTGATGAATATGTTTATTTCGCGATTTTACAACTTTAAATGGCCTTGATAAATATTTATAATTATGCGCTTATTGTTTGTAATTTAATATCATGTAAGTGCGACCTACTAATTATAAATCAACCTTGAAAGTTGTATGACCGCGGAAATTGGCTTATTATAAGTTAATGTGTTGTGTCACAGCCGTCACTTCCATGATTTTTTCATTTTGTATTCTATGCTTATTTGTCCTATTTTTCAAATACTCTTCGTCGTTGACTCTTTTAATTTTCTCGAAACCAGAAAGCAGAAAGTTTTTCATTTTCTATCCCTGTAGTCCTGCCATCTCCGTTCTGTCTTATCCCTTTCTTCGGAAGTCTCATTGTTCATCTTCTCCAGGGTTGTCCATATCAGATCGTTAAGTTTGGGTAAAGGGTTTTCTCCTTTTCTTGGGTCGTTCTTGCTTTCTTTTGTTGTTGCTGTGTTCTGCTTTCTCATCGTCGTGCTGTGGGGAGATAGGTTTCATGTTACTCTACGTAGTTCCTTTGTTTTATATATATATATATATATATATATATATATATATATATATATATATATATATATATATATATATATATATATATATATATATATATAATTACGTGCATGGCATGTAAGACTTAATAAAAAAAAACATTTATTTATTCAACTTTTAACATTTATTCAATCTACATGTCACTTTTACGGAGTTAAAATTACAACTGACCTAATTATGAATTATATTTTCTTAATTCTAATCTAAAATTATTAAAAATGCTACGTGTGCGTCTTATGCTTATCCGCTGGCTCGGGTTTCGCGTATCTTATGATGTTTTCTTTAATTGCATTCTCCAAGTGTGGGAAATGCAATTAAGCATTTTCTTTATGTTCGTCTTTTACATGAGACGCATGAGAAATGCTACTATGCACTTCGTTGGAACGTAATTCCTCCTGGGGTGAAAAAAGGGCGTCCCCGTCCTTTAGCTTGTCGGTCGCTTCTTACAATATGTTTGACAACTGGTTGACTTTTTCTCTCTCTGATGATTTTGGAGTTGAGCTGCTTATTTTTACCGTAGCGGGTTGTATACCACGGAGGACAATATAAATGATAAGACTTATTATCCCGATTGATGATATCGTTACTGTTCCTGATAACGTCCACATCCAGTTTTGATGTTTGATCTGTTCTAGATACACCCCAGATTTTGGGTCATTTTTTAATTTCGTTTTCATACACTACTTAATTTTCATATTTTATTACACATTGAATTGCATGCACCGGCTCGTCACATATTTTATGCATATCATCTTTATTTTCTTTGATTTTTCATTTCTACCATTTTTGTTATTTATGTCTCGGTTTATTTTTATTTATTTCTTTTTATGTGCTACCGAATATGATATTATCTTTGCATATTACTTTTGTCTTTTAATCTTATTTTCTTGGAAGATCACCATTTGACGGTAATCTCTCTTTGGTTAACTCACACTTATTACATATTTTAGGGGTGTGGTTAATATTGAAATATTTTGGTTTTAATTTATTGGATTTTTGTTTATCCCATTTTGTGTGGGTTTTGTTATCATAAGTTATATGATTTTTGTTTGATCTAATGACGAGAATGTTTTATTTTATTTATCTTTAATTTTGAATTGGTTTTTTTGTGTTGTTTCCTAATTCTAATTTCTATTTTGCTTTGATTAATTTATGTGATTATTTCACAACAATTTGTAGGTATCCGACTTAAAGCGTCTGCTACCACGTTGGTTTTTCCTTCTCTATATACGACGTCGTAGTCGTAATTCTCGAGCTCCAGTCGCCATCTTAGTATTTTCGAATTCTTTTCTGACGTTTTAATAAACGTGCGAGGCTTGTGGTCTGTGACCAAGGTGAATTTGTTTCCGTAAAGGTAACACTGGTATTTTTTTGTGGCCCATATTATAGCCAGTGTCTCTTTTTCATTCGTGGCGTATTTGAATTCGGTCTCGTTAAGAGTTCTTGATGCGAATGCAATGGGTCTTTCGACTCCATCTTGCACCTGCGATAGGACTGCACCAAGAGCAAAATCTGATGCATCCGTAGTCAGTATGAAATTTCGTGAAAAATCGGGATATGCTAGGATTTGATCCGTTGAGATGATCCTTTTAAGGCTTTCAAAAGATTCTTTGTAATCTGGATCCGCAATATTAATCAAAGCATCTTTCTTCAGGTATTTTGTCATGTGCTTAGTTAATTTTGAATAGTCTCTGATGAACCTTCGGTAATACCCTGCTAGTCCTAAGAACTGTTTTATTTCTTTAGCCGTCTTAGGTATTGGCCAGTTTAAGATTTTATCTATTTTCTCGGGGTTTGGTTTTACCCCGTCCTGAGTGATTATATGCCCCAGGAACTCGGTTTCCCGTTTCAGAAACTCGCACTTGTCGAGTTGAATTTTTAAATTAAAATGGGAAAGCCGTTTAAACACAGTGTTCAGATTATTTATGTGGTGTTCTAAATTTTTACCCACGATGATAATGTCGTCGAGGTAAACGTGACAAATTTTTCCTATCAAACCATTGAGAACGTTGTTCATCGCCCGTTGGAATGTGGCGGGACCGTTCTTAAGGCCAAAGGGCATTCGAGTAAACTCAAAGTGGCCCTTATCTGTCGAGAAAGCTGTTTTATCTTGAGATTTTTCATCCATAGGAATCTGGTGAAATCCAGATTTTAGATCCAATGTTGAAAAATAAACAGATTTCCCTAAATTATCGAGAATTTCCTCAATTTGTGGCATTGGAAACTTGTCATCTTTGGTTTTCTCGTTGAGCTTTCGGTAGTCTATTACTACCCTTACTTTTTTTATGCCTGATGCATCATTCTTTTTTGGGACAACCCACATGGGTGATGTGTATGGGCTGATCGAATTCTTTATGATACCACTATCTAATAGCTCTCTGACTTGTTCCTCTACATCCTGTTTGTAATGGTGAGGATATCTGTACGTTTTTGTGTAGACCGGACTATCGTCAGTTGTTATAATCTTGTGTTTTGTGATCGTAGTCGCTGATAACTTTTCCTTTTGTTTTAACAGAATTGATTGATTATTGAAAATGGTTTCTGTTAAGACGTATTTTTCCTTTTCACTCAAATGATTCATTCTAATCAATTTCTGGATACATTTTTTATCTAGAGTTTTATTCTCCGAAAGTGGTATTGGGTTGAGTGTTTCAAAGTTATTCACTTTGAGCTTTAGTTTAGGAATCCGTTTAGGAGGTTCGGGGTTTCCCGTAAGAATTTTGACGGTTGTCTTGAAGTTTCCAGCTTTATACAGTCCTGGTTGTACTGTTATGTCTTCGTTTAATTTTGCGAAACCAGTAACTAACCATTCTCCGTTTTCCGATGTATTAAGCGTGACTGTATGGTTATAGAAATTGTCCTGTGGATAATATCTGTTGAATTTATATACACGGTTGTTCAGTGTAATACTGTTAGATTTAAAATCTATCTTGGCATTCATTTTCGCCATTGTTTCGGCTCCTAGAATTCCATCGAAAAATTTATGGAAATCTAGTTGATAGTATGTTTGTTCCGGTTGATTATCTCCTAATAAATTTAATTTCACTTTTTTTTCAACTTTATGGTTGCCTAAAATGTTTTTAATTGTGGTTCTATTTATATTAACGAAATTGTGGAGATTTAATAAGTTATTGATTTCTGGCGTAATGACATTTTTGTTCGCGCCAGTATCTATTAGAAGTGTTACATGGCCTTTTAAGTACTCATTATAACACTTGAGGTACGGAAGATAATTTAATCTTCCGTATCTGACTCGATGGTCCCTTGAAAATTTCCTGAGTCCCCATCTTGGATCTCGTCGGAATTTTCTTCGTTCGAATCTGACGCTAGGTCGTCTGAAATTTCGTTTTTAGTTTCATGATTGTGAATCATTTTCTTAAATGAGTTTCGAGTTCTCATGGATTGATCGACGTCCCGACCAGTGGTAGAAATACTAGCAGTGTAATGTGGAATCGATTTAATGGGATCAGGGATCCTGAACAAGTCAACTGTTGACATTTGTTCTTTAACTTTAAAAGGGGTCTCGAGTTGAGCCTGTGATTGATCTACTTTATCGAAAAGAAAATTTAATTTTCCATCTTGCTCCACTTGTGCATCGTTCAATTTTTTTAATTGTTCTACGATCACGTTTAGTTGTGTAGCTAATTCTTCCATTTCTACTATTGAGTTGGTTTCTTTGTCAATTTTTCTATTCTGATCAAAGATTTTTAACCTTTTACTCATATGTTACACGCTAATGGATTTAATATTATTATATTTTTTTGTTTACTGTCACTATGCGATCCACTGATGCTAATCGTGAACAGTATGGTACCGTTGCGTCTATCTGGTAGTGCGCGGTCGTACCGAGGTAAAGATTTTAATAATATTTTATCGCTTTACTTTAAAAATCACAGCAATTGCTATCCACTGATGCTAATTGCCTTTTTATCGCAAAAAATTAATAAAAAAAAAAATCTTACCTTTGTTTGCAATCGTTCTGAGATAGTGGGTTACAGTGGTGTTGTTGTGCCATCCAACCTGAAATGAAAGAAAATCTAGAGATATTACGTGACGATACGTCACACAAATTCAAGCAATTCCCAAGTAAATTCAACTCTAATAAAATGATTTATTGCGAACTACAACAGTTTTACCAAGCACTTTTATTCCAATTGAATTTCGGGAAAAAGTTTTGGAAACCTTTCATAATTTATCTCATCCAGGGATAAAGGCTTCTTCTAAGTTAGTGACTAAAAATGTCATTTGGCCTTTCATCGCTAAAGAATCAAGAACTATGGCTCGTAGTTGTTTAGCATGTCAAAAATCACTCAGTCTCAACCTGAAATAAAAGAAAATCTGAAAAAAAGCATGCACATGCATGCACGCCATAAAATGAATAACATAAATTAAAATGAATAACATAAATTAAGTTCGGAAACTATGTCATATTTAAAAAAAAAATGGAAACATTTACAAAAAAAAATTTAATAAACAAAAAAATAAAATGGAACATAAATACAAAATAATGAGAATAGGTTAAAAAACCTAAAAGTAAGCAAAGATACTACATAATTACAATAACAAAATAACACACTTTGGTAACACAGAAAGAAAAACAAACAAATTTGCATAATAACAAATTGGCACGTTTCGTTTAACACAGAAAAATAAAGTAAAGAATTTGACACCAATAATCTTTGCGCCCGAAAGTTGTCTAAATAAAAATTACATAAAAATAAAAGAAAAAACTTAATTTCTTTTTTGAAATGCCATTTAGGGGAATTAAAATAAATAATGTATGACATTGAAAAATATTAACATTGAAAATATTTCCGTAAATATTTTATATATATAAAATTTGTAAAGTTCCGCGTGTTAAACAAAAAATAATGATTTCCGCATCTTCAACAAAAAGATTTCCGCAGCTTCAACAAAAAAAAAGATTTCCGTATCTTCTGTAAACATTGTAAACAGGAAGATTAAATTGTAATATATAAAGACATAAAATTGTAAATAGGATTATAAGGTAATCGTCAGTGTAATCAGAAGTAAAGAAAGATAGTGTAATCGAGAGTGTAATCATAAGTAAAGTAAAATTAACAAAATAAAGAAAGTATCTTAAGTGACAAAAATTCGAGATTTTCAATTCAGGAATACATACAATTTGGTAAGTATAAAATAACCAACATACTAACATCTGGGTACCGTTGAGATTGAGTAATTGTGAAAGAAAGAAATATGGCAGTATTTATACCCGCTGAATAATCTTTCACACTTATAAGATCTCATCTTTCTCACAACTAACATTTAAACTCTCCAAGCTTAAATATATCACTTGGGTCATAGCACCTACCAGCGGTAAGCGCCAAGTGACTATACAAGCTCCAAACCATCGTCTTCATATAACTACATTAAATCTATATTAAGTCAAGCTAACCACCGACGTATCCCATACCCGGAATTTGTCATACACACACGAAGTACAATTAACTGGACATAATAATTACCCGGTACATATAACAAAGAATTCCCAAACACCTATAAACATAACAAAGCATTACCATAAATACCCAAAATATTGACACTGTAGGTTAACCGATTTCAGATAAAATACAAAATCCCATCACGATAAAATACAACAGAATCAATATCAGATACAGACATAAAATATTTAATCAATATCCTGACGAAAAATATAAAATAGTGTCTTCAATGAAATCCGGCGGAACCTCAAGTCAACCAACGGTTTATTTACCTTCAGTTGGCAATGTAACACTAATAATTTTTTTTCACGAAATTAAACTGTCACGGATTCACTTCTGAATTTGTTTTTAAGTTCAAATTCTTTGCACTGTTAATAATTTCACTGATTTTCCACTGAACCGCGGCTGCGCCAATTACGTGCATGGCATGTAAGACTTAATAAAAAAAACATTTATTTATTCAACTTTTAACATTTATTTAATCTACATTGTTGTGAGATCGTTAAAAGTTAGAAAATTTCCGAATGGTAGCTTTCAAATAGTTTGTAATTAAATTTACACTTTTGTGGTTTTTACAAAAGTTTTATTGATTACCCTAAGCAGACTAAAGTTAAACTTTTGGTTCATAATTATTTTAATTGCACGAAATTTCAGAAACTCTTTTGTCAAACTCTCAAATTCTATCTTTGAATTTTTCTAAATTAAGTCCAACTAGATTTTTTTGTAAATATTTCTAAATTTCTAAATTGTGAATTGTTGTGAGACTTTAATCTGAAACGAACATGCATAAACCATTGTCCAATCTGAAATAAAAATTATGCTATTCAATTGAATGAATACATAAATAAAAATTTAAATTCAATACAAAAGAAATGGGAATAGGCAAAACCAACAAAAATTTATCACTTTGTACTCGGTGAGGTTAGGGGTAGTAACCTCACCCCTCACCGTTACATAGAAATTGTCCCATCACCTTACACACCACGGCTATCTACTCCTGCTAGCTCAGCAGGGTGGCGTGGGGTTTGGTGAGAGGTGAATAGGACTTTGTTTTAGCCGTATAAAAGAGGGAAAGGAGGCTGGTATAACCCTGTTAGGTTATAAAATTCGGGACAAGAAATGGTTCACGGACTACTAATCACGATGAAGAATACACAAGTGCTTCACCCTCTGAGTCTGCCATGTGACTCAGGGTTGAAACCAAATTGGACGGAGGGAGAAAACTTAGCTACCCTAGCCTAACATTACAACACTAACGCAGAACATAATAAGAATGTAAAAAAAATGAAAAATAAAATAATATCCACTTACCTGATAATTTTTGGTCTCCTTGCAGCTACGCACCAAAACACACAAAAAAAAAACACAATCACCTACCTATCAATTTACCTCACAGATTCGCAACCACTAACTAATGAACTTTTATTCAAAACAAACAATTCTTTTTCCTGTTCTTTTTATTTCTTCGTTAGTTTTACACAAAAAAAAAAAAAAAAAAATATTGAACAACACTTTGACTTAAATCACTAACTGTTTTTTTAATTTTCCAAACAAACACGACAACAAAAAAAAAAAACAACAATAAAAACAAAAAATTCAAAATAAACCGAAAAACACTTTCCTTCACTTTTTTTTTAAATATTTTCTGGAATGTTGAAATATCCTGGTGGTGTGTACTAGATCAGGTTTTCAGTTGTTGATACTATAGTTCTTGGTGGCGGTTCCGTAGCCCTGCTTTGGTGTACACTATGGTGTACACTTGTCTTCTAGGATGTACATTTTCCTTAGCATTTCTATGTCTGTACACTACAACTGCCAATCCCAATACGAATAGTGCTAGCACTCCCGTTGACACATAATGGCTTACGTGGTGAATGCTTCCTTCCAACCAATCTTCCTGTCCTTTCAAATTCTCCACCGTCTGTTGCAGCCCTGAGATCTCTTCATCCACTTCGTTAGAGCTCACCATAACATTTTGTACTGCTATTTCCTGCGACAGATTGAACATGGGCATAAAAACCATCTTCTCCGTTGTCACAAAGGTTTCCTGACTGGAAATCAGAAGCGTCTTTCCCCTCAACGTACATCCTTGAGCTATGGTAAGAATGCCGCTACCCCGTAAAGTCACTGGCTGAATCTGCCGTTGGCAATGTATATCGAAAACTGTTTCCTTTTGAAGCACAATAATCCACCGATTATTCCCCAGTTGATGAAGAAAGGTCATTGGCAACACTGACTTAATTTGGCACTGTTTAGGTGGAACTTCAGCATGGGTTAACAGCGCCACTTCACAATGACCTTCCTCGGACTATACAATGGGCCCTCTAAGGTACATACTATTGACCTCTCTTCCCAGGTTTTACACAACCTCCACGCCTCTCCAGATATAGGGTGATACCATGTCCGGTGTGTATTTACCAGAACGTACCTGAAGTCAGGCTCAATAAAAACAAACTTATCTCCATGCTTAGTAGGAACTGGAATCACATTAAAAGCTTGGAACTCATCCTGTACATATAGTTACAAAAAAAAAAACTTGTTGATTCTTTCCCTCCAATTGAAAGAAGGCAAAAACGAATAACCTTTAAGTTTTAAAAAAAAAAAAATTATCGACAATTTATATTTATTTGCAGGTAACTAAAATTATAACAAAATTTACTAACTCAATTTTAACACAAGAAACTGAATGCCCGCAATAAAGTATTGGCGAGGTTTTCATACAATTTTTCTGCTGATCGACCAAAAAAGAAAAAATTATTTTCCACATTGACCAATCAACCGAAAAACGCATTCTTACCCCCTCCAATACTTCATTGGTTATTAGCGATTATGCAAAAATTGCAAATATTCAGCACGTTTTCGTTCAATGTATAAACATATGAACTGCTTTGCCCACAAAACAACAAAAAAAAAACTAAATTCAATTTGGATTCAATTAGCCGCAGGTGAATAAACGCTAAAGAAAACCAACAAAGAAAATTAAAAGTATTGTACACACGCTTGACAAAGATCGCGTGTGCAACAACAAAAAGAGAAAAATGTATTTACGTTTTTTTACTGAAACTTGAGCACACACTTTGATGTGCAGAAATAAATTCATAAATTAAACGTAAATGAAAATATGATTCGTATGGGCACGCGCCACAATACATAGAATTTTACGTTAATTTGTTGTACAACCAAATTTGATACAACTCAACTAACGTAATTAGAATGGTAACTGCATCCGGACATTGTCATGGGGATTTTTATTTGTTTTTAAAAAAAAAAATATCTTCAAAAGTGGGATGCAGTTTTCTTGGGAATTAGGTATATTTTGTAACGGGGATGACAAACGCCCGTTACAATTCTTTGGAATGTTCCTTGTGAATTTTTGATGCCAAATGGCATTCTTAGAAACTCGTAATGACCGTAATCTGTGCTGAAAGCTGTCTTATGCCTGTCTTCTGGGTGTACTTCTATCTGATGGTGTCCACTAGCCATATCTAGTTTTGTAACGGTGAGATTCGTAATTTTGATTAATCCGCAGTTTACTTCTGCACTCTTCGAATGTGTGCCCTGTTGTGGTTTTGCAGAAAGAGCAGTATTAGTTTTGTCTGTTAATTGTGTAATTTTGGTTCGGGGGTCATCTATACTGTTGTACCATTCCTACTGGTCTTTCCTGATAGCTTGTTGTACTCATTTGTGGTTGCTTTGTATGTTGCCTATATGTTTGGTGTTTTTCTTGCCTATGAGGCGTAAATCCATTCATTTGTTGTTGGTTACTGTTTTCATATCGTATGTTTTCGTATATATTCCTTGTTGGCGTTGTATTGTATTGCGCTGGGCTTGTGCTATACCTTGGATTGTACTGGCTGGTGAATGGTTGCCTATATATTCTAAACTGTGGGCTGTTTTGCTCTCTCATTCTCGACCTGCACACATCGTATGTGTGCTTCGGTTTTTGGCAGTAGTTGCATATCACCTGTGTAATTTTCCTTGGTGTCTGGTGGTCCATGGCCAGCCCTCCTTGTGTTGGTTGTATCATCGTGATCCCAGTAGTCATCTCTAGCATTCGCTCTGTATCTTCTGTGATGTTTATTATTTCATCCACATCTTTTAATATGATTGTGGCGATTTTTTCCTTTACTATTGTGTTATTTAAACCTCTTTTAAATGACTGTATTGCTGTCTTATATAAATGTTGCGAGTACGTCTCATCCATTGCTTCTATTTTGTATTTGGGCTTGTAGTCAGACTTATAATTCTCTAATGTTTCTATCATTCTGTATCCAAAATCCCTGATGGTCTCGCCGTACGACTGTTTTATTTCTATGAACTTCCTTTCGAGTTCATTTAATGTGAATACTTTCGTGTACATGTTGCTCAATACTGTTCTTAATGTCTCATAATCGTTAATTTTCCAACTTGATATTCTTGTATACGCGCTTCCTGCTAATCTGTATTTTATTAGATGGGCAAACATTTTCTTCTCCTCCGCGCTTGTGAGTGCGCTGTAAATGCTGTCTGCCATACCCAGGAATCTTGACAAGCTGTTTGTCACATTCTTTCCTTCTTCACCGCTGAATTCCGGCACTGATGTGGTTATACTTTGTTGGATTTCTTTCATATTTACCATTTTGTGTGTGATTTCTACTTTATCTTCCTATTGAGGTTTGGATGTTATACTTTTTACTTAAACCATCCCCTTAAGTAAAAGACGTTAATAAATGCTAATAATTTTATTTTAATCACGGAGCACCCAATACATGAAGGATCTGCCCCAACGTAGAATCCAGGTAGGGCAAGAAGAACCTTGGATGCTCGCGCAGGTAACGCAGTAGTCTGGTTATCTCCAATTCCGAAGCGGAAGAAGAACCCGTGAAGAAACCCATGTTCTCCACCACGAATCTGGTAAGTGTATCCACCAACTCCATGCAGGCCGCCGTATCACTGTCTATGGGCTCCTCATCCGCAAACATATCCAAATTTTTGGCTTCTCCAAACATCTCAGCAAGTTTTAAAAAAATTTTTGTTTAATGAGTGGTCTAGCACACAAACAGTTATGTTCAAAATACATATTCGCGAAAACATTTATATGAATCCAAATTCCATATTAATAAACAAATTCCAAATTAATAAACAAATTCCATATTAATAAACAAGTTACATATTAATAAACAAATTCCATATTAATAAACAAATTACATATTAATAAACAAAGTCCATATTAATAAACAAATTACATAGTGGTAAACAAATTAACAAACAAAACCCTAACCTCCAGTACAAAAACACAAAATATTTGAGGAAATCAGAATTTCAGGCATCAAAAACTGCACCTAACTATAAAAGCAGAAATCAAATCTCAATCCAACTATCCCACTAAATTTTCCCTACATAAAACCCAGTTTACAATAATCTAATTGGATTATAATCAAAATTTTAAGACAAAAATGGAAAAATTGTAAAATTAATCTTAGTCGAAGAAGATTATCAATATAGTATCGATAACGATAGAAATAAGTAAGTTTTTCTTCGCTTGGACTTACCTAACACCAAGTAAGGAACAACTTATCAAAAATATATAATTACTAACCCCATAGTTAAGAACATTAATATTAAGAATCAAAGTATTGTTTAGAAATAGTTAATTTACCATACAACTTAACCCGAATATATAACACAAATTGTCAAAATATTGTAACTAGTTTTAAGAATACATAGTCAAACATAAGGTAACCAAAAGTACAGCTAGATGAAACACAAGCAACTTGAAGAAGCAGTAACTACAACAACCAACACAACAATCCACAGAACATCCCCAGATTTCGAGTCAAATTTGTACGGTTTTCTCAGTATTCACAACAAAAGTATTAACAGTATACAGACGAGTTTCCAGTTACAAATTACCAAGAACATATCAATGAAAGATTAGCCATGAGGGATGAACAACAACAGACAGAGTTGGAATTCAACAAACAAAACATTAACATTTATCCCAGAAAGTTGATTCTATAAGTGATGAGAAACTACAACATCACGATAAAAGTTCAACATTTGTTAACCGGCTGAAGTATCAAAAACATTGGACGATTCAATCTAATCAAATGAAGGCGACCAGACAATTGCGACCAGACAAAGCAATAAACATCATCCAGCTCTCAAAAGAAACAAACAGAAATTCTACAGAATACTATAAGAAAGAAGTATATTGATGAAGCAGACATTTCCATTCACACCAGTGATTAGAGCCGCCAATAAGGAAATCAATATTAATCCAAAAAGCAGCTATCATCCAAACACTGAAGTGCCGAAAAACCGTGAATAAAGTTCAGAAGTTCCCTAACCATGATATTCCAAATACTGTAAAATCAAAAACCGTATTTCCTGAAGCGATATGGAAAATTCAACATGCAGAAAATCCAAAAAACTTCGAGATGCTGTAAAACTAAATCAAAAGTTCCAGAATGTTGTAAAGCTGAAGTACAGATAGCAATACAGATAGCATAAACATATGAAGACATATATATATATGTAAGAAATTTTCAATATGAAAATTCCTCTTAGAGGGGGAAGGTGTTGTGCACTGTACGTTGTTCGTAGTCCAAGTAAGATTGCAGGAAGAACATTAGTCCAATCTGTTCGATTGTAGCACATAATGGCAGACTTAATTACACGGTGCCAACGCTCGATCATGCCATTACATTTTGGATTGTAACTAGTTGTTCTCCTTCGTTCAAAACCAAGTAAATTAGCCAGTTCGTGAAAAAGTTGTGATTCGAATTGCGTGCTTTGGTCCGTGACAATGGACTCTGGCACACCAAAGCGAGCTATCCAATGAGAGTAGACAGCGAAAGCGACGGTAGCAGCAGTTATATCAGGAACTGGAACCGCCTCGGGCCAGCGGGTGTATCTACCAATCAATGTGACGCAATACCGCTAATTATCAGAAACTGGTAAGGGACCAATGATGTCGAGGTGAATATTTGAATTTATATGTACTAAGTGGAGATTTAGTGTGTCGAGAGACTTTAGGCTTTTGGCAAGCCACTGTTGTGCCATGGAGGTAATTTCGGTACTTTTGATTGATTTATCACAATACACCTCTCCATAAATTTCTTCCGTATTGTTGATTAGTAATTTATAATTGAATAGGACATTGCGATTTTTTGACATAATGGTCTTTTATACATAAGGTGTTGTGCCATCCAACGCATCTCAGTCTCAACCTGAAATAAAACCTGAAAAAAAGCATGCATATGCGTGCACGCCATAGAAATAAATAACATAAAATAAGATTGAAAACTATGTCATATTTAAAAAATGGAAACATTTACAAAAAAAATTTAATAAACACAAAAATAAAATGGAACATAAATACAAAATAATGAGAATAGGTTAAAAAACCTAAAAGTAAGCAAAGATACTACATAATTACAATAACAAAATAACACACTTTGGTAACACAGAAAGAAAAACAAACAAATTTGCATAATAATTACAATAACAAATTGGCACGTTTCGTTTAACACAGAAAAATAAAGTAAAGAATTTGACACCAATAATCTTTGCGCCTGAAAGTAGTCTAAGTAAAAAAATTACATACAAATAAAAGAAAAAACTTAATTTCTTTTTTGAAATGCCATTTAGGGGAATTAAAATAAATAATGTATGACATTGAAAAAATATTAACATTGAAAATATTTCCGTAAATATTTTATATATATAAAATTTGTAAAGTTCCGCGTGTTAAACAAAAAAAGATTTCCGCATCTTCAACAAAAAGATTTCCGCAGCAAATAATAATCAAAAATCAACTAAAGTTTTAAAAACTGAATTCAACAATCCGCAGTATTTGGTAAGTATAAATAACACAAAATACTAACATCTGGGTACCGGTGAGATTGAGTAATTGTGGAAGAAAGAAATATGGCAGTATTTATACCCGCTGAATAATCTTTCACACTTATAAGATCTCATCTTTCTCACAACTAACATTTAAACTCTCCACGATTAAATATATCACTTGGGTCATAGCCCCTACCAGCGGTAAGCGCCAAGTGACTATACAAGCTCCAAACCATCGTCCCCATATAACTACATTAAATCTATATTAAGTCAAGCTAACCACCGACGTATCCCATTCCCGGAATTTGTCATACACACACGAAGTACAATTAACTGGACATAATAATTACCCGGTACATATAACAAAGAATTCCCAAACACCTATAAACATAACAAAGCATTACTATAAATACCTAAAATATTGACACTGTAGGCTAACCCATTTCAGATAAAATACAAAATCCCATCACGATAAAATACAACAGAATCAATATCAGATAAAAACACAAAATACCAGTGACCGGGAGGATAAAGTCTTCGGATACCACTTCACAGTCTTGTTTGAACGTAATAGTTCCTATATCTCTCAATTCGATTATTTGTTCTTCCTTTCCACACTTGATTTTCAGTCGCATATTGTTACTGCTGGTGTACAACCAGGAATTACTGTTCACTAGCTTGGTTAAGGAATTCTTGTAGTTAGTTCTAGTTACTGCACATTTTGGTGTGTTGTGGAACGGGTTGTCAAAAAGATTTAATAAACAATTGTTCCCTTTATTCGTGATTATAGGGGAGTTACTTTCGCTTACTAGTGCGGTTTTTCTGGAGTTTATGAGGACTCTGATACACTTATTGTGTTGTTCATGGGTTAATATGGTGAATTGACTTCTCTCTGAGTTAGCTGCTAATAGTTCGTCTTGGATAATATAAGACTATTGGGTATTGTTAATTACCAAAGGTGTTAGATGAACTTAATACAATTTGAATTCTTCTTTGATTGGGGACGGGATATCTATTTTCACTACAACTCTACCTTCAGTTTCAACTGCATCTAACTTCGTTAGCTGACTAAGGTGCTGCTCATTCAATTTAGACTTATCTAAGGAGTTACTGCTAAGGTTTGTTATTATTTCCATTGTTTCTTTATACGACACAAGAAGGAGGTGTAGCTTTTTGTTTTGGATGCTACCTAGAATATTCAGTGTTTGATCTTGGTTTTTGTTGATTACTAGGCACTTGACTAAAATTAAATTAGAGATTTCTGTGAATTTCTCGGTTAGTAGTATGCAGTTCGTTCTGTTACTCAACTCTCTCCATTTACTTGTTTGTTCTTCAATTAAAATGTTGATATCGTCCTGCATTACCTTAACTTGTGTTGAGATTTCCAGTAAGGGTTTAGATAACGTATCAAAATTTGATTTGACTACGGCTACCTGTTCTTTTACTAATTTGAATACAGTTTCAGTGTTACTGTGTAAATCTGCTAGTTCGTTGAAAATCTTCTCTGAGTCTTCGTTGTCCATCGTACCAAATAAGAATTTTGATGCCGACCCTACGAAATCGAACAGTGATCTCTTATTTCGGTTCGAGAAATGATGTATGGCTTGTTCGGCTCTCGTTATATCCTCAAGTTCGGACTTCAGTTCCTCAAGCATGATGCCACAGGTGTGATTGTTTTCTACATCTCTTATCATTGCACATAATGCTTTGGCCTTCAATCTGCACTGTTCCAGACTCCTGATCGTGTTTGAAAAATGAGGAGGATAAAATGAGGTTAAGAGTGTAAATGTACTCTTGTAGAATCTCATTTCTTCAAGTTCCTCAAAGAAAATCCCGACACTCTTAAGCTGCTTAATTTCCACGTTTGATGTGGTGCTGGCTGTGTTCACGACGCTGTTCCAGACGATTAGGATTGATAAAGCGAATTTGATTGGGTACATTTTCCCTACTTTCCTCTTTTTTCTTTATTGGAAAAACAAAATTTTGTCGAGTTAAAACCTGATAAGGAGAAAAAAAAACGAACTCATAAGATGTGTTGTGTCAATGGTTTGATATGGGGGTTTTTGGTTTTCTGATATAAACGATAAAGGACAAAAACTCTAAAAGCTCTGCTTGGTTAGCATATCTCGTGTCGCCTTGTGTGAGATGAATTAGGTGGACATACGCACGGAACGGAATGAGAGAAAACTGAAAGCTTTTTTTTTATAATTTCAGAATTACTCGTCTTGAGACTAACTCAAGACTCACCTATCTCGTCTGAGATTAGGCTCTGTTGGTTGATTGACAAATGATTCTTTTAAAATTTTTTTTTATTTTTTTTTATTTAGAATTGGCTATGTCCTGCCTTGCCTCGGCTGCCTTCATTTCTGCGATCATCTCTGAGATCTCTCGCTGTCTCTGGAAGCAATCCTCTACTTTCTCCCTTGACCATTCTGGTTCTTGATATGGTATTGCTTCTAAAATCTCCCAGATGGGGTCATTTTTCCCTATCGTCCCGAATACTGCGGTATCGGCTCTTATCGATTTCGGTATTCTCTTCTTTCTTCCGAACACGCCGTTGTTTTGTTTACGCATTTTCTAGAAAAACAAAAAATGGTTACTCTACTGTAAAATTCTTCGCAATGTGGTTGACTGGGTGCGATTTAACAAAAAAACTTAAGGTGCATTTTACTGAAGTTTTTATTGATTAATTCCTACATGGTTTCTACTGTTTAATTTACATTCTATGACTCTGCTGGTTTTGATTGCTCTCTCTTCTCGTCCCTCTTCCCCCTGTTCTGATTATTCAGTTCTCGTATTTTTGATTTCACTTCTACCAGCTTGGCCTCTAATGGTAGTCTCTTCCTACCCGTGGTGATTTGGAGGATCCTGATGAGGTTGTATTTCTCCATCTTGAGATTCTTCATTAATCCTCCACCTCTTCTCTTCTCTTAAGGCATTGTTGGGCTTCCCCTGGTGCAGTTTGGTGGTGGGAGTTCCCTTATCTTCCTGTATTCTTCGATGGTAATAGCTGTTCGGAGGGAAGGTACAAAGTTTGTTAATCCCTTTTTAACCTGTTGTTGTGGATGTTCTTCTCCCTTCCTCTTATATCGACTAAGGTGTTAGTAGGGGACAATGTTCTAATAACGGTGAACGGACCAACCCAAATTGGGTCTTGTTTAGTTTTTCTCATTTCGTTGCGGAGCCATACTAGGTCTCCTGTGTTTACTTGAAAACACGTTGTGTTTTTATCGTACATTTCTTTTGCTTTCTCTTTCTTTTTAAGTATGTTCAAACGGGCTATGTGATGGGCTAGTCGCAAACGAGCTTTCAGTTCGCTGACGTAGTCATCATAGTTATAAACTGGTTCTGGTTCTTTCTTTACTGCAGTAGGCACTATGGCTGGACGACCGAACAATAATTCGTAGGGTGTGAAATTCGTACTGCAATGAGGTGTTGTGTTGTACACAAACATTGCGAACCATTTCATCCCAATTACTGTGGTCTGCGTCTGCGAAATTCCGCAGGTATTCTTTTAGTGTGCCATGGGATCTTTCGAGAGCACCATTTGTTTGCGGGTGAAAACTCGTAGTTGTCAAGTGTTTTATTTTTAATAACTTGCAAATGTTTTCGAATAGGTTACTCATGAAATTTGATCCCATGTCTGTTAGGATCTTTTCTGGTGCTCCTAATTTCGTTATATACTGTTCACACAATGCTTTTGCTACTGTATGAGCCTTCTCATCTGGGAGGGGTATGGCACCAGAAAATTTGGTCAAATCATCCTGAAATGTTAGAATGTATTTGTTTCGTGCATCTGTTACTGGTAAAGAGCCAACTATATCTAGTGCTACTCGCTGAAAGGGGTATTCTGACGTGTTTGTCAATACCAGCGGAACTTTTGTCCTTTTACTGTCCTTATTCCGTTTGCATTTATTACACTTCCTAACATGGTTTTTTACATCACGCAGCTTACCAGGCCAATAGTATTCCATACGAATTCTTTTATAGGTCCTGAATACGCCTGCGTGATCACCTAATGGCAAATCATGTTTTCCCTTAGTATTTGGGCTTTGACACTCGGGTTTGTAATTATTTGAACACTTCTTTGGTTCATGTTATTTTCTTTCGGAATTAAATTACTTGAAGGTGTGTGGGTTTCTAACGACTGGTTGTATGGTAGGTTTGTGATCGCTGGGGTTGCCAGGAGTTTTGACTATGCTCTTGTGTTGACGCGCACGTCTTCTTTACGTATTCTGCTGAGTGCATCTGCACCTGTATTGGTTTTAGCTGGGACATGAACTACCGTGTAATCATATTCTGCCAGTTGTAATCTCCAATTTAGGATTCTCTTTGATGCGTTTTTTAGGTCACCGATTAAGGGTTTGTGGTCTGTTTTGATAACAAATTTTCGACCAAACAGATACGGCCTAAATATCTCGACTGCCCACTTTGTTGCAAGCATTTCCTTTTCGATGGTCGAGTAGTTCCTTTCTGCTATTTTGAGTGAACGACTAGCGTAGGCAATTGGTAAATCATTTCCTTCATGCATTTGGCTGAGGATAGCACCTACGCCGTAGTCGCTGGCGTCAGTCGTTAGGATGAATGTGCGATTGAAATCTGGATATTGGAGAATTGGTGGTGAAATAATTTTGTTCTTCAGATGATCAAATGCGATTTGGCTCTTTTCTGTCCATTTTATTCTTTTCTTGGTTAGTTGGTGCAGTGGTTCTGCTATTGTGGAGAAAGCCGGGACGAACTTTCTGTAGTAACTGGTTTTTAGTTTCGCGCGTGTTCCGTGGAACTGGAAAATTTATTATGGCTTCTACCGTTTTTGGATTTGGCTTAATGCCTTGTGGAGTAATTATATGTCCCAAATATTGGATTTCTTTACTCAAGAACTGACATTTTTCTGTCTGGATTTTCAAATTGCTTCTCCTAAGCGTTGAGAAAATGTCTCTCAATTTATTATTGTGGTCTCGCAAACTTCTACCATATATGATTACATCATCTAAATATACAAAACACTTCAGGCCCTGTTGTCCTAACAACACATTATTGATCATTCTCTGAAATATGCTTTGGGAATTTTTCATCCCGAAAGGCATTCTTAAGAATTCAAAATGGCCAAAATCTGTGCTAAATGCGGTTTTGTGCCTATCGAGTGGATCCATTTCTATTTGATGGTACCCGTTAGCCATATCTAGCGTGGAAAAGTATTGTGAGTGTCCTAACTGGTCAAAAATGTCGTTAATCAAAGGGAGAGGAAACGAATCTCCTATTGTAGCTTCGTTGACTCTACGAAAGTCTACTACTACTCTCCACTTTGGTTTCCCATGTCTGCAAACTCTCTGACTAACTCGATAATCGAGGTGAACTCTTCTATGTTTAAGTTTACGTCTAAGTTCGTAACAACTTGATTAATGATTAAATCTTCTCTGTCTTCGAGATATTGATTGTTTGATGGATAATGATCCAATTGAAAAATGTCGTAATGACTAAGATTAGTGAGTTTTGGAACAAAGTTCTCAATTATCACTTCATAAGGGTTTGTGTTAACTACGCTGACCTGTGCTCTCAGCTTTTTTGGTTGAATTAGACAGTTACCGATGAACACAGCTTGCATCAAATTTTCTGAATTGCATAGGTATGGATTATTTGTTGGGGTTTTTATTTGTACGATCACTTCTTCCCGTGGAGGTAGGCGTACGTTTGTTGGGTTGTTTAGGAACTTGATTCTGTTTCCTAAAATGTTCAATTCTGACGTGCTGTACAGAATATCTACTTTATTTCCGTTGAGGAAATCTCTACCGAGTATTCCATCTTGTTCGATTGGGAACTCGTTTTTAACCACATGAAATGTTTGTTTTATTCTGAGATGTGGTGTGATGTCTACTTGTGTGGACACACATCCAAAAGTGGTGGTGGCTTCTTTGCCTATCCCTCGTAGCAGGACTTTGCTACTCTGGTCTATCGCTTTAGAATTTTCTATCATTCTCTGCTTAATTAACGAAACCGAAGCACCAGGATCTATTAAGAGTATTGATTCACCGCTTGATGCTGAACTTGTGAACTTGTGTTTTGACACCAGATTGATTTGATACGAATTTAATATTTCGGGAATTTTGTGAACTTCAGCGATAGTTGTGAATGGTTCAACTGGTGGCCAAATCTCATCTGTTTCTGGTAAACTTTCTTGGATGGGATTTGCTTGTGGCGGTACAGAAATGACTTCGCCATTTACTGCGGCCTTTTCTTGAATATTGGAGGTAAAACTCAATTGTCTAACTGTTTCATTAGCTTTGGTGCTCTGTGGCAATGGATTTTTTTGGATTGGATTCGATTTTACTTCTGTAAATCTTCCTAGTTTATTTGTTTTGTTTTGTGGGGATGTTCCCACGTTAATTATTTTGTTTACTGGTGTTGTTCCCGTTTGATTTACTTTTTAATCGGGGGTGTTCCCGTTTGGTTTATTTTGTTAATCGGGGGTGTTCCCGCTTGGTTTACTTTGTTAATCGGGGGTGTTCCCGCTTGGTTTACTTTGTTAATCGGGGTGTTCCCGCTTGGTTTACTTTGTTAATCGGGGTGTTCCCGTTAGGTTTACTTTGTTAATCGGGAGTGTTCCCGCTTGGTTTAGAATGATTATTTCGGATGTCCGTTGTACGTTTCCTGATCGTTGATTATAGTCTTGATAATTTATAGGACTCGTCCGGACTACAGTTGATGCGGCTGTTGCTCGACGAGCCCATGCTCGTTTCCCTGTAGATCGCCCGGTTCTTCCCTTATCTCATTGTCTTCTATGTAGTTAATTCTTAGTTTTCTTAGATTTTGGTTTATCTGTTCTACACCACTGTTTCTTCTTGTCTGGGTTTTTAATGGATAGACTGATGTGAGATTTCTTTGTGTGTACTCTTCACTTTGGTTGTTACCCATAGGATTTCCTGGCTGAATTGTATTTGGACCTTGTCCGAATCCCCGTTGTCCTGATCTATAGGCCGGTTGGTATTCGTTTTGCATTGCCCTTGGTTGGAATGTGGTGTTTCGGGTGTAGTTCCCTCTTCTCGTCCTACATTCTTCTATCAAGTGCCCTGGTCTTTTGCAATAACTGCAGAATTGAATTGAAATTTGGTTTTTTTTGAGGCGGTGGTGAACTTATAGCATTCCTTTGCTATGTGACCTATTTTGTCACAAATTTGGCACTTTTGCTTATTGAATCCATTTACCTTATTTAAATCTTTCGCGTAACCCAATTGTCTCTCCAACCTATCTGCCATCACTATAAGCTCCCTTATGGGTGTCTCAGAAATCATTGTGAGGTGTGCCCTAATTATACCGTTACTTAAGCCTCGTATAAAGGCATCCCTCTCCAGTGTTTCCAAAAATAGCTTTGGAAGTAAGTTGTCTTCTCCTAACTTCGTTCGAACTCCTGCCTCATAATCTAAGGCGTAACCTTGTACTCGAGCACCAAACTCAGAGCAGTCTTCCGACGCACCCTGGCTGGCTGTGTACAATCTGTTGCTTAGGGATTCGATTGAATGCAAGGGTAGGAATTTATTGGTTATTATTTTGAGTAGTTCTTTTAAGGTTTTCACTTTTGCATCCCTGATAATTGTATATGCTTTGCCTCGTAGGCGCAGCTTAATTTCTTCTAATAAAGTCACCATTTGATCCACGTTTGCGAAATCAACTCTTTGGCTGATGGTGGTACATGCATCAATGAAATAATGCACCTCGCTACTGTCAACATCGTGTTGACCGTAGAAGATTGTTACTCTTCGTTCAACCAAAGTTTGAATTTCTACGTCTGTCATCACCATTTTTACTGATAACCTCTTGATTTTTCTATAATTAGGTTTTCTAAATGTTTCTAGTGGTTTCACTAGTGTTGCACCTGGGTCGCTATTTAGCCCACTTCTTGTTACCACTGGTATTGCACCTGGATCGCTATTAAGCCTACTTCTTGTTACGGCTTTATTTTCTGATTGCTCAATTTGCATTAACTATACCTTGTTTACACAAAACTAGTCTGTCCTAACACTTTTGCTTATTGATTTTAACTTAATAATTTGATTTCTTGTATTTAACTAACGGAAAAAAACAATTCCTATATATTTTCTGTTTTAACTGACAAAGAATTATAACGTTTGTCTTTCTTTTTATTTTTATAAACGATTCTGTTTATTACTAATGCCTCGAACGAAAACTTAGTCTACGGCGTCAATGTTATATGTTGTGACATTAACATTGGTCGTCCGTAAATTTACAACGGTTGTTTCTACTATAATTATCTTTACTACTAATGCCTCGAACGGAAGCTTTGTCTACAGCGCCAATGTTATATAAATATATATTATTGCTATATATTTATATATTAATACTTAACCTAATTTGCTACCGCCTAATTTTATGTTGAGACTAACTGTTTAATTTTTAATGAGAAACGAAATCTATTTGATATTGGTGGGGGCTATTACCGGAATTACAAATCTTTCGTTGAATGGAGAATGCCTATAAGGCACGTTGTTAGTTGAGCTAGTCGGATACTCTGATCACTTAGAGGTGAGAGAAACGTGTGCGAAGCACTTATATGTTCCCTCAACAATGTATTTCAGAGCCTGGTTGGTTAAAAGTTAGTTGGTTGAAATACTTACCAGGGTTATGGATTGGTGGTGAATTCTCTTCTGGATTTCTGGTTTGATTAAAATGCAATCTGGTGTAGATTAAATGTGTTTTTATTAATACTTTGACGAGTTGATGACTTGATTATTTTGAAATAGACTGCAGTTAATTCTTGAGATATAGATCAGTCTTTGTTGAGGTTTAAAAATACAAATCTTTTTCGATTACAAATTTTTGGACGTCAACGAACACAGACCTATATCAATAACTTCCCGCCACGTAGAACTAACAAAAGTTAGCTCACAACCTTTATTGAGTATTTCTAGCTCAGATGAGCTTATAAAATTAAACAGAGCGGAGCGTCTGTTATTAGTATTAGTACTACATACTCCACTTTAAGAGTTCAGTAAGTTCCTCCGAAAGGGGAGGATGAGAAGAATCAAATGGAAAATAAACTGAGGTAACGATCAGTTCAGTCCAAGCCTTACCATATTTAAAAGTGATGAGAACCGTTGAGAGATCAGTCAAACTGCATTCGTAAATAAGAGATAGACTGATATTACTAACAATATAAATGCAAACGGTTTTATTGACAGAATTCTTTGAAAAAATTCTACCATTAGGAATGTTTAGTTCACAAACAGAACCATTGAGAAGATAAGGTTCCTGAATAAAACATAAATCTGTATGCGATCCAACAAGCTACTTCCTTAATTCAAATGAAGCTGACTTGCTGTGGTGGAAGTTAATCTGTTTAATTTCAAGCATGGAAGTCATAATAACATACTAGAAAAAACTAGGTCCTGAGATAGGCAAATCTGATTATACTGATCCCAAAGCATTTCGGCCGAACGCAAATTTCTCGGGAAATGGAAGCATAATTTTTTTAATAAATTTTTATCTTCTTTCGAAAATTGAATTCGCTTTTCTAAGATTATGTATTGTTTATTACACACGACGTTAAACTATTCTTTAATTTGTTTTCTTATTGGACATTGTTCTGGATCAGAATCTAAATTCCCCAATTCAAATTTCGTGTCGTGGAAGTAGTCTCGACAATTGCCAATTGTGGTTTCAAAGAAACGTAATATTTTTTTTTTTGCTAATTTCGATAGAATATTTAAAGTCAATAGAGGTGATGATGTTTTTTCACATTATAGCCCCAAGAACCTAATACTGTCCTTTGGAAGCAGCCGCTTAAATTTGTTTCACTATATTATAGTTTTACTTAGGTAGAATAATCTGAAGTTCTGATTGTTGGAAGACAGTGCAAATTGGCGCCAAAAATATTGAAAGATTGATATTTCAGTAAACTTTTCACATTGTCAATCCATAGAAAAAGGAGGGATGCACGAAATTTATTTTCAGGAGAAATCAGAAAGGCCTTAATATTAATATAGCACTTGAAAGTTCATCTACTCCGTTATTCGGTGAGCCATTTTTTATTAAAGGCAAAGGGAACGCATGCCCTTCGCTACATGGTTTGAAGAATCTCATACTCCGAAGAACGTTTTAATCTCATTCTCTGAATTTCAATGAATGGCAGAGTAATTACATGTGATTCGCATTGTTTTTGGCACTATGTGAAAAAAGCTTTAGGCATCAAGCGATAACTCTTTTAGCTTCAAAGCCTAAATTTAAATAAGTTATTAAGCCACTATGTCGACTGCAAAATCTATCAATTTATTACGCGGCCACTCAGTTTTCTCATTACAATCAATCATTTCATAAAATAAAATTTTTTTACTCTTTTTCGAATGAAAAGACCCAACAGCAATTATGGTTCCAACTTCTTCGCTCTTCCACTAGAAGCGTCTTTGTAGCAAAGGAGCAATCACTTAGAGAATGTAAACAATACGTCAACCCCACCAACGCCTCAGCTTCCGTTCGACTTCACTAACTTCTTTTTCCAAATCTTACATGTTATTTTACAATAGAGCGATCACAGCTTTGATCCTATTCCATATTGCCAAATAGTAAAATTATTCGACAGCCTATAAATGTAGTCTGTATCCTATAGGAATTGTGTGAGTTTCATTAAAAAAAATAATCCTTCTCATCTTCATTAAAATCCCTGGAGTCAGGTTTTCACAAATTTACCAATTTTTTGGGGAAATTTGTCCCGGGAGTTCCCGGGAACAACCCTCTAGGCCCATCAGTCTGTCCTTAATATTTCTTAAAGCGTTAGAGAGGAATGTCGGCATATTTATTAGAGATAATTATTTATTTCATTCTCCACTCAGTAACATGCAACATGCGCTTATAGAGTAGGTAAGTCCTGTAAAACGGCTCTACATTAACTTGTCACTAGGATTGAAAGATCCCTCAATAATAAAGAGTTTCTTGTGGGTACTTTCCTGGACATTGCGGGAGGCTTTGATAGAACATCGTTTTTGACGATTACTAACGCCTGCTCCAATTTCGGTAGTGATCCCACCATTGTACGATGGATTGATTCTAAGCTCAAATCTCGCATTGTGGAGGTTGACTTTCATAATGCTTCATTCTCGGTCAAAGTTACCAAAAGTTGTCCTCTGGGTGGTGTGCTCTCACCCCTGTTACGGCTTTTGATGATTCACGATCTACTTGTGAAACTTCAGCAGTCAGGCTTTGTTGCTCACAGCTAGGCTGACGATCTTGTTATTACTGTCGCTGGAAAGCACCTGAATATGTTATCCGACTTAACGCAGAATGCCTTATGTACTGTGGAGTATTGGTGCGGTGGAAAGGATTTATACGTTAATCTTTCTAATACTGATTTGGTTCTATCTACCAGGCATCGAAATATTGATGGTTTAACTGTGCCCGTTCTTTTCGGGAGGCCGATTAAAATATCCGATCATGTTAAGCATTTAGGTGTCTTCTTGGACAGTAAACTTTCCTAGAATTTTCACCTTGAGTATAAACTTCAAAAATGATCTGCCATCTTTTGCCAGTGTAGGCGAGCCTTTTGGAAAACCTGGGGGTTAACTCCCAAAATGCTGTATTTGACATCTTATGCTTCCTTGGTTTGTTAGCCTGTGTTTAAACAAAAGGCTACAATTATTAAACTTAATGGTCTACAAATTATTACTTGTAGGGCCATTACAGGAGCTATGGCATCAACTCCCCTTCTTGCCATGGAATCAATTCTATTCTTTCCACAACCACATTCTTTTATTCTTTGCTCAGCTTGTTCTGCTGCGTTAAGGCTAAGGAGCATAGGGATGTGGAATATTCTTGGTTCAGTCGTGGGCCATAGAACAACTTTAAATGATTACGCATCATTAGTATCAGAAATTGATATGGTTAATGAAAGACTGATGTACGCTCTTTATACACTATGTTACAGATACAAACTTTGTTTTCTGTACAGACAGCTTTTCTATGCTGAATTCGCTGGATAATCCCTTGACTGTGTTAAAATTTGTTAAGGACTGTAATTACTTTATACATCTTCTCTGTTCAAGTAATAGAGTGACGATCATATGGGTTCCTGCCCATTGTGCCATTGAGGGCAATGATATTGCTGATTCTCTAGCAAAAGCCAGGGCTGGGTTTAAATTTATCGGTCCCGAACCAGTTCCTTCCTTACCATTTAACTTTGTTAAGATGGCGATTAAAAATTGCGCTATAAGTGAATTAAAACCGCAATGGATTGCTACTGGTGGCTGCTGCATTGCCAAACTTTTTTAGTGGACCTTAACTTGAGGGTCGCCACTAGGTTTGCTTTATCTCTCAACAAAAACCAGTTGAGAGTCTTGATTGCAACTCTTACTGGTCACGGCCAGTTTAAAGTACATCTTAAGGATGGGAGATTGCCTTGAAGACGAATCAACGGAGTTAGGTTGCAATTATTTGACTATAGGTCTATTGCTGAAGATCGGCTGTCTTCCTTGACTTCGCCTAACCTGCTTCAGTACAGTAGAATCACTGGTTTGCACCATGAGCCCTTCGTGGCATATGAGTGCGGAACCTCGGGTGGTTCCAAGCAGTATTTTAATAATAATAAAAATGCCATTTTAGGGGTCTGCATTGATAATTTTAAAACTAATTGTAATTAAAATTTAAGTTTACAATTCTACAAAATTTCAGAACCGAAATTCTAGCTTCTAATCTAAAGTGATAGAATCTTGAAATGCCTAACATATATTTTTAGATTAAAGTTTAAAAATTGAAGAGATTCATTTTGTGATTTCAGAGACGGAATTTAATATTTTAAGCGAAAATTTTAGTGATAAAAAAAATCGATATAATTTCTTGCAATTTGCTAGAAAACGCACTTGTAATATTCAAAACTTAAGTTTTTATTTTCGAGAAGTTTTATTCTACCAGTTTTCACTGCTACAGTTTTACTTCTTAAAATAATTTTGTTTTAGTGATTATCTTAATCACACTAAAATTGGCGTTTATTATCTATACTGCGCTAATCGCGACGCGAATAACAACATTGAAGAATAAAAAAATTATCATAGTATTATAACAGATGTAAAAATTTTATTGCTCTGGTGTTAAACACTAAAACTAAAATGGAATATAATACTAACATTCAAAAAGATGGAATAAATATTTTTAAATAATCTGAGCTTACGTATTTTCTTAGTATTTGGATAAATTTATAGAATATTCTTCGAGTGCAAATTGTGGAGTGTATTTCATTGGAGAACCGTAATAAGTTTATTGCAAAATTTTCTTGTTATTTATAAAATTAAACAAAATTAAGGGACAAATGCTACATTACTTAAAAAAATATTTGAATATCACATGTTTTACCTGATTTGTTACCGTATACAATGAAAAACAGTCCATCTTTAAGCAAATAGAATAAAATATTAATCATTTCATAGGTATAGGTGTATAATATATAGAAAAAAAAACTATTTTGTATTTAATTTGATTTTAAATATTTTAATAATATTTTGTATAAAATATACATACATACATACATACATATACGTCATAATTTTTTAGTGTATAAATACTTTAAAATTGGAACCAAAATTAAATTAAATTATAAAAAAGTGCCAAAAATGAACTGGATCTATTGATCCTTTTGCCATTTTTTCCTTTATTAAAATTAGGACAGAATAAGACATTTTAATTTTTTTTTGTAAATGTCAATCCTTTATACATGTTACTTTTAAGAACATAAACTATTTAAATTGTATTAAACATAATAATAAAAAACTGTATACAAATATTTTTGTTTTATGTTTTAATCCTTAAACCTAAATTCTATTTTAATTTAGAGAATGCATTAATTATCCGTTCAAACTCCAAATTCATATTCCCCATCAGGCTAAGTATCTGGTGTTTCGTATCTATAATTTCAATACTTTCAGTGTACGCATTATAACGGACAACAAATGGGCGGGGAATTGTACTGGCATATTTGCTGTAAACCACAAAAAAAAAAAGATTATTCGATTGTCAAAAATAAATTCAAAAAATATATAACATGCTTACATCATTTTAATTTTGGCATCCTCAAAACTGTCGGCCACATAATAAATCGGTTGGTATTCCGTAATCGGATATTTTTGTAGACCAGTCTTTTCCGGTTCGAATTCACGCAACTCGGGCTTATCGGTCAAACAGTATTGTAGTTCACCGAATGATGATAAAAGTCCAGCGCCGAACGCTTTAATTTGTCCATCCTGTCGACACAAACCAAATTCAACGGTAAACCAAAAACATGTGGCCAATTTCTCGATAAAATCATCAGGCGCGCCCAACGAGGCTAAACCAATTTCTTGGGCAAATTGTGCAAATGCTGGATCGGCGAATAAGGGGGCATGCCCTAATAACTCGTGGCATACATCTGGTTCGGGTGTATAAAGTGGTTTACTCGAATGACGAATATATTGTGTTGAGTGAAACACTCTGAATGCCAAACCGGCTAAAAAGTCACGCGACGATAATAGCCCGGCAACTGGACGCAACGTAAATCCAGTACAATCTTTTAAGAATTTTGAAACATCTTCCATCTGTGGTATATTGTCCGCCCGATAACCACAATTATCAATCAACAGCGGAAATACGTGATTATGTTCATGACATGCATGTGTCGGATACAATTTCGTTACATTATTGAATACAACTCGCCACGTTTCAACCTCTTCGACCGTGTAATCAACATGTGGCAACGGTTGTCCATGCTTATAGTTGTAGGCAAGATCGGCAAAATACTTACGACGTTCACGATACGTTGGATCTGTGAACCCAGGATGATCAGAATCTAATTCAGCGCCATACGATAAAATTTGATTGGCAAATCGATCCAATTCACGTATACGCCGTGGAAACCATGGTACAGCCTGCGTATTATCTTTGTAATCGCGTGAAATTACATTAAAATATTGACACCTTTCTTTAAGTTCTTCAATCGCGCCGCCCAAATCGCCAGCATTTGTGTCCGCCTCCAAGTAGAATTCATAGCCGGGAAATCGTTTTGATGAGCGTGATTCAATGTGCGATAGGTTTACTGAATGAGCTTCAAAAATTTTGAGGGCTTTCGCTAGAGCACCGGCCTCATCGATTTTGGGCGAGAAAATAATGTTCGTTCCTTGCGCTTCAGTTGGATCAACCGCCTCAATTATGTATGATCCATCCCCAAGGGTTGGCTGTGAAGAAATAAAAAGAAAATAAAGATTATTAAAATAAAATTGATTTCATTTTGAATTATGTTGATTTGGATTTGATTGCACAATAAGCATAATCAGTAAGGATAAACGACCGTTAGGTATTCTCAGGGTTAGACCACTTGCTAATCATCGACATTGGAGAAAAAAGAGCGCCAAACTGGAGAAAGACAATACTCTAAATAAACAAGGACTGGATACTAAAAAATCAAAGCTCCAATCATATGTTGAACCATTAAAACATCGGCGGGCCAAACTTTTAAAAATGATCAGATCCTATATTCAAAGTAGTCCGTCAAATAGAACTTATACTTTAAAATGTAAAAAGGCAAACAAAACCTTGGCATAACATTTAACGTCGTCAAGAAAACAAAAACGTCTATTTTGAGCTAAAGGAAATGTGTACACTTCGATATCACTCCATATAGAAGGATATAGTTAATTAGGATGTAAAAATTGAACTGGATAGTATCGAGAAACTTGGTGAAATACGAAAAATGACCATTCCAATATTAGGTAGCTGTGTCGTCACTAATAGTGAGGAAAAATAACAAGATCAAAATTAGTATTGATCCGCCATAGGTGAATAGAAATATCCTAAGGCATTACTAATGCTAAAGCAATAGAAAGGGATTTTGGCAAATCCCGGCATTAGAAAAAAGGTAGAAATACTTAGCATTTGCAAAACCATGGGGAAGGTATATCCTTACGGTTAGCCCTACCGCTTCCGAGGTTCTACAGCAAGTTATGATTAGAAAATATTCGAAATATGGTATGTTCCATGGACGGTTACCCTAATTCACGCATCAACGGACGAGGAGCTTAAAATGACAAAGCATCAAGAAAAGTTGGCTCAAGCTAAACTAGGACAAGTGTAAATTTAATTTAACAACAGTTAAAGTTTTGGAGTACATAATATCAGAAGAAGCCATAAAATCAGATCAGAAAAAATCTTGGCTATTTTAAACATAAAGACACCATACAAAGTTTGTAAACTTTGAGAGCTTCTAAAAAAATACAGAATTTTTTGTGTTGTTATTCCTCCCCCCCCCCCCCCCCTTAAGAAATGAGGGGAGATTTCAAGCACAATAACAACAAGTATGAGATCAGCCATGTTTAGGTTGATTAAAAAATTTAAAATATTCGGGACAGTTAAAAACCAACATCGAGATCGTCCTGCATCAGTAAATATTCTCCAAAATCAAAAGCGAATACTTTCTCTTATTGAGGATTATCCTAGGACATCTATTCGAAAACTTTCTAGTGTTGCCCAAGTTTCCCGCACAAGTTCACATAAAATCATTGGAAATTTAAATTATCGTTAAATGTAAAAAGAGCTCAAGTGAATCGTCTTGCTTTTGTGCAAAACTTTTTGAAACACCTGACCCCGTTTTTACAGTGGTTTCGAATGGTAACCATATTCACCGGATTTAAACCCATGCTACAATTTTTGTTATGGAGCTATTTAAAAGATAACTGGTACACGTTAATAATCCACGAGATGTGTGTGAATTGGAAAATACGGTATGTGAAATTACGGATGAGGACAATGGGGACATAATCATCATGGGCGATATCGTGTTGTAACACTAAGCACGCCACTTAGAACACGCTTTTTGTAAAATAAAATTATTTTAGATTTTTATTATTTCGCCGTTGTGGGGAAATACCGTAAATTTTATCAGAAAAACACCTACTAGTATACACCCTTAGTAAAGACTAATATGTTCTTATTATTTGATATTAAAAAAGCCCTATACATGCCTCGAAAATACTCAGGAAAAAGCCTAGACGTATGTAGATGGTCTAGTTAAATACCTGCTTCAACATTGAGGGACTATAGAAGTGGGGTGGCTATGCTAAATGGGACAAATATCGGTAGAAAACCAGCATTCAATGCAGAGCAGGAAAAAAAATCAATGATCATCTCCTTCGTATGTCGAATACTTTTTATGGTTTACGCTCACCGAGTAGCGCCGCGTGTTGTTCGACTATACTGAACAAAACAGTATTCTGAACCGATTTAACAAAACAAAGCATTTAGCAGCGGAACAGTGGATTAAGCCTACGTAAGCCTGCACCTACAATACCAGCATCACTACACGAATACAGTCTATACCAAATTCAAATTTAAACCGGGACGAATTTTCAATTTCGATGAAACTAAAATTAGCACGGTTCAAAAGCCATTTAGAATTATTTATCCATGTTCCCATCTTTCACCATTTCTCAGTAAAGATGGCTCTCCTGGGGCAATCTATAGCTACTCTAAGAACTGATGGATAAATGATGAGCTTTTCATCGAGTGGTTGAATCATTTTATTAAATTTACTAGTCCAACTGACGAAAACACTTGCTGCACATAGCAATATTGTGGTAGTGTATTTACCACCGAATACGACACATCGCTTGCAGCCGCTATATGTAACATTTATGAAAACAAACACCTACTAGAAAACTACGTCATACGATTTAGCTGGTACTTTCAATCGAGCACACATAAGCGTCTCGACCCTTGAAAAAGGAATATCAAAATTTAAGAAATCTGCGAAGGAGGACTTTGTCGGCCACTCACATCACTGAAATTTGTCTAGGGTTGGATGAACCACCAAGATCTGATACAGGTTTGACTTAAAATATGTTTTCTCATTTCGTTTTTGATTAACTTCGTTTATTTCATTTCAGTTTCAGAAATAATTCCGATGAAGTCGTTTTCAGCAATTCTGATCAATACAACTTCGTCAACTACTCAAGTACAAACTTTATCCAAGGAGCTTTGTGCAAGTAAACAGTACGTTAGAATTGATGAAGTTTGTTCAACCAACAAATTAAAAATTTATAATAAATAGGGTGCAAAAAGAGATGGCCCTTTCAATTCTAACTAGCAATTAACATCAATTATTTTTACTGTAACTCTAGTAAAGGAATGCTTGGAAATCACTGACCAGTTCGACGACAAGTCACTTTCACATCATCTGATTCAGAGAGCGATGTTGATGATATTTTATGTGATGGTAACGATAAGGGGGTGTGGATCCATTTTAGGGTTAAAGATGAAATTGGCCTGTTTTGATCAGAGTTGAAGTACCCCACCTTGTGCACACAACTAGCAGTGCCTGCTAAGTAATATTGTTCATTGTCGACTTCCAGGCCAATTCAATTATCTCGCAATGGTCGTAATTCTAAACCATTTGTAGGATGCAGAGTAGAAGCACCCGGTTATAAAAAAAACCTAAAAGGTGTTTCGAAATTAACTCACAAAAATCGTGAAAGAAAAAATTAAAAGTAAAAAAAAAAATAACTCGAGAAACTAACCAAAATATTTGGATAAGTTAAGGCAAGTTTTCATAAGTTTCTGTAAAATTACGTCGAGTTATATTCAAAATTAGTAAAGTATTCAATTTAAGGTTATTAAACCGTTAAAAATTAATTTGGGATTTTTAATATGCCAAATTCCCCGAAAGTTTTATTTATATACAAACAATATACAAATTCTCTTATGCTCGTACATAGTTGGATGTATTTGCCATAAAAAAGGAGTAGGCCTAGTTTTGTATGTCACAGAGATTTTTGTTCGAGTAGAGAAGATATGATTTGTGTCGACGAGATTAGTGCAAATAGTATAGCATCCTTAGATACAGATGAACATTTTGTGCAAGTTGATAACATTTCGAATGACATTGCAGAATGGAGCATCCAATTCAAAATACTTAACAGATTCTGCTGGAAACGAATTGCTTAAAGTTTTAAGAAAATATGATTTTAACATTCCTATAAATATGAGAACATTAAAGAAGACACAAAAATCAGTAACATCATCTGACATAATTGCAATTGGTCAAGGCCTTTATTCGCACGTACAGGATTACAAAAATAGATCGAAAAGATTCTTTAAAGAAACCATATTGTGCCAATATATTTTTGAAACTATTTTTTGAAGAGGTTAGAGGTTTAGAAGAAAATGGAATAGGAAATAGTTAGTCATTTGCGATGTACCGGCACGGTCATTCATGTTGGGTAAGCTGCAACATTATAAAAATGTATGAACATTTTTTTTTCACTAATTATATTTTACGCTTTAGGTATCAAGTCTCACTCTGGTTATTTTAGCTGTACTAAGTGCGATATAAAATTCTGTATCTGAAATTAACCGAAGGGCCGATGGAAATTTCCGGAATAAATCTCAAATGGAGCATCATGTTCGAATAACTAACTCAATGGAGACACTAAAAATCGGACGTGAGTTAGTTTCCTATTGATTCCATGCACTGGATACTCCTTGGAGTTTCTGATAGATGTTATTATGCTTCATGAAGCAACGAAAAAAAACATTGTCTTTAAAAAAACAATTTTTTTTTTCTTTTTTTTTCATCATGGCCGCTGCCAAATAAGCACAGTTTGTTTCTCTAATGCTTTTTAAATTAAAATAAATAAGAAATATTAAAATAAATCTAAATATAAAGCTGTGAGTAGTGCATCAACATTAAATTTACTGAAAATCTATAATTTGGACCTAAAATTTTAATTAACCATGTGAATCTCGAATGGTTTCTTTTGTGATAAGTATACCGTTTAAAAAACATGCCATACATTGGTAATCAATATAACATTAATTCGAATTCAATTTTAGTCTGTAAAGTCTGTGAAATAAACATAAAGAATAATTTATCCTATCTAAAGTGTGATAGTTGTGAAAAAGTTGTTCATCCAAATTGTGTTAAATTACTTGGAAAACTAAAATAAAGTGGCAAATAAAGTGTGGTTATGTTCATCTGAGTGCAAGCAACTATTTAGTACAATTAACACACAAAGCTATACTCTGGTTCAGTCGGACAAACCACAAACACCACCAACAAAAGCGACTGATAAAACTAGTTCAAATAATATGAAAGCTAAAATTGATGCAATCTCTGCTACACTGGGAAAAATAAATCTAACGCAAAATCGAATGTTTGAACAGCTGCTTCAATTACAGGAAGACAACAAACAATTACAGCTAGAAAACAAAAAACTCAAAACAGAACTAATTAGTTACTCAACCGAGCAAAACCAATTAAGAAGGGAATTAAACCAACTAAAAGCTGAGGTTGATTTGCCTTTACAATTAAATAACCAGTGTAATCTTATAATTGCTGGACTCCCTCAGATTGAAAATAATGCCAAATACGAAAACACCGTCCATAATATTTGTGAAAAACTCGGGGCTGTCGACTTTATCAATCAAGTTAATAAAACCAAGCAATTAAATACAAAAAGAAAATATCCAGCTAAACAAAATAACACAGCAAACATTCTGTCAAATGAACACTCAAATCGTGCGCATCAAAACACCCCACTAATACTCATAAAATTTAAATCACTGGACACAAAAATACAATTCTTGGAAAAAAAAACATTTGGACCACTCTTCTACAATAAAACCACACATCAACTTAACAATATAGAAGATCACGAACAAAAACAAATTTTCTTCCGAGATCATCTAACATCTTATCAACATAGTCTTCATAAAGCATCATCCATATTTAAGGCATCACATAAATTTAAATATCTTTGGGTTAAAAACAATAACATATTGTATGTTAGAAGAGCCGATCAATCTAAAATTTATACAATAAAATCACTCAACAGTTTTCTTGACATCCAGAAAGACATCAACAAAACACAGATATAATTTGTTTATTTATTTTTTTAATTTTTTTATTATCACATTGAATTGATTTTTTGTTTATCTTTTATAACATTATTTTTTATTTTTTTTTAGTCAGCTGATAATGCATTCTGTTGAGGACATTGGAGTAAATATTATTTACAGTACAAGCCTACAAACAATTCATACCGATAAGGAATCTTTTAATATTCTATATTTAAATATGCGAAGCTTACACAATCAATTTGCTGATGTCCAGTTTCTCTTAACTACATTTCAACATGATATTCATGCTCTCATTTTGACGGAAACATGGCTTAACAAAAATGATGAACAATTTTTTGGCATACCGAATTATGAATTATTTTTCTCTCACCGAACCAGTGGTATGGCGGGTGGAACGTGCATATACATATTTACACTCCAAATATTCCGGAAATTTAATCTTTGATGAAGAATTCGAGGGAAGTAGTTATTTAGTTATAAGCATACTAAAATATAATTTTCAGTTGATCTCAATTTACAGATGGCAAAAGTCTAGTACACATAACTTTATTGCTAAGCTCGAACATTTACTCAATTCTTATCCAAAAAGTATAATAATTGGAGACTTTAATCTAAATTTAGCAGACAGTACAAATATCATAAAAAAATATCATGATTCAGTGTGTTCCTCCGGGTTTACTTTTCTAAATAACTTGGACCCACGGTATCCGACTAGAGTGTCAAATACGATTTCTACTTATATTGATCATATAATAACTGACATTCTGGATCACGAATACGAAATGGTACAACTGGATCCTTCTCTATCAGACCATAAGATGATTCTAGTAAAACAATTTACCAAAATTTCTAAAAAAAAAACCAATTCACCAAATTGATATCCTAAATTATGAAGAAATAGACAGAAGCAGTCTATGGCCCAATCTAAATAATTTTGATTGTTTCGATGATTTATCACATTCTATCTCTGATCTCATAGTGATCAATAAAACAACAAAAAAGTTTGTTCTTAAAAATCAAACGAAACCTTGGATAACTCCCTTTAATATTAACCTTATAAAAAAAAAAGAGAGAAGTTCTTTAAGTTAAAAATTAAACATCCACTTAACGAGTACATTGTAGCACAATATAAATATTTTAAATTTAAAGTTTCAGAAAACATTAAATCTGAAAAGAAAAACTGCTACAGCGCGAAACTAGAACAGTCTCTGTCGCAACCAAAGGTTTACTGGGATCATATCCGCGAAATTTTATTCAACCGAAAGACTAAAAGCACTCAAAGTGACTGGACTTTAGACATCGATGGGCATAAAATAACAGGAAACTATACGATAGCTAACCGTTTTAATACCTATTTTACACAAATTTCCAGTAGTTACTTTAATACGCCAATTTCTCCGTATATTTTAGACCTTAACTATACTGTCGAATCTCCAGTTGAATTCTTCGAAGTAACGGAAATAGAAATTAAAAATTATATAAGTGAATTAAACAGTAATTCTGCTGTTGGAATAGACTTGATACCTGCTAGGTTCATAAAAAAATATCAAGGAAAATTGATTCCTATTCTTGTCAAACTGACAAACAATGTATTGGCTACCGGAATATTTCCTTTCCTCATTGAAGCATGCTAAAGTTACACCAGTATTTAAGGAAGGAAACAAACTGACAATAAGTAATTATAGACCCATCTCGGTCTTGAATTCACTATCCAAAATTGTAGAAAAGGCAATCCTTAAACGAATAATACAATGCTTGGATTCCAATAATATCATCGACAATTGTCAATATGGGTTTACAAAGAAGTCTAATACTACTGCAGCCTGTATAAAACTTACAGATTTTGTCAGCAGATCTATAGATAAAAAATGTTACGTAGCCTGTGTATTTCTTGATGTTCGTAAAGCGTTTGATATGGTTAATCATTCAATACTTCTGCTAAAACTTAAAAAACTTGATTTATCACCTGTTTAATTAGCTCTATTTGAATCTTAATTAATTGGTAGAACCCAAAGTGTGATAGTATCTAATTCAAGCAGTATAGCTCAAATTACAAGAAGTGGAGTACCTCAGGGATCCATCTTAGGGCCCTTACTTTTTATTATTTTCATCAACGATATAGCAAAACTTAACCTAAATGGTGTAATCCAGTTATACGCTGACGATACTGTTATTAAATATGCAAGCATCTCTCTTAATCATATGTTTTTAGATATTCAGCATGATATGGACATTATTTACAATTGGTTCCAAAAAAATCGGTTAGTTCTCAACGTAGACAAAACTAAATATATATTATTCCAAAACAAACAAGTAGGGGAAAACGTGTTAGAGAACCTACACATAATCTACGACGGAAAATATATCGAGAGAGTAAAAAAATACAAATATTTAGGATTGATCATTGATTCCAATTTAAAATGGGATAGCCACATCGACCTTCTCGCTTCAAAAATAGTTCCATATATATTTACACTCAGGAAAATAAAAAAATATCTGTCACACAACAACCTTGATGTTGATTTATTACTCGTATATACATTCACACTTCACGTATCTGAACGCAGTTTGGAGTGGTTGCTCGAATAGTGGAAAAATTAATCAACTCTTTGTTCTACAAAAACGAGCCATCAAATACATAAATAATTTGCCAATACTGTATCCCACAATTCTTCTATTTAGAAATTTTAAAACATTTATCAGTATTCCTGCTCTTGGAAATTTTGAACTGATGTTAATTATCCACAAAATCATAAATAACACTATAAAACATAATTTTGAGCTAAGCCATGTTTCTGATAGACATAATTATCCTACTAGCAGAAGATCTCATCTCCAAGTTGACTTTTTTGCTACCGGAATGGGATTGAGTAATATCTTATACAGAGGTATTACAATATTCAATGACCTACCAAAAACTATAAAATATCAAACGAACTTCCTTAAATTCAAAAAAGAAATTATAGAATTTTTTCGTGAGTGAATTTTGGACCGGCTGTTTTTATAAATGTAATATAATGTTCAATCTGCTGATCCTATAATTGTTAATTTATTATATTATTGTAATTTATTAATTTAATATTTCTTAGTTAGTAATACATATGCATTCGAACTTAATAAAATACTGTAATGTTATTTTCCTTATTGTTTTAAATTACTTATATTGTATATACTATAAAATGGATAAGGATGTAAGTAATTTTAAGTACAAATAGATTTAAGGGTGGAGGGTTAATGATGAAAATTATAAATTATATATTTTGTTAAAATTACGCTGCTAACAACCAAAAGGCTAGAGCAGTTAAAAGAAAACAACATTTTCTGAAATAAATTTAAATAAAAAAATAAAAAAAAAATGCAATGGTTGTAATGAATGCTAATTTGAAAGAACTACGATAATGTTGCAAGAAAACAGAGGTGCTTGAATGAAAATGAGCATTGGAAAGCCACAGAATTCCGAATGTTCTTGTGTTACACAGGGTTACGGCTTTAAAAATATGTGATGTTAGCATGTGCCATCCGCATTTTGGATGATCAAAATAATTGTCACAGAAATAACGAATGTACTGAGGAACTTATAAAAGAATTTGTTGAACAATTCGATGGCAAAGAAAATATGTCGTACAATATTCATAGTTTATTGCATTTAGCGAATGAGGTGAACTCCTTTGTACACCTCGATATGTATAGTGCGTTTAAGTTCGGAAACTTTATGTAAATACTAAAAAAAAAAAAAAAAAAAATTGGTCAGCAAAGACGCAAACCAATCAATAAATTATAAAATTTACGTAAGCGATACATTTTAGTTGTGCTGTAGCGTTACGCTAGGCGAAGTCTTTTATAAAACAATTACTCAGTTTTCGTTACGCTTATGTTCCGTCTTCCTTGGAGGGATAGTATACATTAAAAAACCACATATCGGTTTATAAATTTGTCTACGCAACCATAGACAAATTTAAAAAATGATTCGCAAGTCCTGCAAGTCAATTTCCTCTTATTTTGTTTAGAAAAATTTTCAATCCTGCGATAAACAAAGCAAGCTAAAATTTTTTTCCTACGTGAATACTTTATTGTTTTTGTTATGATTTTTTATTGACGTTTAGAAATGTCTAAAATGACAAAATTATTTGGTTATACAAATAAAAAATGTCTCTAACACAGTGACATCGAACAAAAATTTCCCTGTGCGATTATTTGCAATCAAATTTATGTGAAAACGAAATAAAAAAAAAAAAAACCAAATAAATGAAAATTAATTGAACCAACTTAATGGAGATACGATCGCCTGGAAACGTCAGTGTTGTGAACATTGGTAAGTATTGTCAGATCATGTGAATATATTGTAATAGAAACAAAAATATAACAAAATACTAATGTCTTTTAAAACATTTGTGAATTTGAAAATCGCGACCACACGTTCAATTACAAACATTTGTACTCTACAATGTTAATGTGGCCGACGAAAACAACGGTTGACGGGCCTCTTTTAATTTTTTGAGGTTTTGTTCTGTGTAAAAAATACCAAAACGTGTAAAGTTACAAAAACAAAAATACAACATGTGGATATAAAAAAATGTAACATACATATGTTCTTTGTTCTACAATTACTTTTAAAATATTAAAATAATTTAGTAATAACTTCGAACATTTGTAAAGACCTTTTGCCATTTAACAGTATGAAAAACTCTGTCATTTAAACCAAATTAAAGGTTACTTGTTAACCTCAATATAGAAACTGACTCAACCAACCAAATTTAAGTTGATCGAACTGAGATTACTTTCAGACCACTTTCAGTCAATCATCGGTTATATGTTTAATTTAACGAAAGCCGGTTTAGATTAAGCAAAAAATAAAATACATGTGATAGCGACATTCCATATCGTGATTTGAACGGTTGTTTGACTACTACAAATTTTTTAAGTCGATTCCAAAGTTGTTATTTGAAAATGGTTTATGGTAAAAATGAGGAAGTGAATTAATTGGTTTGGTTATTATAAGGCTGCTGATTGTATACGACAGAAAATAAACTTTTGGTTACATATTCCAAGTGTTTGCTGACACGGTAAGTTGCGCGGGCGTCGAGGGAAAAATCAACGGCTAGTTTATCGTCGACAGAAGCTGAATATGTAGAATTGGTACAAGGTATTTGTGAAACAAGACTGATATTTGAGGACAATCAGTGACACAAGAATGATATTTGAGGATAATCAGTCATGCATAAAAGTAATAGAGGAACCACGAAGACATAAGAGGATGAAACGGAGTTTAATCGATTTTTGTAGATGTGAAACAACTATAAACTTATTGTTCAAATATGTTGCCTTGAACTTGAAGATGTTCATTTGGTAATAACTAAAATTCTTGGAAAAATTTAAGCAAAATCTATAAATTAATCAGAAACAGTTTATCTATTCACTTCACCCATTGAGATGATTAGTCTCTCGAGCATAGGATTACCAGATTTTTTTTTAATGAATATGGTAGAGGAAGAATGGGAATTTGAAAAATAAAATTGTGTGTGCAAAACTATTTTAATTTTTTTTTTTAAAATTAAAAAGGGAGTTTGCCCAAAATTTTTTTACCCAATACATAAAAAAAATGTTTCCCAAAAAACACTTGCCCAAAAATCATTTCCCCAAATCAATTTTCCCCCAAAAAAATCGCTCAAACTAATTATAACAATTAATATTTTATAACAAAATTGATTGACTTTATTTTTTTTCTCTCGACAAACAGACCAAAAATGCGCTGCATAGCGTGGAGGTTTGTTGGTTCGTTTGTCGTTTACAACATAATTTCTGCCAAACCAAACAGTAATATTTCGTCACCGCGGATCGATGTGCTTCAATAATTCTTTAAAAATTTCGTGAATTTTATCATGATGGATGAACGCCAAGGCCCGGATCATTCGAATATTAAAAGCGATCGCCTCATTTGTATGGCGCTAGATGATTTGGTCAAGATGAAAATAACTACCATGGAACCGCGTTGTCGATAATATAGCCTTGAGAGCAGAGATGGAAGCTTTCTCAAAATCAGCCAATAGAATATTTGGCTTTCTGCCAAACCAAAAAGTAATATTTCGTGACCGCGGATCGATGTGCTTCAATAATTCTTTAAAAAAATTCGTGAATTTTATCATGATGGATGAACGCCAAGGCCCGGATCATTCGATTATTAAAGCGACCGCCTCATTTGTATGGCGCTAGATGATTTGGTCAAGATTAAAATAACAACCATGGAACCGCGTTGTCGATAACACAGCCTTGAGAGCAGAGATGGAAGCTTTCTCAAAATCAGCCAATAGAATATTTGGCTTTCTGCCAAACCAAACAGTAATATTTCGTGACCGCGGATCGACGTGCTTCAATAATTCTTTAAAAAATTCGTGAATTTTATCATGATGGATGAACGCCAAGGCCCGGATCATTCGAATATTAAAAGCGACTGCCTCATTTGTAAGCCGCTAGATGATTTGGTCAAGATGAAAATAACAACCATGGAACCGCGTTGTCTATAACACAGCCTTGAGAGCAGAGATGGAAGCTTTCTCAAAATCAGCCAATAGAATATTTGGCTTCAAATCTATGAAATGATCCCAGACAACTTTTAATACTTCGTAAATCATTTCGTCGTAAAATTGATGCAAAAAAGCGCCGGTACGGTAACGTAGTAAATTTTTTTCAAAAATCTTAAATAGTTGACGAAATATGCATGCGGAACAACGTCAAATGTTCCATCGATCAGCCAATAGTCTGCTTTTTCGAGCATTCGCAATGACATAATTGTGTCCATAGGTAAGTTATACTCACTGCCAAACCGTTTCTCAGATAAAATAAATACTTCGCCGTCTACTGTTCTTAGATTTTCTTTGAGGTTGGTTCTTTAACTAAAGATTGTCGAGCTCGTTTTATCTTTGATTTCCGTCCTTCATTATCAGGTAAATAAGTCCTAGATGTTGTTGGACAGTTGACAGTACTGTCCCTTATTATCGATGCTGGATGTTTGTTTGTAGTGCTGGCGGTCTCTTTTGTTTTATTATTGGCGTAGCCAATAATAAAAAAAAAAAAAACTGGGAAGTACTGGGAAGTCACTCGCTGTCGAACCATACACATTGTGTTGAAGGTGCTTAACGATAAAATGTCGTCCATTTTTGATTTTTGTTGTTATCCGTAACTTACATTGGTGTTTGCGACGATCCACACAACCCCAATAAAATAGTATATTATTCAACGAGCATATAATGATAGCTGTTATTCACGAAGATGAAGTTTACCGACACGAGCCGATATTCGAGTGTCGTAAATCATCTGAGTGAATAATAGCCATTATATGCAAGTAGAATACGATACTTTATCCACGACCGATAAAAAATTGTATTTCATTATCAAATCCTTTAAATAAACCTAAAATAATTTCCGTAAACATTTTGACGTCTCAATTTAATAATAATGAAAATGGCAAGAGACTACTAGATAAAATTTCAAAAATGAAATTTTTACTTGGTAGTTGTGAATAATAAAAGAAGAGACTGCTAGATAAACTAGCAGTGAATAATGAATATCATTATAATTGAAGAAACAAACGTATAATGAGTATATTATACGTTAGTCGTGGACAATAGTATATTATTGAACAAGCATATAATGATAGCTGTTATTCACGAGATGAAGTTTACCGACACTAGCCGATAGGCGAGTGTCGTAAATCATCTGAGTGAATAACAGCCATTATATGCGAGTAGAATACGATACTTTGTCCACGACCGATACAAAATTGTGTTTTATTATAAAATCCTTTAAATAAACCTAAAATAACATCTGTCAACATTTTGACGTCTCAGTTTAATAATAATGAAAATGGCAAGAGACTACTAGATAAAATTTCCAAAAATGAAATTTTTATTTGGTAGTAGTGAATAATAAAAGAAGAGACTGCTAGATAAACTAGCAGTGAATAATGGATATCATTATAATTGAGGAAACACACCTATATTATATGTTAGTCGTGGACAAACGATTTTCATCTACGGCTTTAACATCAATGTAGTAACTGTGTCCTACATGGCACAGCAAATCTTTGGCTTTGTTGTACCATGTAAATGGAAACTTGTTTAATTGCCACACATTCACAAAGGAATCGACGCATTCTATTATCATTTCGCATTGTATTATTATATCATTATTAAACACTTTAATACTGGTTGCATCATCAAAAAGATCACCAAAAATCCCAAAATTTTGAATTGGATGTTTCGCGTGAAATATCCAATTCAAAATTTTAGAATTTTTGGAGATCCTTTTGGCCAAAAAATGTTAGGTAAAAAATTTTTGGGAGCGCGGAGTTTCAGGTTATTTTCGTTTTTTTTTTTTAAGAATCCGGCGTCGGAGCCAGGAGCCATGAGGAATCTGCCGGCTCCGACTCAGTTTTTTGTATTAATTTCCTATTCCACTAAATTAAGAAATCGATATTGTGTTTCACACTTTCACATGTTCTTTAATTATAATTTGAAATTGTGAATCGGTATCACTTCATTTGCTCGAGCAAAAAAATTATGAAATTTCAAAATCCAGGACCATAAAACAGTTAAAATCCAGAAACAAAATCATGAAAAAATCAAATAAATGAAAAAAGTTCAATTTTATAGAAATTTTTAGACTTTTGTTACAAATTGAAACATTTTTGGTCCAGATCTATCAGTAGAAGCGATTCGAACGATACAATTCCTTTGAACTATGTCTGCAAGGTTGAGAAAGCGATTTCGTGGATCATAAATATTTAGAATGAAAAATTGAATTTTTATAAATTTTAATTTTAACTTGGGCTGATGTTTCTGGATTTTCCTTTCAAGATTTTCGGTTTGTGTATTTTCGTCCAGATAAAAAATAGTGAACCCTGTAACTATATTGGTATCTGAGTCGAATCCAGATGACTAGAACTAGAATATCATTCAAATCTATACGAATAACCACATAAAGCTAATTATTACTGATTTCGAAACAACCGGAAGACGATCAGCTGCAGATTAAATTGCTTTGTGTGTAATACGGGCAGGTCAAATAATTCCTATATAATCTCCTTCCATAACTTTTAGCATTTTATTTACATAACTATGCAAGTATGTAAGTTTAAATATAATTCTGTGGAATATTTATGTGTGAAATGTGGGACGTTTGGTACATTCGATCTTCTTGTAGTACAAAATGTGGTATAGTTGGCAATGTGGTACGTTAGTTCAAAATGTGGTACAATACCACACAATGTGACATGTATAGTCACCCTACCCGAATCACTAGACCGTTTACAGTGATTCTGAACCTCAAAGGATGGCTCAGAGAACCGAGAGGAAATTAATTTCGTCTACAGTGTTATTCGGATCAATTTCCTGATTTTGCGATTTTTTTTTGAAAACCACACGCAAGACTGATCTCTCGAAAATCGTTATTCGGCTAACCATCTATCAGAGTCAAGCATTTACACCCAAATACGGCAACGTGCTTCATCAACTTTCCGTACAACTTTAGTTTGAGGTGCTTGCAAAATCATCACCACTTTCTTTCTCGTGTAATTACTACTGCTAAAATTCGTATCGTATCATAGTCTTTAAACCATGGATTATATTTAAATTGACAACATTTTATGGACGAGGAAAACTGAAAAAATCTATAATATAGAACCAGAGGAACATTCCACTTTCCACCCCTATCGATGTTCAAATCCGATACTTTTAGATCTAAACACGATAGATATAAATACTGTGATGACTGGTTGGTTGGATATTTTATTCAAACAGCAATAAAGTCGCCATTTAGAAAATGAAAGCCAAACACAATGTCTTATTAATCCTGTTGCAATCTATAGATGACTATTATGAACGAACCAATTATTTGAATCGACCTGATGAATCGAAAATGATTTTCAAATTAGAGAAAAATGAAATTGGTGTGAAGATTGCCATTTTCACGCAAATTTGTTTTTTCTCTAATTGTGAAATAATTTTTGGGCTTAATTAAATTTAATTTAATTGGAAACATCATACTAATCTTATAAATAGTCAAACACTCTGGATAAAAGTGTTTATTATATCAGGATTTTATAAAAATTGTTTACTCGCACTCCCAATTAGTGCTTATTGTGAATAGTCCCTAAAAAAATGTCAATAATGAGTTGAAGATCCTTCGGACATCTTTGTTATAGATTACAGTAATAAGGTAAAAATTAGGTTATTGTTGTTTTAAAGTTCCAATAGTTAAATCGAAGTTGGTACATTAATTTGTAATACAAATCGATTCTTTCCTATTCGAATAGAGGTGGCTCTGTTATCTGTAACTCTACTCTTTTTCATCCATAAACACACTATGAATGTCAAATTGGAAAGCAGCCTTAATATAAGATTTTTGTTCTTAACACAATTAAATCAGCTAAAACTATAATTTTGAAGATATATTTAAACAAATTGTCACCGACAATTATAACTTTCAAATTTTATTAGCGAAACATCTTTTAGCGTAGCAATTTTGTAAAACCGGCTTTCTTAAATTTTCATTTGTTTCCCATTGATTGACAGTGTAGTTTAGTAAAGTGTCTCGTTTCAAATGGATGTGAATGTGCTTTGATATTATCTGACGTAAGTATTAGAATTGTTTATGTAAATATTTAAATAAAATTGATTTTTTAGCATATTTTGGTTTATGATTGTATTTAATCGGTTTATTAAGCCAGTGCAAATAATATCTGATAACGATTTAAGTGTTATTGTTTACCATAATGTAGTAAATGATGACAACTAAATTATTATTATTTAGCAACCCTCATAATTGCTTAACAAATTTGCGGTAAGTTACTAGCTATTTACCTATTTTTTGAATGAAAATCAACTAATTTAATGCTAATTTATTATACCGCAACTCTTGAAGTCAAATTATTTGACGCACCTGTCGTAGGAATAATACAGTTTTAATAGAAGCGCGGGACAACAGGAGAGCAATAAATACACAATATAAAACAATGAGAATGTTAGCTTTTGTAAGACTTCCAACAACAATACAAAAATGTTCAGAAAAATAGGCTAAAATTCTTAGCATTATAATACCCTATGAAATTATGTTATAAGAAAACCCATTATGACATCGATTCAATGATAGCTGATGATCCAGGAGATGTTGAATACACTAATCGTCGTTATTTTCCAAATGTTTTGGTTGTTGCCTTGAGTGTTAATCATTGTGAACAGCACGTCATTACTAAAATACCTTATCAAGGAAACAATTTCGGAGATGCGAAGCTCTCTTCAGAAGTGTTATGCAAACATTGCAAAGTAAAGCAATATTGTCTAACATTTCTACGAAGTTCAAGATAACATGTGGAATAAGGGTCTCTTTCGAAAGAAAAACTATGCCAGCTGACTAAATACAAATGTAAATATCGTATAATCGTATCAAAGCCCATATAATATTAATAAAACCGCGAGGCTTATTAAAGAAATAATTATGATTTCCGTTAAGTCTAAACCGATTATGGTGACTCAAAACAATTAAATATTATTGACCGTAGTAATCCAGTTGGAACTTTCATAGTATCACATAACATGGTTTTATTTGTATTAAATTATTTAAATTAATTAACAAGACACTTTACAAGTAAAACAAACATAAATTATAATCTTACGGCAAATAATTTCAAAAATTGTATTTATTAGCCACACAAAAAAAAAAATCACAACCTTGACGCTATTTGATAATCGCGCAAAATTTAATCAGGGTCAAGTTTATATTATATGTATGTACAAATATGTACGATAGGTATTTTTCACAATTATCTGTTGTAGCCGCAAGCAAATATGAGAAATAAAATATTCAACAGAAGCGCGCGTAAACGTGTTTGAGATGAAATCGAATAAAAGTGCGCGGAAAATTTATTGGGTCCGAAAATGTTTAGTTGTAATTTGTTATAATACTTTCGTCAGATTAAATTATAACTGTAATTAAAATAGAGGTTTTATTAAAGTTAAATTATTTCTGAGTAGTGCACCATAATATGAAATCTGAATTAATTGTTTCGTCATCTAATTTAGGTAGGTTGAGAGCTGTGCTTCGGTACACTTATTATAACTTTTAATTGTGGTCTAATTCTTAGAATGTCGAACTTAAATTCTTCATGGTATATGAATTAAAAAAATACGTGATTGGCATTGGTTTAAACATGGCGTTTAAAAAGTTTCTGCATTCACCGTTATGCAGAAAATGTTAAATTGAAGGTGTCTCATTTTTTTATTCTGCACACTCAAATCACAAATAAAAAACTAAATTATTGAACAGCAATTAGATCTACTTAAATTACAAATATTGTGTCTTACACTTTTATTGCAAAATATAAGTTGGTTTCTTTTGTCGCCTTCAGTCGTACAGAGTGAAAAGCATTCGATTTGCTACTTGGGGAGGTACCTAGGGGGTGTTTGTATTGTACAAATAGAGTTCTAATTTAGTGATTATTTAACTTGGTCTTACCACTTATATGATTAGTTCGTTAATAAAAAGTTAAAGTCATTTTGACCAACTAGTAAAATTTACAAACATTTTTAAGATTAAAATTTGATTGGTCATTCGACTAAGCTGTGTTGAATTTTGTTATTGAAAATTCCAAAATTCGATAGTTTCGAGATAATATTTGGTTACATTTTGAATTAAAAGTTTAAAAATTCTGTAATAATCTGAATTGAAATTTGAAAGAAAAACAGTTGCAAATAAAAGTCGAATATTACAATTTTAATTCTATTTTGAAAATTTTCGAATTTTGTGTTCGATTAATCAAACTTTTTTTAAAATTTAAATTTAACGATTTTATAAGTTGTTTTCATTTCAAATATTGAATTTAAAATATTTACGGTTCACTTAAATTTGAAATTATGACACATCTAAATTTTTTAAAATTCATAATTAACTTAATCTGATTTTTTTAAACTCTGAATTGAACACTCATAACAATTTACGAAAACTCAAACTATTCCTGTGCAAAAACCCACCAGACACTATATAATACCTCAAAACGACACAAACTAACAGATTTCTTGTGTAATGTAGTACACCAAAAACCCTAGAGTAACACACTTTTATCAAATTAAATAATTTTGTATAAGTTATATTTTTCCATAGGGCACCAAATTTAAAGAAATCGACCACCACACAATAAACCAGTTCATTTATCCACATTTGAAATTATCCACCATTAACCGCCGCAGTATTTTATGCAAAAAATAAAATACAAAAAAAAAGTTGATTTTTCACTTACAACTTCCATTGAACCTTTTCGCTGATACATTTTCTTGTTACACTTTATAAAAACAAAAAAATTTTTTTTTTTAAAATACTTTGAAAATATCTTTCATACGACTGAATCGTTTGAGTTGAAATCAGGAGCTTAAATAGAAAATGCGAAACGCAACAACAATAAAACGAATGGAAAAACAAATAAATAAATTTGCGATCGCAAATTACCAAACAAACAAATAAACAAACAGACAAAAAAAATAAATGACTTATAGTGATAATGTTTGTTATGGTTAACCTTTTCTTATATATTATAAACTAGTTGGTTAATTTCTTTTTTTTTTTTTTTTTGTCGACAAAATGGGCTGCTGATAGTGTGTGCATGTACTTACTTGTGATATCACACCACGTTTTAAAACAATTTTTTTTAAAAATAAACTAAACACATTGAAAAAAACGTTATTAAATTTCACGAGCGATCCTAACTAGTTTTAACTATCTATGCGAAGTGAAGGGTACTGTAGAGAGAGTATTTACATGTATGGCATTGATTACATAAATATATGGTATACTATATACATAATATGTATTTATATACATTCCTAGTTCAATCGATTTCGATTTTCTTTTTTGAGATTAGCTTAGGTCACCACATATCAACCAATTACTTTATATAGGGTTAAGATAATTGTACATTGAGATCGTCAAGGATCATAAATTGTGAACGTATATGTATATTTGTGCGGCGCTTTATAGTAGAGTTTTAATTAAATATTTTTCGTTTATAATTTAACTTGATTATTTATTGAGTTCTTAAATGATCAGGATGATCAAAGTTTAAGATTTAATTTTAAAGAGTTTTAAAGTGCCATCGAAGTCATTTTTAAAGATTTTTGTGATCTTAATTTTATGCAAATTAAATGTACATTTATGGATGATTGATAATTTTTATTTGATCAAATATTCAGTGTTATCCATTTCAGGGCCTTGCCAGCGGGATTATTCTGGTATATTTCTCCAATTTTTTATTCGCCATTTCCCAAAAGTGCATTCTGTCAATTGTGGAATATAGTATATTACAGAGGAAATTATTTAGTTATACATAGGTGTTCGCCGCACGAACGAAAAAGAATATTTTTTGTTTCGTAGCTTTGTTTGACATTTATGCGAATTTTACTTAAAACGTAAATATTTCTTTATTAAAAGTGGAAAATTATTCCAAAGTTAGAATGCGGCGAAGAATTAAAATTGATTGTAATAAAGACTATCGAAGATATGATTCGCGGTGTACAATAGATTCCTTCGATTTACACGAAGAGTAATTCATTAACTAAACTAAATGCTCCTACAAAAATGGGCAATGATTTTAAAAAATTTGGTAGAACCATGTAAGTCACTTCTCTACAATTTATGTCACTCTACTAGCCATTCAAAAAGTTAGTCTCTCCGAGGTTTATAGCCGAATGTTTGTATGAAGCCATAATAATTGTGTAAATGCATATATTTTAATAACAAGTACAAACATAACTTTTAGGAACTTTTCAAGACACTTGGCTTTTTGTTCCGCATAACATAATCAACATAATCAAGCACCATTTTGTGCATAGACATTAAATTGAAGTGTGTCCTAAATATTTGATTGATTGATTTCAATGTACGATCAAGCATTAAGCAAGTCTCCCGTATTATAAATGCGAATACCACACCACTATACCCTTGTTACAACACGACACCATAACTCTCCCTCACCAAGGAAATATGTACCATCATACTCAGCTTTTCATGAAGCCAAACATAGCAATATTCACCCCGTAAAGAAAGGCGCCACATCGATAACCACATAAGTCTAATAGTGTGATATCCGCCCCTGGCCAGACAGCCATCGTACACCTTTTTACATATAACAAAATCGAGGGATGGGAAAGGAATGTTAGTGAGGACAGACTCAGCCCAGTTACAGACACCTAATAAAGCCGATAGTTAGTGTTTTATGACAGCACAATGACAAAACCCCCAATTAAAATATTAACGTTGGAACCTGATCGATCTGAAATAATATCTTAAACTAGAATTTATATTTATATAATACTCCAAACTTCCGATTGATTCCGAAAATTGATGATAAAATATATTTCGATGTTCTTCTGAAACCAAAAAACAAATTAGTTATTTATTTCTACTCTCACTTAGTCCAACCGCTCTATAATTTCAAATATTTAAGTATTTAGCTTTCAACAATTCAGAGAAATATTAAAACAGCAATAAATATAATATAATCTAAATTCAAATGGAAAGATGTAAAAATGTGGAACGCTTCACGATTTTGCTTGTCATCCTTGCGCAGGGCCATGCTAATCTTCTCTGTATCGTTCCAATTTTACTATATGTTCTGCCGAAGCAAGAACAATTCAACATCTAAATTAAACGACAGCAAAATTAATTACTAACTATATAACCTGAAAATCAAGATACATATTAATTGTAATCCTAAATTATGAATTTTAAACACTAAATGTCTTTTTTTAAACAAAAATTCTAAAATCAAAAACCAAAATCTGAAACCCTAAAAAATGTATTTCCAATTCCTATTGCCAGAAATTAATTAACTAATTCCAGGAATACCAGTAAAATCAAAATTAAATAATTATTTGTTTATTAATTCATTCTGCTTATATAGCTTAAATACTAATAGTTCAACCCTCCCATACTAAATTAAAGTTAATAAATCAACTATAAAAAATGAAATAAACAATTAAATAATGAACGATAATTAAATAAAAAGCCGCGCCCGATTTCTCCGCTCTAAAAAGTCCAATAATAAATAATTAAAATAATGAACCTACCTATTATTGTAAATAATGAAGCCGCGCCCGGTTTCCCATCTGCACATTTCACTGCATCCAATCCATTCTTAATTATGAATTAAATTGTAACACAAAAATTTAATGCAATTACTTATTTTTTAAAAAAATTTAAAATTCAAATTTAAATCATCTAATTCCTGAAACCATATAAGTTCAATTCCAGATTTACAACTTTATTAGTTAATTCCAGACATACCTCTAAAATCAAATCAAATTCATAATTAATTAATTGCTTACTAATTAATCTATTCCATTTAAATCCCACTGCACAATAATTAAAAATAATCAAGAACACAATAAAAGTTTTATAAAAGAATAAAAGTTTAATAAAAATTTAACAAAAGTTTAATAAAAAATTAATAAAAGTTAAATAAAAGAATAAAAGTTTAATAGAAGTTTAACAAAAGTTTAATAAAAGTTTAACGAAAGTTTAATAAATATTTAACAAAAGTTTGATAAAAGTTTGATCAAAGTTTAATAAAAGTTGAATAAAAGTTTAAAAGTTTAAAAGTTTAAAGGTTTAAAAGTTTAAAAGTTTAAAAGTTTAAAACTTTAAAAGTTTTAAAGCTCAAAATTTTAAAAGTTTAAAAGTCTAAAAGTTTAAAAAGTCCAAAAGTTTAAAAGTTCCAAAGCCAAAAGTATAAAAGTTTAAAAGTTTAAAAGTGTAAAAGTGTAAAAGTGTAGAAGTTTAAAAGTTTTAAAGTCTAAAATTCCAAAATTTAAAAGTTGAGAAGTCTAAAAGTTTAAAAGTTTAAAAGTTTAAAAGTTTAAAAGTTTAAAAGTTCAAAAGTCTAAAAGTCTAATAGTTTAAAAGTTTAAAAGTTTAAAAGTCTAAAAGTTTAAAAGTCTAATAGTTAAAAAGTTCAAAATTTAAAAGTTTAAAAGTTTAATAAAAGTTTAACAAAAGTTTAACAAAAGTTTTTAGAAAAGTTTAACAAAAGTTTAATAAAAGTTGAATAAAAGTTTAAAAGTCCAAAAGTTTAAAGGTTTAAAATTTCAAAAGTTGAAAAGTTTAAAAGTTTAAAAGTTCAAAAGTTTAAAAGTTTAAAAGTCTAAAAGTTTAAAAGTATAAAAGTTTAAAAGTTTAAAAGTTTAAAAGTTTAAAAGATTAAAAGTTTAAAAGTTTAAAAGTTCAAAAGTCTAAAAGTCTAAAAGTTTAAAAGTTTAAAAGTGTGAAAGTGTAAAAGTGTAAAAGTGTAAAAGTGTAAAAGTGTAAAAGTGTAAAAGTGTAAAAGTGTAAAAGTGTAAAAGTGTAAAAGTGTAAAAGTGTAAAAGTGTAAAAGTGTAAAAGTGTAAAAGTGTAAAAGTGTAAAAGTGTAAAAGTGTAAAAGTGTAAAAGTGTAAAAGTGTAAAAGTGTAAAAGTGTAAAAGTGTAAAAGTGTAAAAGTGTAAACGTGTAAAGTGTAAACGTGTAAAAGTGTAAAAGTTTAAAAGTTTAAAGGCCAAAACTCCAAAATTCAAAAGTTTAGAAGTTTAAAAGTTTAAGAGTCTAAAAGTTTAAAAGTTCAAAATTTAAAAGTTTAAAAGTTTAATAAAAGTTTAACAAAAGCTTAATAAAAGTTTAACAAAAGTTTAACAAAAGTTTACTAAAAGTTTAACAAAAGTTTAATAAAAGAACAAAAGTTTAATAAAAGTTTAATAAACGTTTAACAAAAGTTTATCAAAAATTTAATAAAAGTTTATTAAAAATTTAACAAAAGTTTGACAAAAGTTTAACAGAAGTTTAATAAAAGTTTTCGTAAAAGTTTAACAGAAAGTTTAATTAAAGATTAATGAAAGTTTAACAAAAGTTTAACAAAAGTTTAATAAAAGTCTAATAAAAGTTTAAAAGTTTAAAGTTTAAAAGTTCAAAAGTTCAGAAGTTCAAAAGTTTAAAAGTTTAAAAGTTTAAAAGTTCAAAAGCCCAAAAGTCTAAAATTTCAAAAGTTTGAAAGTTCAAAAGTTTAAAACTGTCCGCCGTAAATTACCTAGTTAAAAAACCTTAATCGCTACGAATCGTTTATTTAATAAAAATTCTACAAATTTTTTTTTTTTTTTTTTTTTTTTAAATCGCTCAACCCTCAAGGACCAATATCGGACATTGCCAACAATGATGACAAAGGTTTGGCTAGCATATCGAATAGGCCTATATTACTTAATTAAAAGCCCTAATCCATACGAATCGTTCATTTAATAAAAGTTCTACAAAAGCACCCTCTTTGAAATCACACTTCAACTTTAGAATGCCATATACCGTTTTTTAATGAACACTCAAAAAATAAATCAATTAAAATTACTTTAATATCGAACGAACAAGAATTTGTAATATATTTTGATTTGTTGTAATTTAGCTAGAGCTTGATTTTTTTAAATACCTTTCTAAATAATACTCAATTTTTTGAAATAACACTCAATCCTCCCATAAGAACCCGTCTCAGCAGTGCAATACTAATACATTGACAAATCTCTGGAATGTCTGGAAAACCTCACACTCGTAGATCATCATTAATCATTATATATTAAACAAAATACGGTTCACTCCCCATTACTTAAAATACCGTAGCACTTACAATACGACATGCTTTATATCAAAGCAACCTTGATTATACAAAGCCATAGTCTAAAAAACACAGCTTTTATAAAAGAATTCTTAATTATGATTTCTGAAATACATTCATAAATATTTGAGTTTCAACATATATGAATGTCGTTTAAGTAAGTCGTTTTCATTTTCTTGTAATAATTGATTTATTTAAACTAAAATATAAAAAAAAATTCATAACAACAGCATTCTGGTCAAATTAAAATAAAAGCTTACTACAATTCATTTGGTTATTAAGTCAATATAGATTACATAGATGGCAGTGATGGCCGTAAAAATTTGGTAAAATCATAGCAAAAATTACCACCTGAGGAAATTTCAAGAAAAAAAAATGTAGGAAAAGCAAAATAAATTCACAAAATATTAAGTACGAGTGATAATTTTGTGACTAAATAACTTTTTTTCGTATTTTTCTGTAAATATTTTAGACATCTTACGTAAACTAGTGAAACTAAAGATAAATTTAGCTTATTGACGATTGGACCGTGTGCTCTAGCGGAAAAAGAAAGAACCCTACGCTCTGCATAAATTTGACATAGTTTGTCTTGTCTCGTTGAGTTTTTGTAATATTTATCTAAATTTTTTGTTCAAAAGTTACAAATATTCTTTTCTGAACGTGATTATACTTTTAATTAGGATTACAATGGATTCCGGTTCCGAAAATGAAATTAAAAAATCTCGAGATCATTGTGGGGTGCCGCAATGTAACAATTACAAAACGGAAAGCATATACATGTACAATATACCTAAAGCGGCTCGCGAATCTCGTATGTTATCAAAAAAGTGGAGTGTCGTACTTAAAATGGGTAAACAATTTCCAAGTCAGTTTAAGATTTGTAGTGAACATTTCACTGAAAATGAAATAATGATACCTACCCGCCTTCCAAACAAGCAACATTTTACTAGATTGGTTAAGGGTGCTTTTCCTAGTCTAAAGTTACCTATATCATCAATAACCATAAAAAGGCCACGAAACAACCTTGAGCATACTGGTTTAAGTATTTGCTGGTATAATAGCAATTTGTTATGTATTGTAAGCTCAGAGTTTCTACCTATTAGCCAATACATTTTCCTATATTTAATGTTCAATTCTTCTTTTTTCTTTTTAACATGCTCTTTCCATCTAAGCTTGCAATCGAGAGTCATGCCGAGGTATTTGGCTGTATTTCCATTTGGAACCGGCCTTGAATTAAGTTTCACTGGAATCCAGTTAACTTTCTGGTTTGTGAAGTTTACGTGAACCGACTTTGCTTCGTTTAGGGTAATGCGCCATTTCTTGGTCCAACTACTCACTGTGTCGGTTGCTTTTTGAAGTTTGGTCGTTGCTTCTGATATACACTTTCCAGTAGCCAGAATAGCTGTATCGTCTGCAAATGTTGCTATGGTAGCACCTTCTGTATTTGGCATATCTCTGGTGTACAGGATGTACAATATAGGACCCAGTACGCTACCCTGTGGTATGCCTGCTGATATTCTCTTAGTTCAGAGTACTCTTGGTTATATTTTACACGGAAATGTCGGTCTGCGATATAAGATTTAAGAATTTGATAGAATTGCTTTGGTAGATCTCGATGCAATTTAAATTCAAGTCCTTGGTGCAAAACTTTGTCGAAAGCTTGTGCTACATCTAAGAAGATGCTGGAGCATATCTTCTTATTCTCAAGTGAGTCTTCGATTATATCCGTTATTCTGTGAACTTGTTCTATCATAGAGTGATTTTCTCTAAATCCAAATTGGTGTGGTGGAATCAAATTTCTCTCCTCTATTATTGGCTTGAGTCTCTTGAGCAGTAATTTTTCAAAAAATTTTGAAATTACAGGAAGTAGTGAAATCGGTCTGTACGACTTTTTATCGTTCGCTGGTTTGCCTGGTTTGGGGATCATAATTACTTCAGCAACCTTCCATTGCCGTGGGGCATATTTTAGCCTGAAGACAGCATTGATAATTTGAACCAATTTTCGTAGTCCCTTCTCGGGAATGGCTTTTACGACTTGTCCAGTAATTAAATCATATCCTGGAGCTTTTTTTGCGTTCAAATTACACTTGATCTCATTTTTTAATTCCTGTAATGTTACACATCGAATATTATATTCATCAATTTTGCTAATTGTTATTATGTTTTCATCTGCTGTTTGTCTAGGTAACGGTTAAAAGGTGTCTTCCAAATGAGCTGCAAATAAAATAGCTTTTTGCTTGTCGCTTTTGGCCCAGGTTCCTTCCCCATTTTTAATAGGTGGCACATGCATTTTAGTTCTTTTTAATCCCTTTGTTGCTTTCCAAAGAGAGTAATCAGTATCTTTATGTTCGGTGAGACCATTTAGGTACATGTTAATAGTTTCATTCTTAATTTCTTTTATAAGTTGTTTTAGTTTATTGCATAGAAAATTGAGGATTTTTTTGTTTTCCGGGGCGCGTGTCCTTTGCCAGGTTTTTCTTGCCTTCCGTTTCTCTCTAACTAACTCCCTGACCTCAATAGGATAATTTTGATTCCTACGGGATTCGGTGTGACTAGCAGGAGAACTTTCCCATGCTGCTTGTTGAATAGTACTGTTAAATACCTCTAGTTCGTCTTCCAACTGTACCGGTGTTTTAATCGGCACTCGTAGATTTATTTGCATTTCAATTAGTTCTTGGAATAGGTCCCAGTTAGTTCTATTATTTGTTAATTTAGGCAGGTTATCCTTATTAATTATCATTGTGCTGAGTGTCATGATAACAGGTGTATGATCGGAATATATCCCTTCGCTGTTTTCGATGCACATGTAATCCTCGAAGATTCCTTTCGTTACATAAAAATCAATGAGATCTGGTATTTTATTTATATCAGCAGGCCAGTATGTTGGTTTACCTCTAGAGTGGAACTCGCAGTTATTTATTCGTCCGGCTTCGAATAGCTCTTTTCCTTTATGGGTTGTAAGTCTTGATCCCCAATAGGTGTTTTTTGCATTAAAGTCACCACCAATAATAAAATTGGATCCTAGTGATCTAAAGAGTCTATTATAATCTTCTTTGTTTAGATTATAGCGTGGAGGGCAGTAGATAGAGGAAATACTGTATTCATTATTATTGTTAGTTTCAACTTTTATGGTTTTAACTTGCATATTTTCCTCTTCTATACTAGGTTCTTCATAGTGTTTGAGACTCTTTTTCACTATTACTGTTGATCCTCCTCTGGGTGTTCCTCCTGGGTGAACAGAATGGTAACATTGATGTTTGGTAACACAAATGATGTTTTTGTCAAATGGCTCTCCGATATAAGGCAGATATCAATTTTTTCTAAATTTAGAAAAATTTCTAGCTCTGGAACATGTTGCGCTAGTCCGTTCGCGTTCCAGGTGACAATTCTTAATGATCTGCTCATTTTAGTATATGAGGGCTGTTGCCTCGTTCAAGGTTTGATGCATATCTAGACGCTTATATAAAGCTTCTAGACCACGTTCTTGCTTTGCTAGCCTTATATTTATGGCTTCTATGCTTCGACAAATCCTTTCAAGGGATTATCATTTTTAGCATTAGATGATTGCTGTACAATTTGTGAATAACTTTTCCGCTCTGTACCAATACCTCGTGGTTTTGACTCCGCTTGGGTTTTAGTTGGTTTCTCTGCTCTGGTAACCCTAGGGTTTTGAGGAAACTGATGCGTTTTGTATCTTAGTCTTTGAAGTTCTTTGGCTACTTCACAGCCTCTATAATTTGCAGGATGATGCCCTTTACAGTTTATACATTTTGCAGGGGTGTTTCTACTTTCTGTACACTCTTTCGCGTTGTGTTTTCCAGCACATTTTACGCATCTTGGCTCCCGTCTGCAATATTTTTGCGTGTGATTGAAACCTTGGCATTTTTTGTATTGAGGTATTAGCCTCGTGTTTTTCTTAAGCGGTTCTATTTTAACCCTCATATTGAGAATTGCTTTGATGTTGAAGATGTTTTCAACTTTCTCCTTTTTGTTAAACGTAAGCATGAAGAGTGGAAGCCCCCTTTTTTTGACTTGATTGTTCTCACCCCTCTCTCGTTTTAGGATGTTTACTGCATCTTCTATTTGCAGATCTCTTGCCTTTAGGTCCTCAATTATGTCCTCCTTCTTACACGTTGGATGAAGGCCTCTGGCCATAACCTTAATTGCGCGTTCGTTTTTATCTTCGTATGTGAACTATTCTTTACCTTCCGCATTGAGCTTTGTTGCTAGAGCTCTATATGTATCGGAATCCGGTGTATTGATTTTCCACACGTTATTGTTTAGTGACACTACTCTATATTCCTTAGCTGTCACTGATTTCATTAAAAATTGTATGCTAGCAAATTCTGTTATGCCGATTACATTATTTCAAGATGCTAGACAAAATGATGACTGCTTCATGCCAGTGAAGGACAGAATACTGCTAACGATGTATAAGCTTAAAAACAATTCCTCATTTGCACACCTCGCAATTTTGTTCCAAATTTGCGATAAAACAGCCAAACTATATTTTGCTGACACCATACAGCTGTTAGCTAAAGTTATGCTGAAACTTATACATTGGCAGTCACGAGAGCAAAACCCTTGCAGTTATCCGAAATGTTTCGAAAAATTTCCGAATGTAAGAACTATGCTCGATTGTACAGAATTTAAAACGGTGACATTCCAGTGCTTAACTTGTCGCACTTGTAAATACTCGCACTATAAGGGAACACACACCTTAAAACTCCTAATCGGAGTCTCACCATCGGGGCTCATAAATTATATCAGCAAAGTTGCGACAGGTAAATTCTCAGACAAAGCCATATTTAACATTTCGAATTTGTTAAGCAAGCTAGAAAAAGGCGACGTCGTAATGGTCGACAAAGGATTTTTAATAGCTGATGAATTATCAAAAGCGGGGATAGAATTAGTGCGGCCGGAATTTTTATTTAACAAATTTTCGAAGGAGGATGTGGACAAAAATACGTATATCGCATCAGCTCGTGTACATGTGGAACGCAGGATAGCACGACGTAACTTGTTTAAGGTGCTTTCGGATAAAGTAGACATAGCCGTGTTACCTTATATAGATTATATAATTACTGTTTTGTGTGGTTTATCAAATTTGGCTTATGGCAAGAAACGGTACATCGGACAGATCATAAGGCCGCACTCAAATAACAAATAGTGATGTTTTAAAATTTGTTTTGCTAGCTTTTCAGCATGTTGGCCATACTTTGTAGCGCTGTTGCCTTTAAAATTACTATCGTAAATAGATTTAATTTTTTTTGGCCAATTTGGTGCTTTGCTGAAATAGTATGTAAATAATGCGTATGACACACTTCCAGTAATCCTCAACCGTCTTTCCGTTAACCATTGTGCACTGCTTTGAGATTTGGTCGTGTTAAATATTTGTAAATTGTCTTTAAACGATTTCTCAACATTATTCTGAAAGAATAACTTGACCGTTGACTTTAAATGAGGTTTCATTAAATTACTGAATTTGCGTAATTTGCAGTGGCTTAGCATAAACTTGCAAAAGTCTTCTAAATTTTCGTGATTGATATTCACGCGGCTCTTTGATCTATTGCCATAAAACATTTTATAAATTTTGCTATCTTCTAGATTAATGTAAAAAGAATGGAATTGGGTTTATTAAATTTGAAATTATTGGTGATGGCAGGTCAGGGGGACTATTTGGGAATTCGATTCGAACGTGATCGAGTCTTCGATGTATTAGATTCCTATTTGAATTAAATCAAATTCATTCGTTTCTTATTTAAATCAAATATGATTCTTATACATCGAAGACTCGATCATGTTCAAATCGAATTCCCAGATAACCCTGCAGAATTAATAAAATATTATGTCATATTAAATTCGTCTCATCTACCCAAAGTTAGTTTAGCTATAAAATACCTTCTTTAAGCAACTCTAAAAGATAATCGTCCAGTTTTTCTTCACTTACTGCATCATCCTTAATTAAAGTGGTTTGTCTAGCGCAACACAACTCAGATGCATTTACGGCGGAATATTTTTTTCCAAACTCACGGCCAGCTTTACCCCATTTTTGTTTCAGTTGTGTACAACTGATCTGTTCTAAATTTGGTTGCCTAAATTTTGTTTAAAATATTCCAATTCCTATATTATTAAACAGCATTATGTTATACCATTCCCATAAAAAGGGTTATTTGAAAATATAAAAATGTTTTTTTTAGTTTTTTGATCGTAACTCTTTTTATGGTAACAGCTGTACAATATATGTATATGTAGATATGTATGTATATGTTTTTGATGTAACTCATTTTAGGGTAAAAGCTGTACAGTATATATTCGTATCTATACGCGTACATGCAATTTTTATTCTTACCTGTAAATGTGTATAAGGCATGCAGCAACATGCTTACATTTTTGCCCTTCCCCGGCTTTACAAGAGCAAATACATTTCCAGCTTGTGTGAAGCCCAGTTAAATTTTCCAATTTCACTTCATGGCGGGATGAAGTTATTGAGGACGCCTGTATTACCAGTCCTAAGACAGAAATAACATTTAAATGAGGCACAACGCCTATAGAATAAACCCACCCAGCATTTATTATTTGTTCTCCTGCTTTAATGGACCGTTTAAATCCTCCGAAATATTTAATTATTTCCGAAATTTTCTTACTGATGTCAGTACGGATTGTTGTATTGGCCTTTTTCATACTTTTTGCTAAAAGTATGAGAATAATATGATTAATTATTTAAAAGAATTATTTAAAAATGTCATATCATAATAAAAAATTAGTTATACATTATTTATACTAAAATTTAATAATCAACAATAATGTCCTTTAAAGTTAGATCTAACCAATATTTACAAAAATGTTGTTAGATAAATCTTTCATATTTAACTATTTAACATACCGGTTGTATACATCTTTGTGCATTTAAAAATACAAATAATAATTAGTAATTGATACTAACAATAAATTTAATATATATAACAATAATAAATACAAAAACACAATATTTAATTTGCAAAATTTATTTTTACATAAAAAATCGCTGGTGAAATGTCATTCCATGCAGAGCGTAGGGTTTACATTATTTCCGATAGGTATCGCATTTTGCGGTTTTCCAATCGTCAATTAAGTATTATTTTAATTCCTCAGAGCCAACTTTGATTTATTTTTCAAAATGGAAATTCGAAAAATATATTTTAGGCATAGTTTAATTTTAATATTTCTGCAATTAATATTTATTCAATAACAATACAGTCTTTTTGAATGTTGTTGTTCAAGGTATGTAGAAAACATTTATATAAACGTTTTATAATATATTTGCTTTTTTCATTGAAAAACTGGAAGCTAAAAAACACTATTTTTACTATGGATTCCTATGGAAATCAATGAAAAGTTTTACCACTAAAAAAGCTTCTAAAAAATACGTCATTATGATTTTGGCTCTATACTCTAGAAGTCTCTGTTTATACACATAAACTTGTTTCAACTAAAATCAAACAAAAATACAACATGCAACAACACACCAAATACAAAACAAATCTACAACACTTTTCTGTTTTTTTTTTTTTTTTTTGATACCCTCTTATGTGACAATATTGTCAAATCACATTAATAATTCTTTTTTGATTATACTTTCAACACACCACTTGTAGCTTTATGATTTTTTTTTTTTTTTATCAATCAAAGCAAAATTAACACATACCATTTCACTTTAGAAGCTCAGATTTTATTTTATTTATAAACCACTGTTGCACTCAACATTTCACGTCTAACTTACATTACATGCATCACAAACAACTTTATTATTACTTTTAACAATTAATTAATCTAAATTAACACTTATTATTATTTTTTTTAAAATTTTTTTTTAAATTAAATTTTATCACTAAAGAAAAAACACGTTAACGCTAACTCAGGGCTACCTACCGTCCTCACGTGAAGTGTGTCATAAATATGTCCTAAAATTACAAAAACAAAATTTAGGACTATATAGTATACTAGTAATAGAATAATATATGAAATTCGGATAAACTGATAAAATATTTAAGGTACGAAATCTAATCCGGCCTCTCATCAGAAAAAAGGTTTAACCCTAATCAGTATAGGTTGAGTCTCGGAGACTCATTTTAAGTTTGGTCTGTAAAAAAACCATCTTAAAAGCTTTTTTCAGACAAATTAGGCTAAATTTATTTTAATATGTGTTATTCGTGACCAAAAAAATTGCAATGCCAAATGTATATCCATAACGGTATATGTCGTGAGACACCATTTTGAAAATAAAAACAAATCATCTGCATATCAAATATTTTTAAGTGTTTTAGTGTTATTTGGTACTCGTTCATTTCTCTTGTAGTTCTAATTTACGTACCTATAAAGTGAACGGCAATTAAACAAGTAAAGGACAAGGTAAGCTTGTGTGTAAATTGTTCGAATAAAAATGTAACGCTTTGTAATGTTCTGCAGTATGCCAAACCAAAAGCATGTGTGGATGGAAAAAGAAGTTCGAGCTGCTTTGGAAGAAAGCGAAGATGAGAGTCAGTCAGGATAAAATTTTCGATTGTGTTAACCCATCAGCGATGACGACGAAGAAGCATCTGAATACGGACATGCTCCGACATAACCTATACTATACTGCGAAGGATGGGACCCGATATAAAAACAGCCCCTTTCCGCAAAGAAGCACATCCTTGTAACCTTATTAGAGGCGGTATCAACAAGGTAAAACTTCCACAAAGAAATCCAATCTATGATTTTTCGCTATTCATAAGCGATTAAGTTAATCAACTTATCATAAGCTTCTACCTACTTGAAAGCTTACGAAAAAAGTGAATGGCGAAGTTGACGGTGTGACTCCGCGCCGGTCTAAATATGCAGAGTATATCAGATTTGCAAGAATTTTGGCATCCTCTATTTGGGAACGTTTTATTCAAACTATGCTTTTCGTGCCACAGATTAAAGTTATTGTGCGAGTATATTCGGTTCGATAATTAAACAACTCACACAATTTAGGATGTGGTAAATGCCAAGTTACAAGAAGAAAAAGCCTGATAGTCGATGAGTAATTGGTACCCTATTGCGGCAGAATATCTTTTCGACAATAAGTTAAAGTCGTAAAAATACGGAATGAAGGTTAGGTGGATTTGCGGCAATTTCAAAAGCTATCCTCTGAAGAGGATTCCATGATAAATATGGAATTGACATGTGTTGGGACTCTGCGTAAAAATAAAAGATACTTGAAAGAAAAAAAGTGTATAATCGAACGTTTCTTGTTTCCGAAAAAACGTGAGGTTGGTAAGCTATGTTCCAAAAAAACCGTGCCGTAATTTTAGTGTCGTCGATGCACTTTGATGATAAAACCGATAATGATAATAGGAATATTTATTTGTACTATAACAGTACAAAAGAAAGAGTCGATACTCTTTTGTGTCATTCTTTCTCTGTTAAAATAAAAAGAAACAGAGCCCACAGCTCAATTTTATCATTTAGAACCTGTACTTAAAAACGTAGGTACTAACACAAAAAACGTAGTTGCTACTTGTGTCCTCCTTAACTTGGACGATTAAATAAGCAACTGTGCGGGAGCTGTACGAAAAATGTTTGTTCTGAACACTCGGAGAGATGATTTGCGAAGTCGTGATTTGTAGTGACTGTATAAATAAGTATTTGTTTAATTGTTTTTATGTTTTAATTGAATTGTTAAACGGAGGATTTTTAAAATAAATATTAAAACGTTTAATAAATTTGATTTTAATGTAAAAATATCATATGAGTGAGTCCAAGAGAATTATCGCGTACGTTAATGTAAGTAAAATGACCCATACTGATGAGGGTTAAAAAAAACTTGTAAATCAGGCTCAAATTTCATACCCAAGTATTTTTTTAGGGACCCTTTAGAAACAAAAAGTATAACAATTTCCAAAAATCTAGATGATAAGTCACCTACGACAGGCATATTCCGTTCCTACATGTAAGTTTATGTATACGAAATTTGATTTTAAAAATTTTATCAATCCGCCCCAAAGATTATACCCAAGTGGCTACATATTTTTTTAAGTAGTTAAGGATCGCCTCTAACGAGAAAATATTACAACTTCCAAAAATCTGAACGATAAATGACCTAGGACAGGTATGTTCTGTTCCTACTTGTAAATTTATACGAAATTTGATTTTAGAAATTTGTTAATTTGGCCCAAAGCTCATATCTAAGTGGCCACATACATTTATGAGTAGTCGGAGATCATCTCTGTGCATTGCCCGCATGATCACTTCCTAAACCAGGTACTGTGGATCCGAGCCTCTGCACCTTAAATTGTTCCTTCGCCTATGATTTTATATTTACTGTGTTACGTACCATACAGCAACTAACACGATCGAATAGGATAGGCTGCAGTCAGATTGTGGGAGGTTCTTTGTTGCCGTAAAATATTGATACCACAATATCATCGTGTTTAGAGGTAAAAACAAACACACCTAGATTCGTCCTTATACTGTCCTCGACACACCATCAACCAATAATAAGATAGTTATTCCATATTTTAAACAAAAAAAACAATATTTATTCAAACTAAATCAATTAATGATCAATAAAAAATGCAAAGAAACAAATAATCTATAACTATTGACTCTTGATTAAAGTGAATAAAATTTCATTTTAAATTCTAAGCACAAAAATGCCATAAAAAAAACTCGTTCAAAAACTCACCCATATGCATGTCTGCCGTAGAGTACTCTCGGTGATCATATATATATACGTGGCTGAAAAATAATTCCTAGGGTTATTTTATTCACTTTATTTCAAACTAACTCTATATACTTATTTTAATTTAATATTCAAAAAAATTATTTTTTTTATACGCAAAAACAACGCTATTATCACTCTAATTTTCTTAGTAATTTCACTTTATAAGTAACGTTCGTTAAATTATTCTCTTTTATATATTTTTTTTTTTTTTTTAAACTTAATTCAATTATATACTATATATCTATATTTCTGGTGTCACAAATATGTTTTATATGCCACTCCGAATATATAATACATCTATACAAATCCGTGTAATAATTTCATTTATTACATATATATTTTTTTTTTTGTTGTTAGCGGAAAACCTCAATATCCGCTTTTCTGTTTGTCTTCAATAAATGTGCAAACTTCAAATAGTCCCGTTTTATGAAAAGCTCTCAACCGTTTTGTGCTGGTAAAATTGTCTATGCAATGCACAGTTTATTTTGTGAGACCCCGCTGCTATCGGATATGCTTTGACTCATGATGAAAGCATCATTTAAAATTCCTATTAATGAATATTTTATTTTTTTATTTTTTTGTCACTCGTATGAATCCTTGGTATTTAAGCGACTACTATATTGCTATATATCTATATATGTACAGATAAATATCATAGATATAATATACACCTCGCATACACAACTTTTATTATTTATTGAACATACGTAAATTTACCATACGATCACTGATTTTAAATTTTATATTAGGTATTTATTTTTGGTCCACTAACTGCGATGGCCTCACACGAAATACAATTCATACCAAATTATCATAGCCGAAATTAAACAAAATTCTATTTACCAGTATATAGTATGAAGCGGTTCTTATGTGCTTAGTCAGTCATACACGCATAAAAAAAACATTCTTCCCCACTACCAAAAACGAAATCTTTCTGTCCACTGTAAAGTACCTACATAAACAAACACAACTGTCCACTGTAAAGTACCTACATTCGATCTATCTTTAAATACTTTATTAGTCACACAGGGAATCCAAATGATGACGCGTGATTAATTCCAAAACAAACAAAAAAAAATAAAACAAAAATATAGTATGCGATACCAATGTATTGACAACGATAGAATTCATAGCAAAAAAAAATCTTTCTCTGATCTACGCAAACTATATCAAAATGAGTCCGTACAAAAAAAAATATCAGCCTGGAACAAAAATTCTAGCAATTCATTTATATAGAGAAGGGGGAAAAAAATAGATTCGATAACTGTAACAGGGCAGGTACTTTGATTTCACTGTAGGTGTATGGCAAAGTAGTTGAAAAAAAAAGTTTATCGAATAATAATGTAATGACTGTTTTCTTTTTATTTGTCTAACTTTTGTAGAATTTAAAGTCGCATATCCTTTCCATGAAAAACCCCTAGGATTTTATCATTGTTGTCCCTTAGTTCGTAGTTGACTGTACCAATTCGTCGTACTACAGTGGCCTTTATAAATTGAGGAGCAAATTTTGCGCAGAATTTTTTTGCAGCATCGCTCTGTGGATGTGTCTTAACATAAACTGTCTGTCCGACTTTATATTCAACCTGACGACTCCTTAGGTTATATCGCTGTGCACTTTTCTCATAGGCTTTTTCGATACTTTGTTTAACTGAATCATGAACCAGGGCAAGTCTAGTAGGTAAAGGAAGTGATATTTGATTTTCTGAAATGTCCCCTAATTGCTTCAGTACCTCATAGTCGCGACCGTGATTAATTCTGTGGTACCCAAATAGAAGGAAATGTGGTGAATGTTGGACAGTTTCGTGAATGCTGTTTCGGAGAGCGGCTGCAATTTCATGAATGTGCTTATCCCAGGTGTTATGTTTTTCGCTGATATAAGCTCGGATTGCGGATATGACAGAACGGTTCACCCTTTCAGAAGCATTTGACTGCGGGGAGTACACTGCTGTTTTTGAATCCGTTACTCCGTAGTGTTTCAAAAAATCTTTGTACTCAGCACTCTGGAATTGTGACCCATTATCAGAATGAATTGCTTGTGGTACTCCAAATAGGCAAAAAACATCATTCTTAAGAAAATCAATAATATTTTGAGATGTTCCTTTATTAAGAGGTTTAAGTAACACAAATTTCGTTAGGTGATCAAGTATAATCAATATTATAGTTTTTCCTTGCGTCGACCGAGGATATGGTCCGAGTAAATCTATATAAATTCGTTGCCATGGTCTCTCGACAATAAACGGCTTTCCCATAGGTGGTCTTTGCTGCTTGTTTGTTGGTTTCGTAGTTTTGCATATTTCGCAGTTTAGTATATAGTTGCGAATCTGTTTAACCATTCCGGGCCAAAAGAAGTATCTTCTAATCCTCTCAACCGTTTTGAAGATCCCTCCATGTGACGCTGACGGGCTGTTATGTTCTTGTTCGATCAATGAATGCCTTAATCCATCAGGAATCCACAATTTCCAAATTGACAAATCCGTTAATTCATCACGCTTTTTGGGTTCTAAACGTATAAAGATATGTTTATCGTCTATCTTAAAAGCGGGATAATCATCAGGCTTCTCGCAGATTTTTGTATGGAGACTCTTATATTTGGCATCTTCAAACTCCTTTGAACCAATGATTCGAATTGCGTCTGGCTGCAGCACAATTTTCTGAATACTTTCGGCTAACTCCTCAATTTCATCGCAGTAAACTCTAGAAAGCATGTCCGGTACGACATTTTCTTTTCCCCGTTGATGTTGTATGGTGAACCTGAATCCTTGTAGTTTCAGGCTCCACCTTGCCAATCTACCGCTTAAATCACGCTGGCTCATCAGCCACTTAAGGCTAGCATGATCTGTAATTAATGTAAATTCATGCCCTTCGATATATGCACGGAACTTCTTAACGGCTAGAATAGCAGCTAAACATTCCAGTTCCGTTATGGAATAGTTCCGTTGAGCTTTATTTAGCTTTTGGGACATAAAATATATTGGTCTCTCATTTCCTTCTACATCTTTTTGGAATAGAGCTGCTCCTACGCCTTCGGTGCATGCATCACATCGGATAAAAAATGGAATTGAGTAGTCTGGTGTAATTAAAACTGGAGTTGAAGTCAGTAGCTTTTTTAAGTTTTCAAATGACTGCTGTGCTGCTGGTGTCCATTGAAATTTGCCTTTCTTCAGACAGTCTGTGATTGGCGTTGTTACGCTTGCAAAGTTCTCGATGAAACGACGGTACCACCCAGCCATCCCTATCAGTCGTCGTATCTGTTTTGTACTCGTGGGTGGTGCTAGGTTAACTATTGCGTCAATTTTACCAGGATCTGGTCTGAGTCCTTTCTCTCCCACCAAATATCCCACGTAGCGAATCTCTTTCATGAGAAATTTACTCTTCTCCAGGTTAATAGTTAACCCAGCTGTCCGTAATAAAGTCGCTACCGTCTCTAGCAGCTCAAGGTGCTCCTTCAATGTGCCGCTAATGATCAACAGATCGTCCAGATACACGAAAATTCGATCATGGAGTTCATGTGGTATAACTTTATGCATTAAACGGCACATTGATTGGGCTGCATTACACAGCCCAAATGGCATCACCCTGAACTGATAGAGCGGCCGTCCCGGTACAGTAAAAGCTGTTTTGTCTCTGGCAGATTCCGCAAGTGGTATCTGCCAGAATGCGTCCTTTAAATCTAGTGAAGTAATGTAACGAGTCTCGGAGAGTCGTCCTAAAAGTCCGTCAATGATCGGAAGTGGGTAGGCGTCTTTTAGTGTCAAAGTATTGAGTTTGCGTGCATCGAGACAGAGGCGGGTTTTTCCGTTCGCTTTCCTAACCATTGTTACCGGTGAGCTCCACGAACTTTTGCTTACCTCGATGACACCCAAACTCAACATTCTGTCAATTTCTTTGTAAAGGTCATTCTGTACTGCAGGTGAGACTGGGTAATACCGCTGCTTCACCGCTTTACAGTCTTTCACTAGCTCAATATCATGCTCGTGTAGCGTTGTTTTGCCTAGACCTTCTTTGGCTGATGACGGGAACAAATTGATAATCCTTTCGAGAATTTGTTGGTCCGGAATATTGATTATATGCGAATTGTCGGTTTTCTGGTGGCTTACCTCTACGATTTCGTGTACCGATATATTTGGTAATAACTTGAATTTTCTCCAAAAATCAACCCCCAAATACAAAGGAGATTGCAGAGAAGGAACAATAAAAAATTGGATATTCTCAGTTTTGGTTCCGAACGTAACTGGCAGCCAAATGTAGCCTTCAATTCTGTTTGAGGTGCCATCAGCAGTTTTAATATTTGTAGAGAGACTATGGAATTTCAAATTTTTCTCCGTGAGGAATTTGATTGAATCTTTCCCAAGCACACTCACTGATGCGCCGCTATCCAGAAGACCATTTATTTTTGTTGATTTTATCTCTACATCAGCATGTGGACGGGGATCATCAGCAGTACATTTGATTAGGGACGCAATACACTTCCTGATAAGAGTACGTTTTCCACGAAAGTAACGAATCGAACGAATTAATTTTTTACATTTATTGGGATATTTAGAATTCAAATTGATGTTACATAAATTTATTATTTCAGTATTCATTGAACTATTAAAAGTAGGTTGATTTATGAGAGTTGCCTGAGTTACTTGCTGTTGGGATTCTTCGTTTCCAACAGTTGATTGGTGTTTGCTCCGAGTCGTGATCCTCTCATATAATTCGCGCTCGGCTGGGAGTTTCCCTTTTGAAATTTAAGACAGTTCTGACAAGCTGGTTTCCGCACATTTCGTTCTCCACAGCCAAAACAAAAGACGTTGAGAAAATCCTTCTCACACTCCTGATATTTGTGGCCAATATCGTGACAATTCCAACAAATATAATTATTCGAGGTTGCAAGTTCGTTATCAACACCACGATTGTCCATTCTCCTGTGAAATGCATCTAAATTTGGTTCTGTGACAGCGTACTGACTTTCCAACCTGGCGTTATCACTACTGGAATTTTGGGTGTGGCCAATGTTTAGATTCTTCATCTCCATGCTCAACTCGTTCATTGGTTGTCGGCGTCTGATAAACGTATCTCCAAAACGCCTTGGGTCGTAACCAGATTGTTCCCAGAGTCTCTCATAATCGCGACATAATATGCGCAGCTCTTCGACAGTTCTAATTTTACTATGATACGGCAGCGTTACATTTTTCAGGGCTGGATACATGTTTTGGCATAGCCTGTAGACAACTTGTTGTTCCGACAATCGAGCTTGAAGGCGTGCATTCATCTTTTGGATACTAAGTGAAAAGTCCGAAAATGTCTCCTTGCTTCCTTGCACTCGCCGTAGGATTTGTTCTTTGATTTCCTCTTCGTAGTTAGAGCTGCTGAAGTATGAAAGAAGAGCATTTTTCATGTTTGCCCAAGTTGCATTTGGATGGTCCGCTTTGTACACCCAGTACCAATCCTCTGCCTTTTTCGTAAGAAATAAATAGACAACCTTACCAAGATTTTCTTTTGAAAAACCGTCGTCGTCTGCCATTTGTTCAAGCCGGTAAACAAAATCGTGGACATTTAGAGTATCTGATCCATCAAAAGAAAGATTCCATCTTTGCCGAATTTTATAAAAATTGTCTACACGGTATTGAGTTGCTCGCGCCATTGCCCGCTCTGGAGGTCCTTCCGCATAATCAAGTCTTTGAATATTTTGGTTTAGATTTCGAATAGCTGGACGTTCATTAAAATTGTCAGAAACATTAGAAATCTCCGGATTATTCCTATTTTGCAGATTATAACTTTGGCGAGTTCCGATTTGGGTAAAGAAATCTGCAACCGACCCTTTAAGATTTTTAGGCTCAACAAATGGAATGTGCCTAGCTTGGTCACCTTGCTCATGTTTTGATAGATCTGTGGCTTCTGGTGGTTTTGCGTTTAGAGAACTTGTTGATAGCAAATTGTCGAGTTTTTCCGAAAAAGAGCTAGCTGCAATTCCTATACCCTGCGGTGAAACTTCTCTAGAGTCAGCTTCTTGATACTCGCACCACAACTTATAGTAAACATTAAACGCATGACGCCAGTTGCGAGAAACTCTTGTGGAAGAAGGGGATTCGCCAAAAGTATTAATCACCCGGAAAATCCTCTCTTTATAGTGTTTCGCTTTAACATATGCCAATGTTATAAAGTCGGGAGGAGGTCGACTTCCCTGTTCTTCCGAAGCCTTGACAAGTTCATCGTATCGGTTGGAACACTCCTCAATCTCTAATTCGGGATTTTCACTAATGTGACAATCTCTACAAATCAAGGATTTATCCAGCTGCTCTGCTCTAAGCGTATTTACAAGTACCTCCTTAGCGTCTACTGTCCTACTGGAAAGTCCTCTTATAAGGTACTCGACTTCCAGTTCAGGGGCATTTAGCATTTTGCTATAAATAACGGGATCCATTGTATGATAAAGGTCGAAATAATAATTATGCTGCCACAAAATTTGAGACTTTAAATTTTTCGACAAGATTTGATATTATTTATAAAGCAATAATTGACGATAATTGGTATAATTGGTATATTGGATATGACTAATTAAATAGAACTAATTGGTAACGAATTATGAAAATATTAAATCTTATAATTTAATTTGTTTAATAATATTTCCTAAAATTTTATATACCATATGAAACTAATTTCAATTTTTGTAATACTTTTATAAAATATAAGCGCAATATCAAAAATAAATTATTAATAATGAAACGTAAATTTAATTATGGTTGATGGCGATGCTTAGAACTAATTTAAAGGACGAAACTAAACAAAATTTGAATATCTAATCATTCCATGATACATAAGCAAAACAAAATTAATAACATATTGTGAAACCGATTCATGGAGGTTCACAATGAAACTTTCGTGGGATCTAACGCAGAATCACTGCGCATTCGACCACGGGCCTCATTATAAATTCAATCCAAGTTTGGCTCACCATATACTACAGAGAAACTATTGCATTTGAATCTTGAAGAAAAAAAAAATTGACGGAAAAAAAAAATGAAAATATCAGTGCAGAACTCAGTAGTTGATTATGATCGGGAACTCATAGTGTCACTATGTGTCAACCATTGATAACCCTCTCTGTATCTATACACTATTTCAAATAGAAAATACTGAAAAGAAATTTTAATGAAAAAAAAAAAAAATGAAGTCTTTACTCCAAAGAACACCAAGCGGGAATCGTGAAGTCATCAAGTATCAACCGCTAATATTTCAAAGAGAAAAACCACACTTATATTTTTGCAATGTGAAATAAAATTTTATCTAAATTCGAATCAAGTAATTAATTAATTTGCAACCAACCGCAACTAAATTAAAACAAAAATATTTTAAAATAGAAAAATATGCAAATTTAAACTAAAACAATACTGAAGCTAAAAAAACAGTTAAATCTAATATGCGGTTATTCTGGATGCCCTTGTTGAGTGGTTAGGCCACCTGGATGACTTCTTAGGTCTACCTTATCAAAAAAAAAACAGAAAAACTATACCCTAATAATCACCGCTTATGACATCATGAAAAAATTAAAAAAAGTTTACTTTATAAAATCACATGTTTGCAAACTGTAAAACTAAGCTTCCAACTCATGTGGTTCTATGACCTTGAAGCCATGTGGTCTATCCGTTTAACAACGTGGAAAATTCCATGAGCCTCGGTCCCTGTTTCGGCGCCATTTATTGTTACGTACCATACAGCAACTAACACGATCGAATAGGATAGGCTGCAGTCAGATTGTGGGAGGTTCTTTGTTGCCGTAAAATATTGATACCACAATATCATCGTGTTTAGAGGTAAAAACAAACACACCTAGATTCGTCCTTATACTGTCCTCGACACACCATCAACCAATAATAAGATAGTTATTCCATATTTTAAACAAAAAAAACAATATTTATTCAAACTAAATCAATTAATGATCAATAAAAAATGCAAAGAAACAAATAATCTATAACTATTGACTCTTGATTAAAGTGAATAAAATTTCATTTTAAATTCTAAGCACAAAAATGCCATAAAAAAAACTCGTTCAAAAACTCACCCATATGCATGTCTGCCGTAGAGTACTCTCGGTGATCATATATATATACGTGGCTGAAAAATAATTCCTAGGGTTATTTTATTCACTTTATTTCAAACTAACTCTATATACTTATTTTAATTTAATATTCAAAAAAATTATTTTTTTTATACGCAAAAACAACGCTATTATCACTCTAATTTTCTTAGTAATTTCACTTTATAAGTAACGTTCGTTAAATTATTCTCTTTAATATATTTTTTTTTTTTTTTTAAACTTAATTCAATTATATACTATATATCTATATTTCTGGTGTCACAAATATGTTTTATATGCCACTCCGAATATATAATACATCTATACAAATCCGTGTAATAATTTCATTTATTACATATATATTTTTTTTTTTGTTGTTAGCGGAAAACCTCAATATCCGCTTTTCTGTTTGTCTTCAATAAATGTGCAAACTTCAAATAGTCCCGTTTTATGAAAAGCTCTCAACCGTTTTGTGCTGGTAAAATTGTCTATGCAATGCACAGTTTATTTTGTGAGACCCCGCTGCTATCGGATATGCTTTGACTCATGATGAAAGCATCATTTAAAATTCCTATTAATGAATATTTTATTTTTTTATTTTTTTGTCACTCGTATGAATCCTTGGTATTTAAGCGACTACTATATTGCTATATATCTATATATGTACAGATAAATATCATAGATATAATATACACCTCGCATACACAACTTTTATTATTTATTGAACATACGTAAATTTACCATACGATCACTGATTTTAAATTTTATATTAGGTATTTATTTTTGGTCCACTAACTGCGATGGCCTCACACGAAATACAATTCATACCAAATTATCATAGCCGAAATTAAACAAAATTCTATTTACCAGTATATAGTATGAAGCGGTTCTTATGTGCTTAGTCAGTCATACACGCATAAAAAAAACATTCTTCCCCACTACCAAAAACGAAATCTTTCTGTCCACTGTAAAGTACCTACATAAACAAACACAACTGTCCACTGTAAAGTACCTACATTCGATCTATCTTTAAATACTTTATTAGTCACACAGGGAATCCAAATGATGACGCGTGATTAATTCCAAAACAAACAAAAAAAAATAAAACAAAAATATAGTATGCGATACCAATGTATTGACAACGATAGAATTCATAGCAAAAAAAAATCTTTCTCTGATCTACGCAAACTATATCAAAATGAGTCCGTACAAAAAAAAATATCAGCCTGGAACAAAAATTCTAGCAATTCATTTATATAGAGAAGGGGGAAAAAAATAGATTCGATAACTGTAACAACTGCCAAGTATAACAATAGCCACTCCTTCCGGGGTACATGTGTTCGCTGATCATGGAGCCCTCAATACGAGACAAACGCTTCTGGATTTGAATGAAGCCCAACCTCCTGGTAAACAGACGCTTCAATGATGACGCTGATTGCCAACGTACTCGCTGGTGAACCGGTTAGGGTAACCCCTACATTATGGGAAACCTAGCAACTTCACACGGGGGTGTACTTGTATGTATGTGTGGATGTAGGGTGTGTGTGTGTGTGTGTGTGTGTGTGTGTGTGTGTGTGTGTGTGTGTGTATGTGTGTGTGTGTGTGTGTGTGTGTGTGTGTGTGTGTGTCTGTGTGTGTGTGTGTGTGTGTGTGTGTGTGTGTGTGTGTGTGTGTGTGTGTGTGTGTGTGTGTGTGTGTGTGTGTGTGTGTGTGTGTGTGTGTGTGTGTGTGTGTGTGGGTATGTTTGTGTATGTGTTTGTATATGTGTTTGTGTCTGTGTCTACGTCTTTGGCTTTGTCTGTGTCTGTGTGTTTGTATCTGTGTCTCTGTGTTTGTCTGGGTGTGCATTTGTGTCTGTGTGTGTGTGTGTTTTTTTTTTAAGGAATGTGGAAATCCATCATGGACGATGTAGGGGATAACGTAGCTATCCACCACAACGGTCAAAATGGTTAAGGTATGATCGAAAGCATCCGTCACCTGTTAAGAGCTGTGTTATCCACGGGCCTATCTCAGGAATTAGTCGTCTAGTCCAATGGCCCTTCTCCGAACGGTTCCAACGCTGTTGCCAATCGATAAGAATATCCCCCCTGTACATTCTTGTGTTGTTCCCTCGCACCATTGGTCTATCCGGTGTTCCTCCATGGCTATTATTGTATGACTTTTGCCGTTCCGCTGCCAGCAGATCAATTGGACACATTCCCGCAATGACGCAGGCTGCTTCGTCCGAAAGAGTTCTGAACACACTAATCACTCTAAGTGCGCAGGTACGATATACGGAGTTAGAACTACGACGATAGGATGGCACCTGCAGCGCTTGCGCCCATATAGGGGACGCATAGAGCATTATAGATGTTACTACACCGACTAATAATCTTCGTCGTCCTTGGCTTGGCCCGTCGACATTCGGCATTACACGAGAGAGCCTTGCTAGCTCTGGCTGATTTTTCACTGACGTACTTTATGTGCTCCTTGAATGACAACCTTGCATCGATTTGTACCCCTAGGTACCTTATCGAGGGTTGCGAGAAAATCTTATGTGCTCCGATTCTAATGGAAATTGTTTCCAGAACCTTTCTGCTGGTTATAAGCACCGCTTCCGTTTTTTGTTCCGCCAGTTGCAACCCAACTGAGTCAAGCCATTAACCGCGTTTTTTATTCGCTCCGGATAGCTGCTATCGAGAGCCGTCATTTTTATACGCCTAAATTTAAATTTGACGCGCTATTTATTGGTAAACTAAACTTATTTAACATCAAACTATCATTTTTAATTCAATTGTTTAGCAAAAACTTCATATAAAAAATATTTGGCTCTATCTATTTATGCGGAGCGCTATCGGGAGCCATTTTTTATATGACGGCTCTCGATAGCAGCTATCCGGAGCGAATAAAAAATCACTACAATTGTTGGATTATATCCACCGTATCACTACAAATGTTTTCCAGCTCTTCCTTGTACTTTAAAACTGCTACGATGGCGATATCATCGGCAAACCCAACTACCGTCGCCTCCTCGGGGACCTGGAGTGTGAACACATCGTCATACATAATATTCCAAAGCATTGGACCGAGTACAGATCCCTGGGGGACCCCGCATGTAACTGTGTACTCCTTGCACCCTTCATTCGTGCGGTACTGCAAAGTGCGGTTTTTAAAATAGCTTGAGATTACCCGCTCGATGTAACAAGGCACAATCCTGATATTGAGGGCGTTCATATTATGTTCCCATTTTGCTGTATTAAACGCATTTTTAATATCTAGCGTAACAATAGCGCAGTATTTTTTACGGCCTCCTTTCCATCTGCTGCCGCTGATGGCGTCTTCTGCCAGCCTGGTAACGAGCTGAATAGCATCAATAGTTCAGCGCGCTTTGCGGAACCCATATTGGTTATGGGCAAGGTCTCCAGATGATACGATAGCTTCTTCTAACCGATTACCGAGCAGCCTTTCAAGTAATTTCCCCGTACCATCTAACAGACAGATTGGGCGAAATGATGAAGGATCTTCCGAATGTACTTTACCCTTTGGAATCAGTATCAGCATCTGTTTCTTCCAAATATCTGGGAAGGTTCCTTCTCTTAGGCAAGAGTTATACACCTCCAGAAATTCTTCGGGTTTTTCTAGGATCGCAACCTTTAAGGCAACATTTGGTATATATTCCGGTCCTGGCGCTTTCTTGTTGGGAGTTCTCCTAGAGGCGGACATTAATTCCTCAATCGTGAATAGTAGCACGTCGTCCGCTTCAATGGCACTCGAGTGAATAGTCACTGGTTTGCGAGGAAACAAGGAAGATACTATATTATCCATCAAAATAGGGCATGTTGGTGCTGCACCTCTTGCAAGTTTAAGCTTGGCCATTACCATCTTGTAGGGCCTACCCCATGGGTCATCCTCAACCTCATCATAGAGGGACTTCCAGCATCGTCGCTTGCTTTGTTTAATTGCCACCTTCAGCGCACCCCGTGCTTCCCTGTATATCTGTTGTAAACTGAAAGAGGAGCTGGTGTTTCTACCCCGCTGGGAAACGCGCCTAGCATGATTGCACTTTCGCCGGAGCAATGCAATTTCCTCATTCCACCAGTAGGCCGGTGGGCGTCTTGGGTTTAACCTTCTTTTAGGAATTGTAGCGTTACATGCAGTTCTATCTGCAACAACAGCCAAGTTCCCAACTGCTGGGGCATTGCGGTTGCTAGATCTCGACGGTGTTGAGCCCGCTTGCTCACTCAACAATTCCGTCGGTACTGGGTTTCCGACTCCCTGCACCGTAACAATTTTCCCCTCTTCACGAAGCATTGTGGTTATTTAATTAGGGTGTCCTTCCCCTAGCATTTTATACCTACTGCCAGGTAAAAAATTCAGTCGCCTCTTACATGAGGAACAGACGCTGTTTGGAGCCGCACCTCCTGGTGAACAGACGCTTCTTGCTAGTTTTGGTCCACGAGTGGTATTTTATTTCCCACTTACCCGCCGGTGTACCGGTGAGGGCATCCCTCTATCCGCCACCTGGGGACGTGCCCGATAGGAGACTTGCAACTCCCACGGGTGTGTGTGTGTGTGTGTGTGTGTGTGTGTGTGTGTGTGTGTGTGTGTATGTGTGTGTGTGTGTGTGTGTGTGTGTGTGTGTGTGTGTGTGTGTGTGTGTGTGTGTGTGTGTGTGTGTGTGTGTGTGTGTGTGTGTGTGTGTGTGTGTGTGTGTGTGTGTGTGTGTGTGTGTGTGTGTGTGTAAGTGTGTGTGTGTTGGTGTATGGGTTTGTATGTGAATGATCACTAAACAAAATCGAAAAAAAAAAAATGGAATTTCAACGAAACCTAATGATAATGACGATTTCGATTCACCAAGAAAAAACAAACTGGCTCTTCTAGGAAATATGATCATTCTGCTGTCAAGAATCTGCCAAAAAATCGAGATTCGTAAACCAACAACAGTTTTACTCGACGGAATGACTTTACTTGACAAATCGAACAGTTTGACAGCAAAAAGGTCACATCGAGCCGAAGACCTCTCGAATGTAAAGGATTAAATAAAAACTAAATTGGCATTATATAGTTAATTGTTTAAAAATTCTTCAAAATAATACAGATAATGTTTTCCCACTTATATCGAATTTTCAGCAATAACTTGCTTTAAATATTCTCTGTATTCTTGCATAGCGTGATTATTAGCTTGGAGCTCGACAGAATGGATATCGGCTAAGTACTTTTGGTTTATCAATAAATCGATTGCATAAATTATGTATACTTCAATGTTATGTCAGTCAATTTACTGTGGTAAACCACTATTGCCACAACGTTTGAAGTTTTTTGGTGTTTTTTTATAAAATGTAAAAACATCTGAGTTCGCGAAATATTTAACTTTTTTAAAAATGTTAGTGAGTATTCTTCTAGGAACCAGGTAATGATAACCGATTTTTCAAAGTCCAAAACAGCTAAAACGAAATGGTTATTTCGCAAATAGGAATTACTTTGTTCCCGGTACCTTGATTTGTTAGAAGTAACTCAAACTGAGTATTTTCTTCTACCACTTTATAAATAATTTTTGTTCCAGAATATTTTGATGATTTGGTATTGATCCAAACAAGTATAATTTGAATCTTTTATCAAAAGGTTAATAGAAACGTATACTGCATCAGTCGACAGAAAATTTTTATCAAAAAGGCTGGTATTTGAGACACAGTAAAAATAAGTTTGAAATAAATTATAAAAATCGAACTTGAATACAGGTATAGTATAGTATACTGTTATAGTCTCCATTTATCATTTTTAGACTTCAAATTTTGAGCAAACACCACAGATTTTAGAGTTAAATTTGTTTTATTTCGCAATATATCGACAAAACGACCTAAATTTAGAAAGCGCTCATTTATTAAATTATTTTTTCACAAGTTGTACCAGCATTCCACTGTTTCATTTGAAATTCTATTTTCCACTCCAAATTTTCGAAAGGAAACTGTGGCCCAAAATGATAAAAACTGCATATATTTTTTGTGCAGAATATTTATATTAGTTTTACATTCGTCACAATATTTAATTTCATCCTTAATATCGTAACAATGGCCTTCTGAGTTCGTCTGGATTTTCCAACAGATAACATTTAGACTGTGCCCGAAACCTGTGATAAATATTTTTTAGTAAACATTTTTGACATTTATTTGAAACAACCGCATAGACCCAAATTATCACGGTCTTTTGCTGTGATAATTTTTGACACAAGCAGAATAATTGTTCGGTTGACATTTAACATGGTCGCCTTAGCATTTTATATCATCAAAATAAAATGTCAACTAGCCAATACGATAACAGTATCTATTGTTTGCAGCAACATAATAATTTTCAACTGCAGCAGCTTGCCGAAAATTATTTTCTGCTAGTGAGATGATTTGTCCGTGTATGTCAACTAAAAGTTAATCTTATTTATATGCCATATTAATCTAGTGAATAAATGTGAGAGCTACCACTATCGGCTGACAGATTATTGAATCTATTATAGAATTAGTTGATTTATTGATTTAAAACGTTGAATTCTATGCACCAGGTTGATTCCAATATCTTTTAGTTTTCGTTACAATTCTGATTTGAGACCACCCATGACATTCCCACTTCCTGTATAAAAACCTAATTATATCGTAATATATTTTCCAAAATTTTGGCGAGAAAATCGTCACAAATTCAGCCATACCCTACATTATATAATATAAAACGAAAGCGAATTCGAAGCGTATAAAAGGATTGCTTGTCATTAAAATCGAACAACAAAATGACAGAGGAGGAATACTTCAAAAAACTATTACACAATTCGGGCGGCGTAGTAAAAATTTGTGAATGTAGGGGAATATTTTTCAAATAAATGTCAAAAATTTGTACTAAAAAATATTTATCACAGGTTTCGGGCACAGTCTAAGTACTAAAATTCATTGATTAAAAAAAGGAACAACAGATAGTTCAGCCTGTATGATCAAGAAAGTCGGGCTGGTATTTTTAAAATGAAATAAAAGTTGGTTATATACCTATAGAGAAGAAACTAATTTTCAAACAAGCAGTCCACTAAAATTATGAATATTTTGTATTGAAAACGTAGGGTAAACCTAAAACCATAAAAGAATACTTCACAATCTTTTTTTTCCTGTATTCATTGTTGTGAATGTGATCATAGATCACCCTATTTTTTATCGCCATTATAATTGCAAATGTTTATATGAAAAAGTCGATTGTTGTTGCCATTGTAATCGTAAAAATTAAGTAGTTTTATGTTTTCACACAGACAGTCGTTGTCAAAATTATTTGTGTCACTCAAAAATTGTATGATGTATTCTGCAAAAGTTAAAACTTGGGCAAAACCCTTAATAAAACAACAAATTTTTTTTTTTGTATATTAATTATTAATTTAGTAAAACAATTAAAACTCTGGTGAAAAATACGTCAAATCACAAATTTGCTATATGGGACCGGAAGTCGTGTTTAAATTTTTTATTTTTTGTTTTCAATTGGTAGTACTAGTTAAAAAAAACATTTTGTAAAAAATGATTTTTTGTTGTTGTTGTTGTTGTTGTTTAAAATACAGGGTGTCAAATTTTGAGAAAAATGATAAACATGATGTTGTGTTTATGGCTATAAAAGGAAAAATAAATATCCGATATTTATGATAAAGGACTCGTTTTAAAGGCAAGTTAATACGGATTAATAAAAAAATATAAAAATGGTTAGTTCTTTAATTTCTTCATTTTCAAATTTCCCGCCAAAATTTTATTTTTGAATTTTCTCAATGATCATCCAATTTTGTATTTTTTTTTTTAAATTTTACGTCCTTTAATTCTATTGAACATACTAAAAACTTGCGCTAGCAAAATTTTTCGTTTTCGTGCAAAATACGTTTAAGTATGACGATTTACCCGATTTTCCACCATCAAATTGTTATATGTTATTTTCAATTTTTAACTAATTTACGCTCGACCTGATAATGCAATTGTTTAAAATTGTTTCGTCGATCTTTAGTAAATATATTCTTACTTCTAATAGAAAATTAAAAAACAAAGAGGAAACAATTTGTAACAGTCCGTTCATAAACTACGTCAAGTTATTTTGGGCCATTCTTAACTTCGTCTCTCTCACTCCTTCATCACAAGTCGTCACAAAACTGAATATGTGAGCAATGATTTAATCATTTAAGAACATGAAGTAAGTGGTATTTTAAAGAAATACGCCTCTAATGATATATCTGCAAATTATAGTATTATGTCATATGTAATATCCCATAACAGTAACTTCTTATAATTATATGACGTCATCTTTCATGAAATTCTCCCTGCCCCAGCCTGAACGTGACGACAATCAATATTTCTTCCCCAAACAAAGGCGTAACATAGTTTAGGGATAGCCCATAAAGCTATTAGTAAAAAAAAAAAAATTTTGGTATGAGTCATTTATTTTGTTAGTTCCAACCCTAAAAATGCGTCCCAAAATATTACGTTCAGGTACATAAACCGTAACGTAATATTTTGAAACAAAATGACGAATATTTAAAAATTTAATTATAAAAGAAGGGGTAGGTAGGCCTGTAAAACCAACATAAAACATAAGCAGTGGTTTTTGTTAAAATTTTTTGGTATAAATTAGTGTTTAAATTAATATTTCAGTTAGTTTAACTTATGAAGTTCTATTTAAATCATTTGCTTATTTAAATAACATCAAAAGTATTTAAAATAATAAGTGCAATAATGGTTGGGTACAAAAAGTATTGTAAGCCGTTTGCTGAGTTGAAATGTTCTAAATGTTTAAGAAATGTTACTGATTATATTAAAATTCGTTTGCCGCGCTCGATTCATGTAACTGAAAATTCATCGGTTTGTACATCATGTTATTACCGGGTGACTAATAAACGTCAAAAAGTTGAAAACTAGGTATCACCGGTTAATAATTCATTAAATTCACCTGTTACTCCGGAAACATCATCAACAGTCAATGACGAGAATATTTCGAGTATGAGTGAAAGTGAGGAATGCCAAATGAAAAGTGCTCTCGTTCGTTTATAAAAATATTCAAATACTGAAGTTTATATAGTATCATGTAAATTTTAACCGTATAACTTATATTTAAATTTCTATCCTTGTTTTGTAATAAATTTTTTTAGTGTCAATATTTTTTGTTTTAAATTTAATTTTGAATCACAAAAACGAGTGAAAAAATTAACCTGGAAAAATTAAATAAAATCGAGTTTTTGTAAGAGTACCAAAAATCTACCATTCAATTTTTGAAATTTTCAAAATAGGTAGAGTCATATTTAAACGTATTTTGCACGAAAACGAAAAATTTTGCTAGCGCAAGTTTTTAGTATGTTCAATAGAATTAAAGAACGTAAAATTAAAAAAAATTAAAGATTGGATGATCATTGAGAAAATTCAAAAATAAAATTTTGGCGGGAAATTTGAAAATGGAGAAATTAAAGAACTAACCATTTTTATATTTTTTTATTAATCCGTATTAACTTACCTTTAAAACGAGTCCTATATCATAAATATCGGATATTTATTTTTCCTTTTATAGCCATAAACACAACATCATGTTCATCATTTTTCTCAAAATTTGACACCCTGTATTTTAAACAACAACAACAACAAAAAACACGTTCTACAAAATTTTTTTTTTAATCAAGACTACATATACAAAACATAAAAATTAAAACATGACTTCCAAAAATTTGTGATTTGACGTATTTTTCACCCTCTTTATAATTCATTTAAACAAAATTAAAAAACAAATGGACAAAATTATTTGTACCTCATCACAAAGTTGACTAAAAATTACAAAATTAATAATTTCCAATAGTTTTTTTATTTTTTGTTTAATGTAATGCCGTAGAATCTCTATGGGATTAAGACCTTGGGTTCGTGGTGGCCAGTCTATAGTTTCTTGGCCCAAAGCTTGAAGAAATTTAGTTATAAGTTTACTTTTATGGATTGGAGCATTATATTGCTGCAAAACGAAGGCTATTCCTATCAATTTAAATCCGGAAACCATTGTATTTTCATTAAGGACCTCCAAATATATGATTGAGGTAACTTTTCCCGGCATCATTTTGAGATCCCAAACCATTACTTTGCTTCCTTAGCGGTGCCGAGTTGGCATTGTTATGTTACGAAATTTTCTTTGTTAAGGTGTCGAAGAAAAATATTTCTTACCGTAGCTTCCATCTAAAGAGAAACGCGATTCATTGGTACATAATATTTTTAGTCAGTGGAAAAAATCAATAACTGAAATTTAAAATTAACTAGAAATCCGGTTTATGTTGTCATGATTTTGAAAGCTGTTATATTTTATAGATATGTAGATCCGATTTACACTACATATAAAAATATGTTCCAGTTGGGTACGATCTTTGGGCCATATTGAAAATTTTTTTAATATCAAACTTTATACGAACCTACATCTAGCGACGCAACATGTCTGTCCTAAATTACTTATCTTCCAGATTTTTGAAAGTTGCATATTTTTTAGAGGTGAAGGGAAGGGGGGAGGTCACCCGCTATCCTTAACGAAGTATATCTACTCGGGTATGATCTTTGGGCCATATTGAGAATTTTTTTAATATCAAACTTTATATTAACTTACATATTTACATATAGGGAAGCAACGCGTCTGTCCTAAGTGAGTTATCTTCTAGATTTTGGGAAGTTGTATTATTTTTCAGTTAAAAAAGGTCGCCCACTACCCCTAACAAGGTATGCCCATATCAAATTTTATACGTTTAACTTACATAAAGAGATGCACCACATCTATCCTAAGTCGCTTATCTACTAGATTTTTGAAAGTTGTTATGGCGGGTTACGGGGAAGTTGTTACGGGGAAACGTATGGCACCAGTATCCTTTACCGAATTAGCGTGAAGGTGAAGGAAGGTTGGACAACGAAAGTGTCGTCGATGAGCAGGAGAACGATATAACGCTCGCCCCAGTAAATGCTTGGATTATTGAAGGACAGAAACCTGCATGGCACGAGATATCCGAGACTTCTCCAACGCTAAGAGGCTAATGGGCGCAGTGGGACTCATTGAAGATGGAGAACGGTGTGCTAAAACGACATTGGAAAAGTGTGGATGGAAAAACTATGCATCACCAATTAATTTACCACTTCCACAACTAATCGGCCCAAATTTTTATACCATCATCAAAATGTATCCCATCCTCAACATTTAAACCATCCTCAACATTTATTCCATACTCATCAATAAATCAAATTCAAACATCCCATGGAAAAAAATATCAAAATATACATATTTTAGATAATCGAGTTATAAAACAGGCTAATAACAAAAAATGCTCAACATCAGACCTTTTAAATATGGCAATGGAAGGTATATAGTCTGAAGAAAATTCAGTATGAATAATGTTAATGCTTCTAAATAAATTTAAATTTAGTATAACAAAATATTTATTGTTTAATTTACATTTAAAAAGTCATGATTCAAATGTTTGAATATGGCCTCACACACTTCAATGATTGTTCCCGACAGGTAAGATTTTGATAACTTTGAGTTATAACCTAACTCAATATAATAGTTTTTTCTCTGAAGTTATCCCATTTCTCATCATTGTATCCTGTTTTACGATGTCCGGTTTGATTAACGAACGACACTATAAAATTAAATGATTCTTCTAATAAAATTCTTAAAATCGGCCGTATTTGGTTCTAGTTCAACCATCAGACTTTGGGTATTGCCTATTGGATTTCGCGATTTTGCGATATGGCTTAACCCAAGGACGTTTTGTTCTGGTTTCCTCTTCTTCTTCTATATCGATTGCATCAGCTAGCAATAAGCAACCAGCGGCTGTTAATTGCAATGGCGCGATTAGAGCATTATCCATCGTCTCTCAAAAATGTATCATCATCAGACAGGAATAACATCTCATTATCATAGAGGGTGCTAAAACCATAAACAGAAGTGTAAGGGATTAGACAGCCCGACGGTTACTTCAAAGAATTGGATTTGTCAGCAGGGTCAAACAGAAAAAAAAATCGGCTTTATACGATAAAAATGTAAATGCGTGTTTAAAGTTTGCAAAAGAGCATAAAGCTTTGCAATGCGGAAGATTGGAAACGAATTAATGGGTTCGTTGAAATCAAAACAAACCATTTCCAATCAGATGGAAAAAATACTATTGGCACAGACTTGCCAATAAATTATAGAAGCACCAAGCCAAAGAAACTGTAAAAAATGGTGAATGAAGTTTGATGATTTGTGGCTGTTTTACTTGGTGGGAAATATCTTTAATAATATAGCAAGTAAATATATTTAGCCATTTTAAAATAAAATTTGCCAGATTTTATTGATGAATGTGCCGACCTCATCGATGAAAGAATTTTTCAATAAGACGGTGATCCCAAGTTCACTGCCAAAATCGTGCAATAATGGTTAAATGAATCAAAGTTTACAATGTTAAAATGACCATTACAAATCCCGGATTTAAATCCGATAGAGAAATTGGGACAATTCTCAAAAGGCGCTTGCGATGTTAAGAATAGCCTCCAAAATCCATCAATGAGCTATGGGACCGAATAAGCGCAGATCGGTTAAAAATTGGATCCTCTATAATTGAGGATTTAGTAAAAAGTATGCCAAGAAGAGTAGCAAGCGTAATTGCGAATAAAGGATTATGTAAAAAAATGCTAATTAACTGTTGTATATTATACTCCAAAGTAGATCCGTGCAAAATTGGAAGAATGTGCACTATGAATTTTTTGTTATTCTGATTTTAATTTCAATAAAAATTTGAGTTGAATAATTTAATTCACGCGCTATAAGTTGCGTCTTACCACACCTCAGTCCAAACACACATAACATTCTGAATCGAATAAAATAAGACATTCGTTTAGGTAAAATTACGTAGCATAAGCATAATATTTTTCCAAGTTTATAAAAATTTAGAATAGAAATTTTAGCTTTAAGGTGTAACTTGATGTATTAAGACAAAATAATAAAATTGTGTAAAATAAATAATTTCGTTTACGTTTTCGTATGTCTTAATTCCTTAATTATATATTGACATTGCCTGGCTTAACAAAATTGTTAGTTTGTGTATTAAATTAGGAATTTCTATATAAGTACTCAAATATTGATGGAATTGATGGAAAAACCAAATATCATTTTTTGTTTGTTTTTTATTGGTGACTTCATTGACCAATTTGTAAATGGAAAATCTGAACAACTTCTGTATGTTTATAATGTTATAATTAAACTACTTGTTGAATTATGCTCATCCATGATTTTTTTGCGCTACTTCAATTTTTAATTTGATTTATTTTGTCTTCTTAGATTATAAATACTGCAAAATAAATTAAATTAAAAACCAAATTATTTAAAATGAAATTTAACCTATACCCTCAAATTATTTAATCTAAAAATTAGTATAAAAAAAAAATAAATTTTAAATATTTGCTCAACCTCAAATATCTTATCAGCGTTATCTATATTTTAATTAAAAATCATAGAAGTGAAGAGAACCGTATCTCAGGCAAAAAGCGCCGCTCGACTGTGTGAGGCATAAACGATATGTCGTCGCCGATATTGCATAATATCGTTATCGTTTAGAAACATAATATCGTTATCTCGTCGTTCAGATTATGCAAAAAATGCTCTTAGGTATTTTCGATTCACACTAACACCATTTAAAGTTATTTTCACAAAATAACAACGGCTTCTAAAATTCGGGTTTTTATTTTTCTGCACTATTTTCACTACCGTCGCATATGGCAAAGAATAATTGACACAACTCAATAACTCAAATTTTTCAGAAGAGCAAAAGGAAAATTGTTAATTTCCATTTTACTACACTACTCTCTATAGGCGTCCAAAAAAGGAAGAAAGACAGACATTAAGCCCTCTCGAGCTTTATATAATAAATATGAAAATGTCACTTTTCCGGGTTATGAAATCGATTGTAGCGCTTGTACAAATTATGACGTAACCGTATGTATTCAGATCCATAAGGTTACGTCATAATTTGTAATAGGCTTCTTTTAAGCGGAATACTTTTATACGACCCAAAAGACTTAATGCAAATTTGACAATTTTTAAACTAATTTTTATGAATAAAAATTAAATGAAACATTTCGATTTCCACTTTACGTAATTCTTGAGATACGTATAGAAAAGTGAGATATATCGCCGTAAACCCAAATCGTGGATATTTTTTTGAAAACAGCCTTTGTTTTTTATTCACAAGAAACACTATTACACAAAACAGGGAAAGAAAATATGAGGAAAAACTTACTCTCTACTCTCACTCTAATATGAGCTGCATCATAAAGTGCAACACCTTAGATCAGAAGGATAGACGACGTATTTTACCAGATTCAGAAGGGACAGCGAGGAAAACCACTTTAGATGCAAGCAGAGCCGGTAAGTTGGGTCCTATGTTAAGATGAAACCTAGATATCGTCACCCCAGTATTTAAGTGTTTTAAACAACAAAAAGGTAAATTGGAGATAAATGCATTTATAGTTTAAGTGATTATAATTTGACACCTATAAAATTTTTAATATATTTTTTTGAGTCATTTGGAAGTATCCAATACCCTGACTTTTACATCCAAAAAGTTTTCTGTTTAGAACTATAGTTTTTCCGAAAATTGGATTAGAATTTTTTTCAAAATGCATATGTGACATAAAATTTTTTCAAATTTTTTGAATTTGTATTGTATATAACACTTTTACAAAAATTTTCAGTTGCTTATGTATCATTTAAAAACTGAATTCTAATTTGTGAATAAGTCATGCTTCCATAGAAAATTAATTAAAAATAGTCAACTTTAATTATTATTATTTTTAATTTTTATTTAATTAACGATATAAAAATAACAATTTATTTAAAAAATTCATCATTGCACAACAACTTAAAATTAAAAAATTTTGAAGTTCTTTGGTAAATCACAAAAAAATATGATTTTATTTTCACCCCTATTTGGACAAAAAATAATAATATAAACTAAAGAAATTCAACGTTACAGGTTCACAACCAACAAGATATTTAAAAAATAATAGCTCAGACTTCAAATAAATAACAGAGACAAATCATGTAACAAAGTATTACAATTCTAAATTTAAATTAATTTTAGAAAAGGTTTAAATTTGGATTATTTTTTTGTTTTATTACTTCGTGGAGTAATAACTTTCGTTAAAGCTTTTCTAGGTTTTGGAATCACATTTTTTAGCTGATCCAGATCATTTTGTTTATTTAGTACAGCGTTGTAGTAGTCGACATCGACTTTATCCATATATCTCATCATTGATTTAATGTCCTTCTTCTTTCCTCACTAACTGCCCAATTGAATTTTAACGGTTTTACCACTATTTTCGGGATATTGTTTTTACAGTTTTTGAACAATTTTATATTTGTGAATGGTTCTGTGGCAGATAACGTGCATTTATAATCAACGGCTCCCAAATCTTTAGATTTGTATTGAATAATTCTAGCTTTTAAAAACGGCAACATATTGGTAAATATTTTAGATGCTAAATTAAAATTATAAAAATCAACATCCTTCAACTGCATAATTTTTAAATGAACTCTGTCATAGTTTATTTTTTTTAATTGCTGCAATAACGTCACTGGGCTGTAAATTGTAACCCCTCGCAAATGTCTTTCTATGGCACTATGCACAGAATCTATCTCCTGTAGCTGACTATGCCCCGGCTCCGAATATTTATGTATTATAGCTTCTATTTTTGGATTCTCCTGAAGAAATTTCAAAATCATAGTGGTATTTACTCTGTTTTTATTTTGTGCCACACAACTATCTGACCACAATACTATTTTGTTAATTGTTTGGAGATCTTGGACAACGGTTTTTAAAATCTTATAGAGTGCACTGGAAATATCATTTCCAGCTCTCCCACTTTGTGCTTCTGTCCACAGACTGCAGTACGTAGTTTTATTTAGATTACAATGCCCGGTCAAATTATATACGGCAAATTTTCTTTTGTAATAAAAATTTGATATTTCTGCTTTCGGCAGAGCGAATACGTTCTCTAGATCGTAGGTAATTATTGCCGTGTTTTCATCTTTATTTTTCCTATCTTTATCTCTCTCAGATTTTGCATGAATCTTATTATTTTCATGTAGACTGAATTTAGTAGGTATGTAACATTCAAATTCTTAGTGCAAATTTTGCATTTATGCCCAAGTCGTGCATTAATTGTATGTAAGTAACACTTAAATTTTGAATTAATTTCATGGTTTATCTCCAAGTCGGCGGTAAATTGTATGTAAGTAACATACTTATTCGGAATTCTTGAGTTGCATATATTATCATGATCAAATGGAATTGTATCTATGTCACACTTAAGCATTTATAAATTGATACGAAAATATTAGTACAAAATTATGTTATTTCAATATAAACGCATAAGTAACATTTAAATATTTACTTTTTGTTATGCATTATGCAAATGTAACATTTGGCATACTGATATCTTTGCAATAGAAGCAGTTATCAAAATTTTGAAACTACCAATCGAAAGATCTCGTTTTTTTAAGTAAGGTGGCATTGTTAACTCAAAAATGGCGAAAATGCATTTAAATCATTGTAATACTGTGGTGACGATATGTTAATTACTAATTTGTACTCGAATATTCGTATTGAAAAAATCGCGATTATTCTTATACTAAGGTTTGTGTATATAAAACAATGAATAAAAAATGCAAGTGAATTATTAGCTTTTGGAACGCGATACAATATCACACATAAATATTTTCTTCTATACATTTTTGACATTTATTGGAAAATATGTACTCAATTTTTTTATTATGTTGTATGAAAAGTGTAATACTTTTCTGGTCTCACATATTTGTTATTTAATTTTCATTACAGTAATTTCCGAGAAATTGGTAGGTGCTTGGACAAAAAATTGCATGAAATTTATTAAGGCACAATTATACCACTTACGTCAAATCGACACAATAGGGCAATCACAGTTAGTCAATTAATCAATGAATTTATGCCATCGCTATACGAAAAATGATCACAGGAATTGACTCTGATATTATTATAGTGTGTGCGATTTTTCTTGTAAATGTCAAAAATAGGTTCTAAAAAATAGTCGTCACAGGTTTTTCGATAATGAATAGTACCCTCCCAACATAGCGTACCAGAAACATAACGTTTACGAAAGGTAGCTAGTACTAAAGTCTTCGTAAACGTAACGTATTTGTGTAACGAGAGTAATACAAACGAAAGTGAAACAAATAAATGTAACCGTTTGTCTTCGCTTAAGTGTGACATAAATGAACGTTTTTTGTGTAACATTAACGAATCGCAAATACGTGCCACAGAACATTAAAAGTTCTATTTAATAGGTAAAAATTTAATTTGAAAATATAATTTTATTCATTTATAAAAAAAATTAATTCATAAAAATATAAATACGAGTATATATATTTATTTCAAAATTCTTTTGCCTAAAACTGATCTTTGGTTTATTACATAGTTTTTATAATAATTGATCAATTTTGTTGCAATAAATTCAATCAAAATCTTTCAGTAATACCATAATGGAATAAGATTTCATGGCAATATTCCTCTGCTGTCCGTGCCTCGAAAATTGTGAAGCTGTGGAATCTGTAATTATGTTTTTAAGGCACCTCCGGACAAACTTTTCCATTTCTTGATCATTGATGGTTCTGAAATGTTTCATCTGAAATTTAAAAAAATGGTAAGCATTTTCTATGCAATAGTTAATTGTGGAAGTGTTACCAAATATATATTTCACCACACTGACTTATTTTACACCACAAATATAATAAAATTCAATAATATGTATGTATATCACCTTGAAATTATAATAGAAACTAAATGAAGGTGATTCACACTTTAATATAGCATCCAACTAATTGTTGTTGTTGCGAAAAACAAAATGTCTTCGTTTTTTTTAGTTTTTCCTGTTGTCGGCAGACAGCGCTGTATTATTTTAAAAAAGTGTACGGAAATGTAACTTTTATGTTACATTTTTGACGAGTACATTTTTTTGTTGGGAGGGTAATAGTGCGATTTATAAGAGTGAATAGTGCGAAAGTCTATTAAGTGCTTTTTAGTGATTTTGTGATTTAATTTTGAAATTATTGTCTAGGTTAATTGTTTGACTTTGACATTTTTGATTTGGCGTACATATATATATGACTGACATATTCAAGTTAAAAATAAAGTTTATTGTTTTTGGCCGCATAACGAACAGAAAAATTTATAAATTAGTTTTGTGAAAATCCGATTATGATGAATAAAGGCGATACCCAGTGGAAACGTGAAACCATCAAATCCGTTCGGATTATCCGTTTACTATGCCACATAGAAAAAATTATGAACGGGAAATGACGTTACAGCTCATAATGCAAGAAAAAAAAATTGCAATTAGATTTTCTGTAATTAAAATTTTAACAAGCAAACTAGAACAGCACAATAAATTGAGCGTGGTATTTTCTCGAATGACTGCTACAACGAAATTAACATCAAAACAAAATAGAAAAAAGAAACGAATTGAGATTATATCACCACCGGAAAAAAAAATCGGTAGTAATATTTGAAAACGAGGTAGCGTTCGTTAACTTCAAAAATTATTTAATTAGTCATATAATGGTTGCATTGCTTTCACCAAAAATCGTACTACATAGACCAAAAATGGTTTAGCTAACCCAAAAAAATTAGTCGTTAAACAAATTTAAACCAAATTTTTAGTTTCAATACCTGCCACAAGAATCGAATTGACATGAAAATACACGAAATAAAAATTAGACCAAAATTCGGTTAATTTTTGCTGTTGCTTTGACCATCCGTTAACCAAATAAAATACCCAACTTATTTTGGTTGAAAGCAATACACGTAATAGCTATCATCAATTCAAACGTTGTTTAATAATTCTTATGTTACAAGCTTTCTTTTTTTTGTCCAAAATTGGATTTGACGATTTCAAATTCCGGTTCGCCATTTGTACAATGGGCAATTGCTTTACAACAATTTGAAACGGAAAAAAAATTATATATTCGAAAATGTTCAACGTCAAACATGTAAAGTTTGTTATTGTACATTTTTGCATTTGTCTATTTTTTATTTGAAACGAGTAACAAATTATGTATTCAAAAATGTTCAAGGCCAATATTTAACGTTTGTTATTATACATTTTGTACACGACCACAATCGGTTCAACATTTAGGATAATTTCTGATGTGGAATATAAGCAAATATTAACTGCAAGGACATTGGCTCGCAAATACCAAAGTTATTGAGATGGTTCCAAAAAATAAAAATAAAAATGTGTCCGTCGTTCCGACTGGATGTCTGTATCACGGTATCTTGATCTTTTCGATTAACCTTTTTTTACGCCGATCTCAAGAGGAACGAGTATATCTGCCATACGAAATGACCCAAAACCAAGTTTTGTTAACATGTGGTATTGCCACGTGGTTTTCGATCCACATTGACCTTTTTTTTTTTGTATAATGTGCTGGTTTGAGGAATTAGTTGGGCGTTGAGCTTCGGGTTGAGTTGAGGGTCTAGTTATATTTGAATTAAAGTTTTAGTTGCGGTTGGGCTAGGGTTGAATTGAGGGTTGAGATAGAGTTAGTTTAAATTGATTTGAGTTGAGTTCATGTACGCATGTAGTTTTTAAGACTGTGTTGATTTGAGAATTGTGCTGAACATTCATGTAGAGGTTTCTCTATTGATTAATGTTGGTAACTGGTCCGCTATTTTATTTTTGTATCGACATCGACATAAGATATAAGATCAAGTCGTCCCAATATTCAGTTGGACCTTCCAATGTTTTTAAGGGTTTTTTTTTTTTTTGATTTAATTTATTTGTTTGGCTTGAGTGTAATCACTCATATCACCAAAGATTACTGGAAAATAAAATATTTAATTAAGAGATTTAATTTGATTTGTATTTGATGTATTATTATTATATTTTAATCATATGTTTATTTATTAACTTTATTATTTATTCTTATTAAAATTTTTTAAAAATTATTATTCTTTTACACTATTATATATTGATTTTTATTTCGTTTAAATATTTGACAATTTCTATTATTTCTTCTGTTTTATTATTTATTAATATCTCTTTTAATGTTTTTGTATTAATTATATTGTATTTTATTCTTATTTCATTATATTTTATAGTGAGTTATATTTTCTTGTGTATTACAATTTTCACAAATATCTGATTGAACTATTTTTATTAATTTTAGAAATTTTTTATCATAAGTATGATTTGTTCTGATCCTAGTAATTTTTTTCACTGTTTCTGTATTTAATCCCTTTTTATAAAACCAAGGTTTATTTTTTACCTTATCTCCCATATTTTCTCTATGTATTATTCCTTTGTTTTGTGTGGAAATCAAGAACTTTTCATTCCAAATCTCATATAATTTATTTTTGTAAATTTTGATATTATCTTTAATAGTTGTTTTATATGTAATAATAGAACCACTTAAACAACCTTCTTTGGCTGCCCAATCTGCTCTATCATTTGCCTCGATATTAATATGACTTGGAATCCAGATTATTTTTGTGTTTATTTTATTTATGTTAATTAATTTTATTAATAAATTTTCTAAAAATTTTCCATTTTTATTTTTATTTGAAAGAGCTTTGCAAGTACTTAATGAATCCGTAAAAATGACCACATTATTCTTTTTTAGTTCCACTGCTTTTTTTATTGCTTCAATTGTTGCAATAGTTTCTGTACTTTTTATTGAAATTTTCTCAATTATTTTAAAATTATATGTTATGTTATCTACTTCCATAAAAATACCAACTCCCCTGTTTTCGTTTATAATAGCACCATCTGTGAAAATTTTATAGTTGTTTTCTTGATTATTTATAATTTCCAACGCCCATTGTTTAAGGATATTCGAATTGTGTTTATTTTTTGAGATAATTTTGTTATGAATACTATAATCCACTTCCCATAAATTGTTTTCTGCAGTTACTATTGTTTCATTAAATGGTAGTTTATCTAGATCTCCTTTATATTTTTGATAAAAATTGTTAAGTAATTTATTTCCTTTCCCCATTAGTATATCTTTTCCCGTTGAGGTATTTTTATATATATTCCTGGCAATGTACATATAATTAAATAAATCAATTTTTTCTTTCATTGGGATTTCTCCTGCTTCTGCAATTATTGCAGTGACTGGGGTACTATTAGTCAAACCAAGACATAACCTTATTGCTGAGTTCATAATTTTTTGCAATCTCTCTATATGATTACTTTTTATGAAATGTGTTGAATATCTAATTCTGCTTTCCAAAATTGTCTTATAAACTTTAAGTAACATAGAAGGATGAGCTCCTCCATCTTTTCTGGCTGCAATCTTTAATATATTTAAGGCTGATGAACATTTGTTGCATATTTCTTTAAAGTTTTTATTAAAATTCATTTTTTTATCCACAATGATACCCAAAATCTTTAAATCTTTTACTTCTTTAATTTCTACATTATTAACATTAATTTTTATTTCACCTGTTTTATATTTATTATTTAGATTAATAAAATTAGTTTTATTTAAATTTAAGTTAAGATTTAGTTTTATTAATTCATTTTTAAATGAATTTAGTTTATTATTTGCTTTTAAATTTAATAATTTAGGATCGGTTTCTGATATAATTAGTATGAAATCATCCGCATATTGTAAAATTTTAAAATCCTCCTCTTCAATGTTATGGACCTCCGTTGTATATAAATTGAAAAGATCAGGGCTTAAAGGACCCCCTTGTGGGATGCTGTTGCTTGTTATATTTTCAGTTTGTTTATCGTCATTTTCAAAAATAATTCTTCTATTAATCAAAGACAAATAAATCCAATTAATAAGTTTATCCTCTATTTTTAAATGTTGTAACTTTTTTATTAGGATATTAATATTCACGTTATCGAAAGCTTTCTCAATATCTGTTGAAATTATAATAGTAAATTTACCATTTTCTTTATTTTTCTCTATTATATTAATTAATTTATTTAAAAAGTCTTGAGTGGAGAAACCTTTCCTAAAACCAAAGTTATTATTTGATAAAATGTTATCTTTGTCCATTTGTTTATTTAATCTCTTTTTTATTAATTTACTCATAATTTTTGCTAACGTGGAGTAAAGATGAATTCCTCTGAAACTATTAATATCGTTAATATTTTTATTTGGTTTTGGAATAGTGATTATTTTTATGTTTTTCCAATTTTCTGGATATTTTTGTAATTTCCATGTAAGATTAAAGTGATCTTTAATTTTTACAATATGATTAATAGGTAATAATTTTAATAATTTATAAGAAATTTTATTATAACCTGGTGCTGAATTTTTACTAGTATTTATTATTTCCAAAAACTCCTCTAATTTGAATTCTTTGTCCTCGACCACTATATTTGGCATTTTAAGTATATTATTTTTGTGTACAATTGAATTTATAATATTGTTTGACATACATTTTTTCATATTATCCAGATCTTTAAAAATATTAAAATCACTTTCTCGTATTTTGTTATTAAAAATTCTAATTCTTCTCCATATTTCTTTATGGTTTAAATGTTCATTCAAATCTTCTAAAAACAATGTCCAATGTTTTCTTTTTTCTCTGTTTATCATAAGTTTAAGTTTTGCAGTTTATTTTTTTAGTTCTATTTTACAGTATACATTCCTTCTATTTCTATTAAACAATCTTAATTTTTCTTTCTTAATTAACCACATTTTTTTAATCTCTTCGTTCCACCATCTTTTACTTATAAATTTATTGTTATTTGGAATTAAACTCGTGTTATCTTTAATAATGTTGCTAATTTTTTCTTCATATTCCTCTATGTCGTCTGTATGTTCTGGATTCATGTTTTTTAATTCATAACATATTTTTTTTGTTTTTATTTTATTTATCGACTTATTTTTCGTATAACAATTTAAAACTTTGATAATTATTGGAAAATGATCCGATGTACCTATTTTGTGTGTATCGACTTTCCAGAAATTTCTTTCGAAATTTCACAAGAAGTTAAAGTTATATCAATCGCCGAAGCTATTCCACCTTCATCAAGTCTTGTTATATCTCCCTTATTTTCTATTATTAAATTCGTTTTATTTATAATATTTATTAACATTTTACCTCTTCCACATTCTTTTTCATTCCATCCCCACAATGGGTGATGGGCATTAAAATCTCCCATTATAATGTTATTATTGTTTTGATTTTCAAGTAATAATTTTTTTATTTTTGATTGAATTAACTGATTATTTATATTAGGGGGAATATAAATTCCCGTGAGTGAAATTATTTTATTATTATTATCAACAATATTTATTTTTATTAGTTCAATAGGATTATATATATAATTATTATTTATTATTGTGTAATGTATATTTTTTTTAATTAAAAAGCCTACACCCCCATAACCATCTATTCTATTATTAAAAATGCTATTATAACCTTTAAATTTAATTTTGTATGTATCTTTTGTCCACGTTTCATTTAAAAATGCGATATCTATTTCATTTGTATTTAAATAAAAATCCAACTCTTCTTTATTGCACTTAACACTTTTAATATTTAATTGTAAAATATTAAAACAATTACTCATTATTTTTAGTTAACATTTTTTTTTGTCTTTTTTATATATTATTGAATCCAAATTTATCAATTGTTCCAGAATTTCCGTTAAAACTAAATCGGAATTTGGATCACATGAGTTGCCATTAAGATATCCTTGAGTGATTGTTTGAATTTTCCTATTCAACATTGTGATTTCGTTTTTCTGTTGCTTTAAGTTCCTAACTTCTTCGTTTATTTTTTCATGTTCATCTTTAAATTGTTTTTTCATTTCCTCCATTTCTTTTCGAAGATTAGAAATTTCTTGGTTATAACTTAAACTTGGTAAATTTGGAAAGTTTTCTTTGTTTATATTAAAAACAGGTTTATTTAATATGTTTTTTTACTTCTCCATAAGTAATCCTTTTCGATATCATGAGATATTTGATGTATTTCTGCCTTTTAAATTCTTCGCACATTATATTATTAGTGTAATGATTTTGTTCACAGTAGAAACATTTTACATTATTTATGCAGTCTATTTCTTTATGTTCCAATTGAGAGCATTTTAAGCATCTCAATTTACCTTTACAATATTTTATTGTATGACCATAATGTAAACAATTTTTACAAAAAAGTGGTTTTGGAACAAAATATTGTACTTTTCGTTTCACTTCATATACTCTTATCTCTTCTGGTAATATGTTTGATCTGAAAGTAATTTTGATTGCATTTGTTTTTTCTTCTTTTTTTTTCATTTACAATTCTCTCAATTTTTGTTATTTTATCCTTTGAATTTATGTTTTCTAAAATTTTTCCTTCATCAATACTGGTTGGAATTTTGTTAATGTATCCAATTGACTCCAAAAAGAAATTTGGTACAAAGCAATGGCATCCATGAATTTTCTGTAGGTCAACATTTTTGATAATTTTGTTCGCAGTTTCCATGTCCCTGATTTGAATTTTTAGTTTATTTTTACCATATTGGTTAACATCTATTATTTTTCCAAAATTTAATGTGTTAAGTGTAACAGCCATTGAAATATCTTCTATTCCTTTTTTTTCAATTATCACTATAAATGGACCTTTATCACCAGGTTTATAATTATTTTTGTAATTAATGTTATTTATTATTAAATTGTTATTTTCCGTTGATTTAATTTGATCACTAATCACTCCTTTATTAATAATATTACAATTATTGTTTTCAATTACACACGTATTAGTTTCCATTTCGTTCTCCATTTTGTTTATTTATATTGAAAAATTTAACCTCGCTCTTTTATAATTTTTATTATCTCGACCTTTATTATTATTTTTATTAAAAATATTTTTCATTTCTTTTATATTTAGTTTGTTAATTTTTTTATTATTTAATATTTCACATTTGGTTGTGGATAATTGACCAATTTTTTTTATTCTTAAATTATATATTTTTTTTTTTGAAATGGCGTCACTCATTAGAGCTTCACCACCCCCTTTTTTTAACTTTCGATTTTATTTTGAATTTATATTTCACTTTTTTATAATATTTTAAATTGATATTATGATATAATATCTTAAATGATATTATTTTTATTATTTTATACAAATCAAATAAATCTCTTACCTGTATATTTTATTTTTAATATTTTCCCTTTTGTAATCTTTATTTATGCTGTTCACTCTTCAAAACTTCTAGAAAGAATGTTTTTGAGGGTTGTAAATGAGAAATAGTTTCATCAAGTATATCAGACAACCACTGTGGTATAGCTTATCTTTTGCCTTAATTGTGAATATGAGCTTCGGCAATGACATTTTGTTTACCAAATTAGCAAGAAAAACAAATGAGATGTTGCACTTATTTTTTAGTATGTCTAATAGAACTAACTGAGGAAAAAGATAAAAAAATGATACAATTTTGAGAAAATTGCAAAAAAGAATGTTTCGACGGCCATTTTGAAAAATAAGAAATGAAAGGTGGTACCTTTTATATAATTATTTTATAATCCCTATCTATTTGTCTGTAAAATGAGCCTAACTTTATAATTTTCGGATAATTAGTTTTTTTTTCTATAGCAATAAATACAATACCAAGTACATGAAATTTTTAAATATTTGACACCTATATCTTAAAAAAACAACAACAATGAGAAAAATCATGTTCCATAAATTGTTTGTTTTACTCAGTGCTACACATTTAAATATAAAAATCTAAACATACAGAAACAGGTAAAATCATGTTTACAAACATAAGTTTCTCCTCTCTAATAAGCACGTAAGGACTGCGCAGAGCTGAAGAACGAAATCATACACGTTATTAATGATGTTCAGCTTGAACTATGCCAGAAAGTCATAGAAAATTTTGATACGCGTATCCTTTATTGCCGGAGGGCACGTGATGCGCATTTAGCGGATATTGTGCTTTATACATAAATGGTATTCATTAAAGAATTCAATGAAATAGAAAAAAATCATTTCGATAAATTTTGCTGTTTTATTTAAAAAAAAAAAAATTGTAGTCTTGTTGAAAGACCCTCTACAGGGTGACTCTTACGTAAGTACAATAAATAACTAATCTGAACAAAAAATTATATGACAGCACATATCCTATCTCTAGCCGTTAAAGAGATAATCAAGGTTCTACTGTAAAATTAGTTTCTTATAACTTGAAAACTATTACATACTCACAAATTACTCAAATAAACAATTTCTAATCTCAAATTAATTCGCTTATCAAACAAAGGGTCAATAATAAGGGTAGCTAGTAGCTATAGTAACTTGATACAAATACGTTCACACTAAAAAGGTGTAAATATATTTAATTTTTCATTACTTTAAAAAATGCATAACTAACGTAATCTTTTTTGCATATTTTCAAAATATTTGGAAAATTTACTGTATTTTGAGGTATTAGTCCTTTTGATCAGTTAATTATTTAACCACACAAATGCAATTATAATACAAGCTTCAATAGGTACGTAAAATGAAAGAAAACTACAAAACACTTTATTATTCCAGTAAAATTTATTCGTACATCAAAAAATTTAAATAATAAATTAAATGTTCGAAATGAGCACCCCTATTCATGATACCACATTCAAGTCTCCTTCTATAAATGAATTACGAACTGTCACAAATATAGCCGGAGTATTACGTGTATTATAGCAAGCAGCTATTATCCGATTTCTAAGGCCACTTAGGCCTTTATTGCCTACAACTAAAACTAAACCCTCGGTAAAATCAGCAAGTAAATGAATTAGAGGGTTGTGTTCCATCTATTCTCAGAACGTTAACAAAATGGCTTCAAATGCATCCAAATTTTGCCGTTTTGTTCTTCAACAAACTACCTGATTTATTTAATCAGCGAAAGTAACTTCAATTCGGCGAGTTAACAGTTCTGAATATTTTGAACATCATTATGTTGCATATAGAAGTGATCGCAAACTTGAAACAAGCTTTAAAAAATCGTGCGGTGGTATAATTATAGCCGTCCATTATCTAAACTAGTGAGTGCTCCAGTAACATTAGTCCCATCAAGAGTTAAGCAGATTTGTGTGAAGATTAAAATCAACAAACGAATATATATTTATCTATTTGATCCATCCGGTCTGATCTGCTCGCACGCCATCCGACGCAGGTTCCCCCTCTACACCGTCAACGCCCCGTTTGATTGACAGAACTACTGCAACATGGTCTTAAATGATTTTCGTGGAGTAATCCACGCAAATAAGTGCTAATACACACACTTAGAATATCCAGTAAATTAATCAGGTTTAGTTGTGCAGGTCGTATGTGACTTGTTTACAGTTGAGTGACCTTTTTTCTCTCTTAACACAAGCTACTAAGTTTATTCCGGATTCTGGAATTTTTATTTTCAATATGTGAATTATACAAAAAGTATATTTCGACAATTGAATCACACTTTTACAATTTTTTTATTGTATTTTATTATTTATTCAATAAAAATAAAGTCACGTCACTTATTTTTTTTTGTGACATTCATCAAATTCAAATAGAATAAACTTTTATTTTACATTTTTTTTCTGTCTTTTTGTATTTTGCAAAACATTATACACCAAACCAAAATATTCCACAGAACGACAGATTGATTGAACGGGATCTACGACCAAGCCTAAGCACGGCTCCCGGATGACGGCGGGCCCTCCGTACTCCTGTACCCCTTTACCCATAACAAAACCAAAAGAAAGGAAAAATATGTTAGCAACAAAGAATCAACCCCGTTCTAGACACCAAAGTAGTTGATAGTTAGTAAATTTGTTAGTACTCGTAATATATTTTTATTAAATTATTATTTGGCACAAGACAATACAATTTAAAGCTCATCTACTGCTCAAATTCCTGTAAAGTTGTTTCAGATTCTTCAAGAATTTCCTAAATTTAAAGTATGCATTAATCCTTTATAATAACGATTCTAAAATTAATTAACTATAAATTTAATTCTCTGAATTGAATTATAGATTAATCTTTATATACTACAAATAAATAACCATTAATAGTTTGACAATAATTAAACCAACCAGCACCCACATATCGTGCTGTCACCTCGGTCAGTGCCATCTTGGTTGAGTTCCTCAAGAGTTTTCTAAACAAAAACCATTTTAACTAACCAATATCAATACTGATACCAAAATTATCATTAACATTAATACCAGTATGAACATTAACACCAATACCAACATCCACATCAATACCAATAACAACATCAACACTAATATTTTGACATTAATGATTCGTACACCGAAAAATTAATTTCACTAAATTTAATTCAATTTAATTTTAATAAAAATTAATTTAATTCCATTGAATTTAGTTAAACCCAAAACCTAATTTAATTCACCATTAATTCTTTGCTTAAAATCACCCCTTAACACCCTTAAACAAAATAAATTCAATTCAGCATTTAAATTGAAGGACAGCAAATTAATCACTAACTAAATTACCTGAAATTCAAGATGCATAAAAATTTTAATTCTAAATTATGAATTTTAAACACTAAATATCTTTTTTAAACTTAAATTCTAGAATCAAAACCAAAAATCTGAAACCCTATAAAATTTAATTTCCAATTCTTTATCTTAACTAGCTATTAACTTCAGAAATTAAAGAAATTAATTAACTAATCCCAGTGAATACAATTCAAACAATTATAGAATCTGACACCATTTTATTCAATAATAATTATCCGAACAGGACTCTTGTTGTTCACAATATAAATAAAGAAAAACGTTAAGTGCTTTTAGTTTCTTAATTTAAATTTATAAATTTTATTTATTCTAAATTTGGTCAGAATAAATCTTTTCAAGATGGAAGTTTCTGAATCGTGTCATGTTATGATGCCGACTGATTTTAGCAATTTTTATTTTTTCTCTTCGTCGACAATTTACAATTTCTATTCTCAGCTGTCAGAAATTCAATGTAAACAAACAAAATTAATCTTAAATTTACAATAATAACGTAAATTGAAAGTGAATTAATAGATAGAAATGTTATAAATTAAAATCTTAATAAATAAGGTGAGTGAAATTAACGTGACATGTATCATTTATACTGTAAAGTACAATAATAGATTTAATAAGTTTTTAGGTTATAATACTGATAAGCTGCCTGTATATGAACCATTGAATTTAAAGCTAAGTTACATGAATTTTAAATATAAGTTTTGAATATAAAAAAAATAAATATTTATTTATTTTAGGACAACAATTTTGGATTATTATCTTCCTGAACATACTCTCGGATTATTAAAAACTCCAGTTTTTAATACGAAAAAGAAGATACTTGGGATTTGGTTTCCTCATCTGAGGTTAACTGACACACTTTGACAATTGGCCGTTTTACTTCTCTCGTTTCTTTCTCGTTTCTAATAGACACAACACGAACCAATCCATCGTGCCCGGGATGACAAGCAATCCAATTTCGCCGCTGCTGTAACGTGGGCAAATAATGAAGTTGCCATTGCCTCCTGAAACCTTGCATACGTGCTTGAACATTCTGTCGTTTTGATAACCGATTGATACTAATATGCTCCGGTGAGGGTTCAGACACTGCCGTGATGGGTTCCCCGATCAAAAACTGCGCTGGAGTCAGAGCCACTATATTGTCACTCATTGGACCCATTGGTCGGGAATTGAGATAATATGTGAACGGGTAATCCTATGAAAAGCAAAGCTTACTTTTACGAGTTTGCAATTTCTCGATTTGACTTATGCTGTGTGCCTCAGAAGACTTTTCAAACTAAACTTTTGTAGCACCCAGTAGTTCATGCAATATTTAAATAGATGTCACTAGGTTAAAAAATTCAATTGTGCCTTACAGCCAACTAAACTTTTTCAATATCTCATTTAAATAAATGACGTCTAATAAAAAATAAACCGAGTCATTAAAAGTATGTAATTCAAAATAATATATATATATATATATATATATATATATATATATATATATATATATATATATATATATATATATATATATATATATATATATATATATATATATATATATATATATATATAAATATGTATATATGTATATATATTTATAAAGGGTGTTCAAATTAAAAGGAAATAAAAGTGCATTGGTTCCGATTAATAATGAAAAAGAATATCATTCAAGTCACCTCCTTTGCTAGCTAGGCAGGCTGTCAATCGTTTACCAAAATTTGTTCGATGATGTTGTTTTTAAGGTGTTGAACAGTTTGAGATTTATACGTATAAACTTAACTCTTCAAGAAACCCCATAAGAAGAGGTTCAATGGCGTCCAATTCTCGTCTGTTCTTCGAGAAATTATTCGATTAATAAACTTCTCTTTCAAAAGATCGATTGATTCCTTTGCTGGGTGACATGTTGCACCATCCTGTTGAAACCATATATTCTGCACAACAATATCTTCCAATTGACTTCACAAAAATTGTTGGTTTAAGGATTAATTGCTGTGAAGGACGACGAATTGATGTCCTTGGCTCTTCAGCAACACTTGTTCTAACAGCTGCAACATTTTCACTTGAACGATCACTACGATAATAACTTCTGCTTCTTTGATCTTGAACTGAACCAGTTTCTTCAAATTTATCAATGATAAATTTAATAGCACGGTTTGTTGGAACATTTTCTCTATCGTATTTTGAACGAAATTTTCTTTCAACTTCTGAATAACTTTCACTCATGTAGCGATCCATTTTAACTAATCGAAATGTTTGTACTTGTCATCTGTCAAATAACATGTGGTACTCTAGAACAAAAAATATAAATGACGGAATATCTGCAAACACTTAAGAACTTTTAGATTCGCACAACATAAAACTTTTAAATGTTTCAAATTTTCAATAAAATTCCTTGTTTCTATGTTTCTATATTGACTGACCAGTGGAGCGAGCTATAGGGCCACTGGTATAAGTTTCAATTGATACATTGATATACTGTGAGAACAATTGTTCACAAAATTATTGATATATTTGTGAAGCTTACACCAAAGGTAATAAAATTGCCAAGTTTAGATTCATATAGTCTTATTGGCAAACAATTTAATCGACGATCAGGCACTTCAATATTTTCGAAAGCGTTAGGTGCTATCGATAATAAACACATAAAAACTGTTGTACCGACTGCGTTACACTGTCAAATCGTAAACTTGATTACATTATTAATTTAATGGCAGTATGCGATAATTCTGATAAATTTATTACTATTTGTTGTGCCCCCGGGTTCCGTACATGACCAAAGGGTTCTACGGAATAGTCAATTATATCGCAAACAAGAATTCCCACCTCATGGATTTTTTTATATCAGGTGATGATTGATTTAAGTGTTCATTAGATCCGGCAGTTAAGATCGGAGTTTTGAAGGAAGGAGGATTCTCAAATCGTCAAATAGCGGAAAAAATTTGTAGAGGGAAAACCGTTATTGGATCCTTTATCAGCAATATTAAAAATTATGGTAAAAATAGTGAAGGACGCATTGCGGAGGCTACAACGCCCACGGGTAAACGGGCAATTATTCGATCAGCTTCAAATTCATGCTTATCTGCCTAAAAAATTAAGGCAAAAACCGGAGTCAAAGCTAGCTTATCAATGGTTCGAAGTGTGATTAACAATGCTACGGATCTTAAATTGAAAAAAACTACAAAAGAAACTTCCTTTAAATGCATCACGTAAAGCAAACCGTTTGTAATTGGCCAAAAACCACATGTCATTGAAACAAGAATGGAACAGGGTTGCATTTTCGGACTCATGGAAATGAAACTGATGCCCGTCAGAACCATCCAAATTATTATTTTTTTCGTCCAGATACAAGCGATGGGACGCATTAGGCTCAGCTTGGAAATGGCTGGCAGGTAATCCAGATGCAATGGATTTACGAATAATAAACAACACAATGAAAGAGTTGATTGAAGAAAAAACCAACAATTCCGGTTGACTCCGATTAACTACAGGCACCGTAAATAAGGTCGTAACAAGTACTACTACAGCCAACAAGGTAATACTCAGCGAGTTGGAAACGATAACGCTAATAATAAACACAGAGACGGTGAACACCATACTGGAGGATATTCAAGAAGCGATCATCAAAACCAAGATCGAACTACCTAAGACCGAAGATAGCTGTAAAAAAGTGACACACTACTGTAAATATTAGAGATGCCGAAACTCACTCAACAATCAAAGACACGATTATCAAAAACTATCCACAGCATCTCATCAAGTCAGAACAACAATTATTTTTAACATTAAACTATAAAAACTTTGTTCAGAGACATACAGAAACCCAGGAATTCGAGGACGACTGTTTCAAACCATTAATAATAGGGGCCAGAAGTCATTGCAACGTCTCGTCAAACAAAGAAACAACTCTGTAACTCATTACCGAGGATAAATTATTAATAGACAACGCAAAAAACAACCCCACGCTGACAAGCAATTTCCCAATAACTAAATAAGGAGCCTCTACACAACCTACAAACGAAACTAATATCGAGTCAATCAAACAACAAATTATCCAAAATCGCAAAAAGCTATCACAAGTGTATCTCAGACAAACGGGCCATCAATATTGGATATGGACGCTATCAGGAGGTGTATCCCTATCAACAATAGGTGTATTAAGTCTATTCGCCTATATTGTCATCCACATACGTGCCACACAAATAAGAATAGGCAATCCAAGCAGATCCAGATCAACGACATCCAATGAGCATAAAACTACGGAGTGTTCATTTTTCAAAAACAAACCTTGAAATGGGATCAAAGAAAGCGGACGTTCTTTCTCTACCCCCGGGAGGAGTTATATTATAATAAATGCAAAATAACACAAAGTATACAACACATAAAGGTGAAGATGAAGAATGTGAAAGATAAGGTTGCAGACACAACAACATTGACATACAACGGAGTTCGACAATGCGCAATAATTGGAAACCATTCTTTATGCAATTCTTAGTTTTAGTTGGAAAATAATTATAAAGCTTAGATAAGAATTTTTTAGATTATAAACTATAATTCAAAATTTCTTTTTAGTTAAAGTGTAAAATATTAAAAATGATAAAAATAAATATTTTTTTATGTTCATATAAGTCTCTAACTCATAATTTATGTTAGCAATTTATTTTTATTTAATTGGTTATTGATATTCAATTACATTTACTTACTATAACGTATTTTAAACTGTATGTCATACAAATTGAAAATTCATCAAAAAGTAACCTCGTAAACTGCCTTTTCACCAAGCATCTATGAGGAAATAGCGAAAGCTTCAAAATTTGAAAAGTTTAGTTTGAAAAGTGTTCTGAGGCACACAGCATTAGTACTAAAACAATATCGGAAAATTCCCAACTCATAAAAGTAGGCCTTGCTTTTCACAAAGTTATCCGTTTACATATTATCTTATTTTTAGAGAATCAGGGTGCTGGCTTAATAATATGTGCATTTCCTCCGACGTCATCATGGCAGTTTTTGCCACTCGATTTAGGTGGTACTGGACTGACTTGTCCCCTGACTCCCACAGACCTCCAACATGCGGGGCGCTAGCTGGATTGACAATAAACCTTATGTTGTTCGGTGAAAGAAAATGAGATGTGAGTCCGGTTTTATCAGTTTGCTGCCATAATTCATATAATTCGTCGAGTTTTCTGTTAGCTCCCACGAAATTTGTACCGTTGTCGGATATAATCTCGATGGAAATCTCCCTACGATATACAAATCGTCGCAGAGCTGCAATGAATTCTTCAGCTGTCATATCGTTACAAAGTTCGATGTGAACGACTTTCGTGGCAAAGCAAATAAATAGACAGATGTACTCCTTGACAAATGGAATGCGACCTCTTCCGATTATTGATTTGAGATACAAAGGAACAGCGTAGTCAACCCCGGTATGCAAAACCGGACGACTTGGTGTTATTCGTGTTAACGGCAGGTTACCCATCAATTGTTGTGACGTAGCTGCTCGTTGTCTTCGACATTCTACACATATATGAATATATTTTCGTACTGTATTCTGGCAGCTGATCAACCAGTATTTTTGTCGGAGAATGCTGGTTAGTAACGTAGGCCCTGGGTGGAAGTACCGAATATGATTTTCTTTGATTATTCTTTCGCTCAACATGTGTTTTCCAGACAATATTATTGGATGCCTGATATTGAATGATGCTCCTAATTTGCTTAATCTCCATCCGACTCTTAGGATGCCTTCATTATCGATGAAGGGATATAGGGAAATGATTCGATTTTTTGTACCAATTTTTTTGTTTTGTTTTAGACACTGAAGTTCCACTTGAAATTCTTCTGACTGTGCCCATTTCACGCATAATTTCTCGGCCTTTCTGAGAAGGTCAACCGTGTCTACGTGTCAGAACCCTAGCCAAAATTCGTAGGATTTTGGAGAATGAGCTAATTCGTGCGAATAGGTTTTCAAGTAGGTGGTTTGACTTGGCCTCGATGTGAGACGTCAGTGACACATGTCGCTCTTCTAATTGGATTCGCTCAATTTCTACTTGTTTTGGCCACTCGTCTATCGGTTTGACTAACCATCGAGGTCCGTTCCACCGTTGAATGTAGATTACTGAACCAGTTGTCATCAAAAACCGCGGAGCTTGAATTCCCTCTAATTCTTGCAGAGATGATTTGCTCGCTATCCATTGTTGTTCGATATGTACAGGGAGAGGATCATCCCAAACTAATTTCTATGGCCATAATTTCTGTAGGATTATGTTGAAGATAGCTATCGCAGGTGATACCCATCCTAAGGGATCAAAGATTCGTGCAATCTGTGACAACATTTCACGCTTGGATGATACTTGCTTCTCTCCAAGTTTTAATTGGTATGAAAAAGTATCCCTGGTCGGATTCCAGTGCAATCCCAACGTTTTGATAGTTGTAGAATCGTCATCAATACATAGATTGGCTTTTTCTCGGCTTGCAATAGGTATGGTACTTAATACAACTGGTGAATTGGCTTTCCATTTTCGGAGATTGAATCAACATTTGGCTAGCATCTCTGATAATTCCAGGATGGTTGTTAAAGACAGTCGTCTACGTAAAAATCATGTTTTACTATTTTACAACCTGTTGGGTAGATTGATTTGTGGTCCTCAGCGATTTGGTGTAACGTTCATACTTGTAAAAATAGAGCACATGAGGTACCATAGGTGACGGTGTTCAGTTGAAACTCTTTAATTGGCTACGAAACAGAATTTCTCCATAGGATTCTTTGATGATGTCTATCATGCTGCAGTGTACTTCGACTTGATTGTACATCTTGTAGCATATCTCCTGAACATCATTAGAATGGACACCAGATCCTTCTGTATGGTGGAGCCCACTAATAGTTTGTCGTTTAAGGATACGCCGTATGCGGATTTGCATGACTCGTCAAAGACAACGCGTAGCTTTGTGGTTGTGCTATCACCTTTTATTATGTCATGATGTGGCAAATAAAAGCTTGTGCTCTAGTGACAAGCTGGCTCAGTGGATTTTATCTCGTCCATATGATCCAAACTTAAATATTTGTTCATGAAACTGGTATATTGTTCTTGAAGTTCAAGATTCTGCGAGAATTTACGCTCCGTAGCGGCTAAACGGCTGATTGCTGCTGATTTTGAGTGCCCCAAGCTTGTCGATTCCGAGGTCGATCGCATAGGGAAAGGATAGGAAGAGGAGTGAGCACCCGTTTTAGAGGGTCGAAGCACGTTTTCGCAAATAACTCGATTATTTTGTATTTTAGGAAAAACATGGAAATAACAAAGTTGTTCTACGGGAAACTTCCTATCGAACAACACGTCGAGTTGGTTATTCCACTCTGTTTTTTAAACAAAGAACTTCAGTAACAAAAAGAGGGTTTTGTTTTGAAAACTTATTTTGCATTTTGCCGTCCAATTTTGTATTTTAAGCTATGAATTCGATTAAGATGGAACGATTTTTAAGTTGTCGAGCAAGATGGAACGATTTTTAAGCTGTCATAACGATAAAAATTATTACGCGAATTAGAAATTTAATAAGGGATGTAATAGAATTTACATAAATAGAAATATTATAAGATAATCAAGTATGTATTGACAACAATTTTCTGTTAACCGTTCGTGCAAACAAATCAACTTGTTGACTTATGGCAAACAAAATTTCTAAAAATTGTACGTACTTGTATTGGGACACCTATTATCATCAATCATCAAAATATAATAAAATCGAATGTACGCACTTAACATAATATGCTAAATTGTACAGCAATCATGCAGATACTTTGTTTTTATTAGACATTAAGTATATTACGTCGAAAAAAATTTATTTACCTATTTTTTTACCGATTCTGACGCAAAATGCATTTGGACGAAGTTTTGGAACTGTTTAGAAAAGAATTTGGCTATTTATTTACTGACTATTTGAACTATACTTGTATTTGTACCACTGTACTATAAACAAATAAAAATTCACTTGAGCTATTTACTCGTATGTTTAGCAGTTTGGCAATATATTGTTACGTTATTGCCTTGTCAATCAAGGTTCGTATCACTATAGATTGTGAATAAAACAAAACGAAAATTAATTCAACACAATTTATTAACAATAATTCTCAAAATCACTTTACATAAATTTTCGCACAATGTTACTGTTCACTTTTACTTTTTATATCCCACTAATTCACTTTTTAATTTCTCCTTAATTTTTGCACTGTCGCTTACCAAATACTAATAATCCAGAAACCAAACTTCTAGCAAGTTCCCGACTTTTCGATTAAGAATAGAGTAGAAACATGTAGAACTGTTTTATCATGGAAAATTCCATTTTAGTACAGTTAAACTTTCAGCTATTAATTTAACTTATTCTATTACACCCCAGGTGTCACCGTAATACTACACCACACCTTAGCATGTTCATCCCGAACAGGACCCAAATCATCTCCTCTGTACAGGGCCAGCCTCTCTAAATGCACCACCTTCGGCTTACCTCGATGTCCCTTCCGTATCCGATAAACCACGTCGTTCATCCTTGTGATGACAGTGTAAGGTGCTTCCCATGCTGGCTGCAGCTTAGGTGATATTCCCTTTTTCCATTGCGGTTTGTGAAGCCGTACTAATTGCCCTTCCTGGAAGCCTTGGTTGTTTGCTCGTATGTCGTAAATTGATGAATCTCATTAAGTTCTTCTTTCATCCGGTCTACGTATAGTCCTGTCCACATAAAGCTGCTGATGGAACAGCCCCAAACTTTACATCTCCCGGTAAACGTAAATTATCTCCAAATAACGTTTAAGCTGGCATCATTCCGGTTGTGCCATGTATTGCTGATCGATAGGCCATCAGAAATAACGGTATATGCCGATCCCATTTGCGTTGGTTTTTCTCAACGACCTTTGCTAGACATTCCTCCAATGTGCCATTGAATCTTTCCACCATACCATCAGACTGGGAATGCAAAGTCGTTGTTCTAGTTTTATTTATAACGAGCATCTGGCATATTTCTTGAAATGCCACCGATTCAAAATTCCTCCCTTGATCGGTTTGAATCCTCATCGGTACTCTATTTCTACTAATCCAGTTGTTGACCATGGCATCAGCTATTATTCTTGTCTCTTGATTGGCTATGGGGTACACCTTCGGCTATTTGCTGAAATAATCCGTTACCAGTAGCACATATTTACTGCCGCTCGTAGCAACACTAACCTTAGTCAGCTATAAACGCAAACGGTGAATGATTGATCGACCAAGACGAAATTCAGGGCCTTTTAGAAAATTCCGATGATTCCGATGACGATGCAAATTAGGTTTTATCACTGCCGTAAAATTGTGCATATGTATGCTTCATCGGATTCAGAAGTTTAAAATTGATGTATTTCAAATACCGCTCTTTATATTAACATGCAATATTTGAAAGATAACGGAAATGAACTGAAAGCCTGTAATATTGAAATTCGAAAATTATACGGAATTATCTTGTATATGGTACCGCATGTAACGTATTACTTCGTTTTCACGATACATTATATACTTGTTAATAATATAAACTTGTTCTGGAAGGCGCAACGAATAATAGGTACAGTTATATCAGGGTGCCATTAAATTGAGAGGAGACTAGATCACTATTCTATAAATGAGCAGATGATCCCGTTTGCTGGTCGACAGTCAGCTAGTCAATAAGTAAAGGCTCAGCCATGTCCAGTTGGATTGAACAATTTTTTAATTACCACGTTGCCTTGAATTGTATCAAGGTGTATCAACCAATTTAAAGCATAAGGAACTTGGCTTAGGCCCATTAGCGCAATTACGCCTAACCGATTTCCCCCTATATACTTCCAGGAAGGTTCCTTTATTTTGGTCGCTATTTATCGGTGGTCAATTTATTGAAAAACACTTCACGAAATGAATTTTAAAGCAACAGGGACGATCATGCAAAATCGAGTAAAGAAAGCTAATTTTCAGCATTAGGTTAATTAGGTACCGGTATGCTATAGAACTTTGCGCTAGGGATAGGCATAGCAAAAGGCCTAAACGATGCAAAGATTTATTTTGTATCAGACAGCCAATCGGCCTTAAAAGCTCTTAGATCTTGCACCGTTGAGTCAAGGCTGGTATGGGATTGTCTGAAGGTTATTAAACATCTGGCAGGCTCAAATAAGGTAACACTTATGTGGGTGCCAGGTCATACTGGAATCGAAGCAAACGAGGCAGCTGATGGCCTCGCCCGTGAGGGTTCTGCCTCTCCATTTATTGGACCAGAACCCTTCTGTGGTGTCACTAAGGGACACCTTAGTGCAGCGGTAAAACGCTGGGAGGATGTTCAAAAGTCCTCCTACTGGCGCAGAATTCCAGGTTTACGGCAGGCGAAGAAATTTCCATCACCTTCGTCTGTCAGGGTTAAGGAGTGTCTTGAACTTAGGAAACCTGAGTTGAGGCTGCTTACTGGCTTCCTCACAGGTCATGTCCCCTTAAGGTATCACCTTAAGAAGATGGGCCTAAGTACGACATATGGATGCCGCTTCTGCGGTCTGGAAGCGGAATCAGCGGAACATGTTCTGTGCCATTGCCCAGCCATTTTCCAGCAAAGACTGCAACATCTAGGAGGGAGAACAATGAGCCCGGATAGTATGTATCTTGTACCGGCCAGTAGTATTGTCAGATTCATTAAGAGCCTGAATATTGACTGGACGGATAATTAAGTAGGGTCCAGCACAATAGATCTTTTAGGTCGCAGTGCGAGGTGGCTTATCGCCCACATGGCCCTCCAGTAAATAATAATAATAATTAGGTACCGAGATAAATAAAAAATATGGCTTTAGTTTTAGGGCTCAATATTAAAGAATGCCGATTAAACCATTGGCTAAGAATTGGGCTATTATAAGCGAACGCCATGTCATCAGCAACAGCCACCACCTTACTGTGAAATGATTATGACAAAAAAAAGTTGGCCCGAGGACTGACCCTTGAGGGACTCCTGGCAATAAAATTTCACGGCTTAGAACCCCATTAAACCGAACACGTTGTGAGCGAATAGCAAGATAAGATTCAAACCAAGAAAACATAAACCCTCTAAAACCAGCAAGAATAAGTTTAATTAGAAGCAATTTATAATTGACCATATCGAATGCTTTCGTAATATCCACAAATAAAGCGGCATCTTAGCGCTTTTCATTAAAGCCATCATGAAGAGAGTTAAAAAAATGTTAATAAAGCATCTTCAGTACCCAACCCAGAACGAAAACCAAATTGCGCGTCATTAAAAAAATGTTTACTCTCCAAAAAATCATTCATGCTAGATTTAATAGCTTTTTCGTACACCTTAGAGATAACAGGCAATAAAGAAATAGGCCTATAATTACCAACATATGACCGATTGCCTTTTTTATGTAAAGGGATAACAATAGCCGACTTAAGAGAGTCTGGAAATAGGCCACAAGTAATACTTTTGTTAAAAAGAAAACATCAAATATCTACAATATTAAATTTAATATGTTTCAGTAGTGTGTTACTCAAACCAAATTCACCGACAGAGCACTTGGTAGGAAGGGAATTGGTAATACAGAATATTTCTCACGAAGAAAAATAAGAAACTAGAGTCCAATGATCTTTGTTGAACTGAAATGCGACTTGGATTGACTAACAGCACTCGTGAAATAAGAGTTAAAACCATTAGCAATATCATATGATGAAGTTGATTTGACATTGGAATTATCAAAAATTTCATTAAAAAAGGCCCATTGCTGTTTAATATTACCAGACTTCTGATAAAACTTCGTCAGGTAATGCTCGGCCTTAGCTTTTTTGATGCCACGTATCACATTCCTAGAATATTTATTGTAATATATTGGTAAGCTGGTATTCAACGGTTGGTTATTCACTCTTCTACTAAGTTTATTATTTTTATTTATACGGCGTACCAAAGAAGAGTCAATCCATGGTTTAGTATTAAAATATTTCCTAGTAATGAAGGCTGAGCTGGTACAATAAGAAACCAAATAGGACAATCTAGAAAGAAAAACTAAAAAAGCCTCATTTGGATTTTGAGTAGAAACAAGGTCAGCCCATGACTCAAACTGTAAAATATTATTCAGCTTTGCATAGTCAATACTCGAAATCACCTTATCGGTCGCAGGGCAAATTATATTAGATCTATCTTGCCGAAATTTAAGTTTAGTAAAAGTAGCAAAATTATCGGTTATATGTAACTCCTTTACTCAATCATTGAAAACAGCATTAGATGATCTATAAAACATATGAGCAATACAAGTTTTAGAGTCACCAAAAATAATTGTAGGACTGTTGATCACAGATTTGGGTCCAAGACTTGCCATCATGAACTTATATTCATCAATTAATCTAGAATTATAAATTATTAATTAATAGTACCCATGATTCCATAAAACCCATAAAGAGATAATTCTTGATCAGATTTCCAAATTTCGAACAAAAACAATAAATTTGGCAAGGCCTATAAATATTGAAAATGACACAAGAGTGTGTCAAAATTCTGCCGCATACTACGGATGTTTTGATGCATCACTAATAATTCAGAAGTTTAGCAATTAGAAAAAACGCGATTAGATGTAAAACTAGAAGAAGTCAAATCATCAAGAACCTTAAAACCCCGGTTAGATTGAGTCATAAAAACTACAAAAAAAAAAAATCATAAAGCTGCAAGGTCAGATAAGTTATTGATGATCTAGACTCTATTCCCTTCAACTTTTCTTAATATGATTTTACCATTGCACAACCACAAAAATTTGTAATAGCCCCCAGATCATGTCTCTTGAAACGACACTAAAATGCGTAAAACAAACAAACATCAAATTTCAATCTTCTGTCTCTTTTCGTTTTGAATCTGGCTTTTCGTACTCGTACTACATTCATCATATTCTTTGTCGCTTTACAAAATAATGTTCAACTACTTTTAGATCACCATTTGTGATCCAAAATGAGTGTTGGATCAATTGTTGTTGTTGCTTCACATGAAAATTTTCATCTGATCCGGATCACTATGCGTCAAGAAATGCAGCTAATGTTTACACTTTTTAATTTCTTTTGCCCTTTTGAATAAATTATACCTAGTTTTAGTCATACCATACGTTTAAACACTCGGTTGATACATTTTTTGTTTTACGCTTGGCTTGTAAAATACCGTTATGGACGGAACTGTTAATAAATTCAACAATAACTTTACCAGATTTATTAATTAATTAATGATTTATTTTTAATGTTCTTTCTTCTACAATACTTTTACAACTAATCATACAATATTTCTTATTTAAAAACTAGAATAGAAAAATCGGCACACGGCTTGGCGGGTGTCGAGTTCAAATATTTTCTCATGAAAATTTCTAACATGATTTTACACGTTAAAACTAATTTAAAAGATCTCTAATTATATGTTACAACATAAAAAAGTTTTCAATTACAATTATTTTCTCATGATATTTTTATACTATCAGGAATTTACAAGTTGCTTACGCGTGATATTTATGTAAGCGTTGACATTGTTGTTCGTTGCTAACTTCTCCCTCCTTAAAGATCCACGTCTAGTGGGTCATAAATTTAGGCTGATAGGTTGAAGTTGAATCCCTGGTAATCTATTAGAATTTTCTTCTTGTTGAATTTGCGTCATCCGTTTTTGGCGTTTGACCCTTACTTTGTTGACGAAGACCATGAGGATTGAACCGCAAATGAGAAAAATAATACCAAAAACGATTATTGTTGTTCTTTGTTGTCGTTAAATATTTCCTGTAGCTGTTCGACGTTTTCCATATACAAGTTGTGCAGGTATCCCGAATCAATTTTGATGCCCTTCTCTGTGATATTTGTTCATAATACCGATGGCAGGATTTGGAATGTTTTTTCTTGTTTGTTGGTAAATGTTGCGTCATTAATTTTTATTGTTTCGTTGTTGTATTGCAACAGAAAACAGCAGGCAATTCAATTCGCAAATGGTTGTCTCACGGAAAAGGTTGCGTTTCCGAGCAATTCCAAATAACTGGTTCTGGTTGAGTAGTACTTCGTTGAATTCTAGGTGTACCTGTTTATCTTTGTCTATTGTTGATCTTATGATGACGTGGTTGTAGTCTTCTTTACTTGTTTTGGGTATTGATACAACGTAGAGAATTGTGGAATTCTTGATTACCATCATTGGTTCTGCATATTTGATTGCTTCAATTTCATTAGAATATGGAAGCGTAATTTCCATCTGGTCCAATAAATTAGTGTTGATGATTTTTGCTTTTGCTAGTTGCGCTGCTCTAACTATCTTTTTTTATTTCCTCTTTGATAATAAGGAGTCGATTGAATAGAATTTGTTGCAGCTTATCATCCGAGTCATCATTTACATGGTCCAAAATCTTATTGAATTCGGTGAACATTTGGGCTATTGTGTTCATTAAGGCTTTATTAATTTTATACTGTTGGTTGTTATTAGTGATAATTTGGTTTTGACTTTTAACGATCTGATCCCAATCTGCATCTGGCGATCCCGCGATCCACTTCCATGCGCTCCCGATCCAGTTGATTGATCGTTTGGCTCTGGTATTCTGTCCTTTGAGTTCCGAAATAAATTGCCCTATTTGATTTATTTGATGGACCAACTGAGGTCGAAGATTGCTTTCTTGATGCATTTTGTTGATCGTTGGTGTAATTCGATCAATTAGTTCTTCGTAGTTTCCCAAATTGATGATATGAATTGGTTTGAAATTCCCACTGATGATCTTGTCTCGAATGTGTGGAATTGACTTGCTTTTGATACGGAAAAATTTTGCGAATTTTGAAAATTTGTCCACACATGACAGGAATTTTTCGTTTTTAATTTCCATTATATTCATGTGAAGTATTTCTGGTGGATAGTTTGGTATCGGAGTTTTCTGAAGTTCCACCTGGCTTGGATGCCTCTCATACTTATTGATATTGCAATTGTCACAACTTTGTGTGTATTTTTTGATTAAGCTGGCCATGTGAGGAAAATAGTAACTTTCCAAAATTTGTTTTTTGTTTTCTAGATGGTTTCGGTTTGCTCGTCTGTGTTCTTCTTTTATTATTGAAAATTTGTTCTCTTCGTTAAAGATGTCATCAACAATCCTTTGTGTTAATCGTAATTTATATCTGGAGAAGCATTCTTTATAAACTTCTTGCAGGATTTGAATGTTTTCCTCGGGAATTTTTATTCCGTTAATAATGAATGGATTCAATCTTACCCGTAAAACTTTTACCAGGCTTTCTTTTGTTATTTCTGGTAGACTGATGTGATGTCTGCTGTAGGTTGGATGAGGTTCTTCGTAGGCATAAATATTTTTGCCTTTCTTAATTATGTGTCGGTTTCTGAATACATTAATTCGCAATATTGAATTAATTCTGTGGAATCTTCTTCGGCGCTGTGTACTGTTCAGGTTGTGAGTATGTTAGCCTCCAGTTCCAGTCTCGATAAGACATCAGCGACCTTATTAGTGCATCCAGGTTTATAAATGAGCTCGTAATTGTATTCTTCTAATCGAGCTTTCAATCTCTTAAGCTTAGCATTATTATTTCTATTGCCCAGTGTAAATGTTAAAGGTTGATGATCTGTCAGAATTTTGATTTTTTTTGCCCCGTATAAGTAATTTCGAAGATTATCTAATGCCCAGATGATGGCCAGCATTTCTTTCTCATTGGTCGCATAATTCTCCTCAGTTTTGTTTAAGGATCTGGAGATGTAGGTTATCGTCCTATCTTTGCCGACTTCACCTTGTGATAACACCGCGCCGATTGCAAATGTTGATGCATCGGTAGTGAGTATAAATGGTTTGTTGAAGTCCGGGAAAATGAGTATTTCCGAGGACGATAGTAGCTCTTTGATATTTCGAAATGCTTCAAGTTCCTTCTCGTTCATATTGGTCTTAATTTTCTTTGACTGGTTTGCCCTGATTTGAGCGTTTTCCCCCCTTGTCAGATTAGTCAATGGTTTCACTATTTTGGCGAATTCTCGAATGAAGCGTCTATAGTATGATGCCAATCCTAGAAATGATTTTAAATCCTTCAAGTTGTCAGGTTTCTTGCTGCTTGGAGATTTTCTTTGGGTCCGGTTTGATACCTTTATCCGTGATCAGGATTCCGAGAAATTCGGTTTATGTTTTTAAGAATTCTGTCTTATCCAGATTAACCCATAAGTTGGCCTTTTCTAATTTTGAAAAAACTTTCCTGATGTTCGTTAGATGTTCTTCCTCAGTTCTACCTCCGAATACTATTATATCGTCTATATAGACGTAACATATCTCGCCGATAAATTCTTTTAGGACGTCATCTATCATTCTTTGAAAGTTGGCGGGCGCGTTCTTAAAACCAAATGGGAGCTTTAAAAACTCGTATTTGCCGTTCATTGTTGAGAACGAGGTCTTGGGTATATCGGCTTCCTTCATCTTTATCTGATGGAATCCTGACGTTAAATCGATGGTGATAAAAAATTTCGAATTCCCAAGATTTGCGATTGTATTGCTTATATCAGGAATTGGATATGTCTCCGCTGTTATTATTGCATTCAATCTTTTGTAGTCAATCACCATCCTATATTTTTTTTGTCTGTGACGCATCCATTTTCTTTTCAACGATCCAAATCGGTGAATTGTATGGGCTTTTAGAAGGTCTAATTATTCCGTCCGCTAGGAGTTGGTCAATTTGTTTTTCCACTTCCTGCCTCATGTGGTATGGATACGGGTACGACTTCGTGTAGATTGGTTCTTCGGTCTGTGTTTTACTGGTCAGTGGTGATTGTTTCCTTATTATTAACAGGTCCGAAAAGTGCACGAAATGTTGAAACAATGGTTTGGAGTTCTTGCTTCGTGTTCGGTAACAGATGATTGTCGCGAATTTCAATATTGTTGACCTGATGTGATCTTTTTTCGTAGAGTGGAATTTTGATGTTCAGTGATATCGTTAATGTGTTGTTACCGCGATCAATAATTGCTCCTAATTCTTTCAAGGTATCATCACCGATAATACCGTCGAATGTTTTTAGGCCAGGTAAAACGAAGAAATCAATCACGTTGTTTCACGATTCCTATATCTCCTGCTGCTGATCTGATTTTAAATTGAACTTTGGTTGGGCCGGCGGTTTTACCTAATTCTGGCTTTACAAAATTTTTATTAGCTCCGGTGTCGATTAGGAATTTTAGTTTGCTGTCATCTTTAAGTTTATATTCTATATATGATATGCTAGAGAGGCATACATCATAAAATTTAGTTCCGGATTTTCTTCTAATGGCTCATCGTCGTCAGCTATTCCCTCTTTGAAATTTTCTTCCACTAGTTGGTTATAATGATCCTACATTTCCTCTTGAGTTTCCATGTGATTAATTCTCTGTAGTTTTCATGGTTCATTTTGGTACGCATTTTCCCGTTTGAATTGTTGATTATTTTGGTAGTTCGGACGATTGATGTAATTGACCTGTCTTGTTTGCACCGATGGGTCATCACTCATTGGTACCGGTAGTTTAGGATTGTTTGGTCTAGGCGGAACTGTTGATTATTGGTGGGTTTGGTGTTGAATATTATATGTCATGTTCCTTTGTTGTAGTGGCATCGCTCCAGAATTTTTTGTACGATTGTCTTGGTGCAATTTGATTTATAGGTACGGTTACAGATTTATTATAATTTCTTTTATGAATTGGTATGTTCCTGAAGTTCAGATTCAGTATTTCTAGACAAGATGTGTATGCTTCCGGAAGAGTTTGTGGTCTTTGAATCATTAGCATTCTTGACAGGTCGCCATTCAAACCTCTGATAAATACGTCTACTGCTCGATTCCGGTAGGTTGCGATGAGAACTTTAATAGTCTTAGGTGTTTAGTCCTCCGTTTTTATTTTGTTCACTATGAGCGAAAACTGGTGGTTCACGTTTGCGTAGAATTCATCCAAGCTCATGTTTCGTTGGTAGAGATTGCTTAGTTGATGTTCGAGGGTTCGCAAATCTCTTTTGTCCTCGTAGTGAGAGATAAGCACTTTTTGCGCTGAATCTGCATTGCCTCTTATTTTTTGTCTGATGCTTTGAAGTATAGCTCTATAGGCTTGTTGCGGTTGATCTCATAATCGCTTAATATATTTTCTACGTTGTGCACCCAGGAAATGTACTGGGTGGGGTTGCCACCGAAATGTTGAAGTTCTTTAACGCTATCTGGTAATTTGCTGATGTCAGATCTTGTTCCGTTTTTGGAGGTGTAAATGTTGTTGTTGTTTGGTGAACTAGCGGATTTTCTAATTTTCCCAATCTTCCGATAATTTGTTTAATTTGCTCCATCTGAGCATTTACAGCTCCTTCCAAGGTTCTTAAAATTTTTTTTACACTTTTAATTAATTTTATCTTTAGTTAAGAGAAGGATCTCTATTATTCACTTTAACACTAGATTTCCTTTTTTGGTTAATTTTTATCGTTTATTGCTTCGATGATTAATTATTTATATTATTTTTATTAATTATTATCGTTTTAGTTTATTATTTCGTATTTTGTTATATTTTTTATAAAATATTAATTATATGTTGGTATTTACTTGGTTTGCTTACATTACTATTATGAGGATCATCTCCTGGGTTTTTTTTTATTTATTTGAAGATTTGAAGTTTCTTCAAAGGTATTTATAGTGTACAGCCGGTGAAGTACACTTGTAAACCGTCGATTGTATCTCGCTTAGTTTGTCGGATAAGCCGTAGTTTCTCCCTTTGAGTGGTCTGCTTTTATATTTGTACGCCACTTACTCGTGGTACGCACTTTATCATGTTAATTACACGATCACAATATTAATGAAATATTTGGAGTTTAGTTGATCACCACCATTGTTCTCATGGGTATAGTGGCTTAGACTGCTTTGTTCTCGTGGGGATAGAGTCGCTTGAATTCTCACTTCACAATTCACTAAATTATTAAATCACTTAGAACTTAGCTATTCACTAATGCTGTTACTAAATAATTTTTGTAACGACTCACGGTTTCGGCGCCAGTTAAGGGAGTTGTTTCGTAGAGATACCTATAAAAAAATGATTTATTTTTAATGTTCTTTCTTCTATAATACTTTTACAACTAATCATACATTATTTCTTATTTAAAAACTAGAATATAAAAATCGGCACACGGCTTGGCGGGTGTCAAGTTCAAATATTTTCACATGAAAATTCCTAACATGATTTTACACGTTAAAACATAATTTAAAAGGTGTCTAATTATATGTTACAACATTTGTTAATTTAGCATTTATCTAAAAAAGTTTTCAATTACAATTATTTTCTCATGATATTTTTATACTATCAGGAATTTACAAGTTGCTTACGTGTGATATTCATGTAAGCGTTGACATTGTTTTTCGTTGCTAACTTACATGAACAAATAAACTGTACTGTACACATTTTAATTTGAAATCGTCACGGCTGACTTTTAATTTGCAAGCAATACACGACATTGCTATTTCGACTGTCCTCGCGATAAGTATTTCGACTGTCCTCTTCAACAGACAAACACAATAAGATTATAAAATAATATTTGTAATTCCGAGACTCTACACTACCGTTATTGGTTTCAATTCTACGGCGAGTGTCCGCCACACCATTTGTTTTAAACTCTGACAGCAATTGTCAAATTTCATTATAATCGGTTAAGGAATAGCCAAGTATCATTCTACTTGGCCATATTCCAGAACTTTATCTAAAAATCATATTACGAATCCCATTTCCAATGCACTTGTCAAATTTCACTAAAATCCGTTAAGAAATAGATAAGTTCCATCCTACTTAGCCATACGTATAATTTGCTAAAGGTTCAATTTGAAATATAAAAGGATCAATTTAAAGTGCGAAAGGTTCAATTTGAAGTGTAAAACCTGTATTTAGCGACAATTGATAAATTTTAAGAAACATCATTCAATTTTCCAGAAACTTTAAGCATTCAGCAAACATACTAACTATCGACTACTTAGGTATCTGGAACCTGGAAAATTCTTTATTACTAAAAACCTTTAATATTTTTCGGTTTCGTCATGTGTAAAAAGGGTGTATGGTGGACCCGGCGTCTTACCGGGAACCTTGCTCAGCCTTGATCACACCAATCAAATCATTCAATCAATGAAGAATTTTGTTGTGGTAAGCATGAGCCATACTACTAACTATTGACCCTTTTGAAACCATCCGAAAAAAAACTGGTTCGTTATCAGAAATTCTCATTGCCGGCTAGGTGGGATTCACGAGACACGAGAGCTAGATAATGCTGTTTCTTGTTATGGATATTTTAGTAAATCATAGTAAAAAAGGTTAACATAGTAAAAAAGGTTAACTTTCGCACTTAAATTAAATAAACTCATCTTGGTATCACAGCATCCTTGCACATAAGCCATTGTGAGAATTATAATTTGTTCCAGTAGTGTATTTCTATTTAATTTAATGTATATTCAGTAATTTTTGTAATTATAATGATTTAAAATGTATTTGGAACTTTGCTTGTAAAACGGTTAATATTAATTGCTGTGCATTTTGATTTGGGAATTCGATAAACGAAAAAGCGATCAGTCGAGTTTGAACAGTCGATCTGATTAAATAAATATTTAGATTAGTAATTTCCGTATTTTTGTTATTTTGAGAAGTAAGTGAAGATGAATTTAATGCGACACAGAAACTAAAATATCTCGCAACAAAAATACGTTTACGATGAACCACCAAAAGAGTTTATAACAAACATGTTTCTTTTTCAGTTGACCTTGCCCTTTTATTAGACGGGTTAAATTTTGAAATAGATCGTTACAACTCAGATTTTTTTGCAAACGACGATTTCAATTTTGAATTTCAGGAAGAACAAAATCGCCTTGTTATGTAATAAAGCTAATTTGTTTATGATTTACCGCTATTTTTATTATTGTGTTCGACTTACGTTTTAATAATGTTATTATTATCTTAAATAATAAATAATAAGTTATATTATTATTCTTAACAAAAATAATACGTCATCAGAGTAATTGATGCGTGTTTATCAAATGTCACAAAACAAACTTGCAAAGTCCCATTGACATAGTTTTGCTATAAGCCAAAATCAATTCACTTTCATAGAACCAAATATTGTTCAGTTAAACTTCGAAACTTTCAGATTTTCTATTTGTTTATTAATTGTTCCTATATTCTCGCAAGATTCAAGATGAAGATTATAAAAATTTGACAAATAAAAGGTTTATTGAAACGCAAGGAATTTTAAATAATAACTGCTTGAAGAGTTGGTAGAGAAATTGGGACAACAATATTAACACTGTTTCAAAATATTTGTTAAATTGACAAATTTATGCTCTAATGATCCTCACAGGTGTGTTGTTTTAGTAGGTTGGGATTAAAAAATTTCTCGCGAACAAACTAAATTTTTTTTTTCAGTCACCTTTGTCCACAGAGAATTAAAATTGTATTTAATTATTGTTGTCAGAGCAAAGAGAGACACTTTGCCTTTCTATTCATTTTTCGCCTTTGCGTACATTTAATAAGAGTAAATAAGGTTAGGTTAATAAATTAGAAATTTTTAAAACATTTTCCTTATCATTCGAATATGTTTTTTTACAAATCAAGAAAATATTTACTTTCGAGCGCAATGATCACAAACCAATTTTACTTATTGCCATTTTCTCTAATAATCACAAAAAAATATTTTTATTTAACTAAGCATATTACGTAGATCTGCTTTAATAGTAGAAAAGTCAAGCCTGTTACAAATTTCTAGTCGTATAATCAAACGATGATCACATTATATACGAGTACATGAACCAATTACCCGTAGGTTATCATTTTAATGTTTAATTTGAAAATTTTTCTTCCCAGTTTCATTGATACACTTTGTCTAATTTTGAATGATCCCATCATTTTCGTCTGTTCCCTTTAAAATTTTTAAGAGGGCATAAGTGATACACTACGCCATGGTTTATTTAAACGATTTAGAAAAATGATGTCGAAATCACTACACCACGTGGTATTCAGTTATTTGTTTGGGCAAATAATTTCAAATTTGTTTTTTTAGGGGTGTGGTTTTACAAATATGTTGTTGTTTTAATGTTTTGTTGATACTTAAAAACATGTTTTGATTAAAAAAGTATTTTTAAGAATATTCATAATGGTTATTGACATTAGAACGTCAGAAAAATAATTATCTTAATTATAATTGACCCTGTTATTAAAAACAAAATTGTGTAATACTCGTAATATTTAAATGTAAACTAGTGACATCTATTAATAATTAATTGAAGATTTTATTATGTAAAATCCGCCTACCAATTCTGTGATTGAGTCATTCACTTTTAATGAATATTTATGTTCTCTTCTCATTTTTATAAAGAATTTCAGAGTTTTGATACAATTTGTGCATGAAATTCTGTATTTATGGTACGGAAGAATTTTATCACCGATTATTAGTCAAAGGGCCGATTGTATGAACCACGATAGATAATAAAAAATCCGATAGTATAGAGTAATCTTGAACCGGCGGTTTTATTGAACGAGGATAAAACATTAATTTAATCTCTGTTTATTGCAGTTTATAGCAATTTTTTTCTTTGGATTTTGTGTCAATATTTTATTTGTTTCTGTTCAGTACTTCTAATTTCATGAATAAAATAATTAATTACTTTATTGATCATATAGATCATTGCAGTTTATCTTTTATCAGATCTCATGAAAATAGTGATGAATATAACAAAAATGTTGTCACTTTCCCAGGTGAAGCATACAAGATTCTGACAAATCAACGGTATTGTAATGGTTGCAAAAGATGTTGGAGCAGAAATTTTAAGATTGGTCGGTGCTATAATTTTTCTTAAATGTTTTACTCTAAACTCATAACAAAATTTGTAAAGTTTATTAGTTTACGGGGTTTTTTCTTAACATCAAGATTGATCTAAAGATTTAGTTAATATTTTGTCAACTGCGGGTTTTGTGCTTGTTTCAGCGAAGCAGCATTATTCATAACCTCACCTATTCTACAAAACGAAGTGCAAATTAAAATCGATTTGTACATTCAATTCACTTTTAAATACCTTTCACCTTTTAAGTACCTTTCAATATAATGGGAGCCACAATAATGCTGACATCAACCGGTATCTAGTCGGAAAATGTTTGAAAGAGGGGACCAAATTAACTCCGCGGAAATTAATTTTGCCGAAAATTTTGGATGTGAATTAAATTCGTGGCATCCAATTCTATAAAATGAAATAATTTCTCGCAGATTTAAATTAGTTTATAGAATATGGCGGATTTAACTCACGAAACTTGGGGAAATTATTCCATTTTCAGTAGGATTACACGCAATTTAAAAATATTTTATTCGGAAGGGGAAATTTGTTTACCAAATAGACTACGTCTATTGCCTGCTGAAAATTTTTCAGCAGAATATTACGTAAACTAGCACTAAAGAAAAGTATTTAAAAAGATGGAGGGGTGGCCAACAAACCAATTTCTTTTTCGAACAGGGAATTTTGAGAGACTTATTATACAAATTTCTTGCAAACTTAAGATTTTTTTTGTTATTTTTTTCATGTTTCATGCAAAATAAATTTTCTGGTTCACGGAAGCTGGGAGTTGGGACTTTTTTTCTTATTTTTTTATTTATTTTTATTGTTTGGAAACATTTTGTATTTATTAGTTATTCTGTAAACCTTATACTTTTTGAGACCTTTGCAAAATACATTTTCTAGCCCCAGGGAATGGCTACTTATGGTTAAAAACCCGTAAATATAAGATTTCTGTTCGATTGGGTAAACCATCTAGACTCTAGAAAGGATAGAGATAGACTGACATACTGACAGATTGACAGACTGACAGACGGACGGACACCATTTCGAAACCCACTTATTCAGACTCAGGGGACCTCCGAACAGATAAATCTCCAAAAATCTCAGGGTCGAAAAATTTCATGATTACTTTATTTTACTTACATAAAACAAAGTAAAACATATTGGAGAACAGAAGATTGAAATGGATTTACCATCTTGTAGTAAAATTCGTTCTTATTTATAACTCAACCCGCCACTCATTCGCAAATCAACGCCAATTCAACCCTCAACTCAATCACCAAATCAACCCTAAATCAATTTTGAAATCAATCTTAACCTAACCCCAAACTCAAAGCCTAACTAATCCACGAATCAACGTCCAAATAGTCCTCCAACCGAACCCCTTACTCAACCCCAATGCCAGCTCGATTTGAAAGCTACATGCGAGTATAAACTCAACTCAAATCAACTCCCACTAAATCCTTAACTCGATCCCAAATGAATCCCTAACTGAACCCCTCACTCGACTTCAACTCACATCCTATTCAACCCGAATCCGATGTCAACTCAACACTCACCCTTAACTGAACCATAACTATACCCCAACTCAACCTTTAAATTAACCCCAACTCATAAGCAGGCATGTACTAATCAACCTTATTAATCTCCACCTCAATTCCGACTCAACCCCAAAATAAATCCCTAACTGAATCCATCGTCCAACCCCAAATCAATACCCTACTCAAACAATAAAACAACCCTCAACTAAACGCTAACTATACTATCTAACAAAATTATTCACAACCCAGCCTTCTGCAAACATTTTAAAGCAAAGATATTAGAACAATGTCAAGTAAAAAATCCAAAAAATATTTATTTATTTCATTGTAATAAAACGACGAAAACAATGAAATTAATATAAATTTTTGGATTTTTTACTTGATATTGTTCAAACATTTTTTTCTTGAAATTATATGCAAAGGGCTGGGGAGTGACTAATTTTGTAAGATAGTGTAAATCTTCAAATAAACACGGAAAAACTGCACGCATACATGAACTCAACTCAGTACTCAACCTAATTTCCAAGTGAAATCTCCACTTAACTGAACCACTCGCTAAATCTAAACTCAACCCAAACTCGACCCCAAACTCAACCCTCTACTCAACCCCAAACTCAATCTCTTAAGCAAGACGGTTCGAAAACTGCATGTGTCTATGAACTCAACTAAATCACACACTTAATCCTCAATTGAACTCCAAACTCAATGTCCAACTCAATCCTCAAATAAACGCGACTCGAAAAACTATATTCGTACATGAACTCCACTCAAAACAACTCAAGCTTACTTCCAACTCAACCCTCAACTTAACCAAAAATAAGTCTCCATAAATTCCCAACACAACTTACACAACTCAACTAAAACTTTCTCCTTGTCCAGTATCAACTCAACCTTAACTCGACCTGCAACGCAGCCCTTAAATCAACCTAAAAGGCACGTCCAACTCAATTCCCAAATCAACATGGTTGTCGACGAAATAATGAAAAAGTTGACTAACTATTTGGTTTTTGTTTTATATGTTATTAGTGGACTGTATTTAAATATTTTGTTATATAATTAATATTTTTTATTATTATTTTACATTACATGTTAATTTATTTTATTATTTATTTCACAAAAATTGATGTGTTCGTCTTGAACGTTGAAAAAAAAGAGAGCTAAATTTAAAATCAATTCAGTAACAAAGATTAAAGAATACATAACTACAATTGACGGAATACAAAACTCGTCTACAATATAGTAGTACATGTGTTAATTCATAGGCGGCTACCAACTGGTGATTATAATTTTATTTTAATGTTGGTAGCTGTCAAAATTGGTGAGCGAATGTTCGTCAAAGAGGATAGACGTGTTTTTCTATCCTTTTCAAAAATTTAATTTAATTTATTTAGTTTATGTAGTATATAAAGTTTAATTATAATTATAATTTTAATTCTATTTAATTCAGTTTTTAGTGGAATAATAATTAAAGTGGAAGTGAAATAATTTAAAGTGTAATTTTGGAAAATGCAATCCACCGGGATGCATTTATCAGGCAATGTTATATATTTATAGATAAACAAATGAAAATTATTGATTTCTATTGGGTGCATGTTTTTAACGTGTGTGTGATTGTACATGGATTTTATTACTAAAGCCTAATAATTGGATCGTATCAAAATAGTTTTTAACGTAAATTAACATACATACGTCGTAGTTAATTTCATATTCGATTTTGTATTTACGCATAATTGAATCCGTTCTTGCAAGCCAAACAAAGGTGTTTATACATACATACGTATAAACATTTTTGTGGTTTTCGGTATGTCCGGTTCTTGGTTTTTATGTTATGTACAAAGTATAATAGACAGAAATACATTCTTGAAAATTTGATACATTGCAAAGCCAACGAAATGTTGTACGGGCCGCCTCGTTCGCTCTTTACGCGGATTCTATTAGGGAAATTTACTATTTATTATTGGTTTTTGCTATGTTTAGTTAAGCAACAACAAGAAAAACAGAGAGACTTTTTGTGGGTGTTAGTATAGTTGTTCCCAATATTTTTCTATATCTTGATACATACATATATCAGGATTGTTTTGTATGTGCGCTGTAATGGGGGTGTTTACATTAGGCATTTTATTTCGGATTCTTCGGCAACAAAATCCTTCATCGTTTACACTAAGAGTTAAAAAACCGGAATTTTTTGCATATGTATGTGTAAAAAATATTATCATTTCGTATTTGTCTGCAAACAGAAAAGATTATTTTGTGTGTGTTAGTGCGAAGAATCCAAAGAAACCAACAAAATTTTGGTGTAAAAAAAATCCCAAAAATAAAATTACACAAATCCGGTTTTGTATGAAAAGAGAAATTAGAGAATTAAAATCATATAATTAAATAAATAGAATTACGTCTATTAGTCGGTTTCGTTGAATTACTGTTCGTAAATACTAACATGTATACTTCTCGTGTTAATCGAAACACAATTAAAATGGTCTAATCACCGGTAGCATATTAGATATTACATGAATTAATTAATATTCAACAAAAAATTAATAAAGTAAATATTAGCGTACACAGAAATAGAGCTGTGTGAATATTGTGAAGAAGAAAAATTGTAAGAGAATTCATCTGTATTAGTTATGATTCGCTAATACTTAACGCACAGCACATTCTTTATATATAGAATGTAAATTGTGGTATAATCAGTCCAGTCGCCGCGGCCTGATGAGAAGATTGATTTTTTCATAATCATAAGCTCATCAGTTCGAAACTGGATTGAATTCTCTTACAATCTTCGGAACATACTCGTATTAAAATCATAGAAAAGAGAAAATTTCCAGGAATAAAATGCCTAGTGTAAACACCGTCAATGGTATTAGCTGTATATAAAATAATGAAAACATGATAAGTCTTTTGCTACGCACATGGAAGATTGTAGAGATATTTGCTTTTAATGTGTGTTGGTGGTTTAGTATATAAGAATCTGTTGTTTTTATTTTATTTTGTTGTTTCCCCTCTTTTTGTTTTTGTATTCATGTTACAACTATAATGTTTCTTAATAAAACATGAACTGTACAAACACAACGAAATTTTAGTGTATTCGACTCAAATAGGTTTTTTATATTTTTGTATAATCAAATAAGTTTTGAGTCGAATTGGAATCCGCCTTATATAATTCATTTAGGATGGATTTATTTTAGATATGAGTTATTTTATTTTTTTACAGGGTATTATAAAATGCATTAAATTATTAAATTTATTTAATTAATGTGAAAAGGCTATAAATTAACTAAACTATATAAATAAAATGCTAACTTGGAAGTGTTGATTTGAGTTGAGTTGTAATTTTGGTTTGCATCACATAATGACGTATTCATTTATGCATGCCAAATTTCGATTAAAAGATGGTGAACGAGGTGGAATTATGTGAAAACATTTTCGAAAGGCTAAATGTATTTAACTTAATTATTAACTTAATAGAATATGATTGAAGTTTTAGGTAGGTTGCAGTTTTTCACACGTAAACGTCAAATTTATTATTTTACTTACTTTGCAGGTTTTATTTGGCAGGGTAATATGTCCATAAACGGAGTAAAAGTTTTATAGATATATTCATATTTATTTTATAGATAAAAATTAAAAAAAATCTAATTCTTATACAAATAATAAATTTCGTAGTATTTGATTTTTTGTTTTATTTTAATTATGTCAACTAGATTAGTAAATTAAAACATCTATAATAATAATAATTTTTTGATGTCCTAATTTAGATTTATAAAATCCTGAGTTCTGGCATTTAAATTATATTATATACTTTTATAAATAAATAATTAATTTCCTTTTTTCTAGATCTGCAGGAAATTGCCGATTAGTTTAAATTTAATAGTATGGTTAAATATATAGTATATTTTCAATTTTTTATTTTTAAATCTAGTTGCAGTAGGTAAATAATTAATTAACTATTTACAGAGTATGGTAACTAATGAAACAAGTGCTGTGAATTTAAATTATAACTTAGTAATTTAAAATTTTTAAACATTCTTTTAGAATTTTAGCTTAGAAGTGGGAGAGTTTACATAGGGAATTTCATAAAATGTTAATTTTTGTAATGCTTGTATGTAATATATTGTGTTTTGCTCATTAATATATATTAATTAATTTAGTTTAAAAATATTTAAAGGTTTCTCTTCCTTAATTTGCTATAATAAATAATTTAATTTTCAGAATATAACATACATACATAGTTCCAGAATCAATCTTTTATATGGGGATTAAATTAATCCTGAATTTCAGAATTAGATTTTACTTTAATATTATGGTGATTTATTAATTAAAATTAGTTTTCAGAGTTGCCTGGGAAATTATATATTGATTTTATTTGTTGATTCTTGATATACTTATAGTACCTAACAGAATTATTGATGATTTTAGGCTGTTGTGGTGCTGTAACATTATTATTTTTAAATTATTTATTCTCTTTTTCTTGATCGGTAGGAAATTTATGATTAGTTTTAAATAAAATTTTATGTTTAAAATGGTTTTTAACGTTTATTTTAATGCATGTTGCAGTATGTAATAATTAATTAATTAGATATAGAAGGAACATGAAAATTAAATAAGCGCTGTTTTTGTAATCTTAGCTTAGTAATTTTTAATTTTCTTAAATATTTTGATGATTTAGATTTAGGGAGTCCTTAGTATCCGGCCCTGGATTCCAGAGAAATGATCATCTAATAATGTAGTTAGATTGTGCTGTCTTATGCTAACCTATTTATTATATATAATACTAATGATTTACTAACTATCGATCGCTTGGTGTCTGTAACCGGGTCGAGTCCGTCCCTACTAATAATCCTATCCAATCCTTCGGTTTTGTTGTACGTAAAAAAGGTGTACGATGGCTGCCTGACAGGGGCGGATATCACACTATTAGACTTATGTGGTTATCGATGAGGCGCCTTCCTTTACTGGGTGAATATTGTTATGTTTGGTTTCATGAAAAGCTGAGTATGATGGCACATATTTCCTTAGTGAGGGAAAGTTATGGTGTCGTGTTGTATCATGGGTATAGTGGTGTGGTATTCGCATTTATAATACGGGAGACTTGCTTAATGCTTGATCGTACATTCAAATCAATCAATGTTGGTAGCTGTCAAAATGAAAAACTTGAACAAATAAACTAGTACCTTTTCTTGGATTTTTAGATACACCTTGGATTCTTGATTTTTTAGATGAAGTTTAGTTGTAATCACTAATAAAATAGAGGTACATACGTATTCCTTTCCATAAATTTTATACGAAATTAATTTCCATTTTATTTTAGGAACGCTGGTAAACGATTCCGGCATTAACAATGGTCTTAAAAATTCCATGCTTACATGAACTTAACTCAAGCAAGCAGCACACAAATAAATTCACAGTTGAACTCCTCATTAAACCCTATCACCACCGCAAACTCAACTCCAACTCAAACCCTCCACACCCCCCCCCCCCCCCAACTCCGAAAATGGAACCCAACTCAACCGCAAATTCAACGCTTAACTCAATCCTCAAACCAGCATATTATATAAAAATTGGTCAGCGCGTTAATATCACCGCGTGGTTTTTTGGGTATACTCCTATGCCAGGTATCCTATCCTCTTTACCTATAGCTTCCATAAGCTTTTCAATTCTCCACCTTGACCATAGAAACTGATCATGGCAAAAAAAAAATCCAAATCGGGCAAGCCGTTCTCGAGATACCATGGGCACAGACCGACATCTAGACGGACACAAGGATTTTCAAAATGTCGAGAAAAGTGATTTGTGAAAGATTGTTTGTCTTTTTTGACAGGATTTCAACCCATCTTGCTTTAAACTTTTTCATATGCAAATCGACATGCAATATATTTTCTATATGCTCTTTTGAAATGTTTATGATATCAACAATCTCTGATGTTGTCAAACACACTTAAGTGACCACGTTTAATTTCACAGCCCAATAACCTTTTATACATATATCGGTTACTGATAAGCCTGCTCCACGAATTTGAGATTTATCCATTTTTCACAAAATGCAGAATACGTCAATTTTTTTGCTTGTGAAATGAAACTTAAATGACAGATCGACTTGAAAATGGAAATGGCGCCTGATAAAAATTCTAAAATAAATTTCTTATTAATAATGATAACTTATTACGCGATCTATGTGTCAATTCAGAAAACTTTTCACTCCTTGTAATATTTAAACGCCAGAATATTGATTGTTTGTGCCAATTGTTTGGGAAACGGATCTAATGATTTTGATAAACATTGATGGGAGGTTTTCGAGTGCCTGTAAGCGATTGCGATGGGTCCTTATTTTGGGAAAAGTCGTTTAGGCATCGGTTTGTACGATTAAAAATTTGAAATTATGAAATTACGCCATTTCTTAATCCATTGCGATAGAACACGGTTTGTATGATGAAAATGGGATTTAAATATGAGTTTCGGATGTGGTTCTAGAAAATGGCCAATTCCCGCCATTTTTGAACCAAATCTCTCTTACAGACAAAACATCAAACTCTTCTACGTAAAATATACTGATTCGTGTTTAAAATTTTTTTTCTAAGACCATTAGGAGTGTGCTGTGGACTATGTATGTGGTGGTAGCAAGACCTTTAAACTACCCCGTCTTTTCACTCGTGAAAATACGACATATAACATTTTATGCTTGAACATTAATACTACATATTGACAGATTCTTGGTATAAGTACTTTCGGCCAGTGGCATGATGGCTGTGCTCGTTTTTAATTTCAACTTATGCGGTGGCAAATCAGCAATTTCGGTGAAGTTAAAAAATGCCGACGAGAATTGGCCCTTTCTGGTTGTTCTTTGTCTGAATATATATATAAATTTTGTAATTGCCAATCAGTTGCGCGATAATTTCGGAATTGATCTTACTTACCCACGTCTTTATTCAATGGCGCTAATAAAGTTCGATTTTTCAACTCTCCACAGTTCTGATTGGCGTCGCAATTTCCGAACACTTCGTTAATCAGCCATTAGACAGGATAGCCTCCGGTAATTTTATTTCATCGAATTAATTCATCGGAAGTTATCCGTCTCCCAACTGCAACAAATAATTTGCGAATTCTATCTGAAAATGAAGTGAAGTATCTTCATAGGTTACTTTGTTTAATTGATAGATCCAGCAGCTCATTTTGGTTGGCTTATCTTTAAAAAGTTTGAACTTTGGCATGTTCGGTGGCTCTAAGTGATCCCGGTTTCAACTGTGTTTGAGATCGATTCAGAGGTCAATGGTACCTTGAGTCCAAAGGTGTTAAGTGTAGTTCGTCTATTTGGCAGGAAATCGACACAATTTCTGTGAAGGTCAAACACATGGGTGCCATTAACCATTACCGCATTCATTCCTCCGACCCCCTCAAGATAGAACATAAACAAGTATTTAGGAAAAAATAAAACCAAATACCGTCCCGCCCATTCTCATTAAAGATGATTTTTTGCTGATGCTTGTGGTTTCAGCGATTACAATTTACAATTTATGTATTTATTTATTAAAAATTAACAATTTTTAACACTAAACTAAAACTAAAAGTTTTGAGGAGATCGGATAGCTAATGGATTTATGGTCCTTTAAAAGCTAATCAGCTCTCCTCTAAAACAAAAATTAGACAGAAATAATGTACAAGGTATAAAATAACAATTTAGTAATAAACTGCAAGTTAAATATATAATAATGAAACAAAAGGTGAATAAACAAATTTAAAAGATACAGATAATATGTCGCGTTAAAGATAATCTTCAACCAGTTCAGCCAAATACGTCTTTAAAGTTTTCTTGAAATTGTTAACATTCACAGATCTAGTAATAACAGTCGGTAAATGGTTATATACATATGGACCATAGTACGATATGGATTTTCTACCAAATTCAGTTTTGATTTTATAACATTTTAAAAGATTAGAACGACGGATTTTATGTCCATGATTTACATACTGAAACTCAATGTTTGATAGCGTTGACGATAACCGTAAACATTTATACATACATATGTATATAGTGAAACATGAAATTGGAATAATGCGTTTATTGGCAGGATTCCTTCAGTTACATTCTTAGACAGCTCTACGGAGGTTAAATTTCCAACCTTTTTATCTTTGATTTTCCAGTATGGCCAAAACAAGCAATCGCAAAATAGAATTTTGTGTGAATAAATGCAGAATAAATCTTTTTTATAATATGTTGTGGAACAAAGGAAGCAAGCTTCTTAATCAAATAAATAAAAGAACTGACTTTTAAACTCAACGTATTAATGTGTTCATCCCAAGACATATGCTTATCAAGTAAAACTCCAAGATATTTGAGTTTATCAACTACCTCAATAATCTCCCATTTGAAACTTGCAAGGGTTGGAAATCACAATGAGGGAGGAATGGGGGTTGAAAGATAATAAATTTGGTTTTTTTGAGGTTTACAGATATTTTATTTACATTGAAATATTCTATAAGTACAGTAACGTCGTTTTCCATGTGCGTCATGGCTTGGGAGCAATCTTTTGAATTATAGAATATTGCGGTATCATCAGCAAACATTCTAATTTTCCCAGCCACAGGTAGGTGTGATATATCATTTATGAAAATCAGAAATAAAATAGGGCTAAGTACACTACCCTGAGGGACGCCGCAATTAATAGTTAGAGTGCTACTAATTACACCATCTAAAGCCACAAATTGTTTACGATTTTGAAGATAACTCATCAAAAGATTATAAGCCAAGCCCCGAAAGCCATAGCAATACAACTTATTTAGAAGTAGACGATGATCATTGCAGTCAAACGCTTTATGCAGATCTAAAAATAGACCACATATATACTCCTGATTATCGAAAGCTCGGTAAACCAGATCAGTAATCTCAATAAAAGCGGTATCTGTGCCAGACCCCTGTCTAAAACCATATTGATGACAGTAAAAAAAATCTAAAGCGTTTAGATATTCAGTCAGGCGAGTTGCAAATAATTTTTCAAGTATTTTGTCAAACACAGACAAGACAGAAATTGGTCGGTAGTTACTAGCAGCTTTGCAGTCTCCTGATTTAAATATTGGTGTCACTTTTGCAATCTTCAAACAATCAGGATAAATGCCGGTTTCAAACACTACATTGAATAAATCCGTCAATATTTGAGAAAAGAATGCTGAGTTACGTTTTTTAACAGTATTATGAATACTGTCATACCCACCACCCTTATTATTGTCTAAATTATTAATTATATTATATGTTTCCGCAACGGAGATTGGGCGCAAAAAAAATGAATTCGAGCTGTTATTGTGCAGATTGTATAATTCAGTGTTACCATTACTTGTAGAAGAGAGGCTGTTGCTAACATTTACAAAATGGCTATTGAATAAATTTACAATACTGGGAAGGTCTTTGTATTCGTCAACATTTTGTACAATGGAGTGGATATCCGTTTAGTATTATGCTTTATGAATTGATTTATTTGATTCCATATTTCCTTTTGATTTAAATTATTAAACAAATTTTTGAAAGATAATTTTTTTGCGTAGTATTTTTTAGATTTGATCTTTTTATTGAGTAAATCTAGTCTGTCCTTTAACGCAGAGTTGTTTGTGCTTTGCTTACCTTTTGAGTGTGCGATTTTTTTCTTTTATTAGATTCCAAAGATCTAGATTCATCCAGGGACAAATACTAGCATTTTTCATATTCACCTGTACTTGTTTAGACTTCGAAAATTTACCAACCAACTCATTATATTTTCCAAAAATTAATTTTAAGGTTGAATCAGGGTTGTGAATGTCAAATGAGGTTGAAAATAAAAATTCATCGAAGTATTGATTCACTTTGTCATAATTTACCGTTTTCTTTTCTAATTCCTTATTTATGTATTTCGGTTTAAACACGAATTTTGAAAAAATAAAACTATGATCACTGATATCAGATTCAATTGTTGAGTTAAAAACTCGTTCTATATTAAGAAAACTGCTAATAGCATGATCCAAGATGTTACCACTTACTGGTCTGGTAGCAAATGTGTTAGTAACAATCATACCATGACTTAATAGGGTGGAATTGTACTCATAAATTAGTTTTAATTTTTTATTAATCGGTATATTCAAATCTCCTACTATAATAAAGCCAGAATTGGAATTGTTGCTACAAAGAAGTTGTTCCAAGATTTCTAAAAAATAAGTAGTATCAGAGCCAGGTGCCCTGTAGATCCCACAAACATTAATTGGATTAAACCCCGTGAGTTGAATACAAATGAACTGAAACGGCAAGGTTCCATCGTCAGTGTTTAAGATATTATAGCGAATATCTTCCCTGATGAACATCGCAATTCCCCCCCGGGCCTGTCATCTCTACAAGAGAAGACGTTTGAGAAATTATTAATAGTAAAGGAGAATATATTTGAGCTTTTAATAAATGTTTCGGTTATAAAGGTTCTATTCCATGGGAAAATTTTACTGAATAGTACAATACAAGATAAAATCAAAATCAAACATTATATGATAGACAAAGACAAGGTGTTTTTTAAGGGGAAATCTGACATTAAACAAAAACATAACCAATAATTGCTAAAAAAATTAAGTATTTAGTATTATTCAGAATTTCATTTTTTCGAACAATTTCCGTCACAGAAAATAAAATTAAAAATATCTCTACCACAAAATCGTCATCCTGTTAAAATTATTAGTGTGTGCAAGAATTACTTTCCATCATATAAAAATTTTATGTACGTGTGTTAGTGACACTCCTATAAAAAATTCTCGATTTGATACTTTTTAGAGGAGTGTCACACACACAAATATTTTTTTACTGATTCGATTTTTTGTTTCATTCTGCCATCTAGCAAATATATATTTTTTTCTTCCTTTAATTTTATTATTCAGTAAAATTTTCTCATGGAATACCCTTTATATCAAATGAATCTCAGTGTGTAAATGTAAACTATCAATGAAATTTAGTAAATCGTCAAACTTACTTACTACCGGCTTTTGGAAGAAAGATTCAAATCAACATGATCCAATGAGAAATCATCAATATTTGAAAAATAATTGTTAAAACATTGTGCTTTTAAAGATTTAAAAGTCATTCAATAAAAACTGATTAGAAAATGTAAAGCGATATACAGGGTGTCCGGGTTTGGGATGCTGATCCGTCATGGGGTGATTCCTTGGTTCATTCTGAGAAACAAATCGTATGTGGAGGGGGGATCCATTTTTTATATCCTTTGAGATACAGGGTGTTTAAAAAATTTGGTTCAGAAAAAAAGTACACTCAAATATTAAACTGTAACTTCCAAAATATTTATCGGAGATCAACCAACTTAGTCTTATTTGGTTGGTAATCGTATAGGCTATTATTAAGGTTTAAGTGGTTATCTTGTATCTGCATCCGTTTGAGATCTATGGTGATTTAAAGTAAAAAAAAAATATTTGTTTTTTATAAAATCGAGTTTTTCTCAAAAAAAACCGTTATAATTTTTTCTTTTGTTTATTTAATTTTAATTTGTCATGATCTCCTGTACAATCCCCCAATACAATACTTGTACCCACGTGCCATAGTTTTCTTCGTATTCCGTTTATTCTCAATCTAATTAAGAGATGTTATAGTGTTAATATTTTACCAATTTTATGTTGATCTGTAAAACAGTAGGCGATGATTATCAACTCATTTGTTTAAATGTAAAAAAACAAAAACTAAATATTTTCAATGAAAAATTCAATTGCGAAAAAAATATTTTCGCAATGAATATCAACTCAGATTTCCAACACGTCGCATTCCTGACGCAAGAGTATTTATAAATATTCATAGGAGACTGCCAAATATCGTAACAAGATCGAATACCCGGGCGGAGCCCCATTCAGTCTCACCAAACCATTTGGATGTCGACGAAGGTATAATCCGTAATGTAACAGCAAATCCTTCTATTAGCATAAGGAGGCTCGCTTTACAATTAAACGTCTCTCGCTATCGAATTCATCAAGTATTGCACAAGGAGAATCTTCATCCATACCATACAACACCCGTTCAACAACTATTACCGATAGACCGCACTACAAAATTGAAGTTTTGTAATTTGTTGATGGCAAGGAATTTGGACAATGCAAGTTTTGTGAAACGTATCCTATGGACGGATGAATTTCAATTCACAAGAGATGGCATAACAAACTTTCACAATCTACACACGTGGGCTGCTGAAAATCCTCATTCGAAAAAACAAATATCATTTCAGCACCGATTCAGTGTAAACGTATGGGCTGGTGTAATTAGCGATAAATTAATTGGACCATTCATATTACCACCTAGATTAAATGGTGAACGTTATTTACAATTTTTACAAAACGATTTGCCACTCCTTTTTGATGATGTTCCCATTTTAAGTAGATTCTCGCATACATACCAACATGATGGTGCACCTTGTCACTACCATAATAATGTTAGGAATTTTTTTAACGAAAATTATCCAAATAATTGGATTGGAAGAAATGGTCCAATTCATTGGCCTGCAAGATCCCCCGATCTTACGGTATTGGATTTTTATGTATGGGGAAGGATGAAGGCGCTTGTATACTCCAAAGAAATTGAAATAAAAGAAGAACTTATACAATTAATACACACAGTAGCACAACAGATAAGGGAAGAATTACCAAGAATTGAAATAACCAAAGGCATACTTAAACGAATATTAGCATGTATTCAATCACAAGGAGGACATTTTGAGCACCTTTTATAACTCCTCGACCCAAAGTTTGTATTGAGGGATTGTAGAGGAGATCATGACAAATTAAAATTAAATAAACAAAAGAAAAAATTATAACGGTTTTTTTTTTGAGAAAAACTCGATTTTATAAAAAACAAATATTTTTTTTTACTTTAAATCACCATAGCTCTCAAACGGATGCAGATACAAGATAACCACTTAAACCTTAATAATAGCCTATACGATTACCAACCAAATAAGACTAAGTTGGTTGCTCTCCGATAAATATTTTGGAAGTTACAGTTTAATATTTGGGTGTATTTTTTTTTTTGAACCAACCCTATATCTCAAAGGATATCAAAAATGGATCCCCCCTCCACATACCATTTGTTTCTCAGAATGAACCAAGGAATCACCCCATGACGGATCAGCATCCCAAACCCGGACACCCGTATAAGAAAGAAAACTTTAGAAGTAAAAAAAATTTGAATTCAAAAATATGAAAAGCTGAACGTGGATATAATCAAAGCAACCTTGATTATACAAAGCCATAATCTAAAAAACACAGGTTTTATAAAGGAATTAGAAATAAGGAAAAAACCAAACTTTTCATAGTAAAATACACAAAACATATGGGAAATCATCTTTTTTCCTAAGACAAATTTTTAAATGGAAACGTTACAAATTCTTAATTATGATTTCTGAAATACTTTCATAAATATTTGAATTTCAAAATATATGAATGTCGTTTAAGTAAATAGATTTCATTTTTTTATAATAATTGAATTATTTAAATCAAAATATAAAAAAAATTCATAACAACAGCATTCTGGTCAAATTAAAATAAAAGCTTACTACAATTCATTTGGTCATTAAGCCAATATACATTACATAGATTGCAGTGATGGCAGTAAAAATTTGGTAAAATGACCACCTGGTAAAAATTCAAGTTCAAAAATTGTATAAAAAGCAAAACAAATTCACAAAATATAGGAACGCTCGTTAATTTTATGATTAAATAACTTTTTTTCGTATTTTTCTGTAAATATTTAAGACATCTTACGTACACTAGTAAAACTAAAGATAAATTTAGCAAGTATTTGCTTTGATGTATTTTTCAAAATGAAAATTCGAAAAATATATTTTAGAAATAATTTAATTTTAATATTTCTGCAATTAATATTGATTTAATACCAATATAGCCATCTTGTAAATTGGTGCTGAAGATATGTAGACAACTTTTATGTAAACATTTTACATTATTTTTGCTTTTTTCATTGAAAAACTTGCAGCTAAAAAACACCATTTTTACTATGGATTCCTATGGAAATCAGTGAAAAGTTATACTACTAAAAATGCTTCTAAAAAATACGTCATTTTGATTATGGCTCTATACTCTAGAAGGCTCTGATATAATATAAAATGTGAAAAAAAATCAAAAAAATTCATGCACTAAAACTAAAAATCTTGATAAAAGACTGAAGGACAGAAACAATAAATCACGATAGTGTAATATTACCTTTAAAATACAGAATTTTGATACCAACATATAGTGCAAATGTAGTTGTGTGATGTAATTGTGATGATGCCTTATTAATTGTAGATGTGTATTAAACCGTTTCCTGTGTAACGGAAGCAGCAGCCCGTGGTAATTTTGGTGTCCTAATACTGGATGAATCAGATGGATCATGAAATTTATCAAATTGATCAATTTGATTAAATGAATCAATTTGATAAATCCTTGAATCAGCTTTTTCCCGTAGGTAAATAATATTGTTTTTACACCATAGATATTTGAGATTGAGTTTATTTTTAACAATTTTAGCTGCATTATATAATCGTCTCTTATTCTAAAGTGCTGTGATTCTTAACCTGGGTCGCGAAACTTTTTGATATATTACATAAGCAGATACTATGTAACTATACTGTACCGAACAAAAACATTTATTACTAAGCCATTGTATTGTTAAATAAATATTTGTTATTTATTCGAAAGCTTCATATCACAGTAATTCCCATTTTAAGCTGTCGCGAGGCATGAACGGTTAAGAATGTTCGGTTCGAATGTACGTCCTCTTTTTTTTCGTTTACTTTTAAGCATGGAAATTCGATATTATATACTATAGAAAAAATAGCATCTTTTTCTTCTCTACATAAATACAAATATATACATAAATCAGAAAACCAATTTGCCTGTTTGTGTATCTGTTTGGAATAAACTTTAAAACCGCAAAGCCGAATGTCATGAGGTTTATAGGGTCATGGTGTGTGCCTCATGCCGATTTTTTCGACGTAATTTCTGAGTAAGCTCAATTATTATACTGCATTACGCTATTCACCACTAGATGGCTAGCGAAAAGTCTCCACGTGATAATTCTTTTCGTTTTATGGCCTATTCACATGAATCGCGATTTTAGTCGTTCGAGTAAAAATGATTCACTGATTTCTCTTAAATTTCATCGTAAAATATATACTAGTCACTTAAAAGATATTTAATAAACAATTCCGAATGTAATGTCATGGACAATTTCTGTTACAAACGCACTTTTCCTAATAAAAATTGCAAAAAAGTGTTTACTCGCGCGAATTTTCCAATATGGCCGCGGTTTAAACATTTTTTGCAGTTTATATTGGGAATGGGTTTTTGTTAAAAAAATTGTCAATTGACCTTAAGTTGGATTATAGATTAGTTATCGAAAGGTTATGCCTACGGTTTATCGATAAATTAATCTATTATTCAACTCGTCGTGGTGGCTACAAAAAGTCTTATGTCACCAAATATTCAATTTCCTTTTTATTGTAACCAAAATATCAAATACTACAAGCTACAATTGATCTCATGTCGTTCAGCAAATCAGAAAAAGGCAATAGTGCGCAGTTGCAATTTGACGAATAAACGAATAAATATTTTGATTACCACAAGAAGTCTTATGTCAAACTGCGATAGAACGTGTCGGCGCATTCGCGTGTAATTTAGTGCAATTTGGTGTAATTCTAAGTAAATCTGTGCAAATTTATTATAAAATTTAACGTAAGTATTAATTACATTAGTATCTATAAATTTAAACCGTAAATAAATTATTTTGCTTCATTAAAAGTTTATGCCTAACATTTTTTCGACAATCAGTCCCCTAACCTAACCTAACTTTTTTTATATAATTTCTTATTTTTTTTTTTTAGAGTAGTTTAAATTCTGTCTACTACATTATTATGATATCAAAAAAATAAAGTGAACTTTTTTCAGGCGTCTTTTTAAGAAATTACGCTACTAAATTACAGTGATTCTTGACATAAGATCTTTTGCAATATTCACCTATTAATCATTTTTATCGACATACGACTTATTGCATTAGTAATCCAAAAAGATAATTTCCTCGTTCACAGGTAAGAACTAGAGATTAATGGTAGGCTGAAAATGTTTGAGGGAAGTGTTACTGAACATCCGGAGACCGTCACGCTGTTTGGGTAGGCTTCGGCCGTTTAATGGGAGGATTATTTGTCTCCAGAATATCCTGTTCAGACAAATCTTATTCATGTTTATACTATAACAAGACTAGTAGTAAGCGTTAATAGCAACTTTCGACCTTCACACATTCCTGTCAACACCACCAAAATGAGGTTATTACCACATAATTACTTACAAATTCTCAGATTTAAATAAAAACATTTGTAAATTCAGTTTAAAAGAAAAGAAAATTATCTGTATTCAATAAAAAAAACTATCTTGAGAAATAAACATGTAAGTATATAAATGTATAAAACGAGAAAAAAAATTGTTTAATTAGATTACTATTAATCAAAGTGATTTGAGTGATCTCTGATTTTTTTGACAACAACCGAAAATATATGTGTATATATATAAAAAAAAAATATAAATATAACGACTTGTCGCTTACCTCACTTTGCCCGATGAGCGCTCACAGGTTGGTGCTAAGCTTCCGGAACGGTATACAAAAACCTAAACACTAAAAATATATATTTTCACTTTTTGCTCTGTCAAATATCACTCAAAATCAAGAAATATTTAATTATTTTTAACCGGCACTTAATTATAATTCAATTAAACAATACTAATTAAATTAATTTGCTTTGCCTCTTTTCTTTTAAAAAATTCAATGAACCACTTAATCTAAATTCAAAATTATTAACTCCACAAATGGTTCTAAAAATGTCTATGGAGATATATAAACACAGTACTATACTGTAATTAAAAAAAAACAATATTTGTTGTTGTTCTTCTGTTTCTAACTGCGCCAATACGGCCAATATACATAATACTTTGTCTGTATTATTGATGTCCATTTAATACGGCCCCGCTAGTAAGCCATGGTTGGAAAATTTTCTTTCCTTTCTTTTTGGTGCTATCCCTTCCTTATCAAAGGGTCCAATTTCATCCTGTGAGAGACAATTAACTTTAGCTAATCCGTGTAATAAAAGGAAATAAAACAAAACTTTAATACGTTAAATTCGGAAAGCGATCAAATTTATGTATCATGGCTTACCATTCACTAATAATGCTATTCACACTCCACTCATATGCTAAGTTCGAATGTGCGACCAAATCCAATTTTCTTTTGCCTCTTGCAATATAATTAAAATTAATTCAAGCAAAATCACAGTATTGTTATCTGCTCACTACCGTGGCCTCTTTAAAAGTGATCGCTTTCCCATTATGGTTATCAAGTTATTTTTTCCTTCTTTCTTCGCTGGTGTTAACAGTTTGAAAATAAAAAATTCCATTATTTTTACCCGTTTATATATCTATATATATATATAAAATAACCTTACCAAGACAAAAAAAAAAATTTAATAAAACTCTAAGTAACGTTCAATGTATGACCATCATAAAAACCACAACAACAAAAAAAAGAAAATTCAAATTAGATGATTGTACTAAAATTTGTTTACAAAATACCTATTGTGTACTGGATCGAAATATATATAATCAGTTTTATATTACTTAATTTAGATGGCACAAATCCTCGTAAAAAGTAATTGCAAAGAAAAAAGATTCGGTTTGTTTCCTCTCTACTTTGTTTAATAATCATATTTTAAAAAAAAAACGTTATGCAACGGTTTGTATAATTTAACCTTTCTCAGCCTCATAAGTACATTTTTTTAACAGAAGTAGAGGCTATCTGGAGACATAGGAGAAATGATTCGGATTCCCAAAGCTCGAGGAAGAAAACTGGATTTAAATTTTACTAATGTGCACGAAGGTATAAATAATAAAGCAAAAAACGCGTTTAAATGTTTCTAAGTACGTTTGGGATCGGTGAAAAAACTGTCCGTTCATGGGTATTAGATGGTGAATCTCGTACTAGCCCTTCAAGACCCCTAGAAACCGAAGCCAGTAGTACGTCAAATAGAGAAAGATCTGCAGCTGTTGTAAAGAATGTTAAGGAATTTTTGAATTCGTTGCCAAAGGTTGAAAGCCACTATTGTAGATCATCATCTAGTAAACTTTATCTAGAACCTAATTGGAATAGTTTAAGGGAAATGCACAGACATTACTTGGAAAAGTGCCGAAATGAAAGCATCCAATCAGCATCATGGAAAACTTTCCTTAATGTGGTGAAAAAGTTAAATATAGATATTTACCCTCCGAAAAAAGACCAGTGCAATGAATGCACTATGTATAAAAACGGTAACCTTGATGAAGAAACTTTCCAAAAACACATTGCGAAGAAAAATAAAGCACGGACAGAAAAAGAAAAAGACAAAACCCTATCTACAGATTGCCCAAGTATGCAAACAAACACGGTCGATTTGCAAGCTGTTCTACTGTCTCCTCGGCTAAATTCCGCTGCAAATTACTACAAAACAAAATTGAAGGTACACAATTTTACATACTACAATTTGTGCAGTAAAGATGTCGTGTACTATGTATGGCACGAAGCAAGTGAAGGACTTGAAAGTGACGTGTTTGCGTCGATCGCCACAAATTACTTACAAAAGGAAATAGAAAGCAAAAACCCTAATCATCTGATAATTTGGAGCGATGGATGTGGCTATCAGAATAGAAACGTTAAATTGTCTAATGCTCTTCTAGAACTAAGTATTAGAAATAAACTTTTAATTGAACAGAAATACTTAGCGGTGGGTCATACGCAAATGGAAGTAGATTCAATTCATGCCACGATCGAGAAAAAGCTAGGTAAGGGACGAGGGTTATATGTTCCAGCAGAGTATTTGCTTATCATACAATCCGCCAGGCAGAATCCCTGACCATATGAAACCGTTTATTGTCAACATACTGGTTTTTTTAAATTTGAACCAATATTTTACAAAAGCATTCGACCTGGAAACAAAGTTGGTGATCCCTGCGTTAATGATGTTGTTTCTTACCAGTATACTCCAGAAGGCGTAATTAATTACAAAATTGATTTTGCAAAAGACTGGATGCCTTTGCCCGCGCGTCCTAAACGAATAGATGCCTTGGGCTTACGCCATCTCAGCCTTTACTCGGGGCCTTGTGCTATTGAGGCTACAAAATTTGGGCATTTACAAGAACTTAAAAACTTAATTCCAAAGGATTATCATTCCTTTTATGATTCGTTAACATACAAATAAATGCGTTACATTTAAAATGAATAAATTAAATGAATTCAATTGAAAAAAAAATAAATGAATTTAAATTAATTAGCGTTTTTCTATTTGTATGCTTAATTGCATTTCGACCTATGTCATAGTAAATAGTAAGTACTGAAGTAGCCATAGGTTGTATGTCAAATTTTCTGATTAAGCATCGTGCACGGCACTTGTTGATTTATTTGGTATAAATTGAGTCTATTTAAAATAATGGTTTTAATTAAAATGTTAGAACTTTTAATAATATTTTTGCATATATTTAGTTTTTTGTTCATACTGTAAAGTTTCAAAAAAATGACATACAACAGTTTGCTGTCACCACGACGAACTTAAGGTTGTTATATAAGGCATGTGTAGATAAATTAAGATTTCACCTGTTTATAGCTTTAAATAAATTTGGAAATCTGTGCCATCAACACTTTTACCTTCGTACCATAGTTCTTACCTACCTATAGGGTTTTCGGATTAAACGAAACCATTGTCGAATTAAGCGAAAGTATTTCCAACATGAATACAACTTTTAACGAATTAAAAGAAAACCTTTTTCGAATTCAATGAAACCTTTTACGGAATGAATGAAACCAATTTGGAATGGAATGAAACCTTTTCCGAAATAAATGAAACAAAATGAATAAATTTAAAGCCAATAAATTCCTAAATCACTAAAAATTGTTTATTTTTATTTGTTAAATATTATCACCCATTTAAATTAGAATATATTTAAATATAATATTTGCGGCTGTTCCAACTTTACCGTTGATCTGTTTAAGAAGACTTTTTCTATCTTACTTAATATCAGATTATATTAAGGAAGAAAAATAACACGGGTTACACCGCTTGGATAAAGTAATTCATCTGAATTATTTTATGCCAAAAGTATTATCGAACGGTACGTGTAACTCCTACATGTTCTGCGAATTCATTCAGGAACTTATAAAGAATTTTATAATGAATTATTATTATTAATTTTCATTTAATTCTGCTTGAACAAAGTATGGTTTACGATCATCAATAGTTTAATTTAAATTGGCAAAGAGTTATCTTAATCTGCAAAAGTTATAAATCTGTTAGAAACAAAACCGAATTTATAAATAAAAAATTGGAGTAATCACAGCTGCAAATTGATCAAATTTCATTTTTGACACGATAATGACAACTATTTACTAACGGATCTTAGATAAATTTTTTCCTGGTAAAATTTTTGCCATTTTTACCTACGTCTTTCTTAGGTTGTAGCGCATAATTGTCAGGTCGTCAGTAGCCAACACAAGTATCGGGGAAATTTTTGGGTCGAACAAGGATCGTCTTTAGTTCGGTTTAGCAATGCTGAAATAGTCTGTTTCCGGATTTGGCCGAACTCATCTAAGTACTTTGTTGAAAGTCTTAAAATTTTTTTATACCGCCAATAAATTAATTTGTAGATAATTTTGTATATGAAATATTGAGAAATTGCAAAAGGCACAAATTAACATCGAAATTAACTTGCACGCAAGCCAAAACAAGAACAATTTACATGAAATTTCAAGCAATATGCCTGGTTCAAAAAGTCGCTATTTATAATAAGAAAAAGCCAAGCTTGTATTACGTAGCCTTAAGCCATCTATGAACTGCTATGGCATGAAGTAATGAACAGTTTAGAAAAGTCCATGATTTTCTCGTAAAAATCAGGGGTCAGGGGACTAAGCAGTGGTAAATCAAAATGTACCACCAGTCGGACAAATAATGAAGTTACAATAACAACAACGCAACATTTTATGTTTCCCTTTTGATGGCATTAATTCCTGTATAGGAAATACAAATAAATTTGAAATGAAAACCAGAATCAACAATTTCATTTTCGAATAACATGTGCGACGGAAAAGGGCTCCTATTAAATTCTATTAAAATCTTTGATTGAACAACTCAACTTGAGCTATGGAGATGGGATGCTAAAATTACAGTAGTACCCCGATTAACGGACGCTCCGCTCCATTTACGGATATTCGAACTTACTATACGGATGAAATATTTGCAATTACGGACAAAAATATTTTTTTCGCATTTTCTTTGCGCATGACTTTCAGGGACTACCAAAAATAGATTATTTAGAGTTTTCAGTTCTCTTTTGTTAGTTTTTGTTATACTGGGGATAAATTAAACTTATGTTGAACTTATAAGAAAATGTCTGAAAAGCGAGCAGCTAGTTGTGATGGAAAGAGCGTGAAAAAGTACGCAAAGCAATAACTTGAGAATTAAAACTTGATATTTTAAAGCGGTTTCATGTGAGCGAAAAAAGTGATGAAACCGTAAAAGTCTTAGGCCTCGTTACTTCAACAGTTGGTACAATAAAGAAAATAGAGATACAATTGTATCAAGTATACAAGTATCAAGTGTAATTGTATCAAGTGTATCAAAGTGACACCTTTAACTGCAAAAAATATTTCAAAGTAAAGAATTAAGGTTACGGAAGAGATGGAGCGGTTGCTTAGTCTGTGGGTAGACCATCAAATTACCAGAAAAGTATACCAAGCACCATGAGCCGTTTTTATTACATAACATAAGCATTTATTACATAACATATAAAACTGTAGGAGAAGCAGTTGGTGTAGATTTCGAAAAAGCTAAAAACTATCCAGAGCAGTTTTTAAAAATTGTACAAGCCGGTAGATACATATATATAGATGGGTAAATCTAAACACGAAAAAACAGCTTCAGGATTGGAGGCAGCTAAAGATCGAATTACAATTTTGATTGGAGGAAATGCTGCCGGTCACAAATTAAACCCGGTCCCAATCTCATTTAGAAACTGCATAGACCTTCAGAAATATTAATAAGTCACAACTTGGAATTATTTGGCACTCAAATAAAAAATGCTGGATAACTACATGCATTTTTGAAGAATGGTTAAATAATGATTTTGCAAATTCGGTTACAAAATCCCACAATGATCAAAATATTTTGAACAGAGCCCTGTTAATCGTTAACAATGCCCATAAATACCGTAGAACTTTCTGAACTATTGGAAAGTAATAATGAGGATAATTCCACTGAAGAGTTGTTCACGCTAGTTAACAACTCTTCAGTGGGACGGTAAACTCAACTCAACATGATTTGTGCAGCTTTTTCCATTTTTTTCTAAAACTAATGAAACAAATGCTGTTTCGTTTTACTGATTTTCGGTTTACGGACAGTTTTTGGGGAAAGAATCTTGTCTGTAAACGGGGGGCAATCGATCAGATATACGCCATTCTTATTTCCGATCAGATCAATCTAAGCAGGTTTGTCTTAGTAATTTTTTCATATTGATTTTATTTTAGGTAATTCCTTTTAACTCATACCACTAATGATAAGATTTCGTCGCATAAATCTATCATTCTGTCATTCTCAATCATTTATTTTCTACTCAAACTGATAATAGAAATGAGAAACAATTATAATTATTTTGTGGATGAAAGTAAATAATTGTATTAATTAATTAAATCATCTTTTTCGGTCGACAAATCCGAAACCTGTTTCTTAGTTCATATCGCTCAGTTCGATCTAATTTCAGATTTCAAAAGCTGCTCGCTCAACCTCAAGATTTCCGACGTCTGAAATTTCGTAAATTTTTTTTTCTTAATGTAAAAAAAAAAAAATTTTAGAAACGCAAATCATACCAATTCATCTAGTTCGGAGACTACATTAGCAAATATATTGTCCGATGAATCTTAAAACGCAAATTAATCAAAATTTAAAAATTTGTTAAACTTAAACCATAATACACCAAATTACGGAACCTATTTATTACAATTAGGTTTCTTTCTTATCATACCATGTTATGATATAAACTTTGACAGTACATGATAATTTAATTTATTTAATGCAAATTGAGACGAGTCAAGTAAAATCAGAAAATATTTTATGAATGCCATACACGCAAATTGTAATATAAATAAAAAATAAATAATAAAATAATTTGTTGATTATACATCGATTGTACGAGGTCAATTATTATTTCATTTTACCAATCAGTAAAAGTTTGTTATTCTTGGGTGCGCATTGATTAATTTCTGTTTGCTAAAACTAGAAACTCTGAAACTTTTATTCCTTTCGTTCTTTAAACAGAGGCAGATCTGAACTCAAATTTTGCAGGGAAGTGGGGGAGGATAGACATAATTTGTTTATAAAAACATAATTTAAAATAACCAACAACATTTATTATTTAGTTTATTATAAAGTACTAGGGAGGTCCGATCCCAATCGATACGCTCACTAATTCGCGATGGTGCCTGCCAATCGCCGATTAATTTATGATAGTTTATCGGTGACGAAAAAAACTACATACAAAAGAGATACCAGATGTTCGTAAACCTCACATCAGCTGTTGTCATCCGAAGAAACCATATTCACTACAATAAAATAAATTTATATTATTATAAACTCGTATATGTACATATCTGAATTAAAATATACTTAACTTTCTTTATTTCTTTATGAATTTGTGTCCAACTATTCTGTAAATAATTCAATTTATTTTATATAATTAATTAACCATTTAATTCTAATTAATAATATTATACTATATACTTACATTTTTTTTTTTGGTTATTGTTGTAAAACTAAAAGTTTTGTTTACAATCAAATGTCAAGTAGAGTAGAATTCAAATGAGGGGTATAAAAAAAAATTATTATATTCCATCCATTATCGAATCCATTATTTACCAACAATTATCGAAGATTGGAAATGCTCGAAAAATTCAATTTGAATTCATTCTAGTACCAAAAACTGGTTGTAGCATTTTACTACCTAAAGTTGTATTTAGCGATCATAAAATTTCCAACACAAAAATAAATTATATTTTTTGTCATTCGCTTTTGTAATCTTCAATAATCAATTTGGTAAAAAATAAAAAATATGATCATGTGGATCTTAAGATCTGACCTCAACAAACTGAAAAACAAACAAACAAACAAAATAAAAAATAAATAAAATTGTTCGATTACTTAAAAAAGTAATCGAACTTCTTGTAGAAATTCTCTAGGCCACGCATAGCTCATGGAAATCTCACATAAAGGCATTTTTTTACCCCAACAGGAGATGTTACGCCAAAAAATAGATACCTGAGATTTTTTTCAAAAATTGAAAAACATTTTGTTTAATTTACTCGTTTCATTTATTTATTTTTTGCTTGATTTTGGCTTTCTATTAACAATGGTTTATTTTGGGCGATGTTTTGCAATAATTCATGTAGAATACAATTTTTCTCTTTCAATACTTCGGAATCCAATGCATCAATTCCATTTCTTCCTGGCGCTTGCATTTTGCGTTGAACTAAAGTTTGATTGCTTACTGCTAAGCATTTGTCTTCCAAACGAATACATATATAGTTATGGTCCCACATAATAAATCGTCAGATAATATTCCCACACGAAAGGTGTAAGCTGATCACATTGTAGACAACAAAGTCGTTATCAGCACAGAATGAAAAACTAAACCATCAAACATGCAATTCATCAAAAAACACGATTGAATACATGTTTGAAGAATAAAATCATGGGAAATGCAATCTTGCAGAATTACAACGATCAACACATTTTGTCTTATTTAAAAAAGTATAATATTAAGTTAGTTCGATATTAGTTTTTAAATTAAAAACATGGAAAATAAATTTATTATAAATAAAAGAAAAGAAAATTAAATTAAAAATAATTTTTTTTATTATCATTCTCCGAATGAATTTATAATTATATGCTTGATTAAATATCTGTTCATTGAACTCGATATTTAATTCCGGATGAACTTGTCGCACTTAATGCAAAACATCATCGACCATACTTTCTTTAAATTTCACCCATAATCTATTTTGATTTGATGGACTACATGTTGTCAATGTTATTGCAAATAGATCTCTCATTTGTTCTGCGATTGCTGTCGATGCAGCTTATCGGAGTACCAACTCCCAATGATTATTATTTTCCAGTAATCTTAAACGCTGACATGCTTCCCTGTACGTTTCATAAACCTGTCCATCGAATATTTTTTAAATATGTGAAACATTGTTTCAGGAATTTCATGTAGTAGCACTCGGAGAGAAGCACTCAGCATTTTTTGGATGCACCGTGTACACTCGTCCCAATGCGTTACTTTTGAAGATTCCTTCCTGACCTTCGACTGGAGTTCCTTGCTTTCTTCGTTGAGAGATTTGTCTTGTTGCATGATTGCCATGAATAATATCATGGTACATCTGCCTATCGCAACATTCTTGCTAATAGATCGCTTTCACAAAAAAATATACTCGTTGATCACGAATTTTACTATATTCAGGCAACATTGGTTCCTATTTAAGACCATTTCACTAAACGATGTTATCTTTTGACCGATTTTGGTTTGTAAATTGGAGGACAACTGTGTATATTTAAACAATGAACATAAAATTCGATCAATGTTTCTATAAAAATTTGAAAATCTAAAAATGTTTTCTTTTGTTTTTTGATCGTAATTTATTATGCTAAATAATCTAAATACTCTCTACTGTAATACTCAATATTTCTAATAAAACAGACTACAGTGTGTTACAAATACTATTTTTTATTTGTCTGTTAAAAGGAAGCGGAAAAATAATAGAAAACACTTAAAAAAAGAGCTTCGCAGAGCCTTCATCAAAAATTATCTCTTCCTGAACGAAATTGCATTATAAATGTAATCCAACAGCAACCGTTTAGTACAAAAAATTGGTGTATCTCATCACAGTTCGGCAGTGAAATTAAAACTGACCACAGGTTATAGAGATTGCTGTTTTCGGAGACTCAACGAAATAAAGATTTCAGCAACGTTATATCAAAAATGATTTAATACCAAGATGTCTCATGAACAATAAGAACAACAAATGGAGAATACAATAGAACCGTAATAACTTTATTTTCTTATTCCCGTCAAATTAGTCTCTCTATTGTTAATTTCTCACTAGCATAAATTTGTTTTTGATTTGCGTTTGACATTGAATTGACTTTGCTTTATAAAGAACACAAAAAATAAATCGAACATAAATTCGTATTTCTCACTACTTTTATTTGATATTATTTTTTGTGTTTACAATTATTTTGTATGTGTGAATAGTACACCATATAAACAAAATGTGTGATTGTTTCTAACACATAAATGAAAAACATTATGCTAGATAAACGCTTCTTGGATAGTTTCCTAATAAGTTTATGTTATTGGTTTTTGATTTTTTAACATTTATTTAACCTTTTCCCGGCTGAATAAAAACTACTGCCGTCTTAATTTGGTAACTGGAATAGTAATTGGTTTAAAAATAAAAATGAAAATTATGCTCAAAATAAAAACTGAAAAATAATTTTTTTTGTTTTACATTTATCAGTTGACATTAAAAACTAAATAAAAAACACAACAAAAATTTTTAAAATTATTGCAAGAATAATTCTATACCAACAAAAATTTGGTTTGAAACTATTCCAAACGGAATGAAAATACACGGCATTGTTTTTTTTTTTTTTTTTTTTTTTTTTTTTTTAAACTATGCAATCTTTTCTGGGGCTCAAGGCACTCCCAACTCTTTCGCAGTTAATTTTACCGTCCTACTTTACGCAGTATTAGCCAAATCGAGAACGTACGGCTATAGACCCCCTTTGTATAAACCACCTGCACATTGCATTGCTTCATGCCAACCTATAGTGCTGACATGAAAGGTGGGTCGGCCCATGGATTCTGCACTCTCAACAGGGGGTCATAGTTGTGTTCATCGTCATCACCGATCGTAACCAGATGATGAAAAATCCCTTTTGCATCCCGCCCCTATCGGGATTCGAACCCGGTACCTCCCGATCCAAACGCCGCAGCTTTAACCACTGCGCCGTTTGCTCGGTAACGGCATTGTTGTTGTAAAATTACCAAAGTAAAACTACATACATACAGTGCAAAATCTTCTATAATAAAAGTCATGAAAATTCCATACATATGAAATAAAAAAAATCAGGTTCTATGTGTATTGGTGTATACGTACATCTCGTATTGTATATCAAACAAAAAACCATTTTTATACACACCAAGGCAATTGAAACCAATGAAAAAGCGCAAAAAAAAAATATAAAATTGACATTTGACATTTAACATTTAACGTGCTTTCGCAGATTTTTTACCAAATTAGAATCGCGGTAATTTAATTTAATAAATTAATAAAGTAAGTAAATCTAATTATTATTTTACTAATAATGTTAATAATAAATACATTATTAATTTTTATATGTGTAATTTTTCTGTTTTAGCTGTTCCGTTCATTCCAAAATAAAAAATAAAAACGAGCTGTGAACGTTTTAAGGCGCCGGATTAAATTTGAGGTGAGTGATTGGTAGATTTTTTAAAATTTGATAAAACGTTTTTTCGATTTGAAATTTCACTTTTTGTGTTGTTCTTGATTTTTTTTGTGATATAAATTTGTGATAAAATCCTAATCGATACCTCGGAGCACTACAGTGATATATATTGTGATATTAGAATAGATTCCCTTCCATTTAAAGTGCTCTTTGGTGGTTAGGTACTCCTTTTTATATTTTATTTTAGTTTTAAGTTAAATAAGAGTTAAATATGGCTCGTTATTGTTCAGTTCTTGGTTGTACACCAAGAACAGGTGAAACTATTTCGACTTTTGCATTTCCATATTTCGAAGATATGAAATCTAACTGGGTTGCCGCAATCGGTAGGCCAGATTGGCAACCTACTAAATATTCGGCCGTGTGTACCAAACATTTTACAGCAGAAGATTTTGCTCAACTCCCAAATCAAAGTCGGCGTAAACCTGCTCTACGAGATAATGCTATACCATCCCTGTTGCTACCACAAATCTCATTTCAGACAATTGAACCAATTACCTCAGCTTCCACTGCCGATTATATCGGAAATTTTGATATATTTGTTGGTCAATTTGGTGATAAATTGAACACCACCCAGTACCTGGTTTATCAAAATTCTGAAAAGGTGGTGTTTTATAAATTGGAAAATTCCGATGATGTGGGATGCAATATTTCGACACGTATTTGTGTCAACAGTAATCTTTGCGTGAAGGTTATTATTCAAAATACTCATATTTATAGCGCGAATCTAGAAATGCTGCCCCGAAATATGAGAATTTCCAAATGGTCTCAAATTTCGTATATACTTTCAAAATACCGCGAATCATCTACCGAATCTGTTGAATCTCGCGAACATTTACTAAATTGTGCCTTGCATTATTTGGTAAAAGTTCGAGATGTGAACGAAGATTTCGCCCATCTGGGAAAACTCGATATTATTATTAACCAGGTACAACTTTTAAACAAAAATTTCCCACGTTATGATTCTGAGACCATTGTACTTGCATTTTTAATATATGCTCATTCTGCAGCTACTTACAAAATTCTACGAAAATTTTTAATATTGCCCCAGGTGAGATATTTACAATATATCTCATGCCATTTTTATATTACGCCTGATTCCACTTCATCGCACAATGACGAGAATTATTTAACTCATATTGTAAAGCCATTAACTGATAGAGAAAAATACGTCGCCCTTTTGATTGATGAAATTTATATAGAGACAGGCTTACAATACAAAAGTAATAAAATTGCTGGGCAAGCAATAAATGACCCCACTCATTGCGCTAGAACAGTTATAGCATTTATGATTAAGTCAATTTACGGTAGCTTTAAAGAGATAGTTCGTCTGTTTCCAGTTCTACGTCCAGGTGATCAACTGTTATATGATTTGACTAAATCTGTGATTCAATTTGTACAAAAGCTTGATTTTAAAGTATTGGTAGTCATCATCAGTCTGATAACAATAAAATCAATCAAAATATGTTTTCGCGATTTTGTAGTTCGAATAATTACTTTATTAATCCAGACCATCCAAATTTAAAAATTTACGTTCAATATGATACCGTTCATTTATTTAAAAATATACGCAATAATTGGTTAAATATAAAGAATTTAAATAAAACTTATTTTTACCCCGATTTTGAAGATTTTTCAATAAAACAGGGCTCATATTCGAATTTTGACTCCCTATACAAGTCAAATAATTCGACTAGTCTACTTACTAAATCTTACAAATTGAGTCACAAAACCGTCTATCCCAATAGTTTAGAACGACAAAATGTTTCTTTGGTAGATAACTTATTCCACGATTCTACTATTGCCGCGTTATACGATCATCCTGATATGAAAGAAACAGCCGACTTCTGTGTTATTATCAGAAAATGGTGGAATATAGTGAATACGAAAGGAACAGTGAAGGGTATTTTGAAAAGAACGGAATCAGCTTTTCCAATCAAATCAATAACAGATGCCAATTTCGCGTTTCTAGAAAAAATTTTAGTTTGGCTCGATGTTTGGAGCTCTAGTGTTAACAACAGTGGTAAGTTAACTGTAGAGACGTCGGATGCCCTCAAACTTACCACTCAAACATTATTAGATTTAATAAAGTTTTCATTTTGTTATTGTAAAGTAGATTACGTCTTACTAGGGAAACTGCAAACAGACGATCTTGAAGGTAGATTTAGATTGTACCGTTCATTAGCTGGTTGTAGCTATAGAGTATCCTACACAGAAGTGGTAGAATCTGAAAAGAAAATTAGATTAAATAACGTGTTCGCGCACCATAAAAAGGACTATGGCAAATTAAAGCAACCAACTAATGAAAACGCGTTATCCGAAGAGGTCGATTTAACCGAGTTTGATGTAATTTTAGATAATGATTCCTATCTACAAAAAGTTGAAATTGACGATGATGCAAAACTATATGTTAGTGGCTACGCAGCACATCGCGCGTCGAAACGTCAGTCTTGCGTGTCTTGTCGAGATTTATTTTTGTGTGATAAAGGATCATTAACTTATTCTTATTATTTTAATTATCTTCAACGCGGTGGGCTATCTGTTGCATCAGATCACCCAAATTATATACTTTTCCACATGTCTTCCATTTTTCAGGAAATTCTAAGAAATAACGGTTTAAAATTAAAATTTTTAAAATCATAAAATCAAAAGGGCATAATGATTTACTTAAGATTAGATAGTCTTAGAAAAAATGATGCAACAAATATTGACTTAGATCACGAATGCGAGTGTGGTTCCAATAGCTTTAGTACTTATTTTAATATTAGCAAATGTTTTGCTAATATTATTCTAAATAGTTATGTTAAAAAAATCAATGATGAGCGTCATGCATTAAGTGACATTACGAATCGAAAAATCCTAACATTTAAGTAAACTCCAAATCATTAATTTTTTAAGAATTGCTAACCATCTTTTCTTTTTTTTCATGTACTACACCGGCCATTGGATTTGGAACGGGCGACCACCTGGAGCGGCCATTGGATTTGGAACGGGCGACCACCTGGAGCTGTGATCAAAAATCAAAACTTTTTATTTTTATTTAAAACTATTTATTTTTATTTAAATTTTTTTGAAATGTTTATATTTTTTGTTAATTTTTATACTGAAATGTTTATTTATTATTGATTTGAAAATAATTATTAATTTATTGGGTTTTTGTGCCTGGTGGAAGGTTAAAGAATTTTTTATCTTGATACCTTCCATAAGGCTTTTCCTAATAGATATAAAATTAAAAATTAAGTTGTTTATTTCCCTGGTGAACATTTTCGGACCATTTGGTTCATCGGTTAAGGTTTTTATTAACCAGCTTTGCACGTAAATCGTGATTTGAATCCCGCTTTCCTTCGATATTTAAATTTAGGTAAGTATTTAAATTTAACAAGCGATTATTTGTGTCAAGAAGTCGTAGGTCGGTTTCAAAGAATCCGATATATGCGATCTACTCAAATTGGGCCAACTTCGAGACAAATCTATTTTCTGCTTCGGCCGTAGTTTGGCGAATAGTTTCTTTACTTGATCGACCCAGCTGAAATTTTTCTCCGTAATTTGTACAATCTCATATTTACGCGATACAACATCTGATTGTACGTTCAAATAGAACGAAAACTTTACTATGAGATACTTGATTTAAAATCACGATTTATTTTAATTTATTGAATAAATTAACGCCACGATTTTGTACCTCAAATACGCGGATCTAGAGATGGTTTTAATCCTCTCATTTCAACACCACCATTCTTAATATGACATTAAGACTTTAAACATTGAGACGGGAACTGCTACTCCTTTGTCCGATTTAAGGTTATTAATTACATCTAAATGTTTTACTGGATCGATGATTACGTTTTCGATTCGTGCCGGCAAATATATTTCACGTAATTTTTACCAATTATACTGAACTGTAGCATTTTATCCATGAAACTGATCCAATTCTATCCTCAGTTAAGGAAGTCTGATACAAACCGATTATCTGATTGAAGGCTACCACTGAATTTATCACCAAAATCACAGCACATAATGGTTACATTTGGATAGCACATAGCACCAGCCGCATATAATCTAAAAATAAATAGGGATACATTAAAATATACCATTCACACTCACAAGGCCAAATATGTATGTACATACTTACTTTCCAACATGAATTAAGCATGAATTGTTATTTTTTTGTGACATCGTTTCATTAACCTCTTGAATTTGAGGTTATGACTACTGTATGACACTAAAAAATTGAAAGCAAATTAAATTGGGATAAATTTTCTCTAATGCATTTAATTACATACCGCTTGTAGATGTGAAAATTCCAGGAAAAATTATTGAATCAGCAACAAATAGTTTTATGTTTTTATTTTTGTTCACAAATATGTAATTATTTTCTGAATTTCTAATTTAAGAAGATTTTCGTTTGACAGATGTTTATTTTGGCATCACTAAATTTATATGTGTATTTAACTAAGTATAAAGGTGTTGGTGTAGAAACAAGAAAAAAAAATTCAAATTTACGTTGAATTGTTAGTGTAACTAATACAGCCAAATCTAGTGGAATCAATAAATGTATGTGTCTGTAAAAGAGAGTTTCATGACTTTTATTATAGAAGATTTTGATACAGTGAGTCAAAGTCAAACTCATACACTTAAAAAGTAAGTTTATTTTTACTTTACCGGGCTTTTTCTGAAAAATCATTTATTAAATTGTATCACCTACGCCTTTGACTATTGAATGCAAAATTAACAAATAAATAGCGTTAAATAAAATGAGAACAGTATTTAACTGTTTATAAATTTTGGATTATTGGTGACAAATTTAAAATCTAACGGCTTAGTCTTCGACCTTAAAAATATTATATAGTGAGAGTGTACAATCCAAAATGTATGAAAAGAGAATAAAAAAATCTTATCAATATCATTTCATAAGGAGAAGGCTGAGAAGGGCGAATATTCTTTAAAAATGTACTAATTTTTAATAGTGTATGAGTTTGAGGTAGTACCATTGAGGAAGGACTTTAAGTAGTAGTTATTCTATGGTAGTACATTAGAGTTGGGTTTGCTTTGACTCACTGGATTTCGGCTGGATAGGTATAATTGTGTGTTTTATTTGAAAACAAAGCAAATTTATGATACTACCATGCTTTTTTATTGCGTTATGGGTTATTGGTTGTGCGAATCCAGGAGTATACATTTTATTATTATACTTACTAAATGTGGCATTCTAAATTTGATTTTTAGATATAGTTCAGGAATAGGCCAAGTAGGATGGAGCTTGGGTTTTCTTAACCCTTTGACCTTGGCATTTATTTTTAAATGAGGGGAAAAAATGTTTCTAGGGTTTCCCGTTAATTAGGGTATACAGAGTAAAAAAAAAACATTTTTTGGAAAGTGCACCTCTCCTAATGCCGGGTAGGGCGATGTACATATTTGCGTCCTATAAAAATAAAAAATCAGTAATTTAAGAAATAATTTTTATTTATTCTTTTAATACTTCAGTATCATTATAATTAAAAAATTTAAAAAAATAAAAAATAAATAAATTCTTTGATTTACATAACATGTTATTATATAACAAAAATAATATAAACAATATAGGTAATATAAAAAAGGAACAAAAGTAATTCAGTCTTTAGGTACCTGTAGATTCTAGGTATTACTGCAGAACTATAATATTCATTTAGTATGAAATTTATAGAAACAGTTTCTTTCTTTATTAAAGCAAAGGTGAACCTTGAACTTCAAACACATAACCAGCGATCGGCCATTGCAATTTTTGTTTTTGCATCGAGTAGCCTCTTTTGTATCATCGTGAGACGGCAAGTAGTTTACTCCGTCATACTGTACTTCAAATAACGGTCGGACGGTTGTGATTGTGACGGTCTGCCTCTTTTTCGTGAATAAGGTTTCTTGCTAATTTCACATAGTGTTCTTCCTAAGTTTTGCTTAAATTCCAGCAAACTCATTATTTGATTTTTAGGAATATTGTTTTCCTTTAATTCCTCGCGATATATTATCCAGCTGGAACATGCTGCGACGTCAATAAAATGGAAAATGACCCGTAGAGTCCATTTTCGAGATTTTATAAAAATCCTGTAATATGCGAGTTGGTCAAATAAATCAACACCACCCATTCCGTTGTTGTAAAATTGCACTATTTGGGGCTGTTTTATATTTATATACTCTTTCTTTTTTTATCGAATCGATTTACAACAGTTTCTTCTTCACGGCCTATGAAATTAGATGCAAGATGGACGAAAACTTTGTTACCATCCCAACTTCTTATTTGGTCAGTGCTACCTCGTCCTTTCTTCTTTAAAGCCGCATCAGTAAGAAATGGCGGATTCTTCCAACTGCGTATAGTTCCTGTGGTATAGTTCCAACTGCGTTAATTTGCTTTTGCTCCAAAATTTCAAATAGTTGGTACATACTAAAAAAATTGCCAAAATATAATTGATGTCCTGGAACGGTTAGCCTTTTCACCAAATGCAATACCACAGCAGCCCCACATCCAAATCGGCTACTGTCATAAGCTGACAATTCGGTGTTTGTTCCTTGGTAGAGGAAAAAATCGTACGGGAAGCCGCTTTTCCCACATACAAATATGCTTTAATTCCCCAGGGGTTCGGTTTTCCCTTCACATACTGATTGATATTGATGTGACGGATAAGATCTCTTCGACAGGCACTTTTCTACAGTATTTCAATATACTATTTATAAGAGGACGTATTTTAAAAAAAATTATCCTTGCAGTCTTTTGGTATATCCATGTTGTTGACCATATAGATATTTGTTCGAAGCTGGTAAAATCTTTCCAAAGACATTACGCTCAATATTGACTGTATATTTAAATATTTGCTCCAGTACATACTTAGTTGAGAAAATTTCATTGTCCCCATAAGAAGATGTAAGCTTATGAATTGTCTCATTTCATCTGAACTGGTACGCTTAAAAGATTTGGTACTTTGATTACTTTGTTCTGCGTAGAGGTTGGTATAAACTGCCATTCTTTCATACACATCACGAGTTTTACTCGTGATATCAAATTCCGTATCGAAAGTTGAGTGTTGCTCTATGGGTTCTTGAAATTCGAATATACAGGTGCTATAGTCAAACGTCTGTCTTCTATATTTAATTTTTTTTTCTCTGTCACATTATATTTCGAATATCCATCAACAAATTCAATAACAACATTTTCGTCGAGAATAGCTGGTTGATACTGCAATTCTTCGTTTTCGTTTGGCACAGGGACGTCGTCGTTCATTATTTTTTTTTTTTTTTTTTGAAAATAATTCTGTTTTATTATTTCTTTTTTAATTACAATCTAGTCTAAGACTAATAAGCAATTTTATTCTAACTTAAATTACTACATTTTACTGAAATTTAAGGGTTCATCCATCGATGTACTCCTTAGTTTTGATATTTATGATTTGATCGCGCTTTTGTCGTGCGCTAGATAAAAATTTATTTTAACTGATTTACACTAACTCAAAAGGCTTTACTCTTTTGAGCCTTCTAACTAAATCCGTATTCTCCAGTAGCTGGTTGGCCTCTATGTTGACATGGTGAAGTAGCCGTTGTTCATGACTTCTAGCAAATTTCATAATTTCGGTTTTGATGAGTTCTATGCCCAGATCTTTGTGGATGTCGCTATTTCTGACAAACCATGGTGCGTTGACGATGCTTCTTAGCACTTTGTTTTGGAATCGTTGGATAATATCCATGTTGCTCTGCTTAGTACACCCCCACAGCTGTATACCATAAGTCCAAACAGGCTTCAATATTTGCTTATAAAGCAGAAGTTTATTAGGGATTGATAAATGAGAGTTTCTTCCCAGTAACCAATACATTTTTTTGTATTTTAATTCCAACTCGCCTCTTTTCTTTTTTACATGAGCTTTCCAGCGAAGTTAAGCGTCTAACGTCATACCAAGATATTTGGCAGTGTTTGCATGTGGTATTTCTTGATTATTTAAATATACTGGTTTATGAACTAATTCTCTTGTTCGTAAAGTCGACATGTACAGATTTAGTTTCATTTAGTTTTATGCGCCATTTTTTTGTCCAATTGTGTACTTGCTCTATGGCGTTTTGTAATTGCTCTGCTGTATCTGAGTTGTTGTCACCTACTGCCATGATAGCTGTGTCATCGGCGAAAGTGGCTATCATGTTGTTTTGTGGGATTGGGACATCTCGGGTGTATAGTAAATACAGAAGTGGCCCAAGTACACTTCCTTGTGGAACTCCTGCTTTTATTCCCTTAAGCTCTGAATATTCATCTTCTTGCTTAAGCCTGAAATATCTTTCCGTTATATATGATTCCAGTATTATGCTGTACTGTTTCGGTAGGATTAATTTGAGTTTGTAGATTAATCCTTCGTGCCAAACTTTATCAAAGGCCTGCGCTACATCAAGGAATACTGCTGAACAAACTTTTTTCTCTTCTAAAGTCTTCTCAATAATATTGGTTATTCTATGCACTTGATCGATAGTTGAGTGCTCACTGCGAAAACCAAATTGGTGATTCGGAATTAGATTATTTTTTTCAGTTATTAGTTTAAGCCTTTTTAATAGTAGCTTTTCAAAGAGTTTGGACATTATCGGCAACAACGATATAGGCCTATATGATGTTATTAGATGTGGCGGTTTTCCTGGTTTGGGAATCATGATGACCTCAGCCACTTTCCAAAGTTTGGGTACATATTTTAACCTAAATGCGGCGTTTATGATATTAGTTAACTTTACCGTAGCTTTTCCCGGTAGCTGCTTTATCATTTCTCCGGTAATCAGGTCAAACCCTGGTGCTTTCTTTAAGTTTAAATTGTTTTTAATTTCATTTGCTACTTCAGTAGTCGATGTAGGGGTGACATCTTCGAGAATTTGTGTTATGTTTTCATCCAATATTTCTCGTAATTGACATTCATGAGGTTGAAATATATTTTCAAGATGATTGGCAAAACCTTCAGCTTTTTCTTTGTTTTTCCTTGCCCATGTTCCATCCATTTTCCTGATAGGATGGATCGGCATTATTAGCCTTTTCAGAGTTTTAGTTGCTTTCCAAAGCGAATAATCCGTATTACTATCATTCGTTAACTTACTTAAGTAGAAATTAACTGACTCATTTTTTAATTTCTGAATTTCTCTTGTTAATTGTTGAGTAAGATTATTTAGTCTTTTTTTGTCCTGTGGAGCTCTAGTTTGGTGCAATTTTTTTCTGGATTTGCGTTTATCCCTAAGGAGATTTCTAATTTCTATTGGATAGTTATTTCCTTTTAGCCTTGATTTGATTTCTGGAGTACTTTCCCATGCTGATTGTTGAATATCTGTAATGAACTTTTCTACTTCTATGTCCAGTTGATCCATAGTTTTTAAAGGAACTTTCAAAAGTATTCTTTGTTCCAGGTGTACTTTGAAACTTTCCCAGTTCGTATATTTGTTGGTTAATACTGGATTATTCCCTTTTTGGATGATATACTCGCTTAGAGTTAGGACTATTGGAGAATGATCTGAGCTCATATCTTGGCTTTCTTCAACTTTCATAAAATTATTAGAAATATTTTTGGTTATAAAAAAATCGATCAGGTCAGGTATTTTCCCTGGGTCAGTTGGCCAATATGTTGGTTTACCTGTTGAAATGGATTCACATCCATTTTCTTTGATGGCAATCAATAATTCTTTTCCTTTAGTGGTAGTTAATCTAGAACCCCAGTGAGTATTCTTCGCATTGAAGTCACCACCAATTATGAACCTTTTTCCCAGACGCTTAAAGAACTCTGAGTATTGTTTGCTTTTAATTGAATGTCTTGGTAGACAGTATAATCCTGCCACAACAATAGGAAAGTTTTCCGTTTTTATATAAACCACTGTGGAATGAATTTCTTCTTTTCCGTACTTTGCTTCTTCAAAATGTTGGATATTTTTTTTAATGATGACTGCACTTCCTCCTCTGGCTGAATTATCTGGATGAATAGTGTGATATATGCAATAGCCTTTAAATGTTATGTAGGATTGCTTAGTAAAATGTGTTTCCGAAATAAGACACACATCTATATTCTCAATGTCGAGGACTGCTTGTAGTTCTTGCTGATGCCGGAGCAAACCATTAGCATTCCATGACATGATTTTCATTGTGTTGTTCATTTTTGTGTTGATTTGGGTCTAGCTCCCAATGCTCTATCTTCCAATTTTTGTAGCCTCTCATCAAATTTTGTTAATTTCATGAGAATATCTTGTAATGTTTGACTGATGTCTACATCTTTAGATTTTTGCTGGGGTTTCTTGACTTTCTTTGGTAAATTTTGTATTATTTGGGAAGGCGAATAATTGCCATATTCATCAACTTCAATTTCTTGATCTGATAATTCCAATTCAGAATCACTAGCGTTTAATAATTCCTCGATCTCAGCATAGGTTAATGGTCTCCGATTTCTAGACAACATAATCTACCGAAATAAATTATAACAAATATATACTATACAATTGACTACGTTTGTACATAATTAAGTCCATGTACACAATTGTGGAAATATCACTTGACTCTATACTCGTATGTCCGCAATTATGTACATGGAGTTTTTAGGCTAAATTTATAAAATGTTACTTACATTTCTCACCTATTTTTTACACACACATACACACACACACACACACACAAACACACACACACATACACACACACACACACACACACACACACACACACACACACACACACACACACACACACACACACACACACACACACCTCGTGCGGAGTTGCTAGACCTTCCATCGAGGCGCGTCCCCGGGTGGCGGATAGGGGCATCCCTCAACCGGTACTCCGGTCGGGTCGGTGGGAAATAAAATACCACCCGCGGACCAAAACTAGTATAATGAAGCGTCTGTTCACCATGAGGTGCGGCTTCACTTAAAAACTAAACTAAATCCAGAAGCGTCTGCCCATAGTGGGCGGCTCCCTGGTCAGCGTCTGTACCCCAGGAGGGGCGGCTGGTTAAATACTTGTCAGGAAGTATAAAATGATAGGGGGAGGAACCCCGAATAATAAACCAATGATGTTCACGAAGGCGAAGGAAGAGTTTACGGTGCAGGCGGGCGGATCCTTAGTACCTGCAGTAGGGAGTGGCCAAGCAGGCTCCTTACGGTCGATATCCAGCAACTGCAATGTTACAACTGTGGCGAACTTGGCAGTCGTGAGAGATATAAGTACAAGCGAAAGGAAGGAGTTAAGCGGTCGTGATGAGAGTATTCCTAACGATCCTGTTACTGCAGTCGATCACTTGGCCGAGGTAACGGATATTACGTCAGGGAATAGTGAAGGACAACTCTTTGGTCTGTTCAATAAGAGTTTAAAAACACAAAGATCACCAATAAAGAGAGTGAGAGGAAATATGGAAGGCCTATTATCTCTGCCATCTCTGATGGGTGAGAGTGCTGGTATTATGGAGAGCGAAACAAGCATGCTAGCAAGACTGGGAGCGAAAATTGTGGAGCTCTCGGAATTTATAAAGCCGAAGCAAAATGTTCATCATGACATCAAGAAACTGGTCAGTGTCATCCGGTCAACCTACGAGTCGGCAGTGAGCAGGAGGGTGAAGAACACTGGTGTATTTCAGGGTTGTCAAACAGAGGTAACTCTTTTGGAGGATCAAGGCCCTCGCAATGCCGGGCCTGACAATAGCAGAGATGGCGGATCCAACAAGCGAAAGCGATCCTCACCAAACCAAATCGAGGGAAAACAAAATAAGAAAAAAAGAGATAAGACTCCGATGCTACCCCGCGCAGGGACTCCACAGCTACGGAATTTGGAAGAATCAAATATCCAAGGAGTGGACGAATGGCGCAAGGTAGAGAAGAAGAAGGGCGCTACGAAAGGGCATCAGCGAAAAAAGAAGGACGCGCTATTAATAAAGAAGAGTGCGGTTTCGTTTGCCGATATCATAAAGAAGGTCAAGGTTGATGTTAGCTTGAACAGCCTAGGGGAGAAGGTAGCGAACATACGTCGAACGGCGAAAGGCGATCTCCTAATGGAATTGCAAAGCATTGGAGAGCGGTCACAAACATCATTGTTCCGTGATCGACTTAAGGATGCGATCGGAGGTGAAGTTGATGTGAAATCATTATCTCAAGAAACAGTTATCTTGATTAAAGATATAGATGAGGTTACTACTGCTCAAGATGTACTCGCTGCCCTGGAGAACCAATTTCCAGAGGTGAGAAGTGTGTGCATAGTTAAGTCCATCAGCAGGGCTTACCGCGGAACGCAGACGGCAACGGTCAGAATACCAAGTAGCATGGTGAAGAGAATTATTTCGGTGGGAAAAGTCAAGATCGGGTGGGTGATTTGCCGGATTCGGGAAAGAGTCGAACCAATGCGATGCTTCAAATGTTGCAATTACGGGCACCGAGCGGCGAACTGTAGAAGTGTTGAGGATAGAGCTAAACTCTGCTGGAAGTGCGGGAGTGAAGGGCATGTGGTTAAGGACTGCAAGAACGCCCCCAAATGCATTATTTGCACAAATAACGGTAGCGCGAATAACGAACACGGGATTGGGAGCTTTAAATTCCCAGCATACCAGGAGGCGTTGCAAAGGAAGCGTTCATGAGAGTAGTGCAAATAAATCTCAACCATTGCGAAGCTGCGCAGGACCTCCTGCAGCAGACAGTAGTCGAGGTAAAGACGGATGTCGCGATCATAAGCGAACAATATAGAAACATAGCCGATAACTGTGCATGGGCTTCTGATGCATCGAATCGTGCTGCTATCTGGATTTGTGTCAGATACTGCTTCCAAGAGGCGGACAATCGTACGGAGTATGGATTTGTAAGAGCTAAAGTCAATGGCATCAACATATATAGCTGCTACGCTCCCCCTATCGGCTTACGAACGAGGTTCGGAATAGAGGCCCACTAATAATAGCCGGCGATTTTAATGCATGGGCTGTTGAATGGGGATGTCGAGAAACCAACGGTAGAGGTATTGCATTACTGGAGGCTTGGTTTTGCGGATGATATTGCAATAGTAGTCACAGCGAAACACAGAGAGGAGATCGTTGAAATTTGCAACAGAGTTGTCCGACTCGTTCAGCAATGGTTAGCGCCTGTTGGCCTGCAGCTGGCGGAGCATAAGACAGAGGCAGTTCTCATCTCTAGTAGGAGAGCAATGGAGAACATAACTCTAGAGGTTGGGGCACAAAAAATAATATCACAGCCAAGTATTAGGTACCTGGGAGTAGTGATTGACTCGAGACTTTCGTACATGGAGCAGATCGCTGCAGCCAGCGAGAAGGCGCGCAGAGTCAGCGCTGCACTGAATATAATAATCCCGAACATGAGAGGAGCACGCCAGAACAGAAGGGCCTTGCTTGCTAGTGTTGCAACATCCATTTTGATGTATGGCGCACCAATTTGAACGAACTCAATGGAGAAGGAGACGCACAGGAAAAAAATGGCGGTTGTACAGAGATTGACAGCGTTGCGAGTGATATGTGCCTTCAGAACTGTCTCGGACGATGCTGCTTGTGTCCTTGCCGGGATGCCCCCTGTACACCTTTTGGCAAAGGAGTGGCAAACCACGTATTATCGAAGAGATCAAGCAACGCGAGGAGATAACCGTAAGAGAGCAAGGAGTGAGACCGTGTCCCACTGGCAGAGAAAATGGAGTGACTCGACCAAAGGACGGTGGACCTTTCGCCTAATCCCTGTTGTTGAAACCTGGTTGAATAGACACCATGGCGAGGTAGGTTACTATCTAACGCAATTCCTTACGGGACATGGCTGCTTTAGAGCGTACCTTCACAGGTTTAAGTGCGATGATTCCCCCGACTGCCCAAGTTGCGCTGGCATCCCGGAGACCGCTGAACATGTGCTGTTTGAGTGCCCACGATTCAGAGTAGAAAGGGAAGATATTGGTGCACATCTAACGCCAGATAATTTGATGGAGTATATGTTGGATTCAGAAGATGGCTGGGCAGTGTATGCTGAGCCTGCCTCATGAAGTAATACCTGACGGTGGTTCCGTGGGGCCGAGCGGCATAGTGTGCCGTTGGTGGGGTTTAGTCGGTGGAAATCCGACACATTCCCATATATGGGAGGTCTTTAAAAGATTCCCCGCCACCGCCAAAAAAAAAAAAACACACACACACACACACACACACACACACACACACACACACACACACACACACACACACACACACACACTATAAAAACTTATTTCATCAAAAAGAAACATGTACACAATCAAAATAATCGTTAATTTGACCTAAAAAAATTGAAATTCGCCAGTACTTACCGCTGTTGATTTTTTGACATCTACTGCGCACTAATTTTTGTTCGATACTGATGTTTTATATCTTTTTGGCGCTAAAAATGCAATGTATCTAACACAGAGAGTATAATACCAAACCAATATAATAAAACGAAAATTATTTATTTACTAGTGCATTGCTTCCCACAAATGTGGTTTAAAGTATATGTACACAATTGCGTACACTATGAGTCAAAGGGTTAACTGATTTTGGTGAAATTCGACATGTGCGGTAGAAATGGGATTATGAAATGATTTTAAGGTGAAATTCTGGAATATGGCCAGTTAGGAAGGAACTCGATCAGCCGATTATGGTGAAATTCAACAGGTACGACGGAAATGGGATTCTAAAGTGATATTTAGAGGAAGCTCTGGAATATGCCCAATTAGGAAGGAACTTAGTTAGTTCTCAACCGATTTTAGTGAAATTCGACATGTGCGATTGAAACGGGACGGGAAGGAACTCGGTTAGTACTTTACCGAGTAAGATGAAATGCGACGCGGACGATGAAAATCGGATCCTAAAATGATTTTTCTTAACCAATTTTGATGAAATGTGGGACAGAAATGTGATTCTTAAATGATATTTAGAAGAAGTTCTGGAATATGACCAATTAGGAAGGAATTCGGTTATTTTTAAACCGATTACGGTAAAATTCAACGTGTACCATGGAAATGGTATTTTAAAGTGATTGATTGATGAAATGATGAAATATGACCAAGTAGGATGGAACTTTGCTTTCGACATGAACTATTTAATTTATATTCTAAAATGATTATTAGGTGAAGTTCTGGAATATGTTAAGATGGAACAATCAGATGTAATAATTAAGAAGGAACAATCAGTCCTTCGCTTTAATTTGTCGCCTAGGTTTTTTGATTATGATTGGTGTCAGAGTGGCAAAATCGAATATGTTTAAGCTGCATCCGGCTGAGTAGGTACTGTTTACTTTTTGTGTTTTAAAATTGCGACAACTTTGTTTCTCCGAAAGCTCTTCACATCTCTACAATTTTGGAGTAGATTATTATAGCTTGATTTAAAAAAAAAAGAAATTATACCGTCATATAATTATATAAGAAAATAAAATTAAATTAAATTATAAACAATGGTTTCCCATGCTTAATTTAATTTTATTAAAAGAAATAAAAATCATTTTCATTTTAGTGCAGGTGGAAAATAAACAATCACGCTGATTACAATAAATACACAAGAAACAAAAGATTTTCGTGTTTTCCTTTCGATTTAAAGAAAAATCTGGGTATACATAAAAAAAATAAAATTTGAAACATAAGTGTGTAATAATAATAATTTACAAATTAAAAACTACCAATGCTTTAGAAGAAAGACAACAAACGTTTTTTAAATACCACTCTAGAGAAATCAAAATCAAAAAAGTTACGAATCTTATTAAAAGCTGCCGCCGTATGATAAACTGGCTCACCTTTGGCACAGTTTGTAACTCGAAACGGTAATTTCAGTTGAAATTCTTTGTCCCATAGTACGCGAGCGAGGGCATAAACATTAAACAGTTGCAAGATATCAGCACAATCGATTTTGTAAACTAATAAATCACGTACAAAAGTAGCTTATATTTCTAACCTACGAATAAACAGTGGTTCAATATCCAATAACTTGCATCTTTCCTTATTAGGAAGAATTACGAAAGCTGGTTAATCAGCGGTTCTGGGTAGTCGCCGTAGAGCATACATTAAGAAACTTTTTGACAGCCCTCAATACGAACAGAATAGTTAGCATTTATTAGATCCCTTATAATTGCACCGTACTCCAATTGAGAATATACAAAAGCCAAGTATAAAGTTTTAATGACATTTGGATTGTGAAAATCTTTGTACTATAGTTTAATGCACTTATGTGTAAATCTTATGTGTGACTCTCATCAGAATAAAGAATTTTTCATTTTACTTAGACGCCACAGGCAGCCTTATAAAAGCACCTTACAAGAATTGTCAAAAAATTCTTTATTATGCGTCTATAACAGCTGCAAAAAGAAATACATTTGATTCCGCAACACCATTCCTCATTACTGACATGATCTGTTCCAGCAATTCAGTAACTGCATTTGGAAGGTGATTATGTGCGAATCGCAATTTTTTGGAAAAGAATTGCCGGAAATGGAAAATTTTTAATGCTATAGTTATAGACTTTTCGGCCATCGAAACAAAAAAGTGTAGTTTGGAAATTTAATAAAAAATTGCCATTTGCCTATCCGGTTGAGAAATGTGATAGTCATTTGCCCAAATCAAACGGCCATAAATAATTAGTTTTACCTGGTTGAGAAATGTAACCGATGAAATTTTGCTTCAACTAGTCATACCAAGCACGTGCGTCACATGCCGATGCTCGCGGCAACCCATGTGATCGGCGGTACCGTAGGTAAATCACTTACAAATTTAAAATAGAAATTAGTATTTGATATATTCGTTCCTTTTCTAAAATAATTTCAAATTTTACAGTTATCCTTTAGTCAATTGGCTTTATTCATTATTTTAAACCTGTGAACTTAATAGTATATTATACACCAAGGTTGAGAAGTATGCTATTATAGCCCGAGCGAGTTTATAGCCAGAGACGCGGATCGTCGAGGGTTATAGTAAGCGAGGGCCATAATGGCACTTCTCAAGCGTGGTGTATATACCATTTTTTCACTACTAGTCATAGAAGGCACACCAACCATTAAGGTTTTTTGTTGATAAGAAAATTAATTTGATAAGGGAAACACTTGCTTTTTAATAATATTAACTTTGTCGAAGTAGCCCGAATTTTTTACTGAATTGTAGTAAGCGTAAAGTAAAAATGACAATGCATTTTGTTTTGTTATGTGAAGTTTTAATTTTGTTTAGTCAAATAATCATAATCTCCTTATCCATTTAATCGCATTAAATCTAGTGTTCATTTTTCATTATTAACTAATGGTCAATAATAAACTATTATCCATTAACCATTAACCGAGAAATTTTGTTTCTCAGGCTACTAAAACGCATAATAATGATGCCTTCTACGACTAATAGTGGAAAAAATATATTTTTCAAGTTTTTAAAAGTTTTAAGTTAACAAGAAATTACATATTCTTCAGATTTTCGGGATGGATTGTTGTTTTACTACATTCTATATATTTTTTCGTACGAAAAGGCTTATTTTGTATTCAGTTGGGACATATTTTAAATATTTTAAAGGTCTTTTTTATCAGAATGAAGAGCTTTTTGGGGTAACTTCACATATATGAGATCTTTGAAATATTAAAAAATTTTACACGCAATAAATCAATATCAAAGCCCCTTGGGAAGCATACTTTCCAAACCCATTTCGTTTCATTCAGGAGACATTTCGATGTCAGTTGTGACAATAATAACCTACATACGTGATGTTGTTGTAGTTCATCTTCACTCCTTAGTGTTCTGATGTTATGTTAATATTGTGAAATAGGCTTGGTAGTTTTGTATTTTGTTACATTTTTATGATCGATTTTTTTTATCGCTTGCTTTAAGTTTCTACAGAAAACTTCCATAGTATAAACGTTTTCAATTTAAAAACGGTGCGCGGCAACTTCTTGTTTGGGCCTCTAAGCGGTAAGTAGTAGGACTCCTCCTAGTTATACAATAGAAACGAGGTCGGAAATAACAAAAATCGGCCAACATTAACATTTCGTACAGAACAACTGTTTGCTTGAATAGTTAATGAAAATATTTTTTTTCGGTCGAAATAAAAATATTCAAAAGTGCATTTTGAGGGTACCGTGAGGGGAACTTCATCGGGCGCGTCCTCCGGTGGCGGATAAGGGAATGCTCATCAGCTAAAACTGGTGGGTAGGAGGGAAATAAAATACCTCCCGTGGACCAACAAGACTATATGCAACGCTCAAAACAAAGAAATTTATTACCCCAGGTGGTACACCAGTCAACCGACTGGACAATCCATCCTCTTCGGAGGGCTAAACATTGCATGCCAGATAGCAAAATAGAGGGTATTGAATCAGAGAAACTCAACTATTTCACTGATGAGGAAGAATTAGAGAGGGAGACAGACTGGATCCTAAAGAAGAAAAAACAGTCCAGGAAGAATAAGAGAAGAAAAGCTGAATCGTCACTGAGGCTGAACAATTAAATGATAGTGGAACTACAAGTACCGAACCGAAAGTTGTCGAAACCGAGGTCAATCAACCAAAAGGTTGTAAATCTACTAAGAACATTGCTCCAAAACTAGTGCACTCGAAATAAACCATCCCCACCAATAATTATTGTGGGCGTAACCAGTTACCCAGGAATTCAGTAACTGATAAAATCGGTTACTGATAAAGAGTATAAGGTACCACCGCTAAACAATGACGTTTGGAAAATGAATACTCTGGATTCAGATTCTTATAGAACCTTATCTATGAAGTTGAATGCTGAAAAGTATAAGTGGTTTACCTATGAGGATAAACAGGCTCGACCTATAAAGTTATGGCAAGAGGTTTGCATCACACTTGCTCAACTTAAGAAATAATGGAAGACAGGAAACCAAACTTTCAGTAAACGGCGACTCCCTCTTTTGATGCTGGTATTTGATAACAAAGAGATTGTTAAAAACATTTATGGTATAAAAGGAATTCTTCACATGAAGTTAAAAATTGAACCAATGAGGCGAACCACTACACGCAAGTAGATAAGCTATGCGGGTGCGAGCGCAAAATTACATGTATTTTCTTATGAAGGTCTAAATTTGCTTTTTTTGGCGTCATTTCATATAAATGTAGAGCAATTGAGAATTTGATTCTAAATAAAAAAAAATATTTTGTTGTTGTTGTTTTAATAAATAAAAAACATAAAATCCTAATTATCTCCGAAATTAGAGGTCCTAATGAAATTTTGACAAAAATTTACGTACAAAGTACGTCTGGAAGCAGATAGAAGAATATGATGAGATAATTTTTTTTCTCGAATTTGCAACTTTTAGAACCTACCAAAATTATTATCTTAGTTTATGACGTCATGCAATATAAAAATAGTATTTTAATCGAATATTCAGTTTGTTGTTGTTGTTTATTGAATAAAAACATAAAAGGCTAATTATCTTCGAAATTAGAGGTCCTAATGAAATTTTGACAAAAATTTGCGTACAAAGTACGTCCGGGAGCAGATTGAAGAACATGATGAGATAATTTTTTTTCTCGAATTTGCAACTTTTAGAACCTACCAAAATTAATATCTTATAATAGTATATGACGTCATGCAATATAAAAATAGTATTTTAATCGAAAATTCAGTTTGTTGTTGTTGTTTAATGAATAAAAACATAAAACGCTAATTAATCAACCTGATATATTATATCTACATTTCGTGAAAATAAAATAAAATGTGATGTTAAGATTGCTGACCTTGCGTACATATGATAAGACGTTTGTAAATATATAAAAAATGTATGACAATTCAATTTTGACGATGCAATAATTTTATTCATGACGAAATATTTTTTTCTTTATTGCTGCCAATTATGCAATTTACGAGAGATAACAAATGTATGCTGATTTGCCAATAAAATGAGATTAGATGAATGAATAAGAAATAGAATGATATATAACACATCTGTAAATTCTCTCTCAATAATAATTTATAGAAATATATAAATTAATAGAAATATATTTTCTTTTAGTTTTTTTATTTTGTCTTCCTAGGGATGTTTCCTTATAATTGTTTTTTTAATCATATGTGTAATTAATATATTCAAATAAGTAATCGAATTTTTGCACCTCATGCAAATACATTTGTTTATAATATTTTCTCTTGATGGGGCATTTAACACAACATTTATATATGTTTCAAATGTTCATAATTATTTATCTCTTGTCTTGATTATTTACTTTTAAGTTAAAAGAATGTTTATGTAGGTATTTTATATTTATTACTGTTATTGAATTATTAATCCTCACAAATTGAGGTCATTATATAAATTGTATTAATTCAGATAAATAAAAATAAATAAATGCATATGAATAGTAGTATCATTATGATCATTGCTCGAACGAAAAATAACGTACTACGTTTTCAACTGTACCACATTTTGTTCCACAAGAGGATCGAATGAATTAAATATACCACATTTCGCAAATAAATTTTCCGCAGAATGAATATATTTAAACATACCTACTACTTGCTAATTTAAACAAAATGCTAAAGTTATGGAAAGAGATTATATAGGGATCGTCCCTATTATGTGATCGGCCCTATTACATACAAATTAATTTAGTCTGCAGATGGTTTATATGGTTATTCCTTAAATTCAAGTACTCGCACCTCAAGATTTTTTTAATAATTGATGTTGAATACTAAATAATTTTAGATTTCTCCAAAACTCGTTGGCTTTTGATAATGCCGACTGTTGATGGAATCTCAATACTTTAGAAAACATTCAAAATCTATTTTACATTGTTAGAAGTGCGTCCAAAGTTAGTCGATTTTAACCATGATACCTCAAAATTAAGATTGAAGTAGGCTGTAAAACGGCGAACGAAGTTTCTAACTGTATTGAGACCTTAAAATTTCAATACTTATGGAAAAGAAATACTCTTCTGCCATTAGCAGCCAAAATTTAGTTTAACAAAATTAATGACTGAATTAATTGTATTGTTCGAATCGCTTCTACTTATACATAGATGTGAACCAGAAATATCTCAATTTGTAACAAAATCTATAAATATCTGTAAAATTGATTTTTTTTTTCATTTATTTGATTTTTCGTGATTTTCTTTCTGGATTTTAACTGTTTTATGATCCCAGAATTTAAAATTTCATAATTTTTTTGTGCAAATGAAGTGATATCGGATTCATTTTCAAATTATAATTCAAGGACAACTGAAACTGTAAAACACGTTATCTATTTCATACTAAATTATTGCAACAGGAAAATTATATAAAAACCCCGACTTCAGTCTTGCAATTTTCTATCACTGATATTTTTAAATGGGGTTTTCTTAAAACTTGCTAAAATATGCATTATACTTGTGAGGCGTCAGACTTAAAGTTAAAAAGTTAAAAGTTAAAGTTATAAAGTTAAAGTTAAAAAGTAAATATTAAAATATTAAAATTAAAACGATAAAGATAAAATTAAAAAGTTGAGGTTAAAGTTAAAAAAGTTAAAGTTAAAAAGTTAAAGCTTAAAAGTTAAAGAAGTTAAAGTTGAAGCATAAAAGTTAAACTTAAAATGTTAAAGTCAAAGTTAAAGATAAAAAGTTTAACTTAAAATTAAAAGTTCAAATTAAAAAGTTAGTGTTAAAAAGCTAAAGTTAAAAAAGTTAAACTAAAAAAAAAAAAAAAAAAGTTACAGTTAAAAAGTTAAAGTTAAAGTTAAAGTTGAAAAGTTGAAGTTAAAACGTTAAAGTTAAAAAGTTTGTTAAAAAGTTAAAGTTAAAACGCAAAAGTTAAAAAAGTTAAAGTTAAAAAAAGTGTTAAATTTAAGAAGTGTTAAAGTTAAAATAAGTTAGTTAAAAGTAAAAGTTAAAAAATTAAAAAGTTAAAAATTTAGAGTTAAAAAGTTTAATAGTTCAAGTTAAAGTTAAAAAGCTAAAGTAAAAATTAAAAAGTTAAAGTTGAAGTTTAAAAGTTAAAGTTATAAAGCTAATACCAATAAACAAGGAGAAATACATATCATTTACTAAACATTTAAATTTATATTTAACAAAATTTCGATTTATAGATTCATTTCGATTTATGGATAAAAGCTTAGATGATCTTTCATCATATTTAATTACTTTTCCTAATTTAAAATCTGAATACCCGCTAATTTCAGATGATACATTTTTGCTGTTAACTAAGAAGGGTGTTTATCCTTACGATTATTTCGATAGTTCTCAAAAATTTGCAGAAGAAACACTCCCTCCGCTTGAACAATTCTTTAATAAACTAAATGATAGTAATATTAGTGAGAAACAATATACACATGCTCAAAATATTTGGAATAAATTCAATATACACAATTTCGGTGAATATTCAGATTTATATCTCAAAACAGATGAATTGTTGTTAACGGATGTTTTCGAGCAGTTTCGAGATAGTTGTCATAAAACTTATGGATTAGATCCAGCACATTATTTTACGCTTCCTGGATACACTTGGGATGCGATGCTAAAATATACTAATAAATCTTTAGAGCTACTTACCGATATTGATATGTTAATGTTCGTAGAGCGTGGAATTAGAGGTGGCTTAAGTCAGTGTACAAAACGTTACGTTAAAGCCAATAATAAATATATCAAAAATTATGATCCCGATAAAGAATCCACTTATTTAATGTATAATGATATTAATAATCAATACGGTTGGACAATGTCACAATATTTACCTTTTAGAGGCTTCAAATGGGTTCAAACTAAAGATTTTGATGTAAAACTAATTGAAGAAAATTCTAACAAGGGATATATTTTAGAAGTAGATATAGAGTATCCTAGCGAATTACACGACAGTCATAATGGCTTACCATTCTGTCCAGAACATCAATGTAGTCCGGGTTCGAAAGAGGAGAAATTAATGGCTACGTTGTATAACAAAGAAAAATATATTATTCACTATAGAAACCTAAAACAAGCTATCCAATATGGTTTAAAAATAACAAAAATTCATAAGATTCTTGAGTTTGATCAATCACCTTGGTTAAAGCCGTATATAGATTTAAATACATTGCTACGATCAAATGCAAAGAATGAGTTTGAGAAAAATCTTTTCAAACTAATGAATAATGCTGTCTTCGGTAAAACTATGGAGAATGTTCGAAAACATAGTATTGTAAAGTTGGTGACTAAGTGGTTAGGAAGATATGGAGCCGAAGCACTAATTTCAAAGCCAGAATTCAAGTCGTCAACTATTTTCAATGAAAATTTAGTTGCTATTGAATTAAATAAATCCGAAATTTTTTTTAATAAACCAATATATATTGGAATGTGTATTTTAGACTTGGCCAAAACAACACTTTATGACTTTCATTATGGTTACATGATTCCTAAATTTGGAGATAATTGCATAATTTGCTATACTGATACAGACAGTCTCGTCTATCAGATAACATGTCCCGATATTTATGAAATAATTAAGCAGGATTGTTATACACGTTTTGATACAAGTGACTACCCCGATAATAATATTTGGTAAATTCCTTCCGTAAATAAAAAAGTTCCGGGTCTTATGAAAGATGAGAATAATGGTGCAATAATGACCGAGTTTGTTGGTTTGAGATCAAATATGTATGTATACGTATAAGGTTCAGGGTGAGGAAAAAGAACGAAGAACTATAGAAACTAAAAAAGCTAAAGGAGTAAAAAAACAAGTTGTAATATGCAGAATAACATTTAATGATTATCTAAACTGTTTAAATAATGAAAAACCTAGAATTATTTCACAAAACTTAATTCAATCGAGAAAACATCACGTTAGTTCAGTTATTCAAACCAAAACCGCACTTAATCCTCATGATGATAAACGATTTTTAGTTAAAGGAGATTATGAAACTTTAGCTTGGGGACATTATAAATTAATGGAGATTGATTAATTAATACATTAACTTTAATGTAGCTATATAAAATTATTAATCGAGAAATTCAAATTTGTTATAAAATTAATAACTGTAGCTTTAAGTAAATAAAATTATAAAATTATGAACTAACTATAAGTTTAATAATCATATTTCGGCATTAATCAATTAATCTATTAAAATATTTTGTTTTATATTCCTGTTAATAAATAAGATATTTGTTGTAGCACATTTTGAAAATGAAATTTATGAATATGTAACTTTATAACTATGAATACAAATTTATTAATTAATTTAAAATAATATAAAAAATGTAATCAATTTAATTTAGAAACTGCATAAAATGAAGTTTAATCTTTAAATGTGCAATCAATTAACTAATCAATATAATACTTTTAATTATTTTATGTTAATAAATTAATCTCTATAAAAATATAAAATGTATGTTTAATACTTTCATAATAAATAAATAAAATAGCTAAAAGAAACAATTCAGTTTTTTATGTGATTGGAATTTTCAACTTGTCACGGATTCACAGCTAAAACAACGCATACGAATATGGTAAGTATAAACATAATAAATCTGCGATATAAACAATAGTGATCCTTATACCCTAGACAGAATGTGGTTTAATGAATCCGATTTAGCTAAACTAGTTTAAGTATTATATGAAAAAACAAAGGGATTAGCTAAAATCGAGGGTGACACACTGCAACTAATCTCGAAAAATTCATTAAATTGGTTTTATTAAATCACAGTGTGTCTATCGTATTTGATAAGAGATTTGTAATTCCAAATTCTGTTTAAACTTTGCATGGGGTAATAATAAAATAAAGGATTTTTATTTTCTTTAACAAAATAGCTTAGCGACTTTTAATAAACAAATAAATAACTTTGATTAGGTATTAACATACGTTTATATTTAATGTAAAAAAATATTATAATAATTTTTAAAAAAATTATAATTAAGTTAAAAATGTAATAAATTTAAAAATATTTAATAAATAAAGTTAATTTTTAAAATAAAAAACCGTTTGATTTATGTGGATAAGCTTTGCAGCTTCTTTCAACAACTAACCGATGTATGTAGTAAGACCAGCTTAACATGTAAAAGGTATGTATGAATTGTTGAAGGTTCGCATATTGCCCATTATAGGATTTTTTGATTTCTTTAAAACAGTGATAATAAAACTATTTTGTTATAAAAATTATTAAAATCAATTCAATGTTTCACTTAACTGGGGAAGTGTAATAAACGAAATTTCTTGGATTATATGTGTTGCCATGTATCCAACTCCACGAAATCACGTAATATCATCTTAAACCTGTTTTCAAATAGCCCTACAGAAAACTTTCGGTTAGTCGGTAATGGATTATGGATGATTGGTGGCGATACACAATTATATATACGAATGAAATGCGGTGGGTGCACTGAATTGTTTCTTTTAGCTATTTTATTTATTTATTATGAAAGTATTAAACATACATTTTATATTTTTATAGAGATTAATTTATTAACATAAAATAATTAAAAGTATTATATTGATTAGTTAATTGATTGCACATTTAAAGATTAAACTTCATTTTATGCAGTTTCTAAATTAAATTGATTACATTTTTTATATTATTTTAAATTAATTAATAAATTTGTATTCATAGTTATAAAGTTACATATTCATAAATTTCATTTTCAAAATGTGCTACAACAAATATCTTATTTATTAACAGGAATATAAAACAAAATATTTTAATAGATTAATTGATTAATGCCGAAATATGATTATTAAACTTATAGTTAGTTCATAATTTTATAATTTTATTTACTTAAAGCTACAGTTATTAATTTTATAACAAATTTGAATTTCTCGATTAATAATTTTATATAGCTACATTAAAGTTAATGTATTAATTAATCAATCTCCATTAATTTATAATGTCCCCAAGCTAAAGTTTCATAATCTCCTTTAACTAAAAATCGTTTATCATCATGAGGATTAAGTGCGGTTTTGGTTTGAATAACTGAACTAACGTGATGTTTTCTCGATTGAATTAAGTTTTGTGAAATAATTCTAGGTTTTTCATTATTTAAACAGTTTAGATAATCATTAAATGTTATTCTGCATATTACAACTTGTTTTTTTACTCCTTTAGCTTTTTTAGTTTCTATAGTTCTTCGTTCTTTTTCCTCACCCTGAACCTTATACGTATACATACATATTTGATCTCAAACCAACAAACTCGGTCATTATTGCACCATTATTCTCATCTTTCATAAGACCCGGAACTTTTTTATTTACGGAAGGAATTTACCAAATATTATTATCGGGGTAGTCACTTGTATCAAAACGTGTATAACAATCCTGCTTAATTATTTCATAAATATCGGGACATGTTATCTGATAGACGAGACTGTCTGTATCAGTATAGCAAATTATGCAATTATCTCCAAATTTAGGAATCATGTAACCATAATGAAAGTCATAAAGTGTTGTTTTGGCCAAGTCTAAAATACACATTCCAATATATATTGGTTTATTAAAAAAAATTTCGGATTTATTTAATTCAATAGCAACTAAATTTTCATTGAAAATAGTTGACGACTTGAATTCTGGCTTTGAAATTAGTGCTTCGGCTCCATATCTTCCTAACCACTTAGTCACCAACTTTACAATACTATGTTTTCGAACATTCTCCATAGTTTTACCGAAGACAGCATTATTCATTAGTTTGAAAAGATTTTTCTCAAACTCATTCTTTGCATTTGATCGTAGCAATGTATTTAAATCTATATACGGCTTTAACCAAGGTGATTGATCAAACTCAAGAATCTTATGAATTTTTGTTATTTTTAAACCATATTGGATAGCTTGTTTTAGGTTTCTATAGTGAATAATATATTTTTCTTTGTTATACAACGTAGCCATTAATTTCTCCTCTTTCGAACCCGGACTACATTGATGTTCTGGACAGAATGGTAAGCCATTATGACTGTCGTGTAATTCGCTAGGATACTCTATATCTACTTCTAAAATATATCCCTTGTTAGAATTTTCTTCAATTAGTTTTACATCAAAATCTTTAGTTTGAACCCATTTGAAGCCTCTAAAAGGTAAATATTGTGACATTGTCCAACCGTATTGATTATTAATATCATTATACATTAAATAAGTGGATTCTTTATCGGGATCATAATTTTTGATATATTTATTATTGGCTTTAACGTAACGTTTTGTACACTGACTTAAGCCACCTCTAATTCCACGCTCTACGAACATTAACATATCAATATCGGTAAGTAGCTCTAAAGATTTATTAGTATATTTTAGCATCGCATCCCAAGTGTATCCAGGAAGCGTAAAATAATGTGCTGGATCTAATCCATAAGTTTATGACAACTATCTCGAAACTGCTCGAAAACATCCGTTAACAACAATTCATCTGTTTTGAGATATAAATCTGAATATTCACCGAAATTGTGTATATTGAATTTATTCCAAATATTTTGAGCATGTGTATATTGTTTCTCACTAATATTACTATCATTTAGTTTATTAAAGAATTGTTCAAGCGGAGGGAGTGTTTCTTCTGCAAATTTTTGAGAACTATCGAAATAATCGTAAGGATAAACACCCTTCTTAGTTAACAGCAAAAATGTATCATCTGAAATTAGCGGGTATTCAGATTTTAAATTAGGAAAAGTAATTAAATATGATGAAAGATCATCTAAGCTTTTATCCATACATCGAAATGAATCTATAAATCGAAATTTTGTTAAATATAAATTTAAATGTTTAGTAAATGATATGTATTTCTCCTTGTTTATTGGTATTAGCTTTATAACTTTAACTTTTAAACTTCAACTTTAACTTTTTAATTTTTACTTTAGCTTTTTAACTTTAACTTGAACTATTAAACTTTTTAACTCTAAATTTTTAACTTTTTAATTTTTTAACTTTTACTTTTAACTAACTTATTTTAACTTTAACACTTCTTAAATTTAACACTTTTTTTAACTTTAACTTTTTTAACTTTTGCGTTTTAACTTTAACTTTTTAACAAACTTTTTAACTTTAACGTTTTAACTTCAACTTTTCAACTTTAACTTTAACTTTAACTTTTTAACTGTAACTTTTTTTTTTTTTTTTTTAGTTTAACTTTTTTAACTTTAGCTTTTTAACACTAACTTTTTAATTTGAACTTTTAATTTTAAGTTAAACTTTTTATCTTTAACTTTGACTTTAACATTTTAAGTTTAACTTTTATGCTTCAACTTTAACTTCTTTAACTTTTAAGCTTTAACTTTTTAACTTTAACTTTTTTAACTTTAACCTCAACTTTTTAATTTTATCTTTATCGTTTTAATTTTAATATTTTAATATTTACTTTTTAACTTTAACTTTATAACTTTAACTTTTAACTTTTTAACTTTAAGTCTGACGCCTCACAAGTATAATGCATATTTTAGCAAGTTTTAAGAAAATCCCATTTAAAAATATCAGTGATAGAAAATTGCAAGACTGAAGTCGGGGTTTTTATATAATTTTCCTGTTGCAATAATTTAGTATGAAATAGATAACGTGTTTTACAGTTTCAGTTGTCCTTGAATTATAATTTGAAAATGAATCCGATATCACTTCATTTGCACAAAAAAATTATGAAATTTTAAATTCTGGGATCATAAAACAGTTAAAATCCAGAAAGAAAATCACGAAAAATCAAATAAATGAAAAAAAAAATCAATTTTACAGATATTTATAGATTTTGTTACAAATTGAGATATTTCTGGTTCACATCTATGTATAAGTAGAAGCGATTCGAACAATACAATTAATTCAGTCATTAATTTTGTTAAACTAAATTTTGGCTGCTAATGGCAGAAGAGTATTTCTTTTCCATAAGTATTGAAATTTTAAGGTCTCAATACAGTTAGAAACTTCGTTCGCCGTTTTACAGCCTACTTCAATCTTAATTTTGAGGTATCATGGTTAAAATCGACTAACTTTGGACGCACTTCTAACAATGTAAAATAGATTTTGAATGTTTTCTAAAGTATTGAGATTCCATCAACAGTCGGCATTATCAAAAGCCAACGAGTTTTGGAGAAATCTAAAATTATTTAGTATTCAACATCAATTATTAAAAAAATCTTGAGGTGCGAGTACTTGAATTTAAGGAATAACCATATAAACCATCTGCAGATTAAATTAATTTGTATGTAATAGGGCCGATCACATAATAGGGACGATCCCTATATAATCTCTTTCCATAACTTTAGCATTTTGTTTAAATTAGCAAGTAGTAGGTATGTTTAAATATATTCATTCTGCGGAAAATTTATTTGCGAAATGTGGTATATTTAATTCATTCGATCCTCTTGTGGAACAAAATGTGGTACAGTTGAAAACGTAGTACGTTATTTTTCGTTCGAGCAATGATCATAATGATACTACTATTCATATGCATTTATTTATTTTTATTTATCTGAATTAATACAATTTATATAATGACCTCAATTTGTGAGGATTAATAATTCAATAACAGTAATAAATATAAAATACCTACATAAACATTCTTTTAACTTAAAAGTAAATAATCAAGACAAGAGATAAATAATTATGAACATTTGAAACATATATAAATGTTGTGTTAAATGCCCCATCAAGAGAAAATATTATAAACAAATGTATTTGCATGAGGTGCAAAAATTCGATTACTTATTTGAATATATTAATTACACATATGATTAAAAAAACAATTATAAGGAAACATCCCTAGGAAGACAAAATAAAAAAACTAAAAGAAAATATATTTCTATTAATTTATATATTTCTATAAATTATTATTGAGAGAGAATTTACAGATGTGTTATATATCATTCTATTTCTTATTCATTCATCTAATCTCATTTTATTGGCAAATGAGCATACATTTGTTATCTCTCGTAAATTGCATAATTGGCAGCAATAAAGAAAAAAATATTTCGTCATGAATAAAATTATTGCATCGTCAAAATTGAATTGTCATACATTTTTTATATATTTACAAACGTCTTATCATATGTACGCAAGGTCAGCAATCTTAACATCACATTTTATTTTATTTTCACGAAATGTAGATATAATATATCAGGTTGATTAATTAGCGTTTTATGTTTTTATTCATTAAACAACAACAACAAACTGAATTTTCGATTAAAATACTATTTTTATATTGCATGACGTCATATACTATTATAAGATATTAATTTTGGTAGGTTCTAAAAGTTGCAAATTCGAGAAAAAAAATTATCTCATCATGTTCTTCAATCTGCTCCCGGACGTACTTTGTACGCAAATTTTTGTCAAAATTTCATTAGGACCTCTAATTTCGAAGATAATTAGCCTTTTATGTTTTTATTCAATAAACAACAACAACAAACTGAATATTCGATTAAAATACTATTTTTATATTGCATGACGTCATAAACTAAGATAATAATTTTGGTAGGTTCTAAAAGTTGCAAATTCGAGAAAAAAAATTATCTCATCATATTCTTCTATCTGCTTCCAGACGTACTTTGTACGTAAATTTTTGTCAAAATTTCATTAGGACCTCTAATTTCGGAGATAATTAGGATTTTATGTTTTTTATTTATTAAAACAACAACAACAAAATATTTTTTTTTATTTAGAATCAAATTCTCAATTGCTCTACATTTATATGAAATGACGCCAAAAAAAGCAAATTTAGACCTTCATAAGAAAATACATGTAATTTTGCGCTCGCACCCGCATAGCTTATCTACTCACGCATACCCCAATGCAAGAAATGTCAGGGATTTAATCACACCTAAAGATATTGCAGCCCGGATCCGAGATGTGTAAAATGCTCAGGTAAACATATTACGCAGGCATGTACAATAGGGAGAGATGTGCCAGCTAAGTGTATAAATTGTAAGGGTCAACATCTGGCTAATTATCGAGGCTGTGAGAAATTCAAAGGATTCAATCTTCAAATCAGATAGATCAAACTCCACAACCGAGAAACGCAGGGCAAAGAAGAATTTTTGCTCAGGTAGTGAAAGGTTTGAGTTTAACCAAATATATGGGCTCTGAAAATAACCGAATTATGGAAAACATTATGAACAGCATCCAAGCTATTAAAAAGCGGTTTGATGACCAAAGTAATCTGAACAACATGATATTTGATCAACTGAAGAAAATGCAACTCCCACAATACAATTCGACAAAAAATGTTAAGTAAGAACACAACTTTCAGAATAGCAATCTGGAATGCAAATGGGCTTATGCAACATATTCCAGAAATAGAAATATTTTTAAATACAGAAAAAATCAACATTTTCCTAATATCCGAAAGCCATTTTATTAAATATTGGTTTGTTAAAATCCGGGGGTATAACTGATATCATTCCATTCATCCAGCGGAAAGAGTAAGAGGTGGTTCGACATTACTAATAAAAAAGAAAATTTAAAATACAATGTATAAACAAAAATCGAAAAAGAAACAATGCAAGTCACTACTATAAGGATTCACATTAAACACAGACAGCTTACGGTCTCCGCAATATGCTGTCCTCCCCGGCATAACTTGAAAAAGGAGGACTACGTTAAACTATTTAAATCACTACGACGTGATTTTGTTATTGGAGGTAACCTTAATACGAAAAACACCTATTGGGGATCTAGACTTACGACGTCAAAGGGTGAAGAATCGTTTGAAGCAGGGCAGACATCAAAATGTGAATTTTACTCTGGTGGTTCTCCAACATATTGGCTCAGTGACGAAGCTAAGATACCGGACCTAATAGACTGCTATATAGCAAGAGGTATATCTCAGAACTACATTCACATTGAAAACAGCAATTTTCTAATATCGGATCACTCACAGGTTATCATAACAGTCAGTGAAACAGTAATTCAAAGGGACCGTCCACCCAGATTAACAAATTCAAAAACAAACTGTGATCTCTTTCGTGAATTAGTGGAGGAAGAAATCAATCTCTAGGTACCGGTAAGAAATTCTCGCCAGTTGGAAGACGAACTGGAACAACTCAATGAAATAGTTCACTATGCTGCGTTGGCAAGCACTCTCATTATACAAAATAAGAAGACAATTAGCATATCCTACCCAATGGAATTTAGGGAGTTGTTAAGAGAAAAACGACGCGCACGTAAAACCTGGCAAATTAATCGAACACCAGAGAACAAAACAATTCTTAACAATTTATGTAATAGTCTCAAATCCCTTCTTAAAGAAGTTAAAAATGAATCAATCAACAGATATCTAGTTAGCCTAACTGATGAAAAAAATTCTGATTACTCACTGGGGAAGGCGACGAAGGAACTCAATAGACCCAAAATGCAAGTGCCTCCACAAAGAGAAGGCTGATCTGTTAGCGGAGTATCTCCTGGAAACCTTCCAACCACTACCAAGACAAACTGCCAATAAAATTATAATGTCAATTCACAAGCCAGATGAGTTTGACATACGGCCAATAACTCTCAAAGAATTAAAAGAAGAAATGAAAAGTAACAAGAATGTTAAAAAAGCCCCAGGGTATGACTTGATTACTTGCCAAATTATCAAGGCTCATACCTGATAAAAGATTTCGAAAGCTAGTACACATAATCAATGCGATCTTGCGGTTAAAATATTTTTCGCATCAATGGAAAGTAGCAGAAGTAATCATGATAGCAAAACCTGATAAACCACCTAACGATAAAAAATCATACAGGCCAATTTCTTTGCTGTCAATTATGTCAAAACTCTTTCAAAAATTATTACTAAAGAGACTTAAACCAATAATTGAGGACCGACAACTAATTCCTTCACATCAATTTGGATTCAGAAAAAAGCATTCTACAATTGAACAGGTGCATAGAATCACAAACATAATTGAAAGAACGTTAGAACGTAAAAAAGTATGCTCAAGCATATTCCTGGACGTCGTGCAAGCATTCGATAAAGTTTGGCACAGTGATCTGGAATACTAGAGATCTGTCGAAGCAATTCTATGCCATACTAAGATCTTATTTATCCAATAGACATTTTCGAGTGAAATATGAGGATGAATACTCTGGGCTAAAGAAAATCTCTGCCGGTGTCCCGCAGGGGAATGTTTTAGGACCAATCCTGTATTTACTATATACAAGGCCACTTGAGGTAATGTCGCTGATGCAACGCGTAAACTCCAGAGGATGACCAATGCGATTTGCAAGCTTAATGAGATAAAATCCGTGCATATTAACTTTACATATCGAAAGGCTTACCATCTACCTATAAAAATTAGCTCGCGACACGTGCCTTATGCAAATACAGCTAAATACTGAGGGAGCATGTCAAAAAGAAAAAAGAAGAACTTAAGTAGAAGCTCTGAGCTCTCAATTCACAACAAGCTGCTGCTATATCGGCAAATTCTAAAGCCGATATGGACCTACGGTTTACAACTCTGCAGATGTACCAAGCAAACAAACGCCAAAATGATCCAGACGTTTCAAAACAAGGTTTTTCGTAGTATCGTCAATGTTTCGTGGTACACAAGAAATGAGGACCTTTACAGAGACAAACGGGTGGAATACATCAAAGATGAAATAAAAATGCAAAACACGAAATAAGGCTCCAGGATCATGGAAACCCCTATATTCGCCATATGATAGATAACCCTGACGTTGGAAGAAGACTCCAAAGAATGAGGCCACTTGACCTAGTGAACTTAGCAAATTAAAATTAGTAAATAGGTTTAATTAATTATGGGACTAACCATTGGGTTACACCCCTACAAAACAGAATTTTATTAGAAACATAAAAATTTGTATTTGAAAGAAAAATTGCTAGATAGACGCAGTCTCAGTTGTAATGAAATAAAGAAAAAAATTTCGTTCAATTCTGTGATTTGTATATACATACATAATATGTATGTCAATTTTAAATTCCTGAAGATATCGGAATAGTTCTATAGCTTAACACCTGAGTTCCTAAATTTACATATTCCCAAATTTTGATAGTTTTCCCAACAGACTGACGACTGCGTCCGAGATCTAATAAGTTTTCTTGTCGTAACTTTTGACGTTTTGTAAACGTCCCCTTAGTAAATTTCTTTCTTTTATATATTTGCTGTGTTTTGGTCGTTATAAATATTATTAAGAAAATTGGGGAAATTATGTTTGAATTTTAAATTATTATCTTGAATTTATTTAAAAGTGTGTTCCACAATACCCAGCTACAAAGCTTGTGGATTTGTATTTATCACAATTTGGAAAACCCCAAAAATATATTCGATTTGTATTTATAGGTATTTCCAAATCGTGATAAAAAATTATTTCATTAATAGTCAGATTTTATATAAAAAAAAATATTACGAAAATCAAACATTTAATTGGTACGCAACTATTTAAATTCTTGCTCTAACGCCGCCCCTAGACGCTATGGAATTTAACTGCACAGTTTATCGCTCAAGTTTCAGACTTGTGCAAGTCATCACTTACACAATACAAACTTATCATTGTATTTTTCAATTAATTTATCATAAGCCGCTTGCTTTAAATTTCGATCATGGTAATCTTTATTTTGAATCATCAATAGACATGGTTCACTTGCATAAATTTCAATAAATTCTTCTAAAATTTGTCGCTCCGCCATTTTTGTTTTCTATTTTGTATTTATTTGTTAACTTTGACGTATATTTAAACGCGCCTCGAAAAAAAACTGAATAAAAATGTACCAATTTTCCCTACACACAATGATATGCAAATGAATTTGCACAAGCGAAAGCGAGAAAGACAATTTTATTGTATTGTACAAGTCACTGGCCCAATATTTAAAAACTGCACAGTTTTATCATCTACCCGCTCAAATATATTGCATCGATTAACTTGTGCAGTTAAATTTGACCAGTTAAACATTATGTCTAAGGACGGCCTTAGTTTGTAACGTCTCACACCAACTACATCGTAAGGCTTAAAAAAGTAACTCACTCTTATATTTTGAAACATGCTATCAACTTTCATGATGTAGGATTTCTGTATATCACTTTATGTATTCAAACAAAAAAATAAAACAGCCAGTTGTTAGCATTTACATAAAACAAATTTATTGGGATTTTTGATCTAAGGTATAAATGTTTACTATATCGTTTAACTAAACATAATTACACACAGTTACACACAAGCATATACACTAATAAACCATTATAATTTCTCGTGATTCAGTCAATAAAATACTAAAAATAAAAAAAACATCCTCTTCAAGTTTATTGTGCTGTCCGCTTTACAAATTTAATAGCGATTCGCCAGAAACACCACAAAAAATGACATCAATACCGTTCTTTGGTTATTCAAGCGTGAAAATAACGAATCTTGATGGCTGCGATAACGACCCAAACCGCTATAACCGCTTCCATAATAACTATATCCGGAGCTTTTTGGCTTTGATGATGAAAAAAAAGAACTGCGACCAAGACCTTTAAATCCAAATCCTCCTTTTGCCCATATCGGTACGACAAATTCACTTAGAGTAATTGACAAAATGATCAAAATAAAAACGGGTTTGTTATTCATGGTTCGTTTTCAACAGAATTTCAATGTAAACTGAGGAAAATGAAACAACAAAAAAACGATGGACTAGTTACATACCACGAGTATATAAAATATCGCCTTACTTATCAAATTTTGTTTATGTTATCACAAATTTTGCATTGCAAATTGAATTGATACTTTTGAAAATGACCAAAGTAACATATTTAGAAATGCGACTTTGGTTTTTTTCTAATTAATCGATTCAATTACTGATTAACTTAACCCTTTGTGGACGATGACTAATTACACGTTACGTTGCACGCATTCGTTATTAAAAATTAAATTTTGTAATCAAACATGTTACAAAATAAAAACTTGTAATGAACTGGACCCTAATTCGGATTATATCGACTGTGCTCGACATTCGAGTTACAAAAGAATAATTTTACACGACATACGAACGCTTATTTTTTGAGATATTATAAGTTTCAAAACATTTGTCATGCATAATATGTCATAATTTTTTAGTAGCATTTTTAGTGGTATAACTTTTCACTGTTCCCCATATGAATGACTAGTACAAATGTTCTTTTTAGCTTCAAGATCTATCAATGAAAAAACCAAAAATTTTATAACACATTTATATAAAAGTTTTCTAAATATCTGTAACAACAATATATGAGAAGACTACTCGTATATTAGAATTATGTAAATAAATATTAATTGCATAAAATATAACGACACACCCTTTGATTTTGAAAAGTATATCAAAGTTGGCTCTGATGATGTAGAATATAACTTGTTAAATTTACCTTTAGTTTTACTAGTGTGCCTGAGATGTCTATAGTTCTTTATCATTTCATTTAATCAACAAATTTTCACACGTTCTTAATAATTGGTGAATTTGTTTTCCTTTTTTTACAATTTTTGAATACGAAATTTTTCCAGAAGGCAATTTTTGGTTCGCTTTTACCGAATTTTGAGCTGCCATCTATGTAATGTGTATTGACTTAGTGACCACACAATTTGCAGTAAGCTTTTATTTCAATTTGACCAAAATGCAGTTGTTATGAAAATGAGAACGAATTTCTTAACCGATGTTCATATTGTTATGGTGATACCTAGGATAGAATATAATAAGTTATTTAAATAGCGAAAAGATTACTGTACTAAAATGGAATTTTCCATGATAAAACTGTTCAAAATGTATCACACTATTCTTACTCGAAAAGTCATGAAATTTCTAGAAGTTTTGGTTTTAGTACATAAAAAGAATCGAATCATCAGTGATTCGAACCTTGATTGACAAGGCAATAACGTAACAATATATTAAAATTCAAACATTTGTGAAAATATTCTCATTTAAAAATTTGTTTTAGAAGTAAGTGAAGATAGCCCGAAACCTCAGCCCGAAATTTAGGTTTGTTTCTTGACTAAAATGTAGCTATCGAGAAAAAGTGTAAATGTCTTTTGAAATGTAACATCGTCCCGAAAAAATGTTGATATGAAATTTGACCGATTCAACTGATTCAAGATTTGTTCACAAATTTAAGGTACGTATATAGTTTTCTTTTAAAATTTCTCTAAGATAATTCCATGTTTAATGTTAAAGCGTTAACTTCTAAGGAGCCAATACTAGAGGTAAACAAGTAGTATAGATATGCCCTAATAGTACCAAGATACCCTGAGTGCCTCAATTTCATATCATGGGGATTAGCTACTTTTTCTAATTTCTCTTAGACAGTTTTATTCATGTATCTGTTACTGTGAAACTTTTTGAATATAACGGGGCCAATATTAGAGATAAAGCTAAGTATTGGCTTTTGCGGCTGGTTAGGCCATACTAGAGTAGGTACCAAGATAGTCTGAGCACCCCATTCTCATATCAGGGGGATAAAATGCTTTTTTTCTAATTTCCCTCGAGAAAGTTTTATTCATGAACATGTTATGGTGAAGTTTCGAATTTTAAAGGGACATACGTCACTACTTAGCTTTACTGCTATGTAGTAATGGCCTGATAAAATTCAAAACTTCACCATAACACGTATATGAATAAAACTATCTAAGAGAAATTAGAAAAAAGTCTTATCCCAGTGATATGAAAATGAGGTGCTCAGGGTATCTTTTTAATACATAGTATGACTTATCTGGCTGCATACCTAACTACTTAGCTTTATCTAGAGTATTGGTCCCAATTAGTACCAATAGCAAAAGTAACTAATCAGTTCGAAATAGAAAATTTCTTTTTAGAAAGTACTTGAGCGATTAACACTAGAACTACCGACCTGTCAAAATGACAGATTTATATTTATTGAATTAATTTTTTTCTATTATTGTGTTAGAATTATTTTAGAAATTTATGATGACTTCTAATATGACAATAAAGTAACTATTTTAAAAATCATCAAAAATTTCCAAAACAATTCTAACATAATAAATAAAAAAATTAATTCAATAAATGTAAATCGGTCATTTTGACCGGTCGGTAGTTCTAGTGTTAATTAATTCTTGATTGGAAACGTTTCTTCAAATGAATAAAATTTTGTAGTAAATCCTGTTGGATTCTCTTTTCTTCTTTCAGCTTTCGTCATGTCTAAGTTTTACAGATTTTATCCGTAAGGAGATTGATAAGAAAAATGATGTATCTGCAATTTTTTTGGACCTGTCAAAAGCGTTTTATCAAAAACTATAAAAAATTTCATAAAGACGACTCGTGAACGTTTGGTTGTCTATGGTTTATTTTCAAAAAATAAAACAACAACAACAAAAAATGGAAAATACAGTACAACTGTGATAGCTTTATTTTCTTACTCTCTTCAAATCAGACTCTCTATTATTAATTTCTCACTACCATAAATTTGGTTTTGATTTGCGTTTGACTTTGCATTGACTTTGTTTTTAAAGAACATAATAAACAAATACGACAGAACAAAATTCGTATTTCTCACTACTTTTTATTGGTGTTTGGGTTCTCTGTTTACAATTTGTATGTGTAAAGGTCGATTTATATTATCAGTTCCTTTCAGTTCCTACTCGTATCGTGTCAGACAAAAAAAACATTGTTACATATATTTTCTATAGGAGTATGTATTTATATTATCCTTTCCTATCCGTTCTTACTCGTAACGACACAGACACATATTGTTGAAAAGAATGTTTTGTCTGATATCTGAAGGCGAAAAATTACGAAAGAATAACGAAACAAACAAAAATTGTAAAATTGCTACTAAAACATTTTTGTATTTTTGTGTGTTATCTTTACTCTATACGTAACGAAAAGATACGAAGAAAATGCCTGAATTGAAAAGTACGGATAGTATAAATTGATGATGTCTGACACGATACGAGTAGGAACTGAAAGGAACTGATAATATAAATTCACCTTAAGTAGTACATACAAAGGAAACGTGCGCTTGTTTGCAACAAATAAATAAAAAAACATTGTGCTAGATAGAAAATAAACGCTACTTGGACAGTTTACATACAGATAGATACAGGTTAAACCGAAATTGATCCAACTGAAAATGTCCGAGGCAAATTCAACATGTAAAGTTCGACTTGACTGAAAGTTATCTGAAAGTAGTCTGAGTTCGGTCAACTTAAATTTGGTTGGTTGTGTCAGTTTGTTTATTGAGTTTCACATGTAAACTTTAATTTAGTAGAACTGACAGATTTTTTCATACTGTTAAAAAGGCAAAAGGTTTTTATACATTTTCGAAGTGGCTTTTAAATTATTTTAAATAATTTTTTTAATAATTTAAATTTAATTTTAGAAACAAAGTGACATTTGAACTGTCAATTCAGATCAAATAAAAAGTCCTATGTAACCACCAACCCAAAGTTTTAGTCAGATCATTTTCAGTCAAAACTCAGTCAATCACTTTTGGGTTTAACATGTATCTTTAGTATATCTAACCTTTACCCGGCTGAATTAAAAAACAACATTTTTCGAACAATTGTACGTTCATATGATTTATATGAAAATAAAGCGAATTTATGATACTAAGATGAGTTTTCATTACGTTATGGGTTATTTGTTGTGCCAAGCCAGGAATTGTACATTTGATTATGATACTTACTACTAAATGTGGCATGGAACTCGGTTATTTCTCAACCGATTAAAGAAATTGGATTTTTAAATGGTTATTGGGGGAATTCTTGAATATGGCCTATTAGGAAAGGGATAGTTTTAAGCCCATTGTGGTGAAATTTGACATGTACGATGGAAATGGGATTCCAAAATGATATTTGACATGTGCAATGGAGTTGGCAAATGTTTATTAGATGAAGTTCTGGAATATGGCCAATTAATATGGAACAATTAATCCTTTCCTTAAATCTTTTTGCGATGTTTTTCGAATATGATTATGCTGTCAGCGAAGCAAGTTCGGCTCGTGTTTAAGCTGTATCCGGTGGGGTAGGTACTTTGTACCTTTTGTGTTTTAAAACTGCGATAACCTTGTTTCTATGAAAGCAGAATGGTCGATTCTCGTCATATCTCTAAAATTTTGGGGTAGATTATTATAGCTTGTTTTAAAAAAACTCAAATTTTCTTAATGAAAATGGTACAATTGTACCGTCATATAATAATATAAGAAAATAAAATAAATTTAAATTAAAAGCAAGCTGTAAGTGCTGATCAAAGTGTTCCCAAATACCACATGTATTTATTGCAATGAAACTGCCTAAATTTTTACTTTCCATCTGTACTAAAATTAAATAGAATTTTTCTTTCTAACAAAATGAAATTAGGCGTGGTAAACCATTGTTTTTAATTCAATTGTATTTCATTTTCTTATCTAATTATATGACGGTACTATTGTACTATTTTCGTTAGGAAATTTGGTTTCTTTTAAATCAAGCTACAATAATCAACTCTAAAATTGTAGAGATGTGACGTGAATCGATCATTCTAATTTTGGAGAAACAAAGTTGTCGCAATTTTAAAACACAAAAGTTACAAAGTGCCTGACCCAAAGATTCAAGTAAAGGATTGGCGAGGCAATTTGCTAATTGAACTTCATCCCGTAGATCGTCTTGATTGTTCAATCCCAATTGGTCATTTTCCAGAACTTTATCTAACAATCATTTGGCCTTATTCCTTAACTTCATATATAAATCATTTTAAGATCCTGTTTCTACTGCCCACGGCGAATTTCATCACAATCGGTTTAGAAATAACTGAGTTCCCATTTCCATCGTACATGTCGCATTTCACCACATATTCAAGAACTTCCCCCAAATATCATTTTAAAATCCAATTTCCATTAATCGGTTGAGAAATAATCGAGTTCCTTCCTAATACGGCATATTCCAGAACTTTTTCGAAAATATCATTTTAGAACCCTATTTTCATCGCACGTGTCGAATTTCCTAATACCCCGTTAAAAATTAACCGAGTTCCTTCCTAATTTGCAGTATTCCAGAACCTCAGCACACAATCGTTTTAGAATCCCACTTTAATCGACCGATGTGAAGTTAGCACGTAAAGTTAGCACGAAAAATTTCAAAATGTATGCACGGTATTTTAATCAAAGACTTAAACCGGTTTTTTTTTTGATACGGATAGTTCTACAAACAGCCTTACAAAACATAAAAATAAAAAAATGTACAATAACTTATTGTAATAATCGAAAACTAATAACTGAAACGTTCAGAATATAATTGAAACATTTGGGTTTTCATCACAAATCGTGTGTCGATTGAGAAATCGTTGTGCAATGAAATTACAACACGATTTGTGCAAAGCATCCTTTTCTTATATAATTTAATTTCAAAAATCATCAACGAAAGCTTAGGTTACTTCATTTTGGTAGAAAAATATATTTAATTGGCTGATAAAATGAAAATTTGATTGTTTTCATTCGAAAAAATTATTTAGCACCGAAAAAATTAAATTTTTATTTTCTCAGCCAATTAAATAAGATTTTAAATGAAATAATGGAATATTTTCAGGATTATAGAGAAACAACAAAATTTAGTTTTTATGACAAGAAAATTGGTTTAAGTAATGGGTAGAGTGAGAACGTTTTCTTCCTAATGTATGTGTCTGATAGACTAAAAATGCAGTTTGGTTTTTCAAAAAATTGAAATTAGCTACATACACATTTGTTTTGTATTCCTAACATTTTTCGGACACGAATTTAATTTTCAATTAAAGTAGCATCATTAACGAGTTATTTGAGTAAATTTTATAAATTTTGTATGGTTAGGAAGAGAGTACTAACAGTCCGTGCTGGACCCTTCCTCACATTTGTCGGACAAGAATTTAATTTTCAATTAAAATAGAATCATTAAGGAGTTATTTGAGTAAATTTTGTAAATTTTGTATGGTTAGGAAGAGAGTACTAACGGTCCATGCTGGACCTGTCCTCACATTTGTCGGACAAGAATTTAATTTTCAATTAAAATAGAATCATTAAGGAGTTATTTGAGTAAATTTTGTAAATTTTGTATGGTTAGGAAGAGAGTACTAACGGTCCATGCTGGACCCTTCCTCACATTTGTCGGACAAGAATTTAATTTTCAATTCAAATAGAATCATTAAGGAGTTATTTGAGTAAATTTAGTTTAGTTCTATTTTAATTGAAAATTAAATTCATGTCCGACAAATGTGAGGAAGGGTTCAGCATGGGCCGTTAGTACTCTCTTCCTAACCATACAAAATTTACAAAATTTACTCAAATGACTCCTTAATGATTCTATTTTAATTGAAAATTAAATTCATGTCCGACAAATGTGAGGAAGGGTCCAGCACGGACCGTTAGTATTCTCTTCTTAACCATACAAAATTTACAAAATTTACTCAAATAATTCGTTAATGGCTCTATTTTAATTGAAAATTAAATTCATGTCCGACAAATGTGAGGAAGGGTCCAGCACGGACCGGTATTGTTTTTATTTCGGTTTTCGGTATTGTTTTTATTTTTATTTATACATCGTGATTTATTCTAATTATCGGTACAAGAAAACAAAAGAGCTGGTTTTAATATTTTTCGTGCTAACTTTTCTTGATTTCAACTATTTATATACGAGTAAATATGAATATTCTAACTGCATTTTTGTTATTCTTTGATTTTCTCTTTTTTCGTGCTAACTTTATTCCGGGCTATCGAATATTACATTTTTCCTGCTAACTTTTCAGTACAAATGTGTCTTTAATTTGTTTCGTGTCAGCTTCACAGACATCTTCAATCGTTCGTGTTGAATTTCACCATAATCGGTTGAGACCTAACCGAATTCCTTCCTAATAGGCCATATTCCAAAACTTCTCCTAAGTATCATTTTAGAGTCCCATTTTCATCGCATCGACATGTGTATTTCATAAAACTCGGTTAAAATATACCGAATTTCTTCCTAATTGGCCATATTCCAGAGCTCAACCTAAAAATCATTTGGGGATCCCATTTCCATCACACTTGTCGAATTTCATCATAAACGGTTAAGAAATAACCGAGTGCCTTCCTAATTGGCCATATTCCTGAACTTCATTTAACGATCATTATAGAATGTCGAATTTTACCAAAATCGGTTTAGAAATAACCAAGTTCTATCCTACAGAACCTTATAAATATTTTATAGGGGGCTCACTGTATTGTTCGAAATATATTTTCTACACCCAACTAATTTGAATTTTGGATTGTTCGACATGAGACGTCTCTATGAAATCTTATATAGTTTTCGGTTATAGTACCTCTGAACTGTGTTTTTTTATTCGTTCCCGATAGCTGCTATCGACAGCCGTCATTTTTCTACGCCTAAATTTAAATTTTACGCGCTCTTTATTGGTAAAGGTTTTTTATTTAACATCAAACTATCATTTTTCATTCAATTGTTAAGCGAAAACTTGATACACAAAATATTTGGCTCTATTTATTTATGCGGAGCGCTATCGGGATCGGGAGCGACATTTTATATGACGGCTCTCGATAGCAACTATCCGGAGCGAATAAAAGAACGCAGCTCTAATAACGCTTGTGTATGTAGGGCCATAACCCAAACAAAACTCAAAAATTACCATTTTGAGTTTATATCACGAATGCAGCAAATGAGCGAAATACTTTTGAGTATGTATATTGACATCTTGCGATACTTTTGAGTGTTTAATATCGTTCTATACGGCATCGTTTTCCATAACACATAAGATTTCTTAAAAATAGCCAAATTATAAAAATGATTTTTGAAATTTAAAAATTGAGCTAATATTTATTTCACACAAAATAATTAAACCAAAGACAAAAACGATTAAAATTTTTCTATTGTCTCACAGATGTCATACTTTTGCGAGATCACCTAATACTCAAACCATTTACATAATTAAACTTTTTAAATCGAACTTTAGTACAAACATTTTTTTATATGTGCAAAAAACAATAAAAAAATTGAATCATTTTAATCAATCATAGAATTAAAAAAAATAAAAATAAAATTTAAAAACCAATTTTTTCTAACTTTGATTTTTATTTTCTAATGATCAAGTGCTAGGCTTAAAACTATTAAAAATAATAAAACAATTTAGTTATTGTTTGACCGATCATGTTGACTTAACGTTCAAAATAAAATTATTGTGTTTATTTATAATAAAACAAAAAAACTAAAAAAATTAGAAATAGTTTCCTGTGATACAAAAAAAAAAAAAAAAAAAAAGAAAAAAAATTTACATAAAATATTAATAATTAATTTAGTGATTATGTGTATGTCAATTATCATAATTAATTAGTGTAAAATTATGTGAATATTTTAAAGCCACTTTATACAAAAAAAAATTTGCAAATATGAATTGGAAATTTTTAATTGAATTTTTGCTGTTGGGACAATTTATAGGTAAGCAAATCGAAATACAACAACAGCCATTAGTTGTAGAAAGATATACGCTTAATTAAACGTGATTAAATTAATTTAAATATTAATAATAAATGATTTACGAAAAATTATGTGATATGTATTGTACGTTGTGTATGTAATTCGGAATGAAATGATTTAGGTCTGCGCCTTTCAATTGAGGTTTTGGAATTTTTTTTGGAATTTAACAATACACACAAACGTACACTTATCAGTGTGGTTTACGCAATAAAGCAATTTATTTTGTAAATAGTGGCAGTTACAAGCAGAATGATTAATGTTGTAAAATGATCTTATATGATTATGTTGAATAAAATAAAGTGCGATAATTGATGTAGGTTAGGATTTTGTACTTGATTAATTGTAAAGCCCGCGCACTCTGTTTTAATCCGCATTTTTTTTTTTTTTTGTATGATGATGATGTTATAGCACAGAAATAGTGGGATCGGGATGATTGATTTAATTTGTAAAATACTTACTTTAAGGCAATTATTTATTTTGTAAATAAGGTATTTAAAATTATATTCGGATTGTAGAAATGACGAAAACACCAATAAAATTTAAGGTTAATATAATTCAACAATGTTAATTGAATTTTCAATTATGTCTTGGCTTGTAAAACGGTTGATTTTCGAATTTCATTTTGTACAAAATATTTGGTGAATGCTTTAAATTGAACGGTAAAAAGATTTCAACAACAGGTTTTCAATTTAAAAATTAAACCTACTAAAGTTCATTAAAACTCTTTCAAAAATAAAAAAAACTTTTTCCAAATCGAAACGTTTTCTATAATAAAAGTAAAATATAGTAAAGATTAATTTGAAAAAAACTTTTACAAAAATACGAGAAGGCTGCTTATCTGTTTAATTATCGCAGTTTGATTATCATAAAATTAATCTGAAATTATATTGACTCTTACTGTTTAGGAACAATAACCTTGGGACTGCTTCCTTGAACTGATCTTGAGAAAGTTATTCGCCATAAGGGCGAGTTAAAATCAATTTCATCAACAAAAATTATCTTTTCACGATGTTTGGAAAATGTCCATTTAGCAAAGACACATTTAAAAAACTACTTGTGCATTTGAATTCGAATTTCGGACGCACCCATAGGCGATTGTTACATATAGCGATAAATTCTCCATAATAAAACAAAAATCAAATACATATTTACAAATATTTAGTAAATTTTTTTGATTTCAAATAAAGAAAATTTAAAATAACCCATGGTTATTGTACAACCAGAACCATCTTGATGTAAATAAAGCCGGTATGTGAAAAATGAACTTAAAATAAGGGATATAGAATCCCCAAACATTCATTTATTTTCATAGACTTTGTATGAAAAAACGCGATTTCGATTGACGAAAAAACATGAATTAAAAGTTTAACCCAGTTAAATAATTTTTTCTAACATCGCTATAAAACAACTCAATGTCTTACTCATTTAAAACACAGATTCTCAAATTTCATGATTTTCCAACAATAATCAAAAGAAAATAAGGGAATTTTTCTGTTTTTTTTTTTTAATGTTGCCAATGGCTTTATTCTTGAATCTTTCTACATAAGAAACTAACAAGAAGTAATCAAATCTTAAGCTAAAATTATTATCTATTTTAAGTCTTAACCAATGTTAATATTTATTGTTAGGGCTCACAATTTAATTAATTTAGACTATACTTATATGTATATAGTATATCGAATCACCAATTCGTTGGGATGTGCTTCTAGTTTTGAGTAATATTTCGAACTGAATTCTTTAATTGTTTCTTTAACGGTTTTAATCCCAAGGTCGTGATTATATTACTATTTCGAATGTACCAAGGAGCATTGGTAATACTGCGAAGTATTTTCGCTTCGGTTCGTTGCAGGAGTTCTCTGTTTGAAGCGCTGGTGGATCCCCATAACTGAATACCATATATCCATATGGGTTTGATTATCGCTTTGTACAGTAAAACTTTATTGGCTAATAACAACTGAGATTTTCTTCCCATCAGCCAATACATTTTAGAAAATGTAATTTTTATTTGATTGCGCTTTGTTTCAATATGATTTTACCACGTTAACCTTCTATCCAGATGCAAACCTAAGTATTTTACCTTCGTTTGTTGAGGAATATTTTTATCGTTTAATTTCACTGGTGGGCAGGTGCGTTTGTTTAGCGTGAATGTGACGTGAGTTGATTTGTTTTCGTTCAGTTTTATTCGCCATGCCTTTAGCCAGTCCGCGACCTTGTTTAAATGATTCTGTAATTCTTTTGAGGCAATTTCAGGATTAGTGTGAGACACCAGGATGGCCGTGTCATCGGCAAATGTTGATATTATTACTTTGTTGGTTACAGGTATATCAGCTGTGTACAACAAGTATAATATTGGTCCTAGAACGCTACCTTGCGGGACACCTGCATTAATATCATTTAAGCAAGTAGTTGCGCTGTTTTGTTTGACCATGTATTGCCTTTGAAGAAGATAGTTTCCCACAACTGAGTGAAATTACTTCGGTAGAATCTCTTTAATTTTGTAAATTAGTACATCGTGCCAAACTTTATCAAAAGCTTGTGCGATATCCAAAAAGGCAGAAGCACAATATTTATTTTCCTCGAAGGTGAGTTTGATTGCATTTACAATTCTGTGTACTTGCTTTGTAGTACCATGTTGGTTTCGGAATCCAAATTGACGGTCTGGAATAATGCGCCGTTCTTCTAATATTGGTTTCAAATTCGTTAGTAACATTTTTTCAAGTAACTTTGAGATTGTGGGCAGCATGCTTATTGGACGATATGATGAAATTTGCGTTTCATTTTTCCCTGGCTTATGTATCATTGTGATCAAGGATATCTTCCATTTTTGAGGAATATAACTGGTTCGCATGATCGCGTTGAATACAAATGTTATTAGTTTTATGCATTTATCTGGCAATTCCCTTATCATTTTTCCAGTAATAAGATCATGTCCTGGTGCCTTTTTCGGGCCTATGCAAGTTTTAATTGTATTCTTAACTTTCTTCCAATTATACTTTATAGGTTTGTAGGATAAACCATCATCCATTTGCTGGGGTGGCACAAAATAATTATCTTCTTCGTGCGGGACGAATACTGTTGTTAAACGAGCAGCAAAAGCATTGGCTTTTTCTTCATCACTTCTAGCCCAATTTCCAGTTGGTAGTCTAATCGGTGGATTCGAATTTGTTGGCCTTTTTAAGTTTTTTGTTGCCTTCTACAAGGAATAATCTGTCCTCTCGGTTGCCGAGAGATCACTTAAATAGTTCTTTATGCGCTGGTTTTCTTCTTCGCTCAAAGCAAATCTTAGGGCCTTAATAGCTCGATTCAATTTCCATTTCAATAACGGTGATTTTGTTTGCAGCCATCGATGACGAATTTGTCGCTTTACGTGGATTAATTCCTGTATATTACGTGACAGTTTATTAACTTTTTCAGAACTGCTTATGCCGGGTGTAGCCCTTTCAGCGGATAATGTCATGACATGTTTTAGATTTTCTGCCGCCGCATCAATATCAGCTGGTCTGATCAGAGGAATATTAAGTAGAAAATTTTGTTCGACTAGCCTCCTATATTGATTCCAAAAAACATTCTACAACAAAAAAAAAAAAAAAATTCAATTTAATGACGTCATGATTTGCCCACATTTAAAACCAATGGCAACAATCCAAATTAAAATAAATCAAAAAGAGCCAAACAGAAAAACTTAAATCAATACAACGAGCGTGAAGAAAACAAAAAATCAAAACTATCTATATTATACGATATTCAAATTCAAATTTGAATAGAGGCAATGAAAGAGATGATTATTGTTTTGTTTGTAAATTTTGAGTTATTAGTTTATGACGTATATTACCAAAGCTTACCTAAATATATAAGCCGTCAGGTTCAGACAAAGCTTACCTAAATATACAAGCCGTCAGGTTCAGACCAATTTTAAAAGAAGCTTAATTTAAGGGGGATACATTTTACGATTTCCCATAAGAACCCATTTAAAATTGAACATTTTTGATTAAAATTTTATGAATGAAAAATACTCGTAACAGAAAATATTTCTAGGTTTATATTTAAATCAAACCTTTGAGTATAACATATTTTAAAACCAATAGCTTAAATTGAGTAATTTGATTAATATAATTAAAATAAAATTGTACAAATTTACTTTTTCTTTGTATGGCTATGTGAAAAATTTGGAAAAATACAGTATAAACTTATAAAAACGAAATCAATGACGTAAGATCTTGTTTTGTAAAAACAAAAATTTTTTTTAATACTATGAAGTGGGCTACACAACGTTTTTTAAATTTTGAAAATTTTTTAACAGTGCAATAATTCTGTTAAATGGGAAACTAAGAATTTACAAGTAATTTAAACTAACGTATGTAGTTAATTTATTTAATGTTTTATTTTATTTGGTAAAGTATTTTATGCTTTTCAAATATACAGGTCGATTATAGAATCCGCGTGGACGCGGCAAAAATAAATTCATTACTAAAACTTTTTACATTTATTTTAATGTTCATATTTTGTATTTTGCTCGAATCTAGCTTTCTAGCGCTGAATCCATTTCGTATTCGACAAAATCCATCCGGTAATTGAGCCTCATATAAAGCGCGAGCTCTTGAATTTCCCCTTTGGTCATCATGTAATTTATGGAATTATACCCTGATATTTTTGTGGCATTCCCGGATTTATTTAATAGTGTTCCACATAATCACAAATAATCCCCTTACTTACAATATAAAGAAATTATCTATGATGTATGGCTTTGGTGCAATAAACAAAAGAAAAAAGACGCAATTAAGCAATTGTAATGATATAATGAATTTATTAATCTCGTTAGTCGCATTTCTTTTACTCCAGCTCAACTTTAAATAAAATAATTAAATAATATATATATTTATATATTTATTAAATAATTTAATAATGTTGACACGAACATAAAACGAAGAATTACAGTAACCGCAGCCAAGAAACAACTGTCTTGATTCCGTCCTGGATACTTAAAGATTTCAAAAATAGGTGTCACAAATTTTTGGAATATAATATCGTCCGAATATAGAAGAACTTTGCCGAATAAATAATTTATTGCTTCGGCAATCCGGTCATCAGCTTCGGCACCCTGACATACTTCCTCCTAAAATTTAGTTTAAAAAAAAAAAAACATTTTTAGCGATGAACATTTTACCGACACAGCCAAGAAATTACAATACTATACCTCATTTGGTTGCCTTTCATGATTCGATAATCGCTTTAATGCGTTATGCTCGCTGATGCGTTCTTTGTCTTTCGATGCCTGTCTAACATTTGTTTTTCGCGACTTCTATGCAACGCATGTCGGTATTTTGTATTGCTGTACCAAAACCAACAAAAATGTTTATACAAGCCAAACAGTACAAACACTTAAGGTATAAAAAAGTACGTTAAGGCGTAGTATTAGTGATGTATATAAATAAATCAGAAAGTATATATACACAAAACAGATAAGTATAGGTGATACATTCATAATAAATATAGTGTACATTTTTTTGATAGGATCTGTGTAAGGAGGGAACGAGACGGCTTGTATAAACATTTTTGTTGGTTTTGGCTGTACACATCCATATTCAAAAATATCACTTCCTTCATGGCCACATATCCAATCAAGTAAGTAGTCCGTGTCATCAACCAAGCGAGGAGCTTCAAAATCTCGCCGCCAACATTATGATTCTTCTCGTCCTCGGTCAACCAGTTAATCGATTTTTTCTCGATCTTTTGTAAAATTTCATATAATATTTCCTCTTTCACTTTATCTGGTGATTGTGATACTTGATAAATCAAATCAAATACGCATGCGGTAATGAGATTAAAATTTTTAAAATTTTCTGCTCCAAAATACAGTCATTCATAAGTTTCTTTAACAGTTTGAACGAGTTGGTCGTTTGGACTGAATCGCCTAAATTTGGAATCATATTTGTCGTGTACTAAATTTAGTAAAAACGTTAGTACGGATGAATAAACTCCAGGATCTTTCATTCCGAATTCAAGAAGACCATAATCCTGAAGAATTGGTACATTCGCCTGAGCGACTGAATTGATGCGCTGAAATGAAAGATGAATTCAGTTTTTTAAAAACTAGTCTTAATTAAATTTATATTTACCATGATGCTAATACGAGTATTTGTAAAGCTTGTCTTGCTTCATCTTCCATTGTATCTTCAAACATCATATTTTCAATTACCCACTTTCGATCCAATGCCTTATTAAAATTTCAAAAGCCTTGTAAAAACCTTTTGTTAAAAAATTAAATAAATTTGTCAAGTTGTCAACTACCTCAAGAGCATGAGATCTGCCATCCTTATCGGTCGAGAAAAATATTCTATAATAGGCATTTGTGACAGAATCACGTTTTTCTTTATCACTCGACCAAACTAAATTCAATGATTTAGTCATTCCGACCTCAGTGCCCTCGATGCCAAACCAATATCCGGTTGTAAAAAATTAAATAGCTTCAATCACATCACTATTTGTTTTCGACTGTATAATAAAATAATAAATAAAAATAAATAAATTAATTTAAATAATTTAAAAAAAAAATTTCAACTTACTACTTTTCTCCAATGACAAGTATGACATTTGTTGAGAATATGTCAAAAAATTAGCTTTTCCATTTTGTACACTGTCAAGTTTTCAAGTGAGGAATTAGTGTGACATCTGTATTTTACCACAAAAAATATATATTTCGGTTACTATTACCCATTTTCCATCGTCGTAGTATAATAGTATAATAGTATTATACTATTATACTACGACGATGGAAAACCGAAGTTGATAGTATAATAGTATAATTATAATATTTTGTTATACTAGCTATCAAAAATATAATAGGTAGCAAATTGTGTTTTTAACATTATAAATTTATCTGACAGTGTATTATTTTGACAATTCACTAAATTACCATTCGATTTTTTTTTGTTTTTTTTTTGTGGTATCTGCATAGTGCATACATTTCATTAATTTTTTAAAAACACAACTAATGCGTATGCTTGGTTAGTTTTAATTGTTTTTTTTATTATAAATACACGTTAAAATTTTCAAAATAGGAATTATACCTACGTTCACATAAAAAAAACTATAATTGCTGGTAACTTCATCGCATGCGATGGAAAACCGACAAGGAATAATATTATAATAGTATTATACTATTATGCTATTATACTATTGACGATGGAAAATCGGTATATTTCTGTTCGAATGAGTTATAAAAATTAATAATCCGTTTTATTTTATTTTCCCCGGACCTATTATGGTTAATAGAGCAATCAAATGTCAAAGTGGTTTTTATGTGTGAAATTTATGTGCATTAATATTAATTATTTGAAAAAAAAACAACAATTTTATTAATATATTTTATTAATATATTTAAGAATAAATAATTTATCAGAGCTAATCAAAACTTGAAAATCTTTTGTGAAAGTGTTGGACTACGACCTTAATTTGAAAAGTACTTATTTGGTAAGTATTACAGTAACAATAAGTCCAAAAAATTTCAATTGTAATTTACCTGTCCGGTTAAATTAGTGAAATTAATTACGCCAGTCTTTTAATTTTGCGTATATGTTTAAGTATAAATATTTGCATTTTTGTATTTTAAATTAATACATATGAAAAACATTATAATACATAAATTTTATATTTAAATTTAGCAAATAAATAATTATAATGCCTTCGGGATGCTGTGTTCCAAATTTCATTCAAATCATTATTGCAATTTTTGAATGTTGAAAACAAACGCATCGCCCGAATTTTTCGACTTCAAATCAATAATGTCCGGATGAAATAGATTCGCATGCTCGTTAATCTTTTTATTTACTAAATTATACTCCTAACTTGCTAATACATTATTTTGATTTGTTTTTCTGAAATATGAATTTATTTCAATTTCTTATTACCGCCATCTGATTTCAAACACGAAAACTACACGGCCATTTTGTTTTTTTAACTTTTTTAATTAGTCGAGCTTATAAGTAGGTGTCACTAGTGGCTTATAAAAAAAAAACATGAACGAAAGGTATGACGTCATGAGGTGGTAAAGATGTGTTTGTAAATAAAGGGGTTTTACTAAAACATTAATTAAATATCTATAAACAAGATTTTATTAATTGATTTTCAAATCGTATATTTACCAATCATTCTTCTTGATAACGTAGAAACCAAAATTCATTTTTGTAAGATTTTTCATTTAAAAAAAACGATATTAAAAAAACATAACTTTTCATATGATTTGTATGAAAAATTCATTTTTTTTTTTGTCTTTCTATCCCCCTTATATTAAGTTCGAATTTTAACCTGGCGGCTTGTATATTTAGGTAAGCTTTGATATTACAAAAACAACAACACTTTAATGTTCAAAATAACCTATTTTTGAAGACGATTTTTACTAACAAATAAACATTTTCATGATTCGATTTTTCAATCAAATAAAATTACATCTTTTATGAATATTTTCGTATAAAAATAATATAAAAGCTCATAATTCTTATAGACTAAAAACACAGAATATATACCTATAAACAGAACAATATCTTATATTGCGCTTTAGTCCTAAGTTTGTGAACAAATATTTAGATTAAGATTTAGAAAAGATAGAAAAACAATTTTGTATGGAATCAATGAAACAAAACAAAAATACAAAAATGTTTGTACCCACCTCTTTGTTTTGTTCAATAGTTATACTCAGTACAATTTTAAAAGGAAAGGGAAATCTTTACACTTTGTAATGTGTTTAAAAGAGATAGACGTTCTTAAATAATTTTTGATTTTGAACTAGTTAGCTTTGTGAAACTTTAAAATCAAATCAAAAAATAAACAAAGAACCACTTATTGTTTTTGATGACATCGAATATTTCGTCCACAAAGAAAAAGACTTGCCTTCTGACAGTCCTTCCTAATCCATAAAAAAATGCAAGGAGGATTTTCTCATTGACTACCCGAATTTTTTTATGGTTTCGCCATGCATCGAACGATCGGTACTCATTTTCGTATTTTATCTTTGACTTTGGAGGCAGTAAATTAAACACAGCCTCATTAGCCTCATCTTGTACGTCAGTTAGTACAAAAATTGTACTAAAATTGATGTCTGGTTTGTACGCTGATCTCAGACCAAGTAATATTATCGGCAAAACCGCTGACAAATCGGGCGTTTGATGACACATGATTGCTGACTTCAATGTCCTATGCCACCTTTCCACCATTCCGTTCGACTATGGATGGTAACTCGTTGTCTTAATATGCTGGATACGCAGTAGTTTACACAATTCGTGAAACAAACTCGATTCGAATTGTCGACCTTGGTCTGTCGTGATGATTTTCGGAATTCTGAACCGTGAGAACCATCCTAAAATGGAAATTAAGTTCTTAGCCACCGTCTCTGCCGTCATGTTCGGGATTGGAATTGCCTCGGGCCACCTTGAATAACGATCGATTATGGTAAGACAATAATTATACTCGCCTGATGTTGGCAATGGACCGATTAAGTCAACGTTGATATGATCAAATCGTTGGCTTGGTGGCACAGATGTTAGAACTTCTGATCGATTGTACTTGGTGACTTTCGATCGTTAGCACGCCACATAATTTTTTACGAACGTCTGACAGTCTTTATGCATGCCTTTCCACACGAATATTTCCTGCACTAGGCACTGGGTACCCCTCACTCCCGGATGTGACAGATTGTGGACACCCTCGATTACCGTAGTCCTGAATCTTGGCGTAACGTAAGGACGAACATTACCATTCGTTGTAGTCAATTTGTTGTGTGGTACGTAACTCGTTGATTCGTGATAAAAAATCGGCTGATACGTTCAATAATCCAGATATAGGTTGAATATCTGTGGAAAACTGCGACACAAAATCCAAGTGGCGGATCTGCCTTGGAGAAGCCTTGTCCAATCGCTGCTTAAATGCAAAGACCAATGGCTTGTGGTTGATGTAAATACAACACTGTCGGTTCTCGATCATATACCGGAAATACTTTACACCCAGGTATATCGCCAACAGTTCACGATCGTACGTGCTGTATTTGCTTTGCTTATTGTCTAGCTTTTTTGAGAAAAAGCCTAAAGGTTACTGCTGTTGATTTACAAACCGATGTAAAACGGCACCTACTGCGTTGTCTGACGCGTCAACTAGCAATGCTAGTGGCGCATTTGGTGATGGATGGCATAATAACGTGGATGTTGATAGGTCATGTTTACACTGACTAAACGCTGCAACCGTAGGGTCGTCCCAAACAAGAGGTGTTCTATCGTTTTTCTTATTGCCTTTAATCATCTTTTGCAGTATCATCTGGTGCTTGACTGCATTCGGGATAAACTTTCTATAAAAATTTATCATTGCCAAACTATTTGAGGTCCTTGGCGATCGTCGGAAGCTTAAATTGTCTAATAACTTCCACTTTATCTGGCAACGGCTGAACACCAACGGACGAAATTCTATGTCCAAGAAAAGCTATCGCTAACTTTCCAAACTCGCGTTTCGATGGGTTTATACGCAGCTTGTACTGTCGTAGTCGTTGAAACACTTGGCGAAGATGATTACGATGTTCCGACATTGAGGAAGAAGCAATCAATATATCATCGATATATGCGAATACAAAGTCCAATCCACGCAGGACTTCCGATATGAACCTCTGAAAGGTTTGTGCCGCGTTACAGAGGCCAAACGTCACATACATGAACTCAAATAGTCCGAATGGTGTTGCTATGGCTGTCTTGTGCACATCGGCTGGATCTATCCGAACCTGATGAAAAGCTTTTTGCAGATCGATTTTCTAGAAAAAGCGTTTACCGAATAGGATGTGAACACCGTCATTAATGTACGGTAGCGGATATTTGTCTGGCTTCGTGACTGCGTTTAACGCTCGGAAATCTCCACATGGCCGCCATGTTCCATCCTTCTTCATTACCACATGGAGTGGCGACGACCATTTGCTTTTCGACAGACGACATATGCCTAGCCGCATCAATTCCTCGAACTCGGCCTTTGCTGCTTTGTACTTTTCCGACGACAGCGGTCTCACTTTGGCGCTGACCGGATGCCCTGTCGTCTCGATCTGATGTTTCGCCATAGTATTCGCCATGTCGATTTCTCCGCTGAATCGCGTATTATCGACAAACTCATGCAGTAACGAAGCAAATTGATGATTTGCATCAAAAGTTTTAACTGCTACATCGTGCAGACTAGCGATTACTGCATGCTTTTCGATTGATGTCACCTTGTTAATCAATTTATTACTTGCCACGTCCACAAGTAGATTGTAGTGCGATAAAAAATCCGAACCGATTATTGGTTGCTTAACGTCGGCTACCGTAAACGTCCACGTCAGCAATCTTCTAAGCCCGAAATTCAATTGAAGGCGCTTTTCACCGAAAGTTGCAATTGTAGAGCCATTGGCAGCGTACAATAATTGTGTATTTGGCGTAGCTGAACGTGGTGCGAAAGATTTGGGGAGCACCGATATATCTGCTCCGGTGTCAATCAGGAAACTAATCTTGCTCGAATTGTCGTGAACGCAAAGCTGATTAACACTGATTGCATTGTTTAGCGGTGTTGATAATGTTGACTGGATAACGGCACTACTATTACTACCACGGGATGATGGTTTCGATGACTTTGAATTGTCAGTGTTACCAATAACTTTGCTGCTAGGGCAACACTGTGCTTGCTGTGCTATTACTTTTGACAGTTAGCTATGCTTTATGAGGATTCGGTTTTGATGGCTGTGCAAAATCACACGGCTGTCTGCATTTATTTGCTGAAGTTCCATACGTTCTATGATACCAGCATGTGGTCGTTTGATTTGAGCGATTTGAAGGTGCTCCATTTTGACCATGAAACCCGCTGTGAGCTGGTGATTTTGATCTAAGGTGACCTGAAAACGGTGAGGAGCGATCCACAGAGAGCTGTTGCACCTGTTATGTTAACTCCTGCGATTGCCGCTGGATTTGACATTGGTCATACTGAGGCTGGACGCAAGATGATTGCGGTGGTTGATTTATCGGCTGTTGACTTAGTTGATTTACTGATAGATTCATTGCATCAATAACCGCATCTGCTACTTTCGCAACTTCGGATAACTCTTCCTTGCTAGCACTGACAATAACCTTCACCTGGATCGGCAATCGGCTTAACCAAAAATGTTTCAATATATTTTCGTCCTTCGTGTCGCTAACTTTTCGAAGTTCGTTCAACAACGATGTTCGGGTCCAATGATGCAACAACGGTACCGAATTTCATTTTCTCGGAAATTCTATTGATGAGAAACCATTGTTCAAGCTGGAGAAACCACGTGTCCACATGATCCTTCTTTAGCGTAGGGATAGGCACCCTCGATGCGACTGCGTTCACTAGTCTGTTTGTATTAGCACCATCATCTAAATTTGGTGTGTCGGACATCCTTTTCGTCGTCCGACATTGTCGCTAAATGGGCGTATTGAAATATCTAACCTCGAAAAAAATGGCGTGGTTCGAGTTTTAATTTTTAGACAATTGCGTTTTTGTCCTCGTCGACGGTCACCAATATAGCGTACACGTTTTGTGCGAATATTATTTAATATAAATAACAACGATTAACACGATTATAAATTAATTCATTTATTTTATTTTAATTTAATACAGATAACTCGAAATTATAACTACTGTACACTATGAAGACGCGCACTCGAATCTTTTCTTTTCCACCCTCCTGTCAAATATTTTTAAGTCGAGTGCAAAAATATTGAAACACATGTACTACAGTCGCGTGCGTAAATATTGTATCGCGTAATATAGAGTTGCCACAAGATATTATCCACTCGGGATAATGTCCCACTCGGCTATCGCCTCTTGGGACAAACTTATCCCTGGTGGATAATATCTCGTTTTTCTCACTAGTACCATAAATAACTATTGTCTTTGACTACCTATTATTTTTAAAATTTCCTTATTCGACCCTTTGGACTTGCATAATACATTTTTGGCCGTAGAAATTTTGAAAGTATTATTACTTATTGAAAGATAGATTATACCTTTTTGAATAGCTGATACGAGTAAGATAAGAATTTTATGTCAATAATTTGTACATTACTTGTAGTAAAATTTTTTTGCACTAAACTTCTAACAACTAAAAGTAGATATTAAGAAAAATAAAATGTTTAATTAGTGATCTTTATAAAACTGTTTTTGGTGTTTTTGAACTTTTAATTATTAATAGAGATCTACTATGGCATTATCTATGATTAAAACTTAAATTTAAACCCATTCGTGCAGTACATTTTTTTTAAAAATACACTTTAAGTGGTTAAATCTGTGATTTTTCAACAAAAAATTAAAAAGTAAAATATCTCAAAAACTCCCGAATTTCGGTAGAACATTCGGTGGCTCAATTTGTTGCATTTTAACCCTATTATAACTTAATGGAAGGAATACGTCGTTCGTACGTTTCCAGTAACCCTGTATTTTTATTACATTTATTTATATTGCTTATTTGAAATGGACATTCCGCATCATGTAAATTAAAATGATTCAACAACTACTGTGGTAGATAAAATCGCTCAAAAATTTACCATTTCATTTTCGAATATTTTAAATTATTTCAGTGGATTTAAACGCTCCAGTAAAGCGGGGGAGGAAATCGTAAATTCGGGATGGGTGCATCTCCTAGAACTTGTACCAAATTCATACACAATTCGAGTGATAGAGCTTGTGATACAAACATCATCAATGACCTGAACACCATATGAAGTGAGGTTAACAGGTCCCTCTACAACTTGGGAATGCATTTACTCTTGCAAAGCCGGTTTTCCTACTATAACGAAGTTATATTGGATAATTATTGTAATCGCGAAAATAAATTTGTTACAGTTTTTCACATTTCTCGACGAATTGAGCTACCAGAACTCCAAAACATCGATTAGAAAAATGTCGTGTGCGTCTTTACGTTCGTACATCCTTCCAGTCATATATTTTTACTAATACAACTTCCAAATATCAACAATTCCTTCACAGGTGTTTTATTTTTTATTTTTTTAGCACCTTTATTGATATGGCTACTACAATCTTAAACATTATTAATTCATTAGTAAGGTTGACATTAGTACTTATGAGATAAACAAAAACTTGTGTGGGTCTGCTGGATCAGTGTCCAGTTCCCTTGAGATATAATATTCATACGGGTAGCTCATGTGGGTTGATTCGTTTGAGCCGCCTTACTTCGTTTGTACTGCCCAGTAGTTGTATGGCCTCAACGTTGGTGTGGGTAAGAAGTCTCTTCTCATGTTTAATGGCACATTCGCGGATGACGTCGTCTAGCAATTGTATTTTTAGATCATTGTGTATTTCCCTGTTAGTCACAAATCGGTAAGCGTTGGTGACCATTCGAAGAAATTTATTTTGGCTACGTTGTATAATGTATCTATTGGATTTATGAGTACAACCCCATACCTGCGCACCATATATCCACATTGGTTTGAAGATAGTCTGGTAGACTAGTCTTTTGCAATACAGGTTCATTTTGGAATGATGCCCAATTAACCAGTACATTTGACGTTGTTTTAATCGTATTTGTTCAGGTTTTTGTCTCACGTTATGTTTCCAGTTGACCCTTGAATCTAAATGCAGACCAAGGTATTTTGCCGATTCAGCCTGCGGCACTTGCACCCCATTGAGGTATATGTGTAGACTGTTATTTTTGTGTCGGAGCGTAAATGTTACATGGGTTGATTTGAGCTCATTAAGCACGATTTTCCAGTCAATTATCCATTTAGTAACGTTGTTCATTGCTCGTTGAAGATTTTCCACTGCCCTTGGTTGTGATTCGTCTATTGACATAATTACAGTTTCGTCAGCAAACGTGCCGATGAATGTTTTATTCGTTGTAGGTAATGTCCGCAGTGTAGAGAAGGTAGAGGAGGGGTCCTAATACGCTTCCCTGCGGAACTCCCGCTAGCGTTGGATAAAAGTCAGAACATGTTTCTTCATGGATGACTCTGAATTGCCGATCAGAGATGTATGATTCAAGCAGCTGGCAATAGTTTGGTGGTAGCATTTTGCTCATCTTGAATGTCAATCCCTCGTGCCAAACCCTATCAAAGGCCTGAGATACATCCAGAAATACGGCGGGGCAATATTTCTTTTCTTCTAACGCTTGCTCTACTACCGTAGTTATTCGATGGACTTGATCTATTGTGGAGTGGTTATTCCTGAATCCAAATTGAAAATCAGGAACGTTTACCATTGGCCTTAGACGTTTTAGTAGTAATTTTTCAAACAGCTTTGATAAGGTCGGAAGCATTGAAATCGGTCTGTATGATGTTACTTCTTCATCTGGTTTACCTGGTTTCTTCAACATAATTACATATTTGAGCCGTTTTGAAGCATTTGGGTACAAACTTCAATCTCATACAGGCATTAAATAAGTATGTGATCATGATGATTGCTTTGCGTGGAAGTTCCTTGAATAGACCCGGTGATATTTCATCAATTCCTGGTGCCTTTTTTTGGCTAAGACTTTTGTCGATTTCTACAGCAATTTCCATTGGCATGACCCTTTTAAAATCCTGATTTGGTTGATAGACAGGTGTTACGTCAATGTTGGATTGAATGTCATGGGGTTGAAACACTGTTGCTAGGTGTTGATCAAAGAGTTCCGCTTTTTCTTTGTCTTGTCGAACCCAATTGCCTTGAGCATTTCTTATAGGTGGTACTCGAACTACAGGTCGTTTAAATTTTCTGGTTGCTTTCCATAACGAGTAGTCCTTATCCATTTCTGGACCTAGCCCGATTAAGTAGTTGTCGAAGCAATCCTGTTTGAAGCTTTTGATTAGCCTATTGACTTTGATTCTTATTCGATTGAAGGTAGTCTTGTCTGCGGGATTTCTGGTGAGATGCCATATTCTCCTTGCCTTGATTTGTTCCCTGATTTCAGCTGGGTATTTCACTTCAATCTCCGCTTTGTCCTTTAATTCTGGAGAAGCTAGACTGGCAGCCATGCGAGTGTATTCAATGAAATTGTTTGTTTGTTGTTCCAATTCTTCATTACTTTTAATACTAACTTTTAATTCAACTATCTCTTCCAGTTTTTCTCTGAAGAGATCCCAATCCGTGAATCTATTAGTAAGGGTTTGCTTTTTATTTTTCTTGATGACTATAGCGCTTACTGACACAGTACAGGAATGTGATCAAATGTAAAGTCGTTAATTTCTTCGACTCTAGTGTAACTGGATGAAATACCTTTTATGATGAAGAAACCAAGCAGATCTGGTATTTTTTCTGCATCCATTGGCCAATACGTTGGCCCCCTTGGAGACAGATATTCACATTTGTTTTCATGAATGGCATTGAACAAAGCATTTCCTTTCCCAGGAGAAATTAGCCTGGAACCCCAAGCTGTAGGTTTTATATTATAGTCCCCTCCAATAATAAATCTTGGACCGAGCTTATTAAAGACGTTATTAAATTGTAACTTCGTTGGTGTATGCCGTGGAGGACAGTATGCTGCCGCAATATTTAGATCTGCGCCATTATATTGGATTGAGGTAACAGTTGTATTATTTTTAATTAGTACAGCTGAACCACCTCTGGCTCTTTCACTAGGATGGATTGTCCAGTAGGAAATACATCCCTTTATTCTGAAAAAGCTTTTGTTGGAGAAGTGCGTTTCTGAAATAAGTGCAATATCTATGTTGTTTGTATTGAGAAATATTTCCAGTTCTTGGCCTCGTTGGTTGAGCCCATTAGCATTCCAAGTTACAATGTGTAGGAACGAGTTAATCATTTGTGTGTATGCTGACTTTTTTTGCTAGGCGGAAAGAAATTAAGTTCTAGTTTTGCCACCCTTTCTGTTAAGTGATCAAGTGTCTGTTGAATTTGACTAAGCTTTTTAATAATTTCAAAGTTATTAGACTCGTTATTAACTTCAATGTGTTTGTTGTTTTGGTTTGATTCATCAGCAAATAATTTGGTGATTTGCGCATAGCATAATCCAACTGTGGATGGTGTGATTATTGTTTGTGGTTTAGCAGCTTTGGTTTGTAATCGCTGTACTACTCTTGTTCTATTATTCTGTTGACTTTTAATTTTGTTCTGATATACACAGCATCCTTTATAATTTGCAGTATGTCCTTGTTGTTGACAAAGAGCACATGAACGCGCGATATCTGGTTGTTTTTTGCATTTTGTCGTGTGATGATCTCCAGCACATTTGACGCATTTGGTTTGACGATAGCAAAAACTCTTGGTATGTACAAGTTGTTGACAATTCGTACATTGTGGAATGTCCCTTGTCTTTTTAGGTGGCTCAATTTTAACTATACAGTACGCAAGTTTCTTGATGTCTTTTTGTTTTAAGTCGATATAAAACAACGGAAAGTGTTTCCTGTCTTTTACACCATTAGTTGTGACCAGTTTGAATATGTTAGTAATACCTACGACTTCATGTCCCATTTTTTCTAAGTCTGCTTTAATTACATCGTGACTAATGGAAGATGGTAAGCCTCTGATAACCACTCTATAAGCCTTTTCGCTCTTCAGCTGGTAGGTGTGATATTCTATATTTTCTGATTGGTTGCTTGGTTCCTTTTCTAATTCTTCCAGTAATTTTTTGACATTTCTGTAATCAATTTCATTTTGAAAGATAATGTCACTATTTGAAAGCGCCTTAAAATTAGTTGATTCACTAGTGGTTTTTATTACTTTTTGTCGAAAAAGTTCGAAATTGTTGATATTGCTCACGTTAATGGGTGGAGGCAGTGGTATTTTTGGGTTTTTCTGTTCAGTGTTATTGATCACAATTTGTGTAGTATTTTTTGGAGGAGTTTTCGTTTTTGTGCGCCTGCGATTCCTAGCATTTCTGTTATCAGCACTGGAAACTTCTTTTTCCAGTTCTTCCTCATCTGTGCAATAATCCTTTTGACTCACAGCACTGAATTTATTATTCTGTTGCAAAACTGGAAATTGCCGCAGCAACCAGTTGGAATTATTTGAATGTTCATGTTGACTGGATGATGGCTGAATATGGTTGGAAGAAAGATTGTTAACTCGTGCTGAATCCTCTGCTATGCTAGTTTTAACCTTTTCTTTTAGTGTAGAGTTTTCTCTCTTAAGTTCAGCAACTTCATTGCTCAGCTGCGAAATTAGTTTCTCCATTTTTTAAAATTTATTTAACAGCTCCTGTTTATAATATTTGTTGATGCACTTGGCATTTGTTCTGATAATGAAGCTACTTTTTCAGTGGAGACTGCGTTGTTTGCAAATATTTTTTGTATTGGTGATCTGATTGTAATGGAATGATTCGGAATGAAAGTTGTTCCTTGTTACTCTTTTTAGCGTTGATATCGCTTAGCTTATTTTTGGTATCATTAGAATTTTGTAGAAATTGTTTGGTCCCCCCTAGAATCCATGGGACCGACCTCCGGAGAGAGTGGATTTTCCTGAACATCAGGTCTGCCACCTAGGGTATTAATTTCCTTGTTTGTTTTATCCATTGCGTTTTGTTGTTTATAGTGTTATTACACTCGCCTCTAGAAGTTCAGCTGTTGTGATACATTAAAAATGCAAAACAAACGTTGCCCAGGTGCTACCGCGTGGAGGTAAACTAGAGACAGTTGATGGTTTCTACATAGTTGCAACGTTGAAACCAATTTATAATTGGCTATAAACGGTCAACGCCTACCCTATTGAAACACACCCAGCCCCCTTTAAGAAAAAATGAATAGGTAATCGTATAAAATTGAATTTAAATTTCTAAATTTACCTAAAATACTTTAAATCAATAAGATTCTTTAGGATTTTTATAGACAAAATATATATTCACAACATTTCTCGATTGGTTAATCAGAAAAAAAAAAAAAGTGAAGAGGCCAATCATTTATACTAAAAGGAGAAAAATCAATCCCCCACGTACTTTACCCTAAGAGTCATATAAGGTGTATAACCCTGAACAAAAAATGAGAACTTTCCTTGAGCTCATTCTGTTGGTAGTTTGATTTCGTATTGAAAAAGTTGGTCTACTCATCAGGTAGCTACGACCAAACTACAAAAATACAATTTCTACATTGAGCTCAAGGAAAGTTCTCATTTTTTGTTCAGGGTTATACAGTTTGTATAACTCTTGGGTTAAAGTACGGGGGGGGGGGGATTGATATTTCTACTTGTTTGGTAGATATATTATAAATGATTGGCCTCTTCATTTTTTTTTCTGATTGATAAATCGAAAAATGTTGTGAATGCCATTATTGTTAATACATTTTGTCTATAAAAAGCCGAAAGAATCTTATTGACTTATGCATAAGAATTAAGTGTTGTTGACACCTCTTGCAAGCGAAGAGCTTCTTCGATAGTATGTGCTCTAGACATTAGATCATCGACACAAAAAGTACCTGGTATTACCTACGCTGCAGCTGGATCGGTTTTTAGGAATCCATTCCCTATTAATTGGATTGTTTTTGTCGGTAATGTAATACAGGATCACTCGGACTATTTCTCCATAAAATGCGTTGGTAATCAATATCTTAACGGTCGACTAGTATCTGTCTATACATACATCTTCTCCTTGTCAGCAGAAAAGACCACCTTGAATGTCAGAAATCTAAGTAAACTGCTAGTGAGTGGTTGATATAATTAGGACCGACTATCAGCGCATCATTGATGATTTAAAGATGCCGTGGTGAGGTAAATAAAACTTCGTTCTTGGTTCTTGGAGATTTCATTGAGTGGAATTTTCTCCAAATAGTTCAATGCCTTATATTCGTTCATGAATCTTGAATTGGAGATATGCTTCCTTAAATTCTGCATCCCGCTTAAATCTGTTTTCCATGTTTTCAAGAGTTTCATTTCCCCGCTCATGCTTATCTTGAACGGAAGTCTAACAACGAATCGACCTACACTAATTGTTGTATGCTTTTGATATAATGTTCCTCAAATCTGGTATTTTCATCGGTTAATAAGGATTGAGCAGGAATTTCATCGACTTCCCAGGATTTCCTCAAAATGTATAGTCCAGGTTGATCTCGGTATATAACCTGGTAATAGTTGGTAAATAAAAAAGCAATAATCCAGCCGAATCATGTCTCTTGCGCAATTGGTATACTTGGTGCTCGATAAATCTTCTTGTTGCCCATAATATGGAAGAAATGATCACTTTCAATTAACATATCGACAATGCCTGGTGTTTGGAATGTTGGATCAGCTATTGGTAGATTTTCCACATGGTGGCGTTAAAAACGCAGGTAGGTAACTTGGAAATTACGTAGCACTGGAAGTTCATGGTAACTGATTTGTTAAATCTTGATGATGCGGTCATGTTTATGTGTCTTCGACAAATGTCAGCATTTGTTTGGCCTAAACCAGCTACGGTAAGCTGTTCACGGTGTCGTGGCAAACACAAATGTCACTGTCCATAATTATCTTGAACCTTTATAACAACGGCTGGCAGTATTGATAAGGTACAATGTGACGGTGATTGAAAATAAGTCTTTTTGGTATCGATGACAGTGGACGTAGATGGTTCACATTTCCTTAGTGATTCGGTTTTAAGTGATTCGTATTTGATTATTAGTCTCTTATTGTGGTTGATCTACGTGTAGTAGTGAATGATATCTGCTAGAATATATTCGACATCGGGTTTTAGATCTGCAATTTTACACTGAATTTTATTAAGTTTCTCCTGGCGTCAACATTCAATGTCTTGAACTTGGCTCAATCAAATGATGCTACGTGAACCCCTCTTGTGTTATTGTGTGAGCCAGCTCTCTTACCCAAAAATTCATAAAATCTGGTATGTGTTGGAAAGTCTATGTCAGCCGATTCTCGCATCCATAGCTGCTTTGATTCTTCATCAAGTTTGTTGAATAAGATATATATTAGCCAAATGTCCTTTTAATCAGCTTCGGCACCCAGCGCCCTTAGACCTCTTGTCACTTCGTCGGCAGTATCTAACAGCTTCCTGATGTTTATTGCATTGGCAGACTGAATTGAAGACTGTTCCATGAATACTTTGATGAATGCATTTGCATTTAATTATTTCCGATCATAGCATTTATTTAACTTCGTGAAGGCCTCGTAGTATTTAGCCCCCCTTAATGACTGGTCGTCATGTACTGCTGCTCGGAAGAGGTCATGGAATGAATGCCATTCTTGATAATCGCCCGAAAATACTGAAATGTTTAAGCGTGTAAGCTTAAAGTCGCCCCCCGTAGCGTGAGACGAGGTTTGGTTGCCATGTGTTGACTAGTCCCTCGATTGTTCCTTTGGAATTAAATTCCTTTTTCTGAGCCACGTATTAAAATTGATGACAGTTTTATAGTATTGTTCCTCAACTGTTTCCATTTCTGAAGCTAATGTGGTTGGTTCACTTTAAGGTCACTTATATGCTCTATTAAAATAATTACCTTCTAGTTAAACCATTTCTTTTGCACGATATTTACCCGTTAGAGACGTATTCTACATGTGTCGGTTAATAGATTAATAGTTCAAGCCAATGCGTACGATCCGGCTCGAAGGACCAAACAATATATCGAACGGACTGTATCTTCTTTATTTAAACAGATATGTTTTCAACACAACACTAAAGTTCTCACAAAAATGATATGCACGATGAGCAACAAATCAACGAACAATGTATTTAGAAAAATGGTTTACAACTTTATTGATACAACGATTTACCATTCACTACTTTAATTTGGTGCTTCTTTTCTACTTGATGTTGTTTTATCTCTGCTCAGTTTGTAAATGAAAGAAAATTGTCCAAGTCAAAACCAAAAGTGATAAAATACCAAAAAAAGTGTACACTTTCCTAACTGGGTACACTTTCCAAAATGTAAATTACATATTACTTCATTGTAATCATAAACAAACGTCAGAATTACATAAACAAAAAATATCTCTCAAATGTATAGATTAACCCTCAATAGACCGAACAGTCCCCCGGTTGGTTTTTCAGTATTAAAACTCTAAATTTTAATAGAATACTTTAGAGCTCGAAGCTTATATCTCCCTGACATCTCTACAAATTCTTTTTAGATTATTTTAAGATATTTTCGAATCTAGCAAGATTTACCTGTAAAGGTGTAGACCTGATTTTTCGCAACTACCTCCTTAAAGACGGCAGAGTCTCCGGGATGCCTAGTATATATTTTCATTCAAAATGTATCCTTATAGAAATGAGTGAATAAAAGTTTTTTTGTATTTAAAAATATGGCAAAAAAGTGATAGCTCAATGGCCCATTTTACTAGGCGTTGGGTGGGCTCATCGCACACTAGTTTGTTGCATACCATGCATCGTTTACGTGTGTTGCGCTGCCGTGGGCAAATACGGCGTTTCCTTCTAAAGCGCGGTGCGAGATATGTGTTTGCGCTAAATAGGCAGCTGGTTTAGTGATAAATATTCGACGCATTGTACGAGATGTCGTATCAAGATGGGTCTCAATAAGAATGATATACGATGCCAAAGTCATTACATCGACCATGTTGAAGAACATAGCCAGCGGCCATCGATTAGTTTTTCTCTTGCGGGAATATGCTGACACCTGCCAAATGAAACAAAATAGAAAGTTATACTATTGAAATGTGTAACAGAAATGCTCACCTATGATCCATGGTATCAACAACGCTTTTCGTCTTGTTATAATCCAATATTATTTGCGACTTGTCGCTTGCAGCGTCGATCTCGGAATCATAGTGTATCGTAGGTAAAAGGATCACATTTTTTTTTGTGATTTGCGGTATATACGACCATTGCGTAATTCTCGCGGAACGCGAAGACAGATGTACTGACGTTATCCCCTTTCTTCCACATTAGTTCCTTCGCGATATAGCGTTTGTCCTTGCGTAATATTTCATTGAGGGTCAATTTACGTGTTACGAGCATTTCAGCAAGCAGCGATGAAGTGAAAAAGTTATCAGTTGTGATGTTTCAGCCACTGTTTTCATATAGTTTCACCAGCTGAAGAACAACATTCTCATCCATATTACGTGTCCGATCGACTCCGGGTTGCCGCCCCAGATAGATGATGCGACCTAACGGATAATATGTTCTTGCGTCGGCGGCCCAAAAAACCTTCACCCCATATTTAGCCGGTTTTGACGGTATGTATTGCTTGAACGATACGCGTCCACGAAACGGAGACAGTTTATTTAATTACATCATCAACGGGATAAAAAATTCTTTTTTGATTACAATTTTATTTTACAATTTTATAATTTAGTTTTTTTTAATTTTTTAAAAGAACATTTAGAACTATTAAAATCAAACACATCAAAAGTACAGTTAAATTGTCGACAAATCGCCGGGACCGGAGCATTATGTGCGTAATTAGATTTAAATGTCGGCAAATATATAAAATTCCTAATCCGAGTAGGTTTGCAGGGCACATGAATATCAATCTTTGCAAGTAGTTTAGGGAAGTCAATCGAACTGTTAAGCAGATCAGTGATGAATGATGAAGCAGCATATATACGTCTTAATAAGCAATTCTACAGCGGTCACCGTAGGTTGGCAAATTCTTTTTATTCAGCCACATTGGAAGGTTCGGATCAAGAAGATAGTAAATAATAAATTGCTTCTGTATTCGTTCAATTCTATCGATATAATTATTGTAAGCAGGATCCCAAATAATCGATGCGTATTCCAAATTAGACCGAACAATGAATGGAACAATACAAAGTTTTAATTGATTGTGGATTACGAAAATCTTTTGTGATACGACGAATAAAGCCAAGTAGAGAATTAGACTTAGCCACTATTAAATTGATATGGTCTCGGAAATTCAATTGATGGTCCAGGACAACACCCAAATCTTTAAATGTCATAACTCGTTCTAGCTGGTGATTACCAATAAGATATTGATAAAGAATTACTGCTTTTTTCCTGGAGAAGCTCATAATTTTGCACTTTTCCAAATTTAACTTTAACTTATTCATAACTGACCATTTATACAGCAAATCAAGATCACTCTGCATTTCATTACATTGTTGCGGGCTACATACCCTTCTTGATATTTTCAAGTCATCTGCATATAATTCACAGTCGCAGTACTGAAACAAAGAAGCAATTTCATTGATGAAGACATTAAATAATACAAATCCTAGGTGGGAACCCTGAGGCACTCCAGAATGAACTTCAATCATCTTAGATGTAAACCCGTTAATTTGAACTACCTGCTTCCGATCACGCAGAAACGATCCAATCCAATCCAAAAACAATTTACTCACTCCAAATCTGTCCAGTTTGGCAAGAAGTAACTCAAACTGAGGTGAGTCAAATGCTTTCGCAAAATCAGTGAAAACCACATTAAGCTGACATTTAGAGTCAAAGGCACTGAATACTTTAGATGTTAAACTTAAAAGATTTGTAGTGGTAGAACGATGCCTGACGAATCCATGTTGTTGAAGTGATAACAAAGGTTTAACATTAAAATACAAATAATCAGAAATAATAAGCTCAAATAATTTTGGAATTGATGATAATATAGATATGCCACGATAATTTTTAATGTTGCTCGGGATTTAAAAATGGGAATTATAACTGACTTTTTCCATACCAACGGAAATACACCACTCTTTAGAGACGCATTAAATATTAGAGATAGTGGTAATGATGGCGAGCTGTTTAGATCTTTAAGTATTTTTGCAGGTATGTTATCAAAACCACATCCCGATTTCATCTTGGATATACCAAGGCTGACATATTTTACTGAAATATAAGGTATTCCAATTAAATTTTGATGATGCGAACTACGAGGTCCTAATGAAATATCAATAGCATTATCATTGTATTTTTGATAGACTGATTGGAAAAATTCAGCAAATAATTCACATATGTCCTCAGCATTACAGGCAGTTACATTATTTGTGGATAACCAGAACAATTTCTTTTGACATCAACAAAAGGCCAAAATAGTTTTGGGTTTGAAATTAAATTATTTTCCAGCCGTGAAATATAGTTCCTATAGGCTCGGCGTTGATCCTTATCAAATTCCCGGTGTAATTGTAGAAAAGTATTTAGACAATCCAAGTTATCACCAAATTCTTTGGCAAATGTGTGTGCCTTATTCTTCTTGTTTCTTAAATTGACCAAATTGTTGTCAAACCATGGAGGATGGTTATTCTTACGTTCATAGCATTTAGGTACATGTTTGTCGAAAGCATCAAATAAAACCAAATAAAATGAGTTGACTAGAGCATTAACATCACCCCATTTAGAATTTAAAGTTACTTCCCAATCCACCAATTCAAAAAACTCCTGCAGACCGGCAATATCAGCCTTATTAAAATTGTAATTTAACCTTGGTTGTGCATTGTTGATGAATTTACAAAACAGCTCCTGGCAGTCAAAGTTAATTTCCAATCCACTGTGGTGAAATCTATCCGAAACAAAAGGTTCCAACGACTTAGTAACGAATCCACAATTAGGATCATTCAATAAAACTAGATCCAGGATTCTACCATTCAAGTTAGCAACTTTACAAATTTGATGTAAATTTAAAGACAACATGGCATCAATAAAAATCTGTTCCACATCACTCTAAACATTGGATGGAAAAACAGAAGCAGTTTCATCATCATCAGTACACCAACATAAACGAAGATTGAAGTCACCCAATATACATATGGTGTCATGTGCGTTACACTGTGATACAAAATAATAAATATTTGCACAGTGTAAGCTATAAACCTCAGCAGAGCTTAGAGGTGGGACGTATGCAGCATATAAATATAATGATTTCACTGTCCAAGATAATTTCACCGCAACATATTCCACAGTAATATTCGGACATACTACATCACAGTTTATAATTGAATTATGCACAGCTACAAGAACTCTACCACCATCAGATTTATCACTTGTTAGGCTGGAACGGTCACATCTATACGTTAAATAATTATCATCAAAAAATTCAGAACTTAAAACAGCAGGTTTCATCCATGTTTCAGATAAAACATATATCGGATAAAATGACGAAGATAGAAATAATGAAAACTGCGTTGATTTAGTACGCATACCACCAACATTTTGATAATAGATTGAGATTGAATTAGGCATTGAATTAAATTCCAAATTCATTCTGTTAGAGCTGAGCGTGGGACTAAAAAATTATTGTTCATTGATTTCCGACGTGAATTTAAAAATTCTTTAATCAAGACTCCAGAAGGCCACGCCGATGAATCAAGCATTTGGTCAAATTTGCTTACAGGAATACCGATTTTAAATGATACATAATCGCGATCATCATTACGTCGAAAGCAATATAATACAGGTTTCTCGACTACAAATTTTTTTTTTGATATACATCATGAAATCATCATCAGTAACATCCTTACATAATCGAGAAATAAAAATCCACCGTAGCGGCTCAACGGGTACGCAAAGTAGAGTTCAAATCACCACTACCAATAAAAATTTTTTTAGGCGAGTCCACTCCATATATTGTCTAACGATTTAGCAGTTGAAGCCGTTTTTATGTTATTATTCTCATTACTCTTAGATCTTGTAAGTATTGGTGTGGCAAATTCCATATCAGTTTGTTTTGTTGTTTTTTTTTTTAATTTTACAGACGACGACTGTTGAGATGGTGTTGGTTTTAACAAACTTTCCATGCTAATATTAATAGCGGCTGATGTTTTATTTAGCAATGACAAGGACGCTGATATAGCATCGATAGAATTACTCATTTGATTATTCGTTTCCTTGAAAATTTTATAAACATCAATATATACACTACATCGCCATGAAAAATTAGGAATTATCGAAATGGCATCAAACACAGGTTTTTTAATCCCAGCACATCCAAAATGAATAAGTTTATTACATTCACCAGCACAAATAAAAAAATTTTCAGACACTTTGGCACTACATTCACAGCACACAGACATTATTATTTAAATCAAAAAATATTAATTAATAAAATCACAGTTATGTATTTATGTATCACAGATTATTGATATATTTTATGATTTTTAGCCGTTTCACAGTTATTAGAAAAATAGTCAATTTAATTGAAAACTAAATAACAAATATTTTAAAATTAAAACAAAATGTTAACACAAAATGTATAGATAAATTATTTAACTATACGTATATATTAAAATTTATTTTTAAGAGCAAATTGTATACGTGTGATCACAACGATCATCAAGCGACGAAATGAAATGCATGTGGTTTATAATTTTTTTGAGATTTTCGTTCAGCACCAACCATAATTCTGATATAGGTACCACCTTGTCAGTCGCCCTTCTCGCTTCTCGTGCATTCGCATTATCAAATCGAATTGTTGTCAATATGGCTTTGAAAGTAGAAACGGTCTCGGATCATTGAGGCACGATGAATGCAGTTCGCCTGGTATGTCTAAAGCTCAGTTAGAAGTTCACAATTTGATTTTTGTACACCCATGACCAGCAATATAGTCAAGAATGCGTTGAATTCGGGGTTAAATTAGGTTTTTTTTATTCCATAAGGCAGCAAGAGCCAGGCCTTTGCGATTGGTATGATGAATGACTACGGTCTTCATTGGTTGTAACTGGAATTGAATATATTGAGACGAGTATTCAATCGTTTGAATGTAGGGCCACCTGCGCAAAAGACAAGAACATTAATCTCTACCTATAGAGAAATTAAAAATAATGTTGAGATGAATAATATACATACCTAATTCACGAAGAACATTGCGAGAACTGATTTCATAAGTTACTTTTTGCTTCCATCGCCGAATGACTTCTCTTTGACATTTTTTTAACAAACACACTATTTGTTCGATAAATTTATATGCTAAAGTAAAAACTCGTCCGTACTGTGCATCTCTCACGACCAAGTTGAATAATATTATGTGCCGCACGAAAGAAAACAAAACACAATCTATCATATAAACACGGACACACATGTTTTGGCTACACAATTTGCCGTTAAAATACTTTTTTCGTTTAAACCTTTCTCCCACTCTCTTTCAGGCCATACACGTTACGAGTATAAATACCAGAGTCACCCGGGGGACTCTACCGTCTATAACGTTTTTTTTTATTTTGCCGTTTAGTAAGGGTTAACCTTTATGTTTACAACCAATTATTTAACCTTCCTCTTTACAACCAACATCCGGGTAAGTAACGAAAATTCCATACGTTTTTAAATATGTTTATTAAACTGATAAACTAGTGAAACAGAGATTTTGATATTTATTTAAGGAAACAACCGTTTATTCCTATATTTTACCTTTGTTTACGATTTTATGTATTATGTTTTCATGCTCATTCCTGTAATAATATTATAGATAGATACAAAGTAAAATTTATTTTGTTGGAACTGAATATTACGATTAGTTTCGTTTGAGTACTAATACAAGTTAGTAAAATTAATATAAACCTAAATTTAAATTAATTTATAATGGATGGAGAATGGTTAACTGTTCAAAAACTGACAAGATGGTCGTATGAAGAAAAGGAAGCGTATTTGAGAAGACAATTTCTCAATCGGAAAATGACGTAAATATTTTTGATTGTAATGCTTGAAACATATTATATATACGAGTAAATTTGAGAGAAGAGATTTTTTTAAAGAGGTACCCCTTGTACCAGCTGAACAAGAAGCAAATGCAGAACTAGAACCAGATATAAATGACCTAGCTTCCAATGCGGATGAACCGATTCTACCAGAAAACAACCCAGAAGTTGACGATTCAAATGATGATGATAACCTAGCGAAAGAATTGGCAAATGAAAATGTTGAACAACCTTCACCTGTTGAATATAAAGCAAGAGACGGAACAGTATGGAGTGAAGTTTCCGCACGACCTCGTAGAAATCTGTCTCATAATATTTTAAAAACGGCCACTGCTGGACCAACAAAAAAAACTTTGGGCATAAATATTCTACAAACGTTTAAACTAATAATAACAAACGAAATTTGTGATATTATTATTCGTGAGACGAATCGGAAAGGCGCTCAAAGTTATCAGGGATGGAATGCACGCCTATCTCGGTATCATTTTATTTGCTGGTGTGAGCAGGCCACGGAATGAACATACACAAGATTTATGGAGTTCTTGTGCTCATCCTCTTTATCGTGCTACAATGAGTCTTCAGCGGTTTTATACAATAAATCGTTATATTCGATTTGACAACGGGAACACTCATAGCCAGCGCTTACTAAGCGATAAAGCCGCTGCCATCTCAGACATCTGGCTTATGCTAAACAGAAATCTCCAAGAGTATTTCGTAGCCGGGGCAAATATTATTGTGGATGAACAGTTGTTTCCATATCGTGGTGGTACACGCAATATATCCCGTCGAAACCTGCCAGATATAGAATCAGAGTGTGGTGGGTGTGTCATTCGAGTACTTTATATCCAATAAAAGGTCAAATATATACCGGTATAGACGCATCAGGTCAACGGGAAACAAATCAGGGCAAAAGAGTAGTGAAGGATTTATGCTGCAACCTATTTCATGGAAGTGGTCGAAACATAACATGCTTGATGCTTGATTTTAACCTATCAATACTAGGTACGGTTAATAAAAGACGTCGCTTTATACCTCTAAATTTCCTAATTGTAAAAGGTCAACCTCGATCAGTTCAATCATCTGTGTTTGGATTCAGCAGTAATATCACAATGTGTTCCTACTTTCCACAGAAGAACAAAGCTGTAGTTATCTTATCAACTAAGCATTACGACAAAGAAATGCAAGGCTCGGCAAATAAGCCCACTATGTTATTGGATTATAATAGGACTAAGGGTGGAGTCGCCAATATGGATAAAATGCTTGGAGAATATTCATGTAAAAGAAGGACCAACCGATGGCCGCAAGCATTTTTTTACAACATATTGGATGTAGCAGCATTAGCGGCATTTATAATTTATAAAGAAAACAATACGTTTTTAAACCCTGCAACTAATTCCCGACGCAGTTTTTACAAAAAAAAACTTTGTGAACAGTTGGTTATGCCAGGAATAACCCAACGTTACACAAGTATTCAAATTACCCGTCATTTTTCCACAAAAAATGGAATAAAAGCTATGTTGGGCCATACATTGAATTTTGGATCTAGTCATCTTTTAGATAGTTCGTCTTCTACTCTACAAGAACGTGATTCTACTGGAAGAATTACACATAATGGGGACTGCTACCTGTGCTCTAAAAGAAGGTCGAGACGTAAACTCTGTGCAAACTGTCAAAAACCTGTTTGTGTGCAGCATTCTTTGAATGTCACCAGTTGCGTTCAATGTCAGAATTAATTTAATTTTGTACTTTTCTCAAATGAATTTATTATATTTATTTTTATTTTTTAATAAATAACTACTGATGGCTAAATTTTGCCTTGATTATTCCTTCTTTCTTGACATACCTATTACTTTAAGTTACTCGTATACCCGGGTAAGATGGTTGTCAAATGGAAGGGTTATTTATAAAAAAAAATTCGTAACACCCAAAAAAAAATTAAAAACTGATTGAGGATAAATAATTAGAAAGCTATTGAAAATTTGAAGTCGGTACGACCTCTAAATCGTAGAAATTTTTGATTTTTAAAATTAAAAACTTACCCGGGTATGTGGTTGTAAACATAAAGGTTAATAGATTACTTGTGGAAAATGTAATGTAATAAGAATTGTAACATTTAAGTTTAGGAATTTGACCACTAAAAAGCCGTCACATAAAACAGATAAAATAAGTAAAAATCTAATACATCATTGGACTTAATTCTAGTTTTTCTCTTTCTCGTTTTTTTGTTAGGTAATTATTATTTACGTGACTATATGATCGAGCTGGAACAAACTATACACAGAGTGAAGGTTAAATTCCCGACATTCTCATTCTAATAAATTAAGTAATTTTATTATAAATGAGCACATTAGGTCACACGCATACGACTCATAACCTTCGCCAAAAAAAGAATATTTTTGTCTGCAATTAAATTGCAATAATTCGGTCCATATGCAATTTTGCCATTTATTTCAACGAAAAAATAATATGTGGGCCGCCTAAATTAATATTTAATTTCTTATGACCAAATTATATAAATAATATTGTTTGTATAGTTCAAATAGAGTTCAGTCTCGATTATAGAGAGAGCCATTTAGTACGTTTTTTGTTCACTATCTGGAGCTGGTATCGAGGGCTGTCGGGAGCAATTTTTATATGACGACTCCCGAAAGCAGCTCCGTATAGCGAATAAAATAACGCACCAATTGTATCATAAATATTTAACTGTTTGTTGTTAGCTGTATAAGAGAAAAACGGAAGTAAGGTTAGCTATTAATCGCAGAATCTCATTTTTATAACTCAAATATTGTCATATTGTTTGTATTAAATTTCCTAAAACTCTATAAACCAAAATGTATACCATAAATTAATCATCGTTATGGGTTTAACCTTAAAATTGACATATATGTCCAATTTAAATAAATCCAACATAATTTATTTGAAGTAAAGCGCGTTAGATATCTATTTGTTTCATATAACCTCACAAAAGGATCTTGAAACAAAAGAATTTAAATTGTTTTTGATCATGATTATTTATAGGTTAGAATTTTTATTTACAAACAAAAAACAATTAATAATAACAAGTGATGGCGAAACCATATACATACACACATAACACACATAGTTTTGATATTTTTAAAAATTAATCGTAGTGCACTGGTTTTGGATTACATTTCAGGGTAGCTATGTACAATGCAATTAAAATGCATATTCAGCGTATTCAAATCGATATACCATCGAAGTTTGTTTTTTTTTTGTTGCACACACATGTGATTTCGACTATATCAGTTAGAGCATACTTTGACACACCAACTTATTCCATTTTTGATCTTGATTGGAATACGAAAATACGTGCGTAAACGCGAAATTTTTGTGTCGCCATTACATATTTTGTGTTGATTCCATATAATACTGGAATATTGGATATAGTTCAGATTTTATATCATCTTTTTAAATCGTATTAATTTATTTAAATTTATTAAAAATTATTATTACAATAATTTTGTGTGGTTGTTGTTGGTTTTTTTATTTAATTTAAAATTTATGACTCTAGTAATTGATTTATTATATTGAAACAGATTTTATTTTTGTTTTGTTTTTGTACTTTATACTCGAGCGCAATAAATAATATTTTTGATTAGCTTTTCAATGGAAGTAGTACGTACTCGCGTAATCGATTTTCATGATTTTGTTACTTTATTTATTGTGACAAAATTATATTAATGTTTTTTTATGCTTGGCCCTATCTATCTAATACATCTTTTTGCTTTAATAGAACGCTGAAGAAAAAAAAAATTGAATTTAATTATAGATCATGGAATTCTTTTGTGCTGTATGGTTCATTAAACGATACTATATTTAATATAAAGTAACCGTCTTTGCTTTAGAATAAAAATCGGTTAAGGGCGTCATCTAATTAAATCCCATTAAATTTAAATTTGTATTTATAGTTTTGTATATTTGCAGTGCTATCTAGACATTTAAGCGACATACAAAATGGGCAAAACAAAAACAAAATTTCACTAATATTTAGAATAATTTGATTTGAATGTGATTGGGTCAATTACATTTCAAGATCACTATTTTTTAAAGTTGTGTATGAAAATCTATAAACATCAATTTAGAATATTTCGAACATTTTTTTTCTTTTAAATTTTGATTTCTAGTTTTAGAATATGTGTGCGAGTAAAAAATTCTAGTTTAGAGTGGGTTAAATCAACAAATCAAAAGTTCAATTATTATTATTTTTTTTTGTGATTTGGTGCGAAAAAATCTAAATAAATCGTCACAATTGTCAAACAAATTTATATTTGTTTCTCAACAAATGGCCATGTAACAAATTTAATCAATTTTTGAATATTCTGATTTATTTTCGAATTGCATTTGCCTATCTTACGGGATTGGAAAGTCCTCCAGTTTAGCTTCGAAAGATTTTTGTAGAACAACGTTTTCACCATTGATAAGACGGTGAAGAATATTAAATTCTGGTTTCGTTAATGACATTAACGACTCTGCTCCAAATTGAATTTTCCTATAAAATACTAAATCTTTTCTACCCCGTTGAACTTTTCTCTGATAGTATTATTAATCAATCTATAAAATTTGTATTTTATTAAGTTTACCTGCAAAATTCTTATCATACCACCCTCTTTCTTGCTTTGTTTCTTCTTATGCATGTGAAGTTTATCCTAAATTTTTCCTAAATACAAAAAAATGCGAATGTATTGGTGAATTGCAAACATTTAGGCGATTTTAATGTATAATTAGGCCGCTTCATAAAGTTCTAAGGAATTATACACCCTCAAATATGGCCTGGATTGCACCAACCCACTATGATATATAACTAAGGGGTAATTTAAAGCAACCGTGGTTCCACAAATTCTAAACCACATAAACTTGGTATTTCACTTAGTATTAGGTAATGCTTATCAAACGATTCATGTAAAACCTTAAGGTCAGAATTAACCATAGAAATCACATACGTGGGACATTTATCAATATAAGCTAAGGCTAAATAATCAGCAAACCCAGTACTGTTACCATTTAATTTAAGTTTAAAAATAGGATTAGTCTACACTAGAAATAGCACAGGACCTAACACTGATCCTTGTGGTACTCCAAATATCGACAACTCTAAAATCACTAAAAGTATCATTAATTCTGACTCTCACTTTTTTATTATCTAGGTAGGAAGCAAACCACTTGTTTAACATAACCCTAAAACCAATGTCGAACAGAATAGATAACAAAAGTGTATGATTAACCCAATCGAAGGCCTTAGAAGCGTCAATAAATAAACCTGCACAAATATTAACATTCTTGAAACCGGTATGAATAACATCCAAAAATTCCAACACAGGTGATTCATTCTGATGAACTCTTAGTGTTTTACTTAGTGGTAACTTTATTTTTACTTGCCTTTTCGAGAACTTTGAGAACAACTGGTTAGATTGCAAGTGGTTTTTAGTTTCCCTTATGACTACGATCATCTAACCACTCCATGCTCCAAGGGAAAAATAAAAATATGAGCAAGAGCAGGACTGACAAAATCAGCAACAGCTTACAAAATTTAATTACTAATTACTTCGTTAATATGTTTGTTCCTCTTAACATCAACATTAATCTGGATGGCACATTTATTTAGCACTAGAACTACCGACCGGTCAAAATGACCGGTTATACATTTATTGAATTCAATTTTTTTAATTATTATGTTAATATTTTTGTGGGAATCTGTGGTGAATTTTAATATGATAACAAAGTAATTATGTTAAAATTTATCATAAACTTCCAAAAAAAAAATTAACATATTAATAAAAAAAATTGAATTCATTAAATGTACAATTCGTCATTTTGACGTGTTGGTAGTTCTAGTGTTAGACGAGATACTTTTTTTTTTTTTTTGGTATAAAGAACATTTTTTAATGATGGATCATTCATAGTAGGAAACTCGTAATATTGTTTAAGTCGCTTGATTGTTCTTGAATATCCCTGATGTCTACCAAGAGGAGTAATATGGAATTCCTTTATAACTTCATTTATGTCTTCTTCGGTTTGATGCATTGTTGTTCGTTATATAATTTGTAGAATGAGCTTTACCAGCTCATTCTACAAACTGTAACGAACTACCAAAAATGGAACTATTGGGAGTTTGTGTTATAGTATCCTCAGATATATCACCACTGTCATCTTAAGCATTTCGTTTCAGCTGCAATTATTTTAGCGAATTCAGATATGTTGAGCCTTTCACAATTTTTTAAACGACTAAGTGCATGATTAAAATTCTTTGGTTTATATTCTAAGTCGCCATCGGATTAAACCGAGAAGAAGCTTTCGGGTTTGTTTTTAGCCAGATTAAAGGACGATGATTAGTCGTTGAGTAGCCCAAACTAGATCCTTTTCCGCGGTATGGTGGTTTCGTTCCGCATCGTTTAGCAATCTACTCGCAAATGAGATTGGTAGATCTTTTCCTTCGACATCTTGTGATAGAATCGTACCAATTGCGTAATCCTTCGCATCTTTAGTTAGAATGAAGATGTCATTGAAATTATGACGTTGAAGTATAGGAGATGAATTAACGACTCAATGGGCATTCCATTCAAATTCTACATTTTTCGGTAACAATCGACTTGAAGGTTCGGAGATCTTGGAATAATCATCAAGATATACAAAACATATTAAACCATTTAATCCCAATTGGAGCCTTCCTTCAGACCAAATGGCATTCGCAAAAAATGGTAACGACCGGCTTGGATACTAAACGCTGTCTTTTCTTTATCATCAGCGTGCAGTTTAATTTAATGATACCCATTTGAAAAATCGAGTGTTGTGAAATACATTGCTTTGCCCAGTTGGTCTAATATCTCTGTTATGTTCGGCAGAGGGAAAAATTGATCAGTAGAAATGTTGTTTAATCTGTGAAATCCTACAACTAAACGCCATTTTCGTTCATCAGCTGAATATTTCTTGGGAACGATCAATAAAGGAAAGTTCCAAGGACTATTAATTGGTTCGATAATTTTTTCGTTTAGCATCTTATCACCTTGTTTATTAACCTCGTCTTTAAGTGATTCGGAAAAACGATATTATTTTACGTGAACATGTTACGAATTTTGAAATCTTGGAATCTAATGACAACAAGCGTTTGTTATAGTCAGTCAGAGTATCGCTTTCTAAGGTAGAAAACATCGTTGGAATCACGGCTAATTTTGAATATGGAAGATTTTCTTTTTCGCTCAAGTGACTGAGATTTAGATTTTCAGTAAGCTTGGTCAATCTTGCTTCTATGTTTGGATTCCATTTCCGATATTTAGTGTTATAAAGGAACTTGTTAAAAGCTCAGTTTAATTTTACCGATATTAACTGGATACACTAGTCAGTAGATCAAGTAGGCTCACATCTTGGCACCAAATAAAGGAATCCGATGAGTAATACCTATAAATGCGTTTAGTATTACGTCAAATTTCCTCAACGGGAAATATGGTGTGTGGTTCCGCTAAAAAAATGCAAATTTCAATATGTAAAATCCATGATAAAATTCTACAAATCGCTGATTAGTTGGCTGATACATATATCTTACTACCTCATTAGGGAAACCGATGAGAACGACCTATAACCCTGTTTAGTATTACGTCAAGTTCGACACCCCTACCAAATATATGGAGTTTTTGCAGAAAAATGCAAATTTCAATATGCAAAATCCATGATAAAATTCTACAAATCGCTGATTAGTTGGCTGATACATACATCTTACTACCGATGGCTGATACATACATCTTACTACGGAAACCGATGAGAACGACCTATAACCCTGTTTAGTATTACGTCAAGTTCGACACCCCTTCCCAATGTGGAATTAGCATACTTAAAATAGTATTTCGAAAGTTTAATAATTATTTAAATAATTTGTATCCAATATATCACATGACATAAATCACATTTTATTTCTTAATATAAACATTATTAAAAATATTTATAAATTCAATTCTTTATGCAATCGCCTAAATGTATGCATTTTACTAATCTAATCATGTTTTTTAGTTGGTGTTTGGTGGTTTGGCGCCTATTGGCGGGGGGATCAAAGTTGAGTAGATTAATCTACCAGCTCCGTAACCTTCCAGTAGGGTGCGCATCACGTGTGCTGTTCTGGTCTTGTCATTAGGCAGCTGCGTGATGGGTACAATTGTGTAAGGAGTAACCTGTTCACAATTCGTAGTGTACGTACTGCCTCCTCGTGGCAACCACTGGTAACTAAGGCCACTTGGCACATCTTTGGCCATTTGGCAAAGGCTAAAGTACGGCGCTAAAGGAGAAAACCTTGACAAAAAACCCTAATCTAAGGTGGAACAGCATATGCCGAAAGATGAATGGCTGATAGGTTAATCAGCCCAAAATATGCGGACTCTGGATACCAGGCACCCTCCAGTTTTATTTAGCCTTCCTGTAGTAAAACTGGGTGACCTTCAGGTGATTTGCAATTCCGAGCAACTCGTAAGAGTAAAATCAAACGGAATACGGGGCAGGAGTAGGAATATATGGGAGTGGCACAACCCTCTCGAGGTCCTTGAGCTCCAATGCTACCGTCTTTCTAGCGGAACTACATGCTGTAGTAAACATCTAGGAGGGAGAGCAATAAGCCCAGATAGTATGTATCACGTACCGGGAGGCAGTATCGTCAGGTTCATTAAGAACCTGAATATTGACTGGACGGATAATTAAGCAGGGGCCAGCACAATAGATCTTTTAGGTCGCAGTTCGAAGTGGTTGATCGCCCGCATGGCCCCCCATAATAATAATAATAATAATAGTTGGTGTTTTGGTTTAGGAAAAGTTTAGGATAAAATTCACAGCGATTTCTTCTTAACGATCGAGGTGCTCTGAGTTTTAAAAAAATTACGAAAAAAATTCAACACGTCACATTTCAAAAATATTTAATAGTTTTTATTTACAAGAAATGTGGTACAAAAATATTAAAAAATTAAAAATGAACTACCTTAGCTTTTTTCGTGTATTTTTTTGTATCTGTATCTCTTACAATAGACCGGAAATAGTTACCTAACATAGCTTGGTCTCAGTATCTCTGGTAATTTTGCTCAAAAACTTTCAAGTCCTGTTGGAAATGCTCACCGTATTTGTCGCTGACGTTTCTGATATTTTCAGGAAAGAAGTAGAGGTGCGAGTGCAAGAAATGAATATTCAGGGATACGTTGACACCCATTCGTTAAAAGTTATGTAATAAATCAACAACTAATTGTCAGTAATTTTCATTTTTTTTGGTTGCCTATGAACTCTTAGGTAACAAGCCGTAATGAATTCCAAGCAGCTTTTTCAGTATTCCAAAGACTGTTCTCAAATATCTCATCCCTTAACATTTTTTTGATTTGCGGTCCGATGAAAACACCTTCCTTAAGTTTTGCCTCAGAAAGACCTGCAAAAGTCGACCATAAATGATTCAGGGCTATACTAGTCTTGTCTAAAGTCCTGACAAAGATTTTCACCAAATCTACAGACATTTATGGTTTAAATTCCTTCTACCAGGGACATATTCGTCTCTACCTGACCAGTCTTTCCTTTTATAATTATCTTCCTTAGGTCTCGAATCCCACAAACACAAAAAGCAACAACAATATTTTATAGAGCCGCCCTGCAAGCCCAAGAGTAAACAAATTACTTTTAAATCATCCCAGACAATCCAATTGTTATCTTTGTATTTAATGAGATCAATTAGTGTTGACATTGTTTCATACGTGTCGTATCACTTTGAATTCATGCTTCTTCCGTGTTAGTCATCAAAGTTTTACTGGAACAACCAGGAGGTTTTAGAATTTGCCGCTTGTCTGAACGGTAGATAGGTTTCGTAACCGAAGGAACATCTGCATACATAATTGTATCCTTGTTGTTGTAATAAAAGCTAAATGTCTTCAAGTGAGACAGAAGTAACAATCAGTTTCCTATTTGAATAGTTCCCTCCCTATCACTGGCATGCCAAAATTTAAAGATCTGTTTTCACCTGCAGCCCAGGAGCTTAGCGTTCTGCTTCATCTTTCACAAAACACGTGAGGATCCCAAATTGTATCCTGGTGAGAGACCGGAATTTTGAAGTAAAAAAAATAGGCTTCTTTGAGTGATTCCGTTATCCTTTCTTAAATATAATTGCACCCAAACGTAACAAAACCGATCAAGATGTACTTTACACAATCTTTTTGACATTTTGAAAACAAATATTTATTTAATTGAATACTACACTGCATCGAAATTTAAGAATGAATTCAAATATAAAAAATTGAGGTGTGGCCAACACACGACATTCTTTTATGAACAGAGAATTTTGAGAAATTTTATTTTCTTCTTTATTTTTTGTTTTAATTTTTAAATTTTTAAATTTTTAAATTTTTTTTTTTAATTTTTTATTTTTTATTTTTATTTGTTTTTAATTTTTGGAAACATTTTGTATTAAGTCATTTTTTGTAAACCTTATACTTTTTAAGATATTTGCAAAATAAATTTTCTTGGCCAAGGGAGTGGCCACTTCCGGTTAGCCGATTTGGAGTAAAATTCACTGGGACTTCCCAATTTATCAAAAAAGCTTAAATCTGAAGTTTCAGTTCGATTGGTTAAACCATCTGGGCTGTAGAGAGGACACAGACAGACTGACAGACTGACAGACAGACAGACAGACACTATTTCGAAATCCAATTTTTCGGACTCGAGGGACCTCAAAACAAATAAATCTCTAAAAATCTCAAGGTCCAAAATTTTCATGATTACTATACTTTATTTTACTAGAGTAAAAGAAAGTAATATTAAAAAATGCTTATTATATTTTACTTCTTTTCCATTCAGCGTTATATTTCGAATGGCGTTTTATTTCAGTACTCAAACTTTATTATAAAAATGACAATTCAAAACGTGTTACCACATGTAACTATATTATACTCAAACATAGATGGCGGTCTAAGCGACAAAAATTAATTATTTAAATAAAATCAACTGTTTCTACTTCAATATATATGTTTGCGTTTAGTTTTTGCAACTAAATAAAAAAATATAAAACTCACGGAAAGGACATAATTTTTATTTTATTTTGTATAGTGTTACAGACCTTTCATTAATTTGACATATATTTATTTATTTAAAAATTGATTTTGCCAATATTTCGATGCGGCACATCATTTTCAATGCAGTTCTGTATGTTTACAATTTTTTTCTTTTATTTTCCGCGATTCAAAATTTTTCAATTTAATTGTGAATCCTTGACTGCGCGCGAGTTTACGTAAATATTCTGCTGAAAAATTTTCTTTATTCTACTTTAGATATGTGAAGGACATAATTACTGCGCTACAGATAAATAAAATCGATTATTTTTTAGAAGCAATTCAGCAAATAATAGAATAAAATTTACTTTAGAAAAAGAAGTAGATGACAAAATTTCTTTTTTGGACATTTTGTAAATTCACGAACCAAATGGCAAAATTCCTTGTGATTTGTATCGTAAAGAAACCTAGGGTGCTATTCCTGAACCATTACGAAAACTTTCGTATTGCGAGTTAGTGTCAAAGTATTACGAAAACCCTAAAATCGTATTCTTGAAATCGGATTACGAAAATTTTCGCAACGGAACGTTACTAAAATTTTCGTAATGGTTTTTTCGTTTCCCATTGCATTTCTTAAAGAAATCATTTGGATTTTTGTGTTAATAATATTGATAAGGATGTTCATAAAACTCAATATTTTCTATTCTCAATATTTTATAAAAAAGTTAAAACAAAAGAGTACCTTTTTTTCTTTGTTTCACGTGTTCTTAAAATATGTATTATTTATTTCGAGATAACGATTGTCGTGTTTTCCATGAGAACTGCACTAGAACTCGATAAATTTTAAATTCCTTTTATTCTATGTAAACAGAAAAAAAATTAAATTCATAAAGTGATAATGTGTAGTGCATACTGTTGTAAAATTTCCGATATTTTTTAATTTGTTAATGTTACCGGTAATATTACCGGTAACACGGGTAAAATAGGTAACACAATTTTTATTCAATATTTTAATTCCAATTTGTACCACAGCACACTAGTAATATTTTGACGTCTAGACAAAAGTAGTAAGATTTTTAAATAAAACACAAACGACTAATTATTCAATCAAATATATTTCATCCTCTACAAATAATCTCATTCGGGTAGAATACACTTATGCGAACGTTTTTTCCAGTCTTCGAAACAGTTTTTAAAGTGTATATCCGGAATGGCCTAGAAAACCTTCTTCGATTCGGCTTTAATCTCTTCAATCGTGTCAAAACGATGTACCCGGAGCGGTTTCTTGAGTTTCAGGAATAGCCAGAAGTCAAGCGGAGCTAAATCGGGCGAAGGGTAGTTGTGAAACAATATTGGTCGATTTTTTGGCCAAATAGTCACTTCCATTCACATCCAGTGTGAGACGGCTCATTATCATGATGCAAAAACCAAGATTTTTCTGTCCAAAATTTTCGTGATGTCAACAAAATCTCTAATTGTCAATCGACGATTTTTGACCACCAAATGCTTGACTTCCTTGATGTGGTATTCATCGGTAGATGTCGAAGGACGGCAACGTCGTCTTCAACGCCTATAGTAAATAATAAATTATACGTAAATATGAGTTTATGATCAATTAAACTCTTTAATGAATGTATGGCTCATCCCCTCCGACACATTTATCATCCTCAGCCTCAACATCGTCCATAATCGAATTATTCTTACTTCCCCCCAAGTCATCCTCTTCTTCATCCTCTTACTTCATCTTCGTTATCCACACTTACTACGTTCGATCTCGACAGGTTTAAGTGGTGAAAAATGTACGTTAGTTTTCCTGCACGATCCACAGTCAATGGATTACGTGTTGGACTATGTGTATAAAAACATAAGTACTAAATGCGCTTTCCATTGCAGCTCTCGATGCAGGCATGCTCAAAATATCACCCGCCAAGCACTTAAAGGTGAGGTAGACTCATATATTTTGTTGCCCTTATATTTTTTGTCCTTGCATATATTTTGGGTGAAGTTCTGCGACAATAAAAATAAATTCGAAAGACTCTTTCCTCGAATAGCTGGTTCAAGCAATTTTGAGAATACTTATAAGTTACATAGTACACAATCAACAATTTCGAATAAGATTGTAGATGTCTTCATAACTGAATTCACTTCGTCTTCGATAACCTTCGTTCCGTAGGGCATACCTGATGTAGCATGAAGGTAGATCTAAAGTACCATGAAAAATGTGCAATTTTTTTATTTGCGAAACCATCCGTACGACTGACTGAACATTTCAAACTGTTGATTAACTAGATCTTGAAGATATCGACAATGAGCAAGTTAAGTCCATGGGAGATGCATCCGTATTCGGTAATATAGGGATAGCTTTTGTTAACTATTTTTCGGGACGCTTTATTGTTCGTTCCATTGTCAGTAATAAGTACAACAAATTTATAAATCTCGACGTCTTTTAACACCGCCTTAACTTTCTTGAAACGCAACTTTAAAAGCCAAAAGTAGATTTTCCTTAGTGAGTAGATTTATAGGAAAAGGCTTTGGGTTTATTGATGACATAATTTGTTATGGAGTCCCTGCGCATGTTCGACCAATCATCGGTCTGCAACGTCAAGACTCACTCTTTGACGCGATGGTATTCAAAATCCAACAATTGATTGGAGAGTTGATATATTGAAGGAAGTTTTTAGAACGGTCGTAACTTCTTCAACAAATCAATACAAGCTGACTTTGTGGTTGAGCCTAATGGAGCACCAGAAACAAAAATTGCTCGAATAATAGCTATTCGACCATCTGGTGCTATTTTGGTCTCATGTTTTCAACGAAATTCCAGCATACTAGAGCTTTTCATTGACTTTCTAGTTAAAATAGTGATTGGTGTTTCATGGTCAGATTCCAGCTCTATTACGTATTTGCCAAATGAATATGTTAATGAAACAGGAGAAAGGTGTAGATTATATTTTACAGCAAAAATTTGGTGTAGTAGGTTAACAGTACATAAGGGAGTATAATGCAGTGGTGTCACAACTCTTTTTGCATTTAGACTAGTTGAGTTGTTTGGAAAAAACATTTTTAATATATATTACCGATATTACCACTGTAACATCACTTTGGGTAATATTGCCTAAAATTACCTATTTTACCGGTAATATTACCACCGAGAATATTACCGTTTACATCACTAGTAGTGCATTTCACATAAATACATATTTTAAGTTGTTACAGCAATAAATAATGAAAATTATAGCTTATTTTTTAGTTACACTTGATAAACCCATGAATTTATCGAGTGTAGTTGCGTGTAATGACGTCAGCAAGAAATAATAAAATATTGATGAAATAATTGAAGGGGGACATTTTTAAACTTAAAATATGTAATTATGTTAAATACACTACACATTCGCGCTTTATGATTTTTTTTTTTCGTTTTACATAGAATAAAAGGAATTTAAAGTTTATCGAGTTCTAGTGCAGTTCTCATGGAAAACACGGCTGATGTACATAACTACATATATGCATTCGGTTTTGTTTACTACCTAACTAGACCAAAAGGATATTTTCTTCTAAATTTTTGTATTTACATGTCATATACCTAAATCTTGGGATATTTTTTTAAATGCTTGACCACTTTCTAATTTTAAACAATACGTGTAAGGGTATGAGATTTTTCGTAATTGACAATTGGCTATAGCGGACAAAAATGGAATATGTATGTGATTCAATACAACAAAAATATGTTATTTAAAGCTATATTGCCTATTTAACTTTTATATTTATTTGTTAAAATTGTAATGATTGGAAATTAATTAATGCAATGTGTAATTTAAAGTGTGATGTTTATCATTCATTAAGTTCATTTGGAACAATTTTGTTTTATCATTTTAAATGCCCTGTCTTCAAACATTACGAAAATATTCGTAATGCACAATATTTTCGTAATCGTAATGGTGAAATCATAAATTAGTATTCTTGAAGCCATTACGAAAATTACGAAGAGAAGAATAAAAAACTAAGAAGATTTCGAAAGAGATGAGTAAAAATGTTAGTATAACTGAGGATATTAAGCGAAACGGACGCTTTCTTTACTTAAAATTAATAATTGTTGTGAATTTTTGTCAATAATGGCTTATTTATTTAATATTAAATTAAATATATTAAAAATGATTGTGCCTGCTACTTTTTCTTTTAAAGGGAAAATTACTTCGGTCTAAAAAGACCAATGTATTGAAATCTTGTCAAAAATGGCCAAAAATTTGTTTGATCCCAAACCTTTTTTCTCGACGTTTTGAAAGTCCTTGAGTCCGAAAAAGGAAAAAAAAAAAAATATGTCGGTCCGTCTTTCTGGACGTCTGGATGTCTGTACCCATGATATCTCGAGAATCGCTTATCCGTATTAGATTTTTTTTCCCTGTTTTTATGGTACTACGTTACATATGATTGTATGATGGTACGATTGCACGATGATATAATGTTATGTCGTGTATGATGGTTTGATGGTATGGTAGTACGATGATACGATCCTATGCAATGTCACTACATAAAAAGCTATGAAAAAAAAACTTGTAGTGGTGTTAAGAGAATAAAGATTTTTATTTTCCTATGGAACGTAAAGAAAATCATATGGAATTTTGTGTTGCCTTTATTTTCAATTTAAACGAAAATTTTTATTGATAAATGGAAATAATTTTAAATTAAATACAATCTGATAAAACTTATTTTTGTACTCCTTAAACACTTGTTAAACTAACAATTAAAAAATTAAAAATTACAACATTTAATTTAGATTTTTTAAAAATGAATATATTTTCGGAAACACTGTGTTTCCATCCTCAGATTCTAAAAGTATTTTAAAAATACTTTTAGAATCTGAGGATGGAAACACAGTGTTTCCGAAAATATATTCATTTTTAAAAAATCTAAATTAAATGTTGTAATTTTTAATTTTTTAATTGTTAGTTTAACAAGTGTTTAAGGAGTACAAAAATAAGTTTTATTTGTCACACTTGTTGTCGTCCATAAATCCAAAATCAATACAATCTGTTTCGTCGCCCTTACGTGTTGGTGATACCTTTTCACATTTTTCATCATATCTCTCAAGTTATGGGCTCGATTTTAATTCTGTTTGCAGTTTTTGAAAGCTTATGAGTCACTTTATTGGTTATTTTGCACACTAAGCCAGGTTTTAGTGTTGGTTTTACCAGGTTGTAAAGAATGTAACAAATTATGGGAAAATCACATTTTTTTACTTAAACGATTTTTTTACTTAAAAAAACCTCTACTTTTTAAAAAAAAGAACTGTACGTCGAAAAAATGTCCCATGACATGGTTGTTTTATTTATAATTATTAATCTACAGCATAATATCTACAAATTCACAAAACATTGTTACTACCTAACTCATAAAATATTCGAACAGCAATTTGTTGAAAAAATGGTGTTTGTAGACGTTTAGGTATAGTGATGTTATCTAACCAAATCTTTTAAATGATCGAAAACTCAAATTGGTAAGTAATAATAAATAGTTCAGTTGTTTGCTAACCGATCGTGTGACACTGTGTACTCTCAGTGTTCTGTGTTTTAACAATTTTAAGTTTGTGTGATAATTAAAAGGACAGTTTGTGTTAAGGAAACGCTTAATCATTACAATGACACATTTGCGTGATCTACCACCTTCTCATGTAGCCGATATGCATTTTGTAAATCTGTTCTGTAATGGAAATGCACGCGCTGCTGTCGAAAAATACAGGCGTCGATATCCAGCAGGCCAGTACTTCTGTATAGGACATTCATTGCAATACATCGACGTTTTTCCGAACAAGGATTATTCCAACAACAACACGAGTCCAGCGTGAATATTAACGTACACGTTGGAAGAGGATTTATTACGATTAATACGCGCTGATCCTACGACAAATATCAGTCGCTTGTCGATAGCATTAGGCATACCAAGGTCAGGAAGGCCTTACTCCTTATCACTTCCATCGTGCTCAACATCTAGGAGATGTGGACCATCGTGCCAGATCAGTTTTTTGTAACTGGATAATTTCACAGCAAAGAAATGATGTCAATTTTATAAGGAGAATATTGTGGACAGATGAAGCTACTTTCACCAGGGGGGGAGACAGCTTTCCAGAGCCAATTTTCAATAAATGTATGGGCGGGAATGATCCACGATTAAATTATCGGACCTTACGTGCTACCAAACAGGCTTGATCAACATGTATTATTAGAATTTTCAGGAATCACTTTGTCTTTGCTCATGGAAAAAGTGCCATTGTTGAGAAGAAGGCGAATGCAGCTGCAATTGGATGGAGCTCCAGCACATTTTGCAAAGGTAATACGGGATCATTTGACAGAAAATTATCCACAGTGGATCGGCAGAGGAGGCCCTGTAGCCTGGCCGCCAAGGTCCTCTGATCTTACGCCCCTAGATTTTTATTTCTGACAGCAATAGTTTTCGCTGCTGCAGCAGAAACAAGAAGCAACCCTTAACAATTGCGTTGGACAACAACTAGTGTGATCAGGAGAGCCTTTGTTTGTTAACAAGAGGGTGGAGAGCATTTCGACCATGTCATTTAATAAAAATGTTTAATAATTTGTAATAAAAATTGTTTTTATTGATTATTGATAAAACAATATTATTTTATTTCTTTGACTGTAATTAAAACATCTTTTTTGTTTAATTTCCCTACTTTCTCTAGGTGATTTTTGCGCGGTATTTTTAAGAGTTAGCTAGTAACAAAGTTTTGTCAATTTGTAGATATTATGCTGTAGATTAATAATAATAATTAAAATAATTAACTTAATGGGACATTTTCTCGACTTACAGTTCAGTTTTTTAAAAAGTAGAGGTTTTCTTAAGTAAAAAAAATGTTATTTTCCCGTAATTTTTTACATTCTTTAAAAAAACAAGGCTAAGTGCGCAAACTATCAAATAAAGTGACTCATAAACTTTCAAAAACCGCAAACAGAATTATAATCGAGCCCATAACTTGAAAAGGAGACACCCACTTTAATGGATTTTTTCTCCGATCGTAGGAAAAAATATATCTTTCCGTTGTTTTTTCGAAACGAAAAGCTCATGATTCCAGTATGTTGTATTTGTTGCTAAGCAACAAGTAATAATAGTACGAGAATATTTTTTCTGGCCTAGGCCGGGAATATATTCCCGTATGGATTTTTAATTCACACGTTCACACGTTTTTTATAAATCAAATAGGTACACAAACTTGACAACTTTTGAAAAAAAAAAAACAAAATGTATTTATGTTTTATGATGTCGTGGCTAACTAAGCAATAATTTTATGTTATTTTCGATTTTTTACTTTGTTTTGATTTCTTAATATGATAATTAATGAATAATACTAAAAATTATTTTGGGTTTATATTCGTTTTAAAGTCCGATCGGAGAAAAAATAGTATGTACAATTCGGAGGAAAAGTGCATTCCCGGACTCCCCTGGTTGCCGGGAATGCAGTACTTTTCCTCCTAATTATACAATATACATACTATTTTGCGATAATTTTACTTAAATATTTCGAATTTTCCGGCCGGGCACTTGGCGACGAAACACATTGTATATCTTGCAGCTTGTACAGAATTTTAATTGAAATTGATAAAATTTTAATTAACAATTTTGCATTTCAGTAAATTGATTTTTAGGGAAATCGTTAGGCTTCGTGTTTTTTTCTAAATTTCTTTTCTTAGATTACTAGATTAGTTTTATTGTAAATCATGGCTGTTTATGTAGTAGCATTGGTAAAATAAAACTAATCTAGTAATCTACGAAATGAAATTTTTTTAAAAAGCACAAAGCCTGACGATGTTTGAGAATAAAAATCAATTTACTAAAACGCAAAATGGTGAATTAAAATTTTATTAATTTTAATTAAAATTGTGGACAAGCTGCAATTAGATATATATAATTTAAAATTATTTATATTTATCAATAAAAATGATCATTTAAATTGAAAATAAAGACAACACCAAATAATTCCAATATGATTTTGTTTACGTTTCATGTTAGGAAAATAAAAATCTTTTTCCCTAGAGTAATGTCACGGCTAGTTATGTAGTGGTATTGTCCTATGATTCTATTACGATATGATTTTAGATCGTATTGTCGTACGATACTATTATGGTATGATGGTACGATTGTATGACTTTACGTACCATATTAGTATTAGCCGCCTATGACGGTATATCAATCCAATTCCAATTACAACACGCGACATTTAAAAATACATCCCAAATTGTTAATTAGTATTGTAGCTATTACCCCCAAACATACCATAAGCAAATAGGTACCCTTTTTCTTGTGGTAATAAAATAATATGGTAAATATTTAGCGAAACGTAAATACATATTATTTTTAACCATCAACAGCAATTATTGAGTTTTATGATCATCCTTATATGAATTTAATTAAAACAAAAATCTAACTGATTTCATTACGAAATGCAATAAGAAACAAAAAAACCATCCGAAAATTTTAGTAACGTTCCGTTGCGAAAATTTTCGTAATCCGGATTTCAAGAATACCATTTTAGGAACTTACATTTTCATATTCTCTCTCGAAATTTTATTATTTCTTTTTTCCTCTCTTCGTTATATTCTTAATGGTTTCAAGAATACTAAATTATGATTTCACCATTACTATTACGAAAATAGCGAGAATAGCACCCCTAGTTATAAAATCTTTAGTGATCGTATTGAGCGGATTCAAAAAAAGTTCTTAATTGCCCTTCGAAGACTTCCAAGGTCAATTTCAGGATTTAGTTTACCTTCTTATGCCGGTCGTTGCACACTTTTGAACATTCGTAGTCTTGAATTCAGAAGAGAGATGATTCATGCAGTATTTGCTCGGGATGTAATTTTGTGCTAAGATTGATTGCCCAGTATTGCTTGACTTATATTCATTTTACGTTCCTAAGAGAATTCTTCGTCCACGACAGTTAAGACTGAGTATTGCTTTTCATCGTATGAATTATGGAATTGATGAACCGGTCGCGCGTACGTCAAAATATTCTAACCAATATTCAGAACTTTTCGATTTTAACATTTCAAGGGATCTTTTTAAGAGTCGTATTCGAAATAATAATTTGTAATACTGGTACAAAATTATTGGTATTGTAATCTATGCTATTTGTTAGTGCTGGTAATAAATAAATAAATAAATTTTTGGAAAAATGAATTTATCAACACAGATATGACACCAACAAAGATCCAAATTCAAATATTAGCGCACTTACACGGTATCTGAAAAATTCATTCAGATAACGTCAAAATTCTCGATAAACAAACCAATTTTAGGAAAAGATCCATTTTGGAAATGTTACATATTAAATAGTACAAACTCGATTAATATTGTGGAAGATTATGCTTATATTGGCAACTCGTATGATGTATTTATATAAGTTTTTTGTCTCATACTCATTTTATACTCATTTTATTACCTTTCTACATGAAATCACTTTAGCCACAAATGTTTGATTGTTTTTTAGTACAAATGTTTGATTTTTTTTTTGATTGATTGATTGATTGCGATTTACGATCAAGCATTAAGCAAGTCTCCCGTTATTATAAATGCGAATACCACACCAACCCATGTTGTAACACACCACGACACCATTCTTCATGAAGCATAGCATCCCCGTAAAGAAAGGCGCCACATTGATAACCACATAAGGTCTAATAAGTTGTGATATCCGCCCCTGGCCAGGCCGCCGTCATACACCTTTTTACATATAACAAGATCGAGGGATGGGAAAGGAATGTTAGCAACAAGCACTCAACCCGGTTCCAGACACCTAAGTAGTTGATAGTTAGTAAATTTGTTAGTAATATATTTTTTAGTAATTTATTTAGCATAAGACAATACAATTTAAAGCTCATCACTGTTCCAACCTGTAAGAAGACACAATGACAACACAAATTTCCTGGTGCCGCAAACTCTTTTTTCTGAAAAGCTGTAAACAATTATTATTATTCCCTCCACCATTTTTTCCATCGGTGGTTGTGAGGGGGGGGGGGCAAATTTCGTTCCATCATCATGTTCCCATGCGGTCACCCAAATTTGTACTAACTGTAGGTAGTGTTGCTTGACGTTGTTGTTGAAAATCGTTGCGTCTCTGCTGTCCCTGCAATCGACACAATATGCTGTGGAAAAATAATATCTAAACAGTCTAAAAGTGTCAGAATATTGCCACGGGGGCTATTTGTTAATTGGATTCGATATTTTGTATTGGATTCTTATTTGAAATGAATCAATTTCGTTCGTTTCTTATTTATAGAATAACTTTGTACTTCGAATACATCGAATCTTATTCAGTCGACTACGTTCGAATCGAATTCACAAATACCCTCGCAGATTAAAACTGTTGTGTGCAGCTTCATTGATATTTTTTTTATTTATTTCTATAAAATTATACAACTAATAACCATTGAAAGATAAAATAAAAATAAAAATTTAAAGGAAGCCGCAAATTCATCTAAAATATCATCGTAAAAATTGTGTCCTCCGCTAACAAGTTCCTGCATGCTCAAAAAACAAACAATGTCTATATGTGAAAAATATTTTGCGAAAATCGTTTTGCAACTTTGTACTTTCGATAAATTACACACATACACAAAATATATTTGCAACTCGAAAAAACGAATACAATCAACTTTGTTTTTATAGAACACCTACCAGTTTAATGAAACTTTTAGTGTACCGAATTTAGTTTCGCAACGAATTTTCATTCGCTATACTGGGTGTTTTATTTTAAGGAAATGCCCTGTGTACTAACCAAATGAGTAAGAACAGAAGGAGTCTTCCTTCGAGGCGGATTTTAACTCTAATATAAAGTTTAATCCATTAAGTTTGGGTGGTCATAAGTGAGCAAGTAAAATTACAAGCCATGCGATGCCAACCTTGGAAATTACCATCACTGCACCTTGTGGAAATCTATCATTGCAAACTTCTGCTAGTGCCTCCATTTTGTTTATATTTGTCCAAGACTATCCAAAAACTAAATCTTATAAATTAGAAAAGTAATGACTACCAGCCAACAAAAATTAAAGGCGTTTCAGAAGGAACACAGCGTCATTACTGAGCAAATATGTAGATTAGCAAAATATATTCGACAGTTATAGCCTAGTTCAGATATTTTTGGTATATCTGTTCGCCAAAAACGTACTAATAAATTGTTAAAAAAATGTTGGTGAAGTGGAACTGGAAATATTTTTTATAAGCCATGATGAAGCTTTGGGAATTCATATATTCGCAGACATTTAATATGAGTTTAAATAAACGGAGTCGAAAGGCAAGCATGAATGATACAGATTCATCATTATTTAATACCACAATGAATACTGAAAGCATACAAGTGAAACTGACAAAAATTAATGTTCTTCTATTTACCCGAGAATACACAGAATGGCAGTTATGACCTTTATATGGGCCCTATCCACGAAAATATGTCGCCAAAAGTTTCAATATCTGAACGGTTTACTACGGTTTCTGAACTAACCATCGGAAACTACTAAATAGTTCAGACGAAATTATTAGATAGCTGCGAGCATTGGGAGGAGACTGAGCAACTGGTACTCAATAAAGTCATGCGATGGTACTTGATTATGATACTCAATAAAGTCATGCGATGTACACAAGACGTGCGATGTAGATTTTCCAACTATTGACGATTTTTTGAAATTCTTAGGCAAAAGATCAGATGCCCTGGAATCCCGTAAGTCAGAAAGTAGAAGGACTGGTTCAAATTCTAATGGAAAACTTTTACGACCGTTTGCAATCATTTCGGTAAAATGAGATGTTTGCGATTCCTACCATCACTTTTGTATCAGTGTAAAAAGTTCGCGAATAAATCGATTGACTAGCGGAGAAGCGATAGTAAGAAATCAAAGCGATGCTTTAATTGCCTCTTGGACACTCGCTCAGTATATCAATATAAATCAAAAATAAGGTGTCAAATATTCTGAGTCTAAGTTAACCGCACTAGGCATCGGACGTGTTAACTAGAAAATCTGGAGACAAATTTATTAGTACAATCAATGCCACCAACGGCCTTGGTTGGGGTAAAGGATTGGTGTGGAAATAGGGTTACATACAAAGTGTTGTTGGATACTGGAGCCCAACTCTTGTTTATCTCGGAAGCCTGTATGAATCGTTAAAAATTGCCAAACCTGAATGGACGTATTTCAGTGTCTGGTATCGGAGAAAGTTGGACAGACTCCACAAAGGGGATTACAGCAATCCAGATGACCAGCCTAAACAACTAGAACTCATAATTTCACGTCGAAGTAACTGCTGCACTTCCACCACCAACACCATACCAAAACGACTTAAGTCAAATGACTGGTATTGAATTAGTAGATCCCGAAACAAATAAATCAAACACAATTGACATTTAAAATAAAAAAACGTCAAATTATCGTGCAATAGACCTTATTTGGATGGGTTTGGTTGGACGCCAAGGTGATATTCGAACCACCGCTCTTTTTGTCTACAATATCAAAATATTCAGCTGATTTCAATATTGATGTCAATGGAAATTCGTTGTGAGGTTGGCGTTTGAGGAACCCGACCCGACCCTAGGAACATCGCTCAATTTAACAATTAGCAGGTTGCACGCCAGGTAGAGAAAATTTGTCAAAAGCGAGGAATATGAAAAGATATATAAATCGTTCATGCAGGAATATATTGAACTCAGACATTTGGTGAAAATTAGGACAGAAAGCGTGACCCAAGATACTTGTGTATTTTTGCCACATCACGGTATTTTAAAAGAAGATAGCATCAAGACAATGTTAATATTAGTATTCGATCCACCAGCCAAAACCGGATCGACCGTTTCGCTCAATGATGAACTCCTAGTTGAACCAACAATACAATTAAGTAACTTCGAAATAATTTTCCGGTTTCGGGAACATGCCTTTCTCACGAGTTCAGATATTGTCGAGATGTACAGGCAAATTTTATTGAATGATGAAGATTAGGAAAACCAATGTACGTACAGAACTTATGGTACCGCTTCTTCCCCGTTCATAGCAACAGGGGTGATGAAGGAACTAGCCAAACTAAACCAAAATACATACCCGGATGATATAACTAAAACCCTGAACACTGCGAGAATGTACTAAAGTGACTGAGTCGCTCAAGTGATTGATGTTAAAAAACAAAAAAAATTGAATTTCAAACCAGTGAATTATCAAAAGTTTTATTTTTCCTGGAAACAAACGCGCAGGTTAAACTTCTGGATCATACCAATATCGACCATCGAAAGTTACCTGGCTTCAACAGTGATTTTTCATAAAAACTTTCACATATAAATACAACACATACACGACATCTCTTTCTAGGGCTATGGAAATAGTCGGGTTAATTGTTCATTTACTACTTTTGGCTATTGGTCCGCGGCCTGGGTTGTGAAAAACGCGAATACGTTTTCAGACATTTAGGTTTGTCTGATATATTTATGTTAAGGAACGATTGTATGGTTGTAGAATGTAAAGCAATCGAGAAAACCAAGAAATAGAAGCTAATGTAAATGAAGATAATTTTATGCAGTGTAATATTTCTTAGAGAAATAATCAAACGTTATTTTAGTTTCCTTTTGGAATTTCGTTTCAATTAAGTAGTTTTTTACATTTAGAGCGGGTAAATAGTTTAATTTTTTTTAGAAAACGATTTTGTTCGCTCTCCAGCCAATATGAAAATTTTAAAGATCATGTAATGAAGCATATTAGCATTTTGAGTTAGAATTATAGGGAATCAGTGCTTCCCTTGCTTCCAAAGACACTACGCCCCTGATATATATATGGTATGATATCTTAATCGCAAGTCGTAGTATTAAAGAACATAAGGAGCACTTACGCGCACTGTTTCACCGTTTTACAGATTTTGATTTAAAAGTTAAAAAATCAAAATGCGAATTTGGTGTTAAGTCTTTAAATTTTCTAGCTCATACAATAAATTCAGATGGTATTAGTCCATCAGTGGATCGTGTGAAAGCAATTTTAGCATTAGAAACTCCAGGGTCCATTAAACAAGCGCAAAAGTTTTTAGGAATGATGAACTTTTATCATGCAGTACAATGTGCAGGTGGTTTTCAAAGACGGATATGTAGCCGCCCGTTCTCGATTTGGCTACTCCAGGCGTAAAGAAGAACGGTAAAAAATAAATCAAAAGAAAACAAACAAACAAACAAACATTTTGCGTTTTTACAGATCATAAACCGCTTACTTCTGCAATTGCTTCAAAAACGGAGCGAAGCCCGCGACAAATACGTCATTCAGAATTCGTGGCACAATTTACTACGGACATTTCACACATATCAGGGCGCGACAATTTTGTTGCCGATTACCTCTCAAGACCAATAAAATAACTGATTGTTTCGAAATATTGCTTACTGGTTTGGACGTTGAACGCCTTATAAAGCTACAAGAAGAAGACAGTAAACCCCGCAACTTAATGGATCATTAAAATAATGTAAACTTTCAATTACGACAGTGCGAATCAGAGGCAGGTTTAAAAGTGTGGTGCGAAATTTCTACAAACGTGAAGCGCCCATACATTCCATTAAAATTGAGGCGAGAGCTTTTTGACAATTTACACAATTTGTCTCACAGTGGTGTTCATGCTATGCGCAAGTTGATTGCGTCAAAATTCTTTTGGCCAAAAATGAATACCGACTCAGGTACCTGGGTAAAAACTTGTCTTCATTGCCAAAGATCAAAAGTAATCCGTCACACAAAGTCGCCTCTAGAGAAGATTCAAATGCCATCGTCAAGATTTGAACACATCCACATGGATATAGTAGGTCCCTTACCACCGTCGAATAGTAACGTTTATCTACTCACAGTTATTGACAGGTTCACGCGTTGGCGGGAAGCTTACCCTATGACTAACAGCACGGTGGTTAAGGTAGCAAAAACTATTAAATCGCAATATGTCGCCCGTTTTGGATGCCCTTTTACGATAACCACTGATCGAGGAAACCAATTTGAAGCAACACTTTTCTCTGAGCTATTCAAATTGACAGGGTCACACCGTATCCGAACTACTATGGTTGCTTGTGGTCCTCTCATGATGGAGAGGATGCATCGAAATTTAAAAGAATCACTAAAAGCCCAACACTGCCAACTGGAGTGAGGAAGTTCCATTTGTACTCTTAGGAATACGGACTGCTATTATAGAAGACATGAAGTGCTCTCCGGCAGACATGGTCTACGGTCAATGCCTTAAAGCACCCGGAGAAGTTTTTGTGAAACATTCAAATGACAACATATTAGATCCGACTAGTTTTGTAGATAGACCGAGACAGAATATGAGAAATCTTAAATCGCATTCGCCTCGTGAAGCGAAATTAAAGTCATACTTGCCTAAGGACCTCAGTAGTTGTGATTATGTCTTCATTCGAACAGACAGAGTAAAGATAGGTTTAAAAACCCTTATGAAGGACCGTTTCAACTTATTCGGGGTTTCCGAAAACATTTTGTTATACATCTAAATGCCCAATCAATTGAAAATAAAAGAAGCGAAACTCGTGAAGGTTTATCGTTCAAAGCACAGCATTCAATTTCATCAACATCATCATAGTTTTTATAATTTAGTATTCGTTACTAACATGAGATTAATGATAACATTTTCGGATCCCTTCTTCCAGCAATTTTACATTAGAATCTCACTGGAAGGGGGGTTATGTGGTGACCAAAGTCCCCGAACACATTTATCAACACAGCAAAACACAATTACGCGATCACAATTATTTTTAATATTTTTGCATCTCTCACACACCTAATCACAAAACATTACCGGTTGGCAAAATAAATTATTTAAAGCAGTTTGATTCCGATTGTTCAGCTGATAAGCTCGATAAGACAAAAAAAAAACATTTAATCATTTTGTCTTTTATTAATAATTAATATACATAAATTTAAATATTATATTCTTGATTTTAATATTTGTATTTAAATTAAAAGTGCTGTGCCAATAAACCTATGTATAATAACCATTTATAAAAATTTGTAATTTATTTGTGCAATAATAAAATTTAAGTACTATTGTTTAATTTAATAGTGTGTACATTCAAATTAAACCCCGTACAACTTTAAATGTACTGTGCGTTAAGAACTAGCGAATCATACTAATACAGCTGAACTCTCTTACAATTTTTCTTCTTCACGATACTCACACAGCTCTGTGTGTAAGCTAATTTTACTTTTTTAATTTGTTATTGTTGAATGTTAATTAATTCACGTAATTTCTAATATGCTACCGGTGATTAGACCATTTTAAAATGTGTGTTTTATTAACACGTAGAAGTATATTAGTATTTACAGTAATTCAACGAAACCGACTAATAGACAGAATTCTATTTATTTAATTATATGATTTTAATATGTTCCGAAGATTAGTATTAGTATGATTCGCTAGTACTTAACGCACAGTACATTCTTTATATATAGAATTTAAATTGTGGTATAATCAGTCCAGTCGCCGCGGCCTGATGAGAAGATTGATTTTTTCATAATCATAAGCTCTTCAGTTCGAAACTGGATTGAATTCTCTTACAATCTTCGGAACATATTAAAATCATATAATTAAATAAATAGAATTCTGTCTATTAGTCGGTTTCGTTGAATTACTGTTCGTAAATACTAATATACTTCTACGTGTTAATAAAACACACATTTTAAAATGGTCTAATCACCGGTAGCATATTAGAAATTACATGAATTAATTAACATTCAACAAAAACAAATTATAAAAGTAAGACTAAACATTTTTGTGTAGAGTAATTCACGTTTTAAACCTCGGCAACGATTTCCGTTTTGTGATAAAACTCTTAGGTAAATGTGTAATACACAACCAAAAAAATAACGTAACATTGACGAATCATTGTTTGTAGATACCAGTTTCTAAACAGTTCAAATTACAACTTTAATAAAACATTCGTTTAGCACTATACACTACACAATATATTTTATTCCAATTTTTTTTTATAAAATTCTTCTCTATCCTTCAAGTTTAATTCTGTCGTGTGTTTGTTTTAGGTTAGCAAATTTTAAAATTACACCAAATCTAGAAATACTGAACCCAATGAAGGGATTTTTGTTTTAACATGTGCAAAACTTAAGATGGAAACATACGAGTACCACTATCTTTTTAAAACTAAATTACAGCCAAACATAATGAGAAAATTAAAAAATTAAGAGTAAAATGAAACACTTATTGACATACTCACTATACCTAATCGACGTTTGTCGAAAAATTGTTCCTTCGTTTTCGGTGCAAAAAACCTAGTTTTAAATAAAATTAAAATGCAAACCATGTCTCACCAATTATTCAACCTAGAAAATATGGCCCACACCTCACTTATCCAAACACATTGATAAAAATAATCCGGATGTTCCGTTCGAATAATTAGCTTTTCGGTCAAGAACTACCAAGCGACATTAGTATATTAAACCATTGAGATTCGCCGGCAATTCTATTTTAGTATAATTATTCACTCGATTCCAATTTATATGTAGAAAGATTTGTTACGTCAATCATTTATTATATAGCCATCGTCTTATGTTCTATTATTATGACATTTTGACATCCAAAAAAAAATTACAAAAAAAAAGAAAACAAAAGAAATAAATTAATATGCAATAAAAACGTTATTGACAACAACAACAATACAAGTAATCTCACAAGTTTGCAAAATACCAAGGAATGAAATATCTTTATATCGATTATAAATTTGAACAAAACCGTTTATCTCGATTGATTGATAAGGATCTATCGTAAACATGTCGTATTACAAATCGTATGGTACAAGTAAGATCAACCGCCCGCACCGTGGATAATTAACTATTCCAGAGAAACTTGAATTGAAATTACTTTTCTTGTTTTACATACTCGTATAAGTGTACGTCTCCGCATCACTCAATTAATTTAATTGATTAATGGTTAAAAACAAATTATATTGGTTTGCCCATTGATTGATTATTTTCTCCATGGATTTTTGAACTATATAAACATATACGTTGATTTGATTTAATTAATTGGGTACAAAAATTGAGTTATAATTAAATTCGTTCATCAATAATTTGATATCGAGTCTTGTAATGTTATCATGCTCGACTTATTGAAAGTAGCGCGCATTCCAGAGCCATAACTGACATCCCAATTGAATATTTCGTAAGCGATAATTTTTTTTTTTTTTGTTTTTTAGCTCCGGTAGGTATTATGACGCATAAACGGGTTTACGAGTACTCTACCGCATATTGTTTAACAATTTGAATTCCACCAAACGAGTACCGCGATTAAATCTGTGTATGCTGCGTATATGTTTCCGTGTTTGTTTAGTACATAGGTATATAGACTATATATATGTATATATGTATGTATAACATACGTGTACATTACTGTCGCCGGTCAAAATTATTTGTTTTTAACGACGAACTTTTATTTATTTGAATAAATCAATAAAGTTATAGTTGATTGACATTAATTTATAGTAAAAAAAAATTGGCTCACGAACGCTTTTTGATATTATTGTTATATTGGCACATATTTAACTCATTTATTTTATTTAATCAATTATCAGCGCGCATGTGAATATTTTTTTACAATTGCATATTATTTATTGGTATTTGATTAGTTCCAATTACGTTAATTAATTTATTTAATTCATATTTGAAAATTGCGAAAAAGCCGTTTTTTTGCAATTTAATTCTTCAGTAAATTATTCTAAAGGGACAGCTGTTTTCATGAGTTACATATTTTAGTAACATATTTTTCCAAGGAATCATGATATGGTAACCCAAATAATACTCGTGATTATATTAAACAGCTGTTAAAAATATTATCTCAGCTGGAATTTCAGTGCGAATACTATTCGCCTTTAAAGCGCCACAAGTGGCGTCAAGACTTTTACGAGCCAAAGGTGAAACACAGTTGTATATGTCACTTTATATTTAAACTCAAGTTTTCTTTAAATACTTAAAGCAAGTAGGCCTTTGAATTTCGTGAAAGTGTATTATTTACGTACTCAAGAATTAATGAGCAGCACCGTTCCTAAATCGATTTTCGCAGACGAAAGACGTGTGTGACAGCTACTTATTAGTTTGTTTTTATAAAATTTGTTTTGATTTCATTAACATAAACGTTAATGTGATAATAATACAAGCTGAATAAACGTGCTTCTAGTTATTTATAGTATTTAGTAGACTTTTTGTGAATACGTAGTTAGAAACAGTTCTTTTTTTGGTGCACAGTAAAAATTTACAGTGAACCAGTGATTTGATATTTTCAAATAGCGGTATACCCTGGTGTAGACAAGTTTACTTATTTTATGGGTGTGGGGTGTTATTAAAGAGTTCACCAACACCGCATAAAATCTAATGCCGACCGAGGTCAAATATGTTGACCGGTGGCACTAGGTATTTCACTTCACTTTGTGTATTATTTTAATAACATAATATCACTAGTTTTATTTCAATCGTTATTTATAAATATTATAATAATTAGGGTTATTTATTTTACGGAGATAGGGGAGGGTGGGGATACTTGATTCCATTTTTGTTTTCTAAGTCGAATACTAATTTGACAATATTTGTTAGTTAATGTCCTACTTTAAATAAGTCGCCTGATTAATCAATTTTCAAATATAAGTCCATTTGGAGTTCTGGTACTTAGCAAACAGAAGATATTTAATATTATAACAGGATGGAGAAAGGTAATCATGTATCACCAGTTACGGGAGATATGATTACTTCATCCGGAAGACGTGATCCTGGGCTAAACAAGTCTCCCTCACAAATTGAAAAACTCCATCCTCATAAAAAAAAATCTTTATTGACTTCAAATAAAATAAAACATCACAAAAACTGGTTTATAAAAATATAGAATGAGCTTCTTGCTTATCACATTAACTTAAAATATGTATTTAGTTCATAAATAAAATCTTTTTGAGAAACAATTATAATTTTGTTTGTCAACCATAAATTTTTTTAACGATTTAGGAAAAGCAAAGCAACCGATACGTCGACTTAAAGACTTAAATAAAGGTGTTGGTAGCTTTTTTATTATTTGACTGTGATCCACTTCTGCAAAATCTTCCTTTTCAGGCCATTTAAAGGTCTTATCATCTCGTTTTCTTGCGAATTTAACCAAATACCCTTTCATTGTTTGTTTTTGTACTTGACCAACATAGCGATGTAGTTTGCTTCTCTCGGAGACAAAATTGATTATTGCCCAGTCATTTGCAACAATTTCAAAACATTCCCTGGTTTCCGATTCGCAGCTAGTAGAGCAGTCGCTTATTTCATCCGAAACATTATATTCAGATTCAGGTGATGGTGGAACAATGTTATTATCTTCCGATGAACTTGACGAGTCCCTTATTTTTCTTAATTCTCTAATTTTTTTCATCGACATCCTTACTTTTCTCAAATCTGCTCTACGTTCTTTATCTATCATTTTTTGTTCTTTAAGCTTGTGCTGCAGCTCCAATGCATTTTTTTCAGGTGTTGCTGTTAGTATAGCAGAACGAGCTCTCTTTCTACCTCTTCCAGAAATTTGTCTAGGCGGAGCTTTGGGATACGGTCGTATAGCTTCTGGTGTACAGTTAATTGAGCACTTACTAGAAGTAGAAGGAACCATTAAACTCCCCGACACTATCTGTAGTTTCAACTGTTCCGAATCAGCAGCACCACCAACTTCTGGTCGATTTTGGTCTATTTCTTTTGGTTGTTCCTCCAACTGTTGAAAGCAATTATCAACAGTTGCTGTCTGCCGACAACGTGTAGTTTCGTCTGAAGCATCTTGTTGTTCCAATTCTTGAGAATTAGTATAAGCAGCAATTTGTTGATTATTTTCATTTTTTCCTGTGAATTCTCTATCTGTTACATATGATGATAGATATTCATCTTCAGTAAATATGTCCCTATTGAAAGGCCATATACCTGAGACTCTGAAGCCGCTTTCGATATTTCCTGGAGTAAACGCCAGTGGAAACGCATGACCAAGGCATTCAGCGATTTCATAAATGGTAAGTACTCGACCGGGATGATTAACCATCAAATTATCGCAAGCATTGTTATAATATGTTTTCAGAGGACCATAAACAGATCTGTCCAAAGGCTGAAGTTTATTAGAAGTGTGTGGGGGAATAGTCAGAAGAATTATGCCATTATCTTTAGCATAACAAATTGCTTCCAAAGTAACATGACTTTCATGGTTGTCCATAATTAGTAAGATTTTGTTAGAAGAATTTGTATGCTTTCGAAAATGCTTTAAGAAAATAACAAAATTTGGCCCTGTCATCCATCCAGTGTTGTGAGCAACACCTACCGTTCCAGGTGGACTATTATTAGTCATACAATCCTGCCAGTTCTTTCTAGGAAAAATCATAAAAGGTGGTATATGGTTTCCAATGGCATTGATAGCACAGCAAACTGTCACAGTCTGACCTCTTTCACCAGAAGTGATTTTTCCAACTTGTTTCTCGCCTTTAGGAGCAATAACTTTTCTAGGCTTATGCACATTAATTAGTTAACCCAGTTTCGTCGATGTTCCAAATAGCCTCTGGTCCCAACTTGTGTTCAGCTAAAACTGTTTTTAAATTTTCAAAAAATTTTGCAACATTGGTTTTGTTAAAACTAGTGGCACGACTAAGGCTTGTTGCCTCTGGAAGCCTTAATGATAGTGCAGAGCTTCTTTTCATGAAACCATGCAACCAGTCATATCCTGCTTCTTGGTTATTTTCCCAAATTCCCGGGATCGTTTTGTTGTTACTTATAGCAAACTCATAAGCCAATTGTTTTGTTTGTTTGGATGTTAGCCCATGGTGTAACTTGCTTGCTTTAATTAAATAATCTTTCAGCATCGATTCTTCTTCAGTGCTAAATATTTTAGCTTTTGTATAATCTGGTTGGTAACAAATATTATTTGGATTTGCTTTTTTAGCGCGAACATATCGTTTCAGTGTCATAACATTTAAATCAAATCGTTTCGCCGTACCTTTTAGGGATGCCCCATCATCAAGAACGGAGCTAACAGCTTGTTCAAGTTTGTGGCTATCAATCGGAGTTCTGGCCTTTGCTCCGGGTTTTCTTTTATAACTTCGAGGCATATTCTGTGTATAAATAAAATAACTTAATGAAGAAAGTATTGTGTTTACAACTCTAAATAATTAAAGGAGACTTGATCCCTCAGGAACAAATCTCCCATAGGTAAATGGATCAAGTATCCCCATGGGTACCTTTGGAATACATACTTAGGTTTCCAAATTATCACTCACAGCACTCACAAAATAATTCTTGCTACAATTAATTAGAAGTTTTAACTACCACAAATGTAAATAAAAACCGGTATTTACTTGAAATAACGGAGAAAACACAAAAAAATCACCATACAAAAAAAAAAAAAGAGAACGTGTCAAAACACAATTAATATCTCATCTGTATTTATACACGTCCTATTTGCGACTGAGTGGTTTACATTATTCTATAATCGTATTCGCTATACGGTGTTGCCACACTCAATATTTTGATTATCACAATTCGTTGAAATATATAAAGTGAACAAGTCTCCTAATAGTGTCCTAATATTTAGCTCGTACTCCCAACCGTCACAATGTTGTTTGTTTGTTTCTTGATTTATTTTTTACCGTCCTACTTTACGCCTGGAGTAGCCAAATCGAGGACGGGCGGCTACAGATCCGTCTTTGAAAACCACCTGCACATTGCATTGCTTCATGCCAACCTATAGTGCTGACATGAAAGCTGGGTCGGCCCATGGATTCTGCACTCTCAACAGGGGGTCATAGATGTGTTCATCTTCATCACCAATCGTAATCAGATGATATGAAAAATCCCTTTTGCATCCCGCCCCTATAGGGATTCGAACCCGGTACCTCACGATCCAACCGCCACAGCTTTAACCACTGCGCCGTTTGTTCGGTCACAAAGTTGTTCTTTTTTATTTATTTACCAAATTTTCTTATATGCTCGACGTATTGTTTTGCGATGCCTATATGATTCGCGTACAGTGTCTCTGATTAAATTCACCACACCGTACGAACGAGTGGTGGTAAATTTTTGTATTCAAATGGAGATGGCACTTGACATAACTATGGCGAAAATTGTTATTATTGCCGGTGTGCGGAATGTAGTGTCATCTCACTCTAACGACATTGAAATGTCATTGGTTTTTATTAGATGTCACAATATTCTGCGACCGCGCAAATGTCATGATAATTGTAGTTTTTGGGAATAAGACGGGGTCAATAAAATAAGATAGCATTTTAGTTTGATTTATTTTGTTTGTCTTTCTATTCATTTGTAGTTACACGTCGTCGTATCACCATACAGCCCTTGCCAGTGAATATGTCTATGAACGATATTCCGCGAATCTCGCTGGTGTTTTAATCAGTCTTCCGATTCTTGTTGTCGATGATGCTGGTGCGGTAGTGGTAGCTGTATTTGGCTTTAGACACAACTTCTTGTTGCTTGTGGTGTGATGATTTGGCTTGCTGTTTTGTGTTGGCTGTTTCTGGAGGTTAAATCTAACTTTTTGTTGGCGTCTCTTGTAATGTTATCATGCTCGACTTATTGAAAGTAGCGCGCATACCAGAGCCATAACTCACATCCCAATTGAATATTTCGTAAGCGATAATTTTTTATTTTTTTTTTGTTTTTTTTGTTTCTCCGGTAGGTATTATGACGCATAAACGGGTTTACGAGTACTCTACCGAATATAGTTTAACAATTTGAATTCCACCAAACGAGTACCGCGATTAAATCTGTGTATGCTGCGTATATGTTTCCGTGTTTGTTTAGTACATAGGTATATAGACTATATACCATATATGTATATATGATATAACATCTTGTTTGTGCCGCTGCTGCTGTATCCAGTACTTTGGATGTTGACGTTTCATTTCTTGTTTCTGGTGCTCTGATATCTGCGGCGTCTCTTGTTCCTCCAGTAAATAGCATGGTTTTAATCTATCTACTGATATTTTGCTCGGTCTTCCACGCACACTAAGTAGGAAAGCTTTTTCTTCTCTTTTTAGTATTTGGAACGGTCCCTCGTACGGTGGTTGCAGTGATCTCTTACAGAGATCGTTCCGTATAAATGCATGGGTGCAGGTATTTAATTCGGCTGCTATAAATATTTTTGGATTTGCGTGTCTTGATGGAGGCGTCGGTCTCACTCGTTCGAAATGTTCGCGCAGTTCTTTCGCAAACTTTGATTTTTCGCCGTAGACTAGTTCGGCTGCCGATGACTTTAGTTCCTCCCGGTAAGCTGTTCGTACTCCGAGTAATATTAGTGATAGTGTCCGTGTCCGCGCTTCACCGCGTTGACACATGATGGCTGCCTTCAGTGTCCTGTCCCATCTTTCTAAGAAACCGTTGCGTTTAGAATTGTACGCTGTGGTTCTTTTACGTTCGAAGCCCAATGTCTTAGCGAATTCGGTGAACAATTCGGACTCGAATTGTGCGCCTTGATCTATTACTATCGACGTTGGAACTCCGAAACGTGCGATCCAGTGAGTCGGCACTGCTCTGGCGACAGTTTCTGCTCGAATGTCCGGCATAGGAACTGCCTCCGTCCAGCGTGTGAATCGTGCACTATACCTCCGTCCAGCGTGTGAATCGTGTACTATGTCGATATGTAGCTCTTCGAACCTTTTGCTCAATGGTGTGAACTCGCCTAGTGGACTCTTGGTATGCCTGTTCACCTTTGATTTTTAGCACGGTATGCAGCATTGCACCATTCTTCTCATGATGCGCTTAATTCCAGGCCAAACGAACCGCTCGGGAACTGCGACCGGGTGTGCGAGATTATTCGCTGTTTCGAATACCCTCTTCCTCCATTCTAGTGGAATGAATGGTCTCGTTCTGCCCGTTGATCTGTCGCAGTAAATTTTCTTCTCTGAATTGAAAGCGATGGGTACTGTTGTGAATATTAGGTCGGTGGCTGATGTCAACAGCTCACCTTGAGTTCGGTACTCTTTTGTTCAGAGTCTGCTATTTCGTCAAAGTTTATTGCTGCTGGCATCTCTGAACTTTCTAATCGACATAGTGCATCGGCCACCACGTTCGTCGATCCTGCGATATGTCTCACGTCAGTGGTAAATTGTCCTACAAAATCCAGGTATCGGAATTGACGTGGGGACGCTTTTGCCTGAATGCAAACGTGAGTGGTTTGTGGTCCTTGTGGTTCATTGGGGATGAACATCCTGTAAAAATTGATTATACCTAAAAATCGTTGTAAATGATTAATTGTTTGTGGTAGTGGAATTTTTTCGACTTCGTTAACCAGCGGTCTTATGCCTTCTGCTGATGTTATAATATTTTTATAATATTTAGTCGTTATTATTATTTCTTTATTATCATTAAAACATATACAATATTATTTTAATTATATCTTTATTTTAGTTCTCGTGTTACGATGTCTCAACTCCAATCTGCATTGCCACTGACTCCATCACCAGGAATGTACAATGCATATTCTCTATGTATGTGGAATCTGTTTGATACAATATACATTCCACATATTCCACATACAACATCTCCCTTTTTTATTTTTAAATTAATTCAATACATTTCAATTTACTTAAACTTATCATCTAAAATACATCGTCGTGTCCAAATAAGAGTATTACATCTGCAAACCGTTAATTTTTTAGAGGGGCGTGTCAAGTTTTTAATGTTAAATTTGGCTTAATTTTTTTTTAATAAAATTATTGCCACACTTTCTGGAAAGGACTTTATTTAAAAAAAAAATTAAGACGAAATTAGCATTAACAACTGTAAAGCCTCTTCAAAAAATTAGCGATTTGTAGATGTAATACTCTTATTTGGACACGACGACATTGTTCATTTTTAATAGTACGTTTTCCTTTTCTCTCTTTTTTTTTTTTAAATCCATACAAAAATCATTAAACGTTTGAGGAACCCTAATTTCCCTACCTGCTCTAGTTCTTATAATTCCAAGACTTACATGCATCTCAGGTCTATCACCCGTACGACTCACTTCTGAAGGACCGCTAGACCCGACTTCTTGCACATTCTCACGCTTCACATTAAATTTATTAAAAGATTTTCTCAAATGAAAAGAATTTCGCCTAATTCTATTACCGTTTTCATTGATCAAAAAATAAGGTCTCGGAGTATCCGCCTTGCTTAAAATTCTACCAGGTTTCCAATTTCTATCCTTACCACCTTCCTGATGATAAACAACATCATCACCTTGCTCAAATACAACCCTCGAATGTGCGTTCCTATCAAAGTTTGCTAATACTTTGTTTTGTCTGTCAACCAAACCGGTTTTAACCTCCACCGTATCGTATCTCGATACTCTAACAATACTCTCCACAAAGGTGTACCACTTTCATTACATTTTCTCAACATTTGTTTTGCAATATGTACTCCTTTTTCCGCCATTCCGTTTGATTTTGGATATCTTGGGCTTGAAGTTATTGCTTGAAAATTATTACCCTCACAAAACTTTCTAAATTCCCAAGATGAGAAAGGCATATTGTCCGAAATAAAAACATTGGGTATCCCATGAACACTAAAAATCGACTCCAAAACCCTAATTGTATCACTCGCCGATATCCATTTAGAGTCTCTCTAGCCATTTAGAAAAATAATCAAACAGTACTAAATAATACTTATTTCCAAACTGTGCGATATCTCCAGCTACTTTCTCAAAAGGTCTTTCCGGAATTTCATGCGAAATTAAGGGTTCCTTTCTATTAGACGCACGAAATTTTTCACAAATCCCACACTTCATAATTAGATTTTCTATATCTGAACTCATTCCTAACCAAAACAGTAAAGTTTTTGCTCTGGCAATTGTTTTAGTTATACCAAAATGTCCTTCGTGTAACAATGTCAACATTTCATTCCTCAAAACACTTGGCACTATTATTCTATCATTATAGAACAACACCCCGTTTTCGACATAAACTTCATTCCTCAACTTCCAGTATCTTTTTAATTTTTCATCAAGTTTAGTTTTTGATTTAGGCCAGCCATTTACACACTTGTTAACTGTTTCCTTGACAAAAATACGAATGAACCACCTCAGTCGCAAATGTCTCTTCTTCAAACTCAACCTGATTCTTATTAAAATTTCTTGATAACAAATCTGCTACGAACATACCATATATTTACCAGGCACATACTCTAACTGAATGTTATACTTCAACAATTTCATTCGCATCGTTTGAATTCTTGCACAAAATATATTGTTAATATCCTTTTTAAAAATTGACACCAACGGCTGATGATCAGTCTCTACAACTACACTTCTACCATAAATATATTGACGAAACTTACGACATGCATAAACAATAGCCAACAGCTCTTTCTTAATCTGAGCATATCGCTTTTCTGCCTCCATCTCCATTTTGTCAGGCATCTGTCTGAATTTTCACGGGTCTGTTAGCATCGAAATGCCCCAATAAAGGTTGAGCTGAAATCATCACCTTTATCTTATTCAAAATTTTCGTATGCATATCTAACCATCTGAACTCAACATCCTTTTTTAACAACGCACTCAACGGTGACGTTAACTCCGACAAATTTGGAATGTATGCTCTTAAATATTTACCATTCCCAAAATGCCTTGTAACGACTTTTTTTCGCTGTGGAGCGGCTATTTCCTTAATTGCCCTAATTTTATCTGTATCTGGCTGTATAACCTGTCCTGATATTATATGCCCAAAATATTTTACCTGATTAACACAATACTGAAACTTCTTATCGTTAAATTTTATGTTCAATTCACGCGCCCTTGTTATAAACCTCAATCAAAATATCATCATGCTGCTCCTTGGTTACCGCAGCTATCAATACTTCATCCATATACACTTCAACACCTTTTATATCATCAAAACTATTTTTTATTATACGTTTAAAAACCATCGGTGCCGTTTTCAAACCAAATGGTAAACGCTTGAACCTAAAATACCCAAACATTGTGCTAAAAGTGTATAACTTACTTGATTCCTCATCAAGCTCAACTTGACAAAACCCATTTTTGAGGTCTAATATCGTAAAATATTTGCAACCTCCTAACTGACTCTTTAGTTCCTCTAAACTGGGAATCAAATAACTTTCATTAATAATCTGCTTATTTAATTCGATTGGATCTAAACATACGTGAATTTAACCATGTTTTTTCTCTACAAACGTACAATTATTTACCCAATTGGTTGGTTCTTCAACTTTCTCAATTATTTTACTTTCTACCATTTCCTTTAATTTTTTATCTACACGATCTCATAAATGAATAGGAATTCTTCTTGCCGGTTTTATCACTGGTATGGCCTTTTGATCAATAACTATTCTGTATTTCTCTGAAAATTTACCAACACCCTCAAATACGTCTTTATATTTTATTAAACAATTTTCCTGTGTCAAACTAGACACACTTCTTATGGCAACATAACCCATCAATTTGGCTGACATTAATCCTAAAATAGCACACGCATTTTCATTTACCACATAAAACTCAATTATGAACCTTCCCTTGTTATTTTTACATTCTAGATTAACTTTACCCAAAACCTGTATCACTCTACCTTCATAAGCTTCTAACCTGACCTTATTTATCAGCAAATTATTAATATCCAACTTTAATTCCTGGCAGAATCTAATAGGCAAAACATTTACTTCCGAACCGGTATCTATTTTAAATTGTATAACGCTATTTTTAATCCCGATCGGCTACATCCAACAATCCTTCCCAATTGCTTCTACAGACACTACATACAATACCTCATCTCTATCCACAAGTGAGTCTACCGTACTAACCTGATTCAAATCATTCACCATCTTTCTACATGCTACCATGAAATGTCCTTTGATCCCACAACGCTTGCAATTTTTCGCAAAAGCTGGACATTCCCGTATCTTATGCCCCTTCTTACATCTATTCCAATTAATCTCCTGGACAGCACTGAAACTAATACCCCTTGGTATATTCTTATTTTGTTGATTGTTGGCACTTTGATTGGCATATCCGCTTCTGTCATTTACTGGTTTATTCGTTGTATTCTGCATCTGATATTTTACACCTGGTTTTTTATTCACCTCGTTCACATGTGCCATAACCTCTTTTGTAATCACTCTGGTTTCTTCGATTACCACCGCTTTTCTATGTACCTCTTCTAGTGACGGATTATCTTGTTTAATATAGAATTCTCTCAATTCTTGATCACACACTCCAAAAACTATACGATCCCGTAACATTGCTTTCTCTTGTCAACCAAATTCACAAGAAGTCACTAGTTTTTTCAAATCTCGATAAAAATTTTCAAACGGTTCGCCACTCATTTGTTTCCTGTGATAAAATTTATCTCTTGCATTTAACATATTTGCTCTCGGTTTACAATATTTATCCAATGCCTTTATTATTGCATCATACTCTTCCAACTTGTTTTTTAAATCCAACGCCGTTTCGATCAAATCTACCGCCTCATCGCCAATTAATTTTTTTAATATTGCTGCTTTCACCTCATCCTTTATTTCACCCATTTTCGATGCTTTGAAATAAATCTCCAAACCTTTTTTAAATTTCGCCCAATTTACTGATAAATTGCCATCCAATGACATCTTCGACGGCTTCCCAAGTATAACAAAATGGAACTGAATTTAACAGTTCCAACAAATGTTCTTTTTCCTCCATAAGCAATGGAAGTGATGGAAATGGTTTATTTTTATATAGTCGTAGTAGTATATGTGCGACTCCATTTCTATGTCCCTCGTATATACGAGGGCGATCAACGCTATTTTCTTTGTTTTTTTTTTTGGCAATTGAAGTTAATTATTTTTGCTTTTGAGCTTTTTTGTGGTAATCTAATTTAAATTTTTTGTAAGTAAATAAATAATACCTATATGGTGTAACATTTTTAATACTCAAATGATACTCATTTAATACTTATAATAATAATTCAATAATTAAATAAATCATCAAGTACAGTCCACCAACCCAACAGTTCACATTGAAAGGTCGTCAAGAGAATTTATCAGCCAAAAATTTTAATATTATTATGTTATTTTTATGTTAATTATATTCTTAATTTTAGAATGAGCAACATCAAAATTCAACCAAATAGTAAAAGATGACTTCCACAACGTAAACGATAATATAGCAAAAACCAAAAAACAAGAAAATGTTCCTCACAAGTACTTCTTTAATAGTATATTAGTCCCAGGAGCACCGAGCTATGCTCGTTCCGAATTACATTAGCGTTTGTTACACGTTCATGTCACTGAGTTTCACCTCATTCAATTGAGCAATATGTTAGTTCCATTTAGACTGTCGATTTTCTAGAAAAATTTCCGACACTCATGTTTGAATCCCATTCTATACTAAACAAATCCCATTCTATACAATTCATCCCAATTGAAAGGAAATGGTTTAATTCTATTGAAACTAGAATAATATTCATATTCCCATTTTACAATCCCATTTTCATGATACATACCGAGTTCTATCGAAATCGGTTGAGAAATGGCTTTGGTCCATTGGAATTGGCCATTTTACAGAACCTATACGATCCATATTTGGAACTAATTTATGATCTCTATATAATTCTCAAAAATCACAATTGAACAAATAAAAAAAACAAAACACAATGCAATATCAATAGCAATAACAACAATTAGATTTCCTTTGTTAGAAAATAAAATAAAAATGAAACCCGAACCTCTCCAGAAAGCCTACTAAAATATTTTTCCAAGAAATCAAAACCCATTACAATTGCTTCCTTTCACTAGAAAATTTCCATCTAACCAATTACTATTAACAAAAGAAAATAATAAAAATATGAATTCCCATAGGAGGATCCTCTTAAACGAATTTTACTGAAATAAAACCACCCCAACCAACATTAATAAAAATCAAATAACCGTTTCAGAAACCGGTAGTAAGTTAAAAAGTAAGATAAAACCAAGCAAACAGGGGCTCACCGGACGAGAACTTCCTTAACGTTTTTTTTAAGAATCAATACCCGGTGTTATCGCGTTTTGGCACTCGAAAAGTCTCTTTCACCAATTATGATCAATAAAAAAATATTCAAAAAAACGAACCCCAGGCCTATTAGAGGACCCACTAAACGACATTTCCCGAAATCAAAGTCCACTGCAAATGTTTCCTAACACTAGAAAATCCCTGCTCACCAATTATTCCAAAATTGTTGAACTTAAAAAATGGACCTCGACCATCCGGAGGACCCTCTAAACATATATTTCCCGAAATCAACACCCATTGCAGACCTTTCAAAACCCTATTTGACTTCAATCAATACCCATGGCGATCGCTTCCTGCCGCTCGAATATCTCTCATTACCAAATGTTTACCAAAATTGTTAAAATGAAAAAAGGAACCCGGATACCACTGAAAGACCCTAAGCTAATTTTTTTAAACCAAGACCCATTGCAATCTCTGTCTGGCACCCACCCGCTCACAAATTTTTACCAAAAATGTAAAAATTAAAAAAAAGAAGCCCGGGCTCAACTGGAGAGCCCCCTAAACGAATTTTCCAAAAATTTATACCCATCACAATCGCTTCGTGGCACTCGAAAACCCTCTTTACCAACTTTTAACAAAATAGTTAAAATTTAAAAAACCCAAGTTCCAATGGATGACACTCTGGACTGGTAAACATATTTACCAATTTTCAACAAAATCATTAAAACTATAAAAATGGAGTCTGAATTTTCCTGAAATCAAGACCAATGGGGATCACCTTATACCACTTAAAAACACTTCTTACCAATATTTACCAACATCGTGAAAATTACAAAGGAGCCCGAGTTCCACTGAAGAACCCCCTAAACTATTTTTTTCGAAATCAAGACCGGTCACAATTGATTCTTGGCACACGAAAACCCCAGCTTACCAATTTTTACCAAAATCGAAAAAATTAAAAAAAGGCCTGGGCACAAATGGAGAACACCTTCTAAATTATCAAGACCCGTCGCAATCGCTTCCTGGCACGAAAAGACGACGTTCTTCGAAGTTCGACGAAGAAATGCCGTTCCAAGCATCTGATTTTGTATTAAAATAAAAAACTAGTGTTTTTTAAATAAACAACAGTAGTTGTATAAATAAATTTTTTATTTGTATTATTTTTCACAAATGATTTTGTACTATTATCATGACCGCTAGCCCGCTACAGATATTTTCGAGTCGAGGTGCATTATCTCTATTAGCACATTTCCTTCCGATAGTATATACCGAGAGTGCTAAGATAATTATTGGTGATTCAGAATAGGAAAAATCAAAAGGGAAGTTCAATAATCGGGGAATTGGTTAAAGTTGAACCAAATTATGATTTATACGAGGACGTTGATGGTACCTTGATGGAAATATCGGATAAAATATCAAATATTGTTTCAGTACCACCGCATTCTTTAGCCACAATTGGATAATTCTTGAAACTGCCTGCATATTCAGATGCGCTATTGCGCGCTAAAATAAAAGCACAATGCTTACTACTCTTACCTTGTTTACCGGAGATGGTGGAGGAATAAAATTTATAATCTATCGCTAGCTTCATCACTCCTAACGCTACCACCATTTGAAGTATTACGACAATTATTTTATTTGCTCTACTAAACCACCGATGACGCTTGAAACCAAAAAGCATCCACCAGTCAACGGTGTTTTAATAAAACTTCTTTTTATAGTTGCGTGAAAAACGCTTTAGTAAAAAAGTGAAAGTACCACCCAACGTATCCTATGGGGTAGTCATTGATCCAAACATTTATACTGTTGACAATGGGCACTTGAAAAGAAAAAACTAAAATAATTTTCAAAACTTAAACTATTTTTATTAATCAATTTATTGTATCATCATGTCGTGTTGCTGTTTCAGCCAACGCTAACATGGCTAAAGCGGTAATACTTCGTACATTTCGGTGTTCATCAATTAAACCATTTATTATCACTTCGATCATTAGCTTGATAATACAAGATGAAATCGCGTTTATTCGAACAGCGATTTGTTGTACGATTTTTATGCCAGTACAACGATCTTGCCATTTGGTACTCTGGCAGACCACCTTGAGGAACGATAATAATGTTGGAATGCCAAAAACAATTGCGACCACCACAAAAGCATGTGCAATGGTATTTCTTATATACGCTTCTATATTATCGATATCGGGACGCATTGCAGAAATCATTGCTGTTATACCGGTCGAATTTACTATTTTTGAGATTATCTCGTAATCTTTATATTCCTTAAGTTCAGGGTCATAAATAGTTTCTATAATTTTCAATAACACAATATCTAACAGATATTTATCATAATTTTGTGCATCCACAAGCGAAGGATTAGTATCGCATTTTATTTGAGGAGTTACATCCCATCGATTATGCCGCGTTTGTTTTGATACTCGTACCTTATTTTGATTTAAGAACGATTTTTTATGTGATATTTTATTTTTATATATTTATTCTATTCCACTCATTTTCGTGATTTTTTGGTCAAGAAAATCACTGGAATAATTAAATCCTACAATTGAAAATTGAATCCAATATTTCCAGAAAATTATTTCAATATCGATTTCATATAAATTTTCAAGATTCTCGCTCGAATTATTGATCCTTCACCTAAATACATATATATATATATATGTAGTGTCCCAAATTATACCTACGTTTACTGATATACATACATTTACCGTAACTTAAATGTAAATGTAGTTTTTGTAGTTAATTCTTGATTTTTGTGAACGTAAATGTCATAATTGTGCCTTTGCAACACAAATAATTTACTATAATAGCATAGAATAACTACTCTCTAAAGTCCTTCCTCAATGATAATAGCCTAAATGTAGCTTACAACTTTTACATTCATTTTTTATTATTATTCAATCATACATGCCATATAAATTTGAAAAAAAAAAAACGAAAAAAAAATTTATCTCAAGAATGTAATTTTCGAGGTTCGAACTACGATCTAAAATTTTAAAATCCACAACGCTAACACCTAGACTACTGCGGCATGGGAATTTGCCGAAAAATTACTTGGTTTTATAAAAAGTTTTGAGCATTCTACTAAATTGTATAATATGTAGATAGATTTACACAATGTGACGTATCAACATAGAGAAAGATACAATTTGTCAGATCTTTCTGTAATTTGGTATACAGATGAAGAAAAATATTCTAAGAATAATTTCCTTTTACATCATATCGGAAAAATCACGGAAAATGCGAGAAAATCGCGAATTTCCACTCGGAAAATTCGTCGGGAAAAGACTAAAAAAAATATGCTGATCATCCAACATTAATTTAAATTTTTTTTTTTTGTCGTGATTTTTGAAAAAAAAATCATAAAAAAAAATTAAATACATCCCAACTCCGTATGCTGCTAACTACGCAGCTGTACTATTTAAAAAAATCATCAAACATTCTTTTCTATAAAAAAAAAATACACAATACATATCGCTCATTTGCTGCAACAATGACACAATTTAAAAATAACAAATGTTATAATTTGAGAGACATTTCCGTTTGTCTTGTAGTGAGCTTTATAGCTTTAGGTGTGTCGTTATATCAGTTTTATCTATATTAAAAAGCCGATATTTCTCTATAAATAAGTCAAAAACGACCGATTTTGAGTTATGCCATTGTGGTAGCAAATGAGCGATATACAATTGACCATTTTAGAGATGGCGCTGTAAAATTTGGATAATTTTTCCAGATTTGAAGGCTTTACAGAGTTTTCCCAGACTTGAGACCAGACTCAATCGCATTTTCATGCAAAAAGACATCATATAGCCATTTTACGTCAACGAAATCGGTCTCGAAGTAGTTTTTCGTGCGGACATATATACATACCCGCAATTATTGCTCGTTTAATAATATAGATTCCACAAGCATATAATGATAGCTGTTATTCACGAAGATGAAGTTTACCGACACGAGCCGATAGGCGAGTATCGTAAATCATCTGAGTGAATAACAGCCATTATATGCGATTAGAATACGATACTTTGTCCACGGCCAAAAAAAATTTGTATTTTATTATCAAATCCTTCAAATAAACCTAAAATAATTTCCGTCGACATTTTGACGTCTCAGTTTAATAATAATGAAAATGGCAAGAGACTACTAGATAAAATTTCAAAAATTAAATTTTTATTTGGTAGTAGCACAGAAGAAAGATTAACCAGAATAGACATTGCTTGGATCAAATTTTTTTTTCATCTTACCTTCTTTTTTGGACATTGAAGTTTAATTATTTTCGAATATTATGAATTTTTTGAATATTTAATACAAATTATGCTGGCAAAACAAAACTTGTCATATAATTTCACTAACTATACTGTTAAGGATTCTTAATTTTTATTATTTCAAATAAAAACCAGTAAACCAAAGAATACATAACCCAACTTTCTCTTACCTTCGGCAAATCAAGGTCAAAAAAATGAGTCCAAATTTTTCCATACAAAAACAGCGTTATGACTGTTCTGGTTAATCTTTCTTCTGTAGTAGTAGTGAATAATGGAAGAAGGGACTACTAGATAAACTAGCAGTGAATAATGGATAACATTAAGATTGAAGAAACAAACGTATAATGAGTATATTATACGTTAGTCGTGGACAAATATACATATGCATTTTTATCAAATTAATACAAAAAACGATTCTTTTATTTAACGCGGAAAATATTGAAATAAGTATATTTTTCAATCTAACCTCAAATTACTGATTCCCGCCAAATTCTATTTTGAGCACATCCATATATACAATCAAACATATTTAGTTCCATTAGTTGAGGGTTTTTGTTCCACTGTTCAAAGGAAATCTTATAATAAAATGGAATTCAAATGTCGTTCTCAGTTCCAAAAAAAGTTCCAGAAAAACAAAAATATATTTGAAGTAGTGTAACACTTGGGTTATTTGGATTCTCCATTTTAGAATTTTTACTATGTTATTTTTACTTTTCTATTTGTTGGTTATGTCTAAAATCACGCTACATACATACACATTAGCTTTATTTTAATTTTGTTCAACACAATTCAATTCTATTTATTTAATGACATCGAACATATCCTATCAACTGCGCCATGTTTTAGTTTTTTTATAATATTTAGTCGTTATTATTATTTCTTTATTATCATTAAAACATATACAATATTATTTTAATTATATCTTTATTTTAGTTCTCGTGTTACGATGTCTCAACTCCGATCTGCATTGCCACTGACTTCATCACCAGGGATGTACAATGCATATTCTCTATGTGTGTGGAATCTGTTTGATACAATATACATTCCACATATTCCACATACAACAGCTGATACATACTTCGTGGCCGAGAAATTTTATTTTTTGTTTGGCGAACTGACATTTGGGTGTATTTATGATTAGTCGCATGTTGTTTAGCCTTGTGAATATTGTCTCTAAATGTTGTAAGTTGAGTACGTCATCTAGATATACGAAGCAAAAATTTAATCCTTGTAGCGTGGAGTGCATGAATCTTTGGAACGTGTTGTCTGCGTTCCGTAACCCAAATGTCATCCTCATAAATTTGTATGACCCGAATGGCGTGGCAATGGCTGTCTTCGCAATGTCTTCCGGCTCGATGGGGATTTGGTGGTAAGCTCTCACGAGATCTAATGTGGTGAAAATGCTTGTACCTGCTAGTTGTTCGTTAAAGTCTGTTATGAATGGAATCGGGTATCTATCTGGTACTGTGACATTGTTTAACGCCCGATAGTCTCCGCACGGTCGCCATTCGCCGTTCTTTTTTTCTACCAAATGGAGCGGGCTGGCCCAGAGGACTATCGCAACGTCTGCAGATCCCTTGTTCCAACATATATTGGAATTCTTCTTTTGCGATCTCCAGTTTTTCCGCACTCAACCTCCGTGGGCGGGTGAAAACTGGTGGACCTTTCGTTATTATGTGGTGTGTTACTGGATGTGCTGGTTCTTGGTTCGCTTTAATTTTGCTCTCCGTCAATGGCCTTATTTTATGTTTTTATCAGATCTTAGTTAAATATTTTATGTTTTGTATCTGATATTGATTCTGTTGTATTTTATCGTGATGGGATTTTGTATTTTATCAGAAATAGGTTAGCCTACAGTGTCAATATTTTGGGTTTATGGTAATGCTTTGTTATGTTTATAGGTGTTTGGGAATTCTTTGTTATATGTACCGGGTAATTATTATGTCCAGTTAATTGTACTTCGTGTGTGTATGACAAATTCCGGGTATGGGATACGTCGGTGGTTAGCTTGACTTAATATAGATTTAATGTAGTTATATGGAGACGATGGTTTGGAGCTTGTATAGTCACTTGGCGCTTACCGCTGGTAGGGGCTATGACCCAAGTGATATATTTAATCGTGGAGAGTTTAAATGTTAGTTGTGAGAAAGATGAGATCTTATAAGTGTGAAAGATTATTCAGCGGGTATAAATACTGCCATATTTCTTTCTTCCACAATTACTCAATCTCACCGGTACCCAGATGTTAGTATGTTGGTTATTTTATACTTACCAAATTGTATGTATTCCTGAATTGAAAAATCTCGATTTATTGTCACTTAAGATACTTTCTTTATTTCATTAATTTTACTTTACTTATGATTACACTGTGTTTCTATTTACAATTTTATGTCTTTATATATTACAATTTAATCTTCCTGTTTACAACGTTTACAGAAGATACGGAAATCTTTTTTTTGGTGAAGCTGCGGAAATCTTTTTGTTGAAGATGCGGAAATCTTTTTTTTTTTAATACGCGGAACTTTACAAATTTTATATATATAAAATATTTTCAATGTTAATATTTTTTCAATGTCATACATTATTTATTCTAATTCCCCTAAATAGCATTTCAAAAAGAAATTAAGTTTTTTCTTTTATTTGTATGTAATTTTTACTTAGACTACTTTCGGGCGCAAAGATTATTGGTGTCAAATTCTTTACTTTATTTTTCTGTGTTAAACGAAACGTGCCAATTTGTTATTGTAATTTCTGTGTTACCAAAGTGTGTTATTTTGTTATTGTAATTATGTAGTACCTTTGCTTACTTTTAGGTTTTTTAACATTTAGATATCATCATTATCGGTCCCAGCTATGGATGCGATGGATGGCACAACAGCCTGAACTTCTTGAGTAATTTGACGATCTTTTATTCAGAGATTATCCAGCGTATGGTTGGTACTGCTTCGGTGGTTATCGATGCCACAGCGAAGAGTGAGGTCATCGGGTCGATTAGACGGCCGTGTCGAATATCTACGGAGAGACCTGTAAAATTTAGAAAATCCTCACCGATTATTGGCATCGTGACGTCCGTGGTTGCAAGGATTTCTTGCGCTCGTAACGGTAATCTCTTTATCCAAATGGTCTTAACGACGTCGTCGCTGACCGCAGGTCCACCGCTGACTTTCAATTGTCGGAGCAATTGAGATGGCTTCATATCCCCCCACTCAATGGCCCGCAAAAGACGGTGAATCTGAGTCTTACGAGGTTCGCCTAATCGATCCAGTATGGCCCTCTTCAAATCGGTGTACGGTGTATTTGATATCGGCCCGGTAATTACATCTCTCACCTCGTTGCTGACCTTGTCGTTCAAAGCGCATAGGAGGTGATGGTACTTTGTCGTCTCGCACTTGTGATCCGGCTTAACCCGAACTGTGCCTCCACCATGTGGAACCACAGCCGGGGGTCCTGCGATTGTAGCGGTACTATGCGCACCGAGATAGCGGACATGGATGCGGTGGGCGTAGTTGCTTTTAGTGATCTAGTAGTAGAGAATTATGCTCTTGCCCTGACCGTGTTCTGATAATGTATTGCATGATTCTAACATTAATATCGCTGTGCCAGATCACGTCGTCAAGAGGTCAAATATGTTGACCGGTGGCACTAGGTATTTCACTTCACTTTGTGTATTATTAAGTACGCTAACAATTGTTTATATTAATATATTTATATTTATTTTAAGCTTTAGGGCAGAATGCTCTTTGGAAATCGGTTTATCCTTGGAAGGGATCGGCGATTAGTATGAAATATATTCACAACGAAAAATAAAAAAAACGAGCAATTATGAGTGAAAAGATTGGGATTCAGTGCGCCGTATGCGTCAAGTTATAAACGCTAATCTAAATGGAATTTCTCCTTTTGGAATACAGAAAGCTCTTGACACGGCTGTTTCTAACGGCATTAAAAAAGTAATTCGCACTAAAAGCGGGGAGCTGCTTTTATTAACTAAAACACGATTTGCTGCAGAGTCATTATTAAAACTAAAAAAGCTCGGAGGACTAGCAGCAGTGCTGTTTACAGAACACCCTTACCTATCTAAATAATTCAAAGGGTGTATTTTCTGCTGTGATTGAATTTCTTTATCGGAAGAAGAGAACAAAGAAGGGGTTTCATCCCAAGGAGTGATTGATGTGAGGAAAATTAAAAAGAGGATTGAGGGCGTGTAGTAAGATACTGCAGCTATGGTACTTACTTTCAATAAACAAACAATTCCGGAGACTGCATATGCCGGATTTATTAAACTTGCCGTTCGACTATTTATTACAGGGATCGGAAAACCCTAAGATTTCGTTACGTTATTAGAAAAAATTCCCAAATTTTTTTTGATTACTTTATAACGTTATTTAACCTTAAATCCTGTGAAACGTTACGTTACATAACGTTACTTAGCATTAATTAATGTTTTTAACGTTATAGAACAAATAACGTTATCTAAAGTTAAATAAATGATTAATCTTTGCTTTAGTAAGGTTTTAATACTAGAACTACCGACCAGCCAAAATGAGGGTTCAAGAATGAGGAAAAAAAGTGAATTCAATAAATGTACAATCTGTCATTTTGACGGATCAGTAGTTCTAGTGTTAAATAATGCTACCAGGAACAAAAACTTTTTTTATAAGGTTATTTTATTTGGTTATATCAAAATTTTATAAAGTTATCTGTTATGGTTACGTTATAACATAACTTAATAGGTTTGGTTACGTTTGCTTGAAAACTTCGCAATTTTAGCTCTTTTTAACGTTATCCGTCCTTGATTCCAAACCTTACGAAATGTAGCACATGTTATAAGTTCGGACATACGAAAAAGCGATGCAGAAATACATTAGTTTGCTTGAAATGCGCCGAGGATTTGCAAGTCCTCACGAGGAACCTTGCACTGTGATAAAGTGCGTCAATTGCAAGGGCCCCATACCAGCATTAGTAAAGTGTGTCCGGCTTATAAGAGAGAAACGAAAATCAAGAAAATTGGAACAACAGACCATACCACTTACTTTGAAGCAAGAAAGCAATATTATAGGACACACCCTAATACAACATCGGCATCAAGATCCTACGCCGGTACAGTAAGAGGAAATCGTACTGCACAGAATTAGTCACAATCCAAACCAACCAGCGACATGCAAAACGAACAGCAACCAAAGTTTATTCACCGAAATCAACAGCACCCACAAATTCAACAACAGATACAACCCCAAGAGCTATCACAGCAACACCAACAGCAGCAATCAACATCAATACAAAAATTTCAACCACCGCTACTTCACTCATACACAAAACCCAACACAAATTCCTCATGTAAGTCAGTCAACTACATCTTTCTCAACAAGAAGAATAAACAATAAATCACAGCCACTTTCTCAACAAAAACATTTACAAGAAGATAACATAACATTAACACTACAACAAACTCAACCAATTCAAGCATCAGGACAATAAACACAATCAAATATTCAACAAAAACAACATCACAAATCACAACCATTAAGAAATTCTGAAGAATTCAACTTTCAACCAACACAAAATCATTTGTACAAAAACCAAGTAAGTCACTGTAACAATAATTATTCATATCTCAGCCCAGCTGAATTAGAATTACTGCGCTATGACAACTATGAATAATGCTTGTAACGACTTGCTCCATTGGGACCGCAATGATTTCTTTTGCAGGGACAATGAGGTAAATTTGACTGTAGCCAAGTATAATCCATGGGTTTTAGCACTAAATGAAACTAAATTTGAACCAATATATAAACCTAAGCTGAAAGGTTGTAAAATAGTTACAAATATTTCACAGGACCTTTCCTCTAATTAGAGATTGTCTGTCATTTATTCCTCTTCAGATCACTACAAACTTGCAAATTGCCGCATGTATAGTATACTTAGCCGGTTCATCAATAATGATCTGCTCAATTTACATCTCGCCGTTCATCACCATCAATCTTCAGTCGCTTATGCAGTTAGTTTCTGCACTTCCGAGGCCCATTGTCCTGGTAGGAGACTTCAGTGCTCATAGGCCCCTATGGAGATCTCCCTCGGAAAATAGTAGAGGAAAAATTGCCCTTGAGTTCATTAGTCGTATCTCTCTAGTGTGCATCAACGACAGATCTCCAACTTATGTCCATGGAAATAGTCCTCTAACACATATCGATTTAGTTCTTTGTTCTTCCGAGATTACGTGTAAATGGAATTTCAGCGTGTTAGACAACTTGTACAGTAGTGACCATTTTCCAGTTTTATTATCTAGCAATACTTTCTCACCACAAAATTCGAGAAGGCAAAGATGGAAGGAACATAAAGCAGACTGGTATTTATATTCTGATCTGGCCAATATTACAAACATTTCGCTAGATCAACCCATCGGCGACATTGTAGAGCAATACAAAAACATTTTAACACAAGTTGCTAGATCCAGTATTCCTCTATCTTCTGTACGGCCATTAAAGAAAGTAGTCCCATGATGGTTGGCAGAAATTAGAACAGTGGATTTTGATAGGAAACAAATGCTTTAAGTTTTCCAAAGAAATTCTTCCACTGATAATCTAATATCATTTAAAAGAGCTAGACAATCCTCTTGAAATAAATTCCGACTTCAAATCGGCCCGAGGATAACTAGCGAAGAGTTGTGGGAGGAAAATTAGAGCGCTAACCGGTAAAAGAGCGGTATATCATACTCCATACAAAAACATCACTTACACAGATTCGGAATCAACCGCTAATATTCTTGGTGTTTCATTTGCCTTCAACTATTCTTCGGAAAACTATTCGACCGATTTAATTCTATATAACAAATTGTTAGAGAGCCGTTCCAGTCTAAGCCAGAGTAATGGTTCAATGGAGTTGAACACTTCTTTTAATGTGATTGAGCTAAAACGTAGCCTCCAAAAGAGGGAACAGCAAAGCCCCCAGCGAAAATCTCGTTACAAACAAAATGTTGAACAATCTAACTTCTCCCAATAAAATCCAACTTTTGAACATTTTTAACTCAATATGGTTCAAATGAACTTTTCCACATCAGTGGAAAAGAGCTGTTATAATTGCTATACCTAAGAATCCAAAAGCAGGAACACCTACAGAATTCCGCCCAATCTTGCTTATTAAAAATGACGTTAAATTGATGTAAGGTATGGTCAACGAAAGACTAATTTGGTATTTAGGAAAAAAATCAACTTTTGACACCCGAACAATTTGGATTTAGAACGAACAGAAGCTGCTTCGACGTAATTCAAATATTAGAAGAAGCTGCAGTTGTGGTATTCGGAGACTCCTCACATCTGACTTGTATTTTTTTCGAACTCATGAAAGCTTATGAGAGAGTGTGGTGGTTAAGAATAATAGATGTTAATTTAATAGATGTTAATTATATTTTAATCACGACACTAATAGTATAGTAAATAGCTACTATTAGTTATGATTTCTTAATTATTAAAATATGTGTTCGTAATATCTTAATTAATTTTGTAATTATATAACTAAGCGTTTTTAATTTACACTTGCACACTAAAATTAAACCTTATAGGTCAGTAAATCGATATACACAAGGAACTGTGGCAAGAAAATCTGTGTCATGCTATTTTTATCTTACTCCGCATGTCTTCATACATAAATACATTGTGTGTACTCAACATTACGCACAAGAAATTTTAATTTCAATCTCGAATCTACATCAATCAAATATAATTTCAGCATAATAAATATTAATTAATTTATTGCAGCATTCATATCACTTTGGTAGCAAAATTATAAATAGTCGGCATATTAATTTAAATTATATGCAATTTTTATAGCATGCAGGGTATGTAAGCGCAACGTGTAATAAATTCGCTCAATTTCAATGCAATTTGTCGTTTATTGTAATTAAACCCATTTAAATGGAATTCTTTGTTTTCAATTTCAGAAGAATTATCATCAACACTTCTTCCTCATAGAGAACTATCTGCATTTAATACCAGCGATATAATAAATAATGAAAGTTCTGAAAGCGTAATTGATCTGGTGAAACACGATACTACTGAATTATCAAATCACATTACTACACATACCAATGGTTTAACTGACATCACATCAATATCAACCCCTAAAAGCGTAATAAAACGAAAACGACGACGAAGACGTCGCCGCCCGAAAAGCTCAACGACCACTTCGACGACTACACCAAAATCAAATCCTAAACCAAAAAATAAACGGAAGCGAAAGAGAAAATTGACCAACGAAAAACTAACAGGTGGTGAATCAACTAACGAAAAATTAACAAAGGAGCAAAGACGGGAAAATCGCAAACGAAAGTTGGAAATGCGCGAAAAGAAACGAGAAGAGAAGCGTAAACGAAACATGGCAAAAATAACTGTGACCGAGATAGAGCATGCAACAACATTGGTACCATCAGAAATTCCACAGCTTTTGAGTATTCGAAATACGGCACCAGAACAGATCACTAATCACATTGAATCAATATTCAATGGTGATTTTACATGCGCCCAGGACAGATTTATTGTAGCACCGCGTATCCCTCACGCCAGGGTCACATACCTGCGAGGCGATAATAAAGAAACGATGAACGCATATCTTGAGGTGGAATATGTATGTAATGCAGGATATCGGTATGTGGACGATCGGTTTACAAAATTGATTTGTCAAAATTTTGAGTGGCACGGCCGTATCCCCGAATGCATAGAATTACCGACCCTTATCAAACCGGAATATCAAATGGACACGTTGGACAATGAGGTGCTGAACGATTTTGGTACGCGATCGTGTAAGCCTAGTAATAAATGTGACCAGATATGTGCTATAAAAAATAATAAGACAACGTGTGCCTGCCACAAAGGTTTTCGGGCAATTGGTTACAAGTGTGTTGGTAAGTTTCCTTGTGTAAGTTATTTTTGTGTAAGTATAACTAAAAGTATTTACTTAACCTCCTCAGATATTAATGAATGTCGCGAAAATCGTCATGCGTGTCAATACGGCTGCTCAAATGTGATTGGAGCATACCGTTGTAAATGCCCAAATGGCTTCAGAAATGATGGGCTCAATTGTGTCGACATTAATGAATGCACACTACGAAACGGCCATGGCATGTGTCAAGATCGATGCACCAATACAGTTGGAAGTTATAAGTGCTCTTGTGAAGGGTTGGCTGGTACCAAACTTTCACATGATGGACACGGTTGTGAAGATGAGGATGAGTGTACCGTTAATAATGGTGGCTGTTCGCATATTTGTGTAAATACAATGAGTCGTGCATTCTGTTTATGTCCAGAGGGTTATGTATTGGACAATGATTGGAAAACTTGCATTGATATCGATGAATGTGCAGACGAAAAATTGATGGCGAATAATTCAGTCTGTGAATATGGTTGTGTAAATACACCGGGGTCATATAAATGCGTTTCCGATATTGGAGCAGATCAGCCTTTTGTCGAGGAAATTCCACTATGTGCAATTGGATACTTTTTTAATTCGACCACTGAATCGTGCGAAGACATAAACGAGTGTGAGACCAATAACGGTGGATGTTATGATCGATGTGAGAATACCATAGGTGATTTTGATTGTTTATGCAGTGCTGGTTATATATTTGCCCCGGATAAATTCACGTGCATCAGTAAGTATACATCGCCGTATATTAAAAGTTTATATTAAATATTAAAATTTCGATAACCCACAGTAAGCAACATCACCAGTGATATCGTCTGCCCACCATTGGATCCACCGCGAAACGGGTACCTGGAATGCATCCGACCTATCAGCACCCGTATCACTAACAAACCTGGAAGTCAATGTGTATTGCGATGTCCCGTTGGCTACAAAGTCGTTGGCAAATTTTTCCGTGTTTGTGCCTCTAACGGAAAATGGCTTGGCGATGAAAGTGGTGCTTGCCTGCGATATCCAATCCCAAAACTAATTTGCCCTCATGATATTCATGTTGAGCTACCGCTAAACGAAACCTCAATAAAATTACAAATACCTTATGCCAAATCCGATATACCACAACGTGATTTACTCTATGAACCAAATGGAATTATGTCGAAGGAACATTTTGAAATTGGTGCCATCAATGTTTCTGTAACAGCAAAGCATCCAATATCTCGTGTAAGTTTAATATGCACATTCAAAATTGAGATCGAAGAGGGTCAACCACCAAAAGTCTTATATTGTCCAAGTGCTGTGCGTGAACATAAAATTAAGAAACCATCCGATGTAATTCCGGTGGTGTGGGACGAACCAAAATTTGTGGATAACATTAATGTAACTGAAATTTTCAAAACGAATGTAAGTACGAGTTGCTGATGTATATGATGAATACGTTTATGACATTAGAAATTTTTATTTTTAGGTTCCTGGCGACTATTTCGGCTTTGGTAGTCACCGAATAGTGTACGAAGCTAAGGACACAGCTGGGTTTAGTAAACAATGTGTATTCATGATAAGGGTGACAACTTTTAAGCGAATATATACAATTCCAAAATATTAAAATCTGATTGCGGTTACAAACGTTGCGGAGAACAATTTAGACCAGAATATAGGCTAGTGCATAGAGATTAGATAATTAGTTGTTTCGAAGATATTTCTAATTTGTTTATTGAAAGTATTACTACTACTACTATTACTACTACTACTACTACTACTGCCAATAATGTGCTTCAAATAGTTAATGTTAATAAAAAGTGAAAAGTTTATTTATAAATATGATAAAATAATTTTCAATCTTAGCTCCTCACCAAATGATTTATCCTTGTCTTGAGAAATGGATGAATAATTCTTATTTATGGCAAAAGGAAAAGAAAGCCACGATTTGCTCTGCCTACTATCCGTCTCGGATGAAGTACACGCTGAAGAAGACGCTCACCTCGCTGTGATAATTACGTCATCTAGATATTCTGATGAGCCGTTGTAAAATTCCTGAAGCGCTTGCTACACCACAAGGTAAATATTCGTATTTGAAAAGATCTAATTAACCCTTTGCGGTCGAGGGTTTCTTCAAGTGAACTTCTCGCTCGGTCGAATATATTTTTTTGTAAGACTGTGATATCTCTATGCCTGCGCTATATTTAGCGATGTTGTTAATTATTGCAATTCAGGAAAAAAAAAAGTAACGGTTTATACAGCCTAGTAAATAGAAATGTGCTGTCGCTTGCTCGGCGACATTTAACCGCAAATCGCTAATTTACTATGCAGGTAGGATCCGCGCTCAAAACGTTTTCTTTGTGAAGAATAATTTACTTGTCGTTTGCGATATAGCTCTTCAATGCGCTTAATGGGATAGCGATTGATTTCAATTTTTGGGGTGATAAATTAACCTTAAAACCCATAAAGATCAAAGTTCATGATTCAAGGATGCTGCCGAACATTTTTTTGACTATCCTCATCCACATCGTTATTCAGAGCAAACGGTAAGTTACATAATTCGAGAGTCGGCACATTCGACTAAGTACTGCTGAAATACTGGTTAACAAAGACTAGCAAACTGTTTCTTCTCCTACGTAACTTCCTCTCTAATCGATTGCTCGATTTAAAGAAATCTGTTATTAGAACTTAATCTTTACACTTTACATAAGGCATACATTGAGAACAATGTAAATAAAAAATACTCTTTTTGATAAACTTGTTAACTATCCGTAGAAAAAACACGCATGTGACATACACGCAAAGTGCTTTGTTGCCCTTGCTAGTTGCTGGCTCGGCTATTCCCTTTGTTATGCGGCAAAGTGCCAGTTTATGCTCTTGCTACACAAATAACTATTCCCGTTTCCTTTAAAAAAACAAAAATTATTATGAAAGTTTATAAATTCCATTTAGGCTCTGTTGAACTTTTTCTACACTTGAAAAAGAATTTGACAGTTATGGGAACGTTCACATATTACATAGGTTAGGTTAGGTTAGGTTGGAGTGGCTGCTTATGCACACTTAGACCGGTGATGGTCCATTGTGATACTACTGAATATCTCCCCTTTTACCCCTATTGGAACCATTTTCGAGCTACTTATGTAGCGTAAGACGTCCCGCACTTTACTGTTTTCGAGATCCTAGAGGCAGTCCATCCTGAACTTACCCAAGTGTTTGTGACTTCTGAGAGCAAATGCTGGACTCGAGCAAAGGAAGTGGACCAACGTCTCTTCCTCCTCTTCGTCCAAGCACCTTCTGCAGAAGTCATTCGCCTCCAAACCCAGCCTTCTTGCATATTCTCCAAACAGGCAGTGTCCCGTGAGAATTCCTACCACCGTTCTTAATTTACGTATGCGTAGGGATATTAATGCCCTAGTGCGCCCCAAGTCCAGCTTTGGCCAAACTTGTCTTGCAACTCTACAGGTGAGGGTGTTAGACCACCTTTCCCCCGCTGAGAATAGCGCCTGCTTCCCAAGTGCTTGTCTCAGCGCTGTGATAGGTCTCCTGAGACTTGCCCTTTCCGGTTGCAGCTGGAGAGTCGTACCATGCCTAGCAAGTTCATCAGCCCTGCAGTTCCCCATGACGCCCGAGTGACCTGGGACCCAGGTTACCTGGATATTGAAATGCTCACCCATCTCATTTAGAGATGAGTAACAACTCAATGCCACCCGTGACGCCAAAGACACCGATTCTAACGACCGGATCGCCGCTTGACTGTCCACATCGATTGCGATATCATCTGAGGATAACAAATTATGCTTTAATGACGTCATGACCTCCTCAATCGCTACGACTTCAGCTTTGTACACGCTGCAGTAATCAGGGAGACGAATAGAAATATTTACATTTAATTTGTCACAGAATACTCCAGCTCCCACTTTGCCGTCTAGCTTGGAGCCATCTGTGAAGAATTGCAACGCTTCGGTTTCCGATAACGGTCTATCTCTCTAGGATTCCCTTGAAGGGAAGAAGGTTCGAAATTGCTTCTGGAAGCGTAGAGTAGGTTTAATGTAGTCAAGATTCGCCAGCTCATCCTTCAACGATCTAACGATAGTAGAGTGTCTTCTACTAAGACACCTCCACTGAGAGACGGCTGCAAGTCGTTCAGCCGTATTTGCCGCCATCTGTTTGCCAAAAATGTCAACCGGAAGAAGGTGCAACATAATCTCTAAGGCACTTGTCGGTGTCGACCTCAATGCCTTGCTAACAAGCATACAGGCCATTTTTTGCACTCTCTCAATCTTACTTTTATAAGTTACCTTCTCCAGAGCTGGCCACCAAACATCCACCCCGTACATGAGTACAGGTCTCACTACAGCGGTGTAGAGTCAGTGTACCAGCTCCGGCTTCAGACCCCATCTATGACCAATGGCGCTCCTGCAGGAGTACAAAGCTATAGTAGCTTTGTTTATTCTCTCCAACATGTTGGGCTTCCAACTAAGCTTACTGTCTAAGATAATGCCCAGATATCTAGCTCTATCAGTAAAAGCAAGTCTCGTGTCATTTAAGGTAGGAGGGACAACTACCGGGATTTTGTATTTCTTAGTGAAGAGTACCAGCTCTGTCTTGGACGGGTTAATACCAAGTTCACATTTACCAGCCCATTTCGTAACGATGGTAAGCGCATTCTGCATTACGTCTACAATCGTGCCCAGGAATTTCCCGGTAACAGCTAAAGCTACGTCATCTGCGTAAGCAATATTTTCAATACCCTCTATATCCAATTCTAGTATTAACCCGTTTACCACTATGTTCCAGAGAAGAGGGGACAGAACCTGCCCTGCGAGGTTCCCCTAGTTACTCGCCTCTTGATGGTGGAGTACCCCAACTTCGAGCTAATAATCCTGCTTTCCAGCATATAATTGATTAACCCTATCAGAGGAACGTCCACCTCCAAAAATGACAATCCCTCCTAGATTGCCTCCGCTTTCACATTATTAAAGGCGCCCTCTATATCCAGGAAGGCCACCAAACTGAATTCGTACACACCAACACGTGCAGAGCAGAAATTAACATAACTTGTTTTTATTTTTTACCTCTCTCTTCCCTCTCATAAGAGATTTTGGGGCGAAATAATTAATGCTGTAATGTGGTGTGTTGCCACCGATCACTGCCTGCGTGAACCACTTATTGATTATTAAATGCTGGGCCAGTTAATTGCTGCTTCAGCCTGCCACGTGTTAAGTACCCACACAACACACTCACTCCAAGTCTCACAAAAAAACAATTTATTTGACTTCAAATTAAGGCTTACAATTGCCAAAAACAATATTTATTTCACGTAATTAAAATTAGATTACAAAATATATTTAAATTTAATTTGATTATTAATAATGGCGTCTCAACTGCGTTGGTAATTATATATTAATTTTTACTCGCGTTCACCACTGTTCTTGACCGATGACTTTTTGATAATTATCCTGTTTTTTTTTTTACCACACCTTCGTTTTCTCTCTCGGTTTTCTTTTGTTTCTCTCCATGCAAACCAACTGACATTGGTCGCGCCCTACAAACAATGCAAACCGAATGCACAGAACATAGCGACGCCACAAGATCATCACACACGACATGAACGCGATGGGGTGTTCATCTCCTTCTTTCGTTGAAATAATACACTTCCTATTTCCGTTATGGACGCATCGCACTGTCCGGATTAACCAGAACTGGTGCCATCACAAGCGCTTCCTTTAAGCGCTGAAATGCTTCCTCGGCTGGAGCATTCTACAACTTCTGTTTACCACTTTTAAGAAGGTCTGTAATGGGAGCGGCTAAACTTGAATAGTTAATAACAAAGTGATGGTACTAGCCGGTTATCCCAAGAAATCTGCGGACCTGCTTAGTAGTTTTTGGAATGGGGTATTCGTCTATGGCCCGAACCTTCTCAGGGTCCACTTTGAGGCACCCCTCACCAATCACATAACTTAGATACTTTGTTTTCCGTACAACGAACCTACTTTTTTCTACATTTATAGTCAGATTTGCTAATTTTAGCAATCTAGCTATTTCAGACAATAACGATAAATGCTCCTCGAAGGTTGCAGATACCACTAATAGGTCGTCTAGGTAAACAAAGACGTGTTCGTGCATCTGGTAAGGGATTACCTTGTGCATTAAGCAACATATCGTTTGGGCTGCATTGCACAACCCAAACGGCATGACAGTAAATTGGTAGAGTGGAAGATCCGGAACGGTAAAAGCCGTCTTATCCCTAGACGAAGAATCGAGGGGTATTTGCCAAAAGGCTTCATTTAGGTTGATGGTGCTTATGTATCGAGTTTTATCCAATCGACCTAGTTGAAGCGGCGTACCAAAATAAATTAGATATTCTTGCAAAGTGGATAACCGATTGATTGTAATTCCTTCCCGACCCGATCAAAAAATGACCAGGCAGGCGTTTAGGCATCGTAACTATCAGGTGATTCGGACAGAGCACAAATAGACCTCGAATTTAATATGGCTTCTATCTACAAGCTCAAGTGTGTAGCTGCTCGATTGTTAATGGCGCTGTCTCCATTGATCTTTGCAATAACTATTTGTAAGATTTGATGTTCGCCTCCCACAAACCTCCGAAGTGAGGTGATCTGGAGGGTATAAATCTGAAATTAATCTTAAGAGGCGTTAAGAAATTACATACTAGCGAGAAATGTGCTTCCGATTTGAAAAGATCAAATAATTTGTCGAGCTCGTTCCATGCTCCTACAAAGTTGCTGCCATTGTCTGATAAAAAATTTCAACTGGTTTGCCTATTCTTGCAATAAACCTTTGTAAAGCCATAATAAACGCTTCGGTGGTTAGGCTTGACACTACCTCGATATGAATGGCATTAACTCTAGTACACACGAATAATGCTATATAACCTTTCACTGGTTTATATGGTCCTCGCCCAGAACGATCATGAATCCAAATTGGACCTGCATAATCCACCCCCGTGTGCATGAAAACTCTACCACTGGAAACCCTGTATTTCGGTAGATTGCACATTATTTGAGCGTTTTGATGTTTCCGAAGCTTGAAGCATTTAACACATCTTAATATTTGACGTCGCACCATATTCCTACAGCGCACAATCCAATACTTTTGCCGAATAATTGAAATTAGAGAGGTGGCACCGACGTGTAAATGAAATTCGTGCAAATATTTAATCAAATGTTTCGTAAAAATGTGATCCTTCGGTAAAATTATTGGATGTTTTGCATCAAATTCACAATCTGACATTGATAACCTTCCACCAACCCTCATGATTTGATTTTTATCGATGAATGGGTTGAGTATTATTAGTTTGCTGGCTTTGGGTACACTATTCTTCTCCCGCAATGATATGACTTCGGTTTCACACAAACATATGTTTTCAGAAATTGCGATTTCAAGTACGTTTGGTGGTAGTATTGAAGGGACATCAACGGCAAGAGATTTTAAAACTTGAACGTTGCGGTTGTTTCTTCTGAATAAAAGTTTGTTGATATGGAAACGGCATACAAAACTTATAATTCGGTAAATTTTTTGTAACGATGAGTGATACTTGAATAGATGCTCACAAATATTTGAAGTTACTTTAACAGTGCTTGATGCACAAACCAATGACAAATGGTTTGACATTAATTTCACCTTTCGTTGTTCCGGAATATCACTGTTTAAATCCTTTGAACTAATTGGCCAATCCGATTTCTCTAACTGCAAATATTCTGGACCAGACCACCATAATGTATTACTTAATAATTGGCGTGGGGTCAAACCTCGTGACGCGTGATCTGCAGGATTTAACTTGGATTCTATGTGATTCCAGTGAACTTCTGGTAATACTTTTCTGATATAAGCTATACGATTAGCCTCGAAGTTCTTCCACCTGCTAGGATGGTCTGCCAACCAAGCCAAAACAATCTGCGAATCAGTCCAGGCATACACATTAGTATAAGACAGGTTAAGTGCTCTTTGCAGATACTTGTGTAATTTTGTAAGGTTTTTTTTTGCTATCAATAATCAGTGAACGTTTTTTTTTTTGTTGTATTGGATTTATCTGATTTCCCTTCATTTGATGTGTTTGTTCTTTTTGTGAATTTTAAAAGCCAATAACAATAAAGCAATTAAGTTGCAATATACAGATGATGGTCATTAATAAATGATGCAGATTACATGAATGAAAATTATTTAAATGTATTATTTGACTTGTTTCTATCTTTGCTTAGTGGATATCGATTTTTTTATGTTTTTTTTCGGATATTTGTTCTTTTTATTTAATGTAGATGTCATGCCCTGATCTCCGACAAAGCTCTAGTCAAGCCCACAACCTTTTAGATATAAATAATATTGTTTTTAAATTCCAATTGTAAAACAACTCAAATAGGTGTAAGTCAGAATAGGTAAGTCGATTGGAGTTCAGTGGCTTAGTGGGTGCAGTGGCCAATAATTGTGGTCGAAGAGGGGGAAGACATCCGGCATTTTCGTTTTTTTGAAAAGGTATATAAAGAAAACCAAACCGCATGTGTGAGGGGGAGGAAAAAGAAAGAAAGTAACGAGATGAATGGACAGTGAAGCAGGAGATGGTGAACAATAAAGAGCAGTGATTTTTTTTTATTTATTTATTTTGGTTCGAAAATAAATTGGCTTTTTGAATAAGTCAACCAGTGTTATCGCTTATGGTTTATTTTTTTTATTGATTATTTGGTGGTAAAACAAAAGACTTATTATCCAATAGAAAAACAAAATTTAATTTTGGATTGTTTTTTTTTTCTCGTGGTTTGTGAATTTTGGTTGACCAATATAGACAAATGTTTTTTTGTGTTTGGGTACTATGAAGTGAGAATAAAATATTAATAAGACTATGCTAGTGATTAATTATATATAATAAAATAAAATAAAAATATAATAAATTAATAATAATAATATATCACTGAATTTTTAAAGAACTTTGGTGATTAATCGTGCGTGTTATTTTTGGGCCGCAACATAACTGCCCCGATTACACATGGTGAGCGGAGAATCAGTAATTATACTACTAGATTATGCTTATAAATTCCATGTACTTTGCATATGTACATTTGTGATGGTGCGTTTCCGGAGTAACAATTAGTAAACACATGTACAGTTGTGGACGAATGGCAGAGAAGACGACGAGAAAGCGCACAGCTAAGTTACTGGTGAGTGATTTTATTTATTTGACTACCTTTTTGATTGGTTTATTTGTTTCTTAGCTATCTCCTCTCATTTCTTCATTTTTCATTATTTTGTTTTGTTACCATTTATTCTTGTGAATAATTAATTTCTTTGAGATCTCGGAAAGATCTGTTGCTTACATCTCTTGAACCCACGCGTGAGTGGACTGTGGACTGAGTTCTGCCGGGAAGCGTGCTATTAGTAGATATCTGGCGCCCAACATTAAATAATATAAAACGTAAAATATCGATATCGAAAAGTTGAGTGGAGACGAAGCAGGCTTTCCATTTTTCGTTGATTTTTTTTTGGTGTGTGTTGTTTACGTAAAACACCAGATTTGTGCCTGGTTATTGATGGTAGTTTTTTTTGTTTATTTCATTTTTCTTTATTCAGCGGAAAACAATGGAATGTTCCGGGAAAGCACATAATTGGTAAAATGCAAGATGGTGGGATAATAGGACAAAGATTTAGCTGCGTGATTGTTTTATATCTTAGGCAACTTAGGTTTTTATTATTTGGCAACTTAGGTTTTTATTATTTGACGCTGCAAATTACTGATTCCCCTATTCGTTTTGTTGACATATTCTACAACATATGCAGCGCAAGAATATTCTTCGGTAATAAATTGGATGTCCATATTAGATTTGAGAATACTGAAAAGGAATGGGTTGAAACCGTTGTGCCATATTTCACTAGTTTTTCTTTTTAAGAACACCCGCGGTCGTTCAATTCCAGCTTGTAGAATTTTAATGTAATCAACGTCACACGTAATTTTATTTTGTTCGTAAAACGTATCTATATCAGGATAGTAGATATTTTCCAAATTCAATCTTATTTTATTGTATCGTTCTTTAAGGTTACGAAATTGTGGTTCGTCTTTTGGCATTGGTATCAGAATCATCGTTGATTTGCATGGCATGAAGGGAGCGTCGAAGCGACATTTTTGCGGCCTATTTGATGTAATTCCTTTGTAGCAAGTGAAAGTATGTTTATGGGTTTGTAGTTTGATGTTTCCCGATGCTTCTGATGCTGAAACCGATATCAAGTGATCGATCAATTGAAGACTGTCGTACAATCCGGCATTCAATGGATCGTCCGGCGTCTCCTCCAACCATAAATGTATATGAGCATGCGGACTTCCGCGATGCTGAAATTCGATCATTTTAAAATATTTCCTGACGAAATAACGACCAAAAGGACTGTTTTTTTTATATTTAGATTGCAAAACAGTCATTACTGTATTTATCAGCTTATTGAAATAAGTGGCACATGTAACTGCATCATCATTAACTAGTGAGCTTTTTTCCATAAAATGTAGTTGATTAACGGCTTCAACCGTGATTTCTTTTCCATATTTCAACCTATATAAGGTTCGTAGTAAATCAGTCCATCCTATTTCATTAGCGCTCATCGTAAGAAACAATGTGGGTTTACCATTTTGTCGTATCATTGCAAACAAGTCTTTCTTTCGATTTGCCCAATACCACGTTGAATTGGGAATCGTTCGGAGGAAAGCGAGGTTTGTATCAATGCAATCGTGAATATATTCTTCAGATTCAATTTGACGACGGGTTATGGCAGTATTATTTCCCACGTGTTTAAATGCAATCGTAAGACAATCGCGAACTCTCAGTCGCATAATTTTCATTGCCATATACAGCAAGTGGTACGGGTTAACGCCACGTCGGTCTGATCTTCGTAGCTCACTAGTTGCCATCATGAATGGCGTGATGTGTGTGCCGTCTCTGAAAATTCGAAATTCATCAAGATAAATAGACGGAAAAGAGAGTTCTTCTGCATGCTCATCAAAAAGTAGGCTGATAGGAAGTTCGGTTTCGCCAGGGGCAATTCGCAAATACATATCTTCATTCCAAAGTAACGTTTGTTGTTGCGCGGTAAGGCTATCTTCGATAGGCACAACTTCACTAACTTCATCCTGTGACGGTATGGTTTCTACTGCATTCTCCGTAAAGAAAGAATTATCAATCGTAATATTATAGCGTTGATAAAGCGGCGTTCGAATTAAATATTGTAACCAAGCTTTGATTGTTCCTTTGTTGACCAAGCCAAACAAATAGGACGATTTGTGTATTTTTTTCTTTTTAATGTGAACGTTAATGCAGTAATCATCGTTCAAACTCCGAGGTAATCGAGATACCATCGTATTAACATCGACCGGAACGTTTATGATTTGTCCATAAATGCCGTATTGACCGTGACTATGACGCAATCTACGAACTTGCATAAACGGCAAGCGCGGCGAGATCAACCTCTCCGTAACCATCTCTAAAGGAGGAAGATCGGTCGGCATTTTAGGATATTGAAATCCATTAAATACTAATAGAGTCGGTATAGTGTTTTTCGACAATGCCCTTTTGCACGTAAAGCATACCTTCGCGTTATCAACGTTCGGCAATATGTCGTTAATAATACCACTATATTGAGAAGAGACAGGCGATAAGTCATTCTTGAACCATAACCGATCACAAATTGAGCACGCGTACCCAAATGGATTGTTCAAGAATTTCATAAAAAGTTTTCGAGCACCTGCATGCAGTTGATAACCTTCATACCGCACAGGCGTCTCTTCCTAATTACTCGTAGACGGTTCACAAATATTTGATGCTTGCTGAAAATTATCGGAACATTCCCTAACTGGAGGGTTGTTGAGGTTTGACACATAGGGCGTATAATTATTTCCATCTCCAGTGGTAGATGGATTAGCTATGCCCGGTAAGACACCGTTGGAGCTATCTAAATCATTTAAATTACTATTACATATACATAATATAACTTAGCCAACAATGAATGAGTATAGTGACAATATAAAATTTACTAACCATTCATTACATTTTCAGTAGATAAACAATTATTTTCAAAAATACGTGCACGATTCTCTCGCTGCCGTTGTCGATAATCACGAAGACGATCAGCCGCTGTCCGGTTTCCTCGAGGTCTCCCTGAATTTTGCCTATAGCCACCACGTGGTCGTTGCCCTTGTTCTTGTCGTTGCCTTGCTCTGAATTCGCGAACGCGTTTCGTTGATGATTGTTGTGGCATTCTGAAGTATTAATATTGTTTCGGTATGATTTTTCGCATTAAAATTTACTATTGTGTAAATTCATATATAGGATACTTACGTTGTTAGTATATTCTAATAAAATTGTTCTTTTTAATCACTTTTCAATCACTTCACAAAAAATCACGTCTATAAATTTAATTTTTAAAGCATTTTTCATATAAGGAACGCGATTTTATATTATTTCCTAAATAAAAATATGACATTCACCTTCATCGTTGGAAAATAAAAGAAAAATGCAAAAATAATAATACGTATGTAATAGCAAAAAGTAGGCGAATTACGAATTTACGATACAAATACGAGACGTAGTATGTGTGGATTTTGTTACGCATTATAATACCTTACTTGTTTTCTGTATTAAAATTGTTTATACAAGCAGCAAATGTACTAAATGAACAAAAACGATAAATCGCATTACCAAAGCGTTTCACTTTGATTAGCGTTTCATTTTTTCAAGACTCACTACCTTCGCTAAGGAAGTTTCACTTCAATAAAACAATGAATTATTAATTTTTTTTTTTTTTGTTCTACATCACCATAATGCTTGTTGTTTGTGTTGGTTGCTTTCATCCATCACGTGATCTTCACCAAAACCACGTCTCACGGTTATGTTGAGTACCCGTTCCTCAATGATCATCCGTTAATTTAGTGCCTAACTGTAACTACTGCTTCCTTTACTGTAGATCCGGAACGAATTGGGTATCGGAAATGTCGATAACCAATTAATATTTAAAAAAAATACTTCCCTCACTCTATGTATTGTAATTTCTTTTCTATTTGTTTTTATTTCATTTTCTTAACATCATGACACACAGTATGATTCTCAAACGATGTTTTATTTATTCATTGTCTTCTTATGTATATGAAACCACCACTTTGATAAAGCACTAACACGTTTCACAAAAAAAAAAATTCAAATTGTTAATTTTCGTATTCCTAACTATTTATTTGCCAGAACCATGAATCATGCATATAGCATATTATGCACCATGCTTGTAAATAAAAACACAACAATAATGACGACAACTTCCAAGTTTTTCTTGAGATTTTATTTATATTTATTTATTTCTTTTTTCTTTTTATCGGTTAGACATTTAAAACATATTTTTATATTTCTTTCTTATTTTTGAGTTTTATTTTATTGAAAGACAATGTCACACCAAGTGTTAATAATTTTTTTTATAATCACAATAACATTAACTTCCCTCCAGACCAGGTGTATCATAAACGTACGGTTTACGAAGACTTTGCTATACTAAGGTGTTCGTAAACGTTACACTAAAACGGTACGAATATAGTACGTAATGTGTACTTTTGTCACATGAGAAATGAAACAAATTTGCGAAGACTTGTGTATGTATTAGTATGTATAAAAGTGTTCCTAATGTGTACGCTTAAACGTAATGTTTACGAACTGCTTAAGCGTAACATTGACGAACGGTTTAGTGCGAATTGCCCCATTTAATTAGAATAAATATAAAACAATTTTTTTAAATCAATCTTATCTTTTATTTGTATTTTTCTTCAAATAAGCCGCAACACAAGACACAACGTGCCAAATTTGTTAATTAATCTTTTTCTGAAATGAAATAAAATGTTTCAATCATAGATGAAGTACTTCGAGTATTATTTAAATACCTTTCAAAATATTCATTATAATGATTTTTATATGATATTATGGATATAGTGCTGCTCTTGAATGCCACGAAAACTAACAATAATTATCAGAAGTTTTATATTTTCACAATACGACAACTTTAATTTAATTTGTACAAAAAAATATTGAAACTAAAACAAAGCCGCAAGATATAATTGACAGCACTGTGTATAGAGAATGTAAATGTAGCAGTGTATTATAAAAAAAAGCGTTCGTAAACTGTTCGTACGCTGTACATTTGTGCTGTATACATTTTTGCGCCGGGAGGGTTATGTCTAAAACATTTTTTATTTTTTTTATTTTTTTTTATTTTGAAAATATTAAACAAAATTCACACCTTGAACGCAAATTTCCAAATTAATATAATTGATATACATTTGATTGTCATTGATATACATTAAACTTTTGATAAATTCTTAATTTTTTTATTTTTAATTTCAATCTAATTATTTTATAATTTATTTATTTACTTTCTTTTTTTTATATACACATTTCACATTTTACTTTCTTTCCCAATATTACTTCTCAATCTACTCGAATCAATTTTCTTCTTTTTTTTGGTTCCTACTTATTTCACCAATATCGTTTTATCAAAAACCGTCCCTTGCACATTTTTCTTGCCTTTTTATACTTTTTTTTAAGCGTCCTTAGCGGCAACCCGTTTGACCGTCACCCGATGTTATTATTATTATTATGTTATTATCAGTATTATTATCGTTGCCTCTCGACTACGTCATGACAAAATTGTTTGTTGAAATCATACATTGATGGAAACAACAACATCCCACTAGAGATGAACCATGGACCTAATTTTGAACTATTACAATCACCATGAATAACCGATCGATCAGGATCGAAAAATGTCCAATTATTGTGAGGGGACCCCGTGGAATGATTTTTAAAAATTGGAACAATACTCGGTGTACGAGTCTTCAACAATTGTTTCAGCATTGCTTGTGTCTCAAAATATGAATCTTCAAACGCATCATTTATATCATGAAACTCATTCCAAGCCCGTTCAAGTTTCTCCAGTCTTGTTTCGATTTGTTCTTTATTCTCGGCGAATTTTCTAATATTCGTCAACGTTGCCTTTATTGTTCCACGAGTTTGCTTACATTTCGAAATATCTGCCATATTTGGTACAATGCTCGTTCTCGGCGCTTAAATCTCAGTATAAATTCCCGATCAATAGTTAATTACCAGGCACAAACAATGCAACACATGGCCGATGATCAGCTGCTAAATGTGATGAATAACCGTTATAATAAAACGAGACCGGTCAGCTGTTCGTTCACTGTTTAATTGTAAGTCTTTTTTTTAACGACACAAATTGTTTACCACGATTTAGAATTTTAAAATAAATTCACTAATTGCAAAGCTTTGAATTAACACTATTCTATTATAAAATGGCTATGATAGACTGCAAACACTGTTATTACCAAACGAGATTTTTTACACAATATTAATGGAGTGATCAAAATAATAATGACGAATTGAACAGTTTTTAGACAATGTTAGTAATCGATTCAATCTGTAGTACCGATGTACGACCTCCAATACAATATGTATACATAAATTAACGCTTGACCAGGTGGCGAGTTGGTCATGTTACATTCACTGTCCGTTTAAACGGTTTGAGGTAAAAACAAAACGGTTTGAGGTAAAAAATTGCTCAGTCACGGTATACACACAGTTACGTTAAACACACTTTACTGTTTCCACGGAATGATTCAATATAGCAAATTGAACATAATCTATTCCATGTTAGAATCAAACGGCAACGTTAAATATATAAATTACACAATATTCATGGATTGATCAAATTGGCGAATAGATCATATCCCATTTAATTTCAATCAACGACATAAATTGCTCTACAGTTCGATGCTATTTACGGTTACGTGTGCATTTAACAACATGCTGTAATGTCTTACATTACCTATTTAGTTTAACCAATGAAACACTTAAGTATTGTAATCCACTTAACTTGTTGGTATTTAAAAAAACTATGTAATGCTACACTGTAATGTAGAAATAGGATTTTGTATTTCTGTTTTTGTTTTTTGTGTAGCAGACACAACTGATAACAAACAATGTTTACTAAATATTTTTTACAAGAAAATTTATTACGTTAATAATTTTCACCACGGTATTATCGTTCGGAGGAAAGAAAAAAACAATTATTACATTTTTTATTTTAATTTGACTTAATGTCCACCAAACAAGAGCGTACGAATTAATGTGTCCGAAACGAAGTTTTGGAACGATGAACAAAAGTAAATGAATTATTTGGTTTTTCGTTTATTTGCAATACACTGTAAAAGTTAAAACGAATTGAAGAAGGGCAGTGATCGATGTTCGAGCGGTTGCGGTTGTAATATGAATGTATGATACGAGTGAGCGCTGATATATGTGATTCTGTGGCGGTAAACAAATGTATGTACTTGATGAGTGAGCCGCTACAATGCACAATTATTCACAATAGCAATTTACATAAATTTTAGTTTCAATGTTAACTCCGCGATTATAAATATTTCGGCACTATTTCATTAGATAACATTTTGAACTCAGGAGTTTAATTAGAATGTTTTCCACACACAAACACTATTATCGGATATACAAAAAATTTCGAATTGTACAGCTTCCAAGAATGATGTTTGTAACACTGGTAGAAATTCTTTTTGTTGAACAAAAAAGGATGAATGTTCAAGAATTTATGTGATACGATTTTACTCACGTGTGGATTATGGAATCCACGGCTGATTCCCGGGTTTCGACACCAAAAAATGAAGCAACGTACCAAAATAAATTAGATATTCTCGCAGAGTGGTGAACATAAACCAATTTGCTGATTTGAAAAATATCGCGTTTCGTAGAAAATGAGAAGACTATGTGTTTGACTGTGTTGGTCAAGAATACTAAATGTAATAATTTTATTCGACGAGAATTACGATATTTTATGTGTCTTTCAACTAAACAGTTAAAATTAACAATATGAAAGAGATAACTTATAATTAACCCTATGTGCAGATCGATTGGAAAACCAAGTTTCTGACTTAACTTACATAAGTTACAAAATAATTTTTAGTGGTTTTTCGTTAGGTAAGTAATTTACTCAAACAATTTAATTAATAAATGTTTTCTTTTCAGATTCACCGGAATTTATCCTATTTAGGAATTAATTAGAATTAAGTGAATTAATTGTGTAATATAAATCAAAATGATTGGTTTTTGTGTAAATTAAATTTAATGAGAAAAGAAAGTAGCTATTAAGCGTTAGCACTAGTTACCCCTCGATTAACGGCAAAGGATAAGCGTCCTTAACCGTTACCGAGTTCAACTTCCTCGCATCGAGACACAGACGAATCTTTCCATTTGCTTTTTTCACAAGAGTAACCGGGGATGACCAAGAACTGGTACTTTCCTAGATGACTCCCAAACTAAGCATACGGTCTACTTCCCTGTACATATCCTCCTGAACTTTCGGCGATACGGGGTAACACCTCTGCTTTATGGCAGGGGCATTTTCCACATCTATGCTGTGACAGAATTTGTGTTCTACCCAACCCGAACCTCTCACATTACGGAAAAGCTTCGATGACATTGTCCAATGCTTTCTGTTGTTCTGGTTGTAATAAATGCTTATGATTAGAACTGTTCGCATCTGATTTAACGGAAACGTTGTCCAATTCATTCCCCATTAGTGGAACAAGACCAAAATGAGCCCAAAAATCTATTCCGAGGTATAATTGTTGAGTCAGATTTGGAACAACAAACAGCCTCATTGTTCTGGATTTTCCACCGTACGACACCTTCGCAATAATATACCCAAGGACCCGTTGTTTCTCACCACTAGCTGTTACCAATAAGGATGTCAAATTATGCAATTTAATGTTATGCTCTTCAATAAATTCTAATACTGCTTGTCCAAGAACCGAATTGCTAGCCCCGCTGCCTAAGAGCCCATGACACTGCATCCCAATAATTAAAACTTCCGCATATGGCCTCTTGTCATCATTAGATAACAACTTCGACTTTACAATGACCCTTTTTATTGAACGTTTGGTTCTAAAGTACTCTAAATTCCTTTCCAAATCCTTTCGACGGCTAGTAGATATATCCTGTTCGTCCACGATTTGATTTACAACAGATACTTTTAACGCGGTTAAGCTTTCTTTCGTTGGAGGATACTGTAAAATTCGGCATCTTCAGATGTCAGAATCTGTTCACTTAAAACTTATAAACAGTAGCTCAGAGACGACCTAACATAATAAATATATTTAGATTAGAGCCAGCCAAAAATAATTAGATTAGAACCAATAAATATGCCGTCTTACATTGGTAACTGGAACAGTTGTTGGTATAAGAATAAAAATAAAATGCAAATTTCGTTCAAAATGACAAAAAAATCATAATAAAAACAATAAATCTGCTGATGTTAAGTTCCCAAAGTAAGACTACAATAGATTATAATTCACTACTTCGGCCAAAGTTATATATAAATTTATATTACAAAGTTATATTAGAAAACCAGTTTCCTAAAACTTTATATCACTATCGCGACCCTGTCGCTCAAGATATCATGGCAGAAATAATTTCTCTCACAATTTCACAATTTTAAACCTGTTTCACAAATTTCAATTGCAATAAAAATTCACAGTCAGTATATTGATAGGTTATCCTCAATAAAAGCTACCCCGTTTTTTTTTTTTTTCAAAAATGACTTTTTGATGAAAATCTCTTTATCGATCTCAGATCCATCTGGAAAGAGTATCATGGAGGTATAAGTGGGGCCACCTATGAATAAATAAAACATTAGCAAGATACATCAATGATCTAATGGGCAGGATATTAGACAGTTGGTGATAGAATGGTGCCAAAAATGTGACCGATGTGCGGCAATGTAGAGACCCACACGTGAAAGTCGTGGGATCATGAGACAATATAACGTCGAAACACCATTCGAGAGAATTGCAATGGATGTAGCGGGACCATTTCCCACCACTGAGAGCGGCAATAAATCACCCTTATTGTGGTTGTCATTATCGACAATATCACATCGACTGTAAAATTTGGTATTGTGATTGTCGATATCAAACGATGTTTGTCGTTTAAACGACATATTTCTGTCGATGAAATTTTAGTTAACGACAAGACATTTTATTGGCCAAATTTAACAAATAATTTAATAAAAACACAGTTTATACCAATTATTAAGTAAAATAACTTATTATTTAATAATTTTTATATATCCAAAATATTACAAGTTAATTTTGTGCACGGCAGTTTTTCTTCGCCTTTGTCACTATTCTGAACCATAATAGATTTTACATTTTTAAACATTTTAGGAATGGTACACAAACAAACGTAAACAACAAAATTTGTCATTTTGACAGAAGTTTTCAGAAATTTAATTCACGATTGCTAATTTAACAACAAAAATTGAGAACATGAGAGACAACAATAATGGTTGTTTATTTTATTCATTCCGAATATTCCGAACTTTTCGAAAGTGACATAAAACGTATTTTTATTTATTCTATGTATTCTATTCCTTCTTTTCGATGTTTTTTTATTTATTTAAAATATTCCTAACGCATTCTGTTTCTACCATATCAAACGTCGCATAAAAAGAATATTCTCCTATGTCAGCCTTCAATTCTTCATTCATGGTACATACCACATTCACAAATTTATACTCAATCAAAAATAATGGATATCAGTGATAATTATAATGATGGTAAGTGTTTATTATTCATGTGCGCTATAATTATTTGTTTTTTGTGCATTTGTATTAGAAAATATGTGGATGCAATTTTTCGAGGTTATGTTTTTAAGTTCAGGCAAACATAAATTTAAATGGAGTCCGGGGGATATTAGATGTTTAATAAATTTATTCATCGAAAACTCCACATCTTTTGATAAATATTCAAAAAAAAAAGTGTGGATCGATATTGCCAGTAATTTTCTTGCAAACGTTATAAGAATTGTTATTAATGTTATTAATTTTATTTTTAGACCAATTTTCAAGTATAAAAAATAAAACGGTCACTGCCGAGCAATGCGATGGCAAATGGAAAGGGCTTAGGTCCATGTACAAACATGAGAGGGACCACAATAATATAAGCGGCAATTCACATAAAAAATGGGAATATTATGAACTGATGGACGAAGTCCTAAATAAACGGCCAGAAGTTAACCCTCCCGAAGCAATGCCTCTGGCGAAGATTACGATTTTATCAATTTCATAGAAGAAACGCCAATAGTAGCTCCTCCTTCTTCGCTCAACCGAAAAAGTAAAACTAATGACGGTATGAAATCTGATGAAAAAAGCAAAAGACATACCAAAAAAGTGGCAAGGACGGATACATATTTGGACCTTTTCGAATAGCTAATTGATAAAATATAAATTCTACATTTTCTTTTTTTAATTAAATTTATGATTTATTTGTTAAGTTATATATTGAATAAATGAAATAAACAATAAAAATTGATATGGCATTCAAGTATTTAAAATTCTTAGGATTTGGTTTCGCTTTATATTGCTGTTTCTGTCAATATTTGTCATTACCGGATCGTTGCTTCCATCATCACTATCAGTGTGAAGCTCATCCGGCATGTTGTCTTACTCGTCTAAGCATACATTATGCAAAATGCATGCTTAGATAATTAATAATGGAATCAGGTCGGGGCGTCTCGTGTTCAACCCGTTAAGGCATCGAAATCTGCCTTTTAGTAAGCCAAATGACCGTTCGATATAGTTACCCTAGCTGAAGAATGAGCTTAATTATATATTTGATGTTCATGCGTTAAATTGCCTGTATCTTTGAAGGGAGTCATCAGGTACGGTTTTAATCCATATCCAAGGTCACCCACCATGTGTTGCTCTTCAGGAAACACTATTTCATCTAAAAAAGATACAGTAAGTAATTAATTAATTAAAGTAAATTAAGTAAATTATGTAAATAATTAACAAACTATTAGATATTTTGGGAAATAAACTGGACCGCCTGAACAGACAAGAATCGTGAATTGACCCCGCCTCGCCTTCTCGTCACAAACATCTTGCAACAAAACAGAATGGAATTTTTTCCTGTTCACGTAAGAATTTGGATATTCTTTAGGTGCTAGAATGGCTATGTGTGATCCATCAATGCAACCGATGATTTCTAGAAATATGTTAATTTTTAGTTTAAAGTCTAATATTATCCCATATATAGAATATTTACCTGGATACCTAATTTTAGTCAGGAAGTGGTTTGCTGTTTCGAGAGCTTTTCCTGACGATGGCCAGTCGATTATTTTTTTTATGGTTCAGTTTTAAAATAATCTTGCAACTGTCGAAAACTACTTTCCAACAACCATAAATTGACACCCCAAACCTGTCCGATACAGATCTGTAAAAATATAATACATTTAACATATTCATGTAAGAACTATATTAACTAAAAATGTTACCTGAAACATTCGGTGTCTGCTAAATACCATATTGTCATGAGTAATTGCTTCTCCAGGGCAATTCTTGGATGGCCACGTGATACATCGATGTATGTACTTTCAAGACGTGATATTTCTTGATACAATTTTTCCATTTTACCGGGCACCATTCGAAAATGAACCCTAAATTGTTCGCCAATGAACGAACAAATTGTATTTTTATAATACAATAAATTTTTGGGGTTAGTTGGTTTATGGGTGTCACGTGGAGCTTGGGATATTTTGCAGGTTAGAATTGTTCGACGACGACTCCTTGTTTCCCTCAGCTTACAACGGTTTACGAGAAAGAACAAAATGGATGAGCCCCAATTGTCTTGTACTAACTTTTGTAGTCACACAATAAAAAACTTAATTTTAAATACGTTATACACACGTTGTTTTATCGATTTATTAAAATAAATTATAACGCTTTATACCAAGCTGAATGCTAACTTCTTGTTGCCAAAAAATTTTTCGAATCTCTTTTTAAAAATGGTGTGTCGACAGACATACCAATAATTATAAAATTAAAAACTGAAAAATAAAAAATGTACTAAATTTTTCCTTTCTTTTATGTTCATTTTTGCTTCATGCCCAAGCAGCATGTCATTTCTTCTTCGCGTGGAAATCCACGCGCAAACGTATCGTCGCCACACACTCCCCCTCCAGTGGGTTCCGAAGGGACGCACGAAATCTCCCGGAAACGCCTTGGAAGCGTGACGACCCGACCAGCCCTGGTAAAGGTGGGCTTTAAACTTTGAACGGGATCGGAAGCAAATGTAACTCGTCTGCCCTGCGACGCTGCCCCCGATATCTTCTCCCTGTTAGCCTCTGAAGGCACTACGACCTGTGGGTGTGCTGGTTCATCGCAACCATCCCAGAAGGTCTCCGAAAAACAAGGTTTCAATCTATCTATTGACACCCTAGTTTTTTTACTGCCAACTTCTACATCGAAAAACGTCGTGAAACGTTCCACGACTTTATGTGGACCCGTGTAAGGTGGTTGCAATGCCCTACGCAATGCGTCAGTCCTTATATGAATACATGCGAACAGTTCCTTGCTGACGAATATTTTGCTTGTAGCATGTCGTGTTGCTGAGACTGGACCTAATTCCTCAAAATGTTGTTTAAGGCTTTCCACAAAATCTGACTGTGCAACTGTATGTTTGCTTGCTTCCCAAAACTGACCTGGTATTCGTATACCTTTACCATACACTAATTCTGCCGATGACGCTTCTAATTCTTCCCTGAATGAAGCTCTAAGCCCTAGAAGGACAGATGGCAAAATTCTCGACCAGTCGTCTCTATTATGGTACATAATAGCGGCCTTTAACGTTCGGTGCCAACGCTCAACCATGCCGTTGCACTTTGGGTTATACGCAGTTGTACGTTTATGCTCAAAACCTAAATAAACAGATAATTCCCTAAAAAGATGCGATTCAAACTGCGAACCTTGGTCCGTGATAATGAAACTTGGGACGCCAAAGCGTGCGATCCACACGGAATAAACCGCGAAAGCGACTGTAGGTGCTGTAATATCTTGTACTGGTATGGCCTCTGCCCAGCGAGTATACCTGTCTATTAGGGTTACACAGTAGCGGTTATTTTCTGATATAGGCAAGGGACCTATGAGGTCTAGGTGTACCTCAGCAAAACGTTCCGTTGTAGGTATGAATTGACCTGTAGGTGATTTGGTGTGCCTACTAATTTTGGCTCGCTGGCAGGCTATGCATGACTGGGCCATTACCCTCACATCTTTATTTATTGACCGCCAAACTACATTATTGGTCAGTAATCGTACTGATGTCTTAACACCCGGATGCGCCAAATTGTGGAACGTATCGAAAACTTTTTTTTGGAGTTGCAACGGAATATATGGTCTCGGTCTACCAGTGGACATATCACACCAAAGAGATTTGTTCGAACTAAACTGTATTGGTACTTGCTCAAACTTTAAAGTTGACTTGCCATCGTTCAGTAATTCTAACAGATCTTTGTCCTGAGATTGTGCGTCGGCAACGGCTGTATAATCAATACTCTCTGCCAATTCTACTTGATCCACTCGCGGCAGTGCGTCCGCCACCACATTTTCTGCTCCAGATACATGCCTCAGATCAGTTGTGAACTGCCCTATATAATCCAACTGCCTGCGTTGTCTAGGAGATGCTTTGCCAAGACTCTGGTTAAAAGCGTAGATCAATGGGCGATGGTCCGTGAGTAACGTAAACTCTCAGCCCTCAAGTAAATATTTAAAGTGTTTTATACCTAGATAAGCTGCCAGGAGTTCCCGGTCATAGGCACTGTACTTTTGCTGCGTTGGTGTAAGGCGAATTGAGAAAAAACCCAATGGTTGCCAAACCTGCTCTACCAGTTGTTGAACTACCGCACCCACTGCCGTGTCTGATCCATCTGTCATGATTTAAATACGTGCCGACATTACCGGATGCGCAAGAACTGTTGCCTCGCATAGCTTTACTTTGCAATTCTCAAAAGCCTCGACGACTTGATCTGACCATACTATTGGGACTTTACTATTTTTTCGGTAACCCTTTAAAAAATTATTCAACGATGCCTGATCAAGAGCGGCAGCTGGGATGAATCGCCTGTAGAAATGTATCATCCCTAAAAACCGTTTTAACTGCTGGACTGTAATTGGTCTTTCAAACTGAGAAATGACTTTTACTCGCTCCTGAGATGGCAGAATGCCTTTGGCGTTCACCAAATGACCCAAAAATGATACCTCTGTATGTGCGAAAACGCATTTATTTACGTTAATAACTAGGCCCGCTTGTAAGAGTCTTTGAAAAACTAATTTAAGGTGAGTTACGTGCTCCTCCATCGACTTTGATGCGATAAGGATGTCGTCTAAATAGACGAAGCAAAAGCTCATATCAAAGAACACCGAGTGCATGAGCCTCTGAAATGATTGCGCTGCATTTCTTAGCCCGAATGTCATCCTACAAAACTCGAATAACCCGAATGGCGTTAATATGGCCGTCTTAGGAATGTCATTCGGCGCAACAGGGATCTGATGGTACGCGCGTACCAAATCCAAAGTTGTGAAAATTTTACACCCTGCTAGCTGAAATGAAAAATCCTGCAGCTGTGGTATGGGATACCGGTCTGGAATGGTCACATTATTGAGAGAGCGATAGTTGCCGCATGGCCTCCATTCCCCGTTCTTCTTTCGAACTAAATGCAACGGGTTGGACCACGGACTACTGCTGGGACGACCAACACCCTGTGCTATCATTTGCTCAAAATATTGTTTAGCGATTTTTAGGTTCTCAGGCGACAGACGACGAACTTTACAGGACACCGGTGGTCCATGTGTCTCCAAATGATGCGTCACGTTGTGCTTAACATTCGTCTTCGTAACTACCTCTACTGTGATTGCACTAAATTCGGTTAATAGCGTACGAATGTCTGAAGACATATTTGCTTTATCCAATATAGAAAGCGAAACTTGCGATGAAGACGTTAAAGAACCTATTACAAACAATGACGTCGTAGGATCAATAATTCGCCGTGCTTTAAGATTTACTATAATACCATAGTGCTTCAAAAAATCTGCTCCTGAATGGGTAAAGAAACCTCTGCTACAGTGAATTTCCACTCGAAACTACGCCTTAGACCAATATTTAACTTAAGTACCCGTGTACCGAAAGCTTTAATCCGTAAGCCGTTAGCTGCGTATAATTGAAATTCTTGTTCGTTGGACATATTACGTTGAAAACTAGGAGGTATGACGGATACGTGAGCTCCGGTGTCGATCAAGAATCTATAGTTGGAATATTTTTCCAATATTAACAGGCGACTTGTATTTGAATCATCAGAACACGTCGCCAAATGCTGATGATTTAATATTTTTTTGGATTAGACTGGTTGCTCGGATCACCTGTAAAATGAACATGGTGCTTACAACCCGGAATACATTTGAGAGCTCGGTCCTTAAATCGTCTATGATAGAAGCATTCGTTATCTATTATGTTAGGTTCACGTGAACTTGAACGATTTCGCCGGTCATGTGATTGCGACCTGGACGGACTGCGAGATTGGAACTTGCGATCAATCAATGCGGAAACTTCGCGCATCATGCGCGACTCAAACTGAACCCATCTATCATCGAGACAGGTTTCCGACGGCTGACCTACATCTGGTGTACTGCCCAGAGGTTGCAACGTTTTGGAAAAAGTAGCGACTGAATGTAATTGAAACTGAGACATGGTTTTCATTAGATTATCGGCGCGTTCGGCCAAATTAGTCAAGGTTAGATCTTTCTCGAATGGTGATAGCACCATCTGGACCTGTTGAGGAAGTCGTGACATCCATAATTGACGTATAGATTCGTCATCGAACTTGCTACCTGCGTCTAACCGGAATTTTTCCAATAATTGAGATGGTTTCCTGTCACCTAGTGTCAGACCATGCAATAAATTGTGGTTTCATCTTCTCGGAAATGCCTAGACCTCTGATGACTTCCTGTTTAAATGTTGTATAAGGGGCATCCCCTTTGTCTCTCGTAATCAGAGTTGCGAACTGGTCGTGCAGACGTGCGTCGAGAGCACTCAAGGCATGCGAATATTTGGTATGTTCGCGATGAATATTTGCCACGATAAACTGCTGTTCGAGTATCTCGAACCATACGACCGGATTTTGGTTAAACAGGGGTTGAGGTGGTTTAAATGCTACATGAGCGACTTCGGAAAATTTTGGAAAATTAGCAACCTCGGACTCGCTACGTTTCCCTTATTTTTCTGCTGGTGCGTTAACATACGTACCCATATTTTTGGAAAAGTACTGGGAATTTGCGTCGAGGACAGACGAGCGTCTAATAACTCCCGAACCTTGGATTCAACCAAACTCTGCAATTGGTCAGACGACAAACTAATTAATTCTGTGTCACGCTCGACCGCGGGTGCAACAACTTTCTCCCGAGAGGATTCGCCCTCGTCATCAGACCCAACACTGGCAATGATACGCCGCGTACAATAACATAAGATTAAAAAAATGCGGCCAACACGAAAAACACGCACGACACACTCAACATTGTGTTTTATTAATATGACCCGGAATGAAGCGAAAAAAAAAATTTCTTTTTTTTTGAACTATAAGAAAAAAAAATTTAGTACTTACAATTTTCAATTACCATTTGAATTACTCTTGCGTCAAATTAGTGTGGGCTGCGTTGATTCGGCTTGTATTTGTATGTTGTATGCGGCTTATATTTGTATGCTGTATGCGGCTTATATTTATATGTTGTATGCGGCTGTACTGTTATTTAATGACCGATGACATCGCTCGCTCCACGTGTTCACGCTGTATCGCTCGATAGTACTGAGCTTAATTGTTTAATTGCTTCCTGACATGATGGTGGCTGGCCCTATATATGATTTGGGTCCTGTTTGGAACCAACAGGCTTAGGTTTGGGGGTAGTGTTACACTGACACCTAGGGTATAATAGAATAAGTTTAATTAATATCTCAATGTTTTACTGTACTAAAATGGATGATAAAACTGTTCTAAATGTTTCTAGACTATTCTTACTGGAAAAATTTCTAGAAGTTTGGTTTGTGTATATAAAATGGCGAAAGAAGTCGGATTGGATTATTAGTTTTTGGTAAGCGAAGGTATAAGGATTAAAAAGTGAATTAAAAGTGATTTAAAAATTGTTATAGTGTGATTTAAAAATTATAACTGAACACTAATATTTGTGCAAAAATAATAAAAAGTCATTTCGTGAATTATTGTTAATAAATTGTCGTGAATTAATTTTTGGTGTTAAATACAAAAATTCGTTTGTGTTAACTGAAGTGTTCCGTTTTATTCATAATCCAGTGATACGAGCCTTGATTGATAAGACGAAAACCTAACAGTTTTCCAGTAAGAATAGTCTAGAAAAATTTAGAACAGTTTTATCATAGAAAATTCCATTTTAGTACAATAAAACTTTGTGCTATTAATTTAACTTATCCTATTATGCCCTAGGTGTCACCGTAACAATATAATCGGCTATTCGTATAATCAAACGCGAATTTAAAGGAATTGAAAGCTGTTTATGCGCTGATTGAGCGGTACATTGTACTACTGGGTTACGACCAACTCCGCCGGCGTTCGTTGTTATTCGTTTTTGTATTTCCGCTTCACCTATTAATACCAAGATTTAAACAACGCAACGTAACAAGTGAATTTTCGTTAACTGAACCAAGATATACAGAAAAAAGAGGTAGTATATTCCCGTGTCTCATTTTCGTCTTTCTTTGCGCATCACGTCACGTCACTTGTAGGCAAAAGAACATATTTTTATATGAAGTTTGGCGCTTTTTTGATTACTTTTTAAAATAAATCAAGAATAATCGTAATTTTTTTGTAACAAACAGTATTTACAATTGAGAATGATAGTTTACCGAGACCCTTTTTATGCTTTATATTTTTTTTATGGTCCAAAAATTTGAGAAATAATTCCTTGGAGTATATAATGTCTAAGATTAATGGAAAAAAGGGTAGACAGAATTATTAGCATATAAGATAAAACAATCAATTATTAAATGTTTTTGGTCATTTGAACATCAAATTTTTATTTTTTTACGTTATCTACTCAAATTTTTGCCATCTATTTTCGTTTGGCTTCAAATTATTGGTATCCACGTACCTATTCAAATATTATGTCCATATTCAACGTTAAATATAAATGTAAAAATGTATTAAATAAAAATTCAGTTCACAAATTATTGTTAACGTTATAGATATACAACTAAATCAAAACACCCATACACTGTTTAGTGTTCTATATGTGTTCTCATCAGAAGTACAATTGAGAGTTTTGTTGCAATAGGAATTATTCAAATTTTAAAAAAAAAATTTGCAATGTGCTCAAATAGTCTGCTCTAGATACGAATATTGAAACATGCCTCTTTTCGCGATTTAATTCCAAAAGAATTGCTTAAAAATGGAAATGTTTAATTTTAACATAAAGCCGAAAAACAATTAATAACAAGAATAAAAAAAAATTTATTTAAAAAATTAATAAAAATATCACGAAACTCCATATAAATATCAGCATTTTTGCCTATACATGACGTCAAATTGCGAAAAAAAGATAACAACAGCATGCGCAATATTATACCATTATTTTCTGTATATCTTGAACTGAATTAACAATTATTTGTAAAAAGTGAGGGATGATAATATGTAGTGTGTATAATGGTAGTGGTACTAAACATTTTTCTTCGCTTTGGTGTTCGCCATAAAATAGAACGTGTGGCCATCTTCGCTTATCGTCGAAAATAAGTATGTTCACGTTAAATTAACGCCTCAAAGCGTTCATATTTTCGCTTCGCGTTTTATTTAATACAGAATTTGCAAAAGCGAATAAGCAACAAATGCCGGCGGGGTCGGGTGGTAAGGCCTCTGATTTGGCTGAGTACCTTGTAGAATTTTTTAACGACAGCATTTGCTTCAAATCATGTTTTATGATTGAAGACATCTACTTAAGTTAGTGAAACAATTGTGCGTGCGTCTTTTCGTTTTTTTAACAGCTACATTCGCAACTTTGATGGCCTCATCGAAATAACTTATTTTACTTTTACGTTTCAGTTCGAATTTGTGTTTCCTTTCGAATCGTCTACCTTGTCATTTTTACTATACCTCTACGGCTTCCCCACTACGGCATGTTAAATTTCATAAGTTACAGTAGCACAGATATAATTCTTCCAAAACACTACCAATTATTAATAATACACCTATTTAAAATTATTTATTTATTTATTCAATTAATCCTCCATTTTGTAAAAAAAAAAAAACAAAAAACTTATGATAGTTTAGTAATTTTAAAAAGAAGACAAAATACTTAAAATTATAATTAAGTACAAAGAATTAAATAAAATTAATATTTTTACATTACATTATATCAAAAAATAATTAAACTATTTCGATTTTAAATTTAATTATTTATATTCAAATCTTAATTAAAAAAAAGTTTTTCTAATTTTTTGATGTCGTTTTGCGTTTAGTTTAGATGGAATTTTAAGCGTTTCTATCAAACGATTGATAGTGTTTTAATCCTTTATCTAAAATTAATATAAAAATTAAAGAAAATTAAAATGTGACTGTCAAAATTTTATTTATAGTTATGTTTTACGTACTCTTATAGTGATGTGGCTTAGACCGTGGTATATTTTTAATGTGACATCCTCGTGGCACTTGCACCTATTTAAAAAAATATTTAAAACAAAAAATTGTAAAAATCTTTACTAAGTTAAAGGTTAGGGTTTTACCTGCGTGCTAATAAAGCTGAGTTTAGATTTTTAGTATAATATGCGTATAGACAGTAAATTAAGCAACACACAATAATATTAATAATAATTTTATTTATTAAAACTTAATTAATAATTATACAATAATATTTTAGATATTTTTCATTAATAATTTAAATAAATAGCGTTTTTAGGAACTAAATTTAACATATACAATTTTATTATTAATAATTATCGATATCGAAACTGATTGATGGATTTTTCATGATCAATTGTCCAATGTAAATAGTTACATAATGTATAATGTTATAATGGTAAATTAACTAATTAGCACTTTTTGTATTCATCGAAATTTATCTCGGATAAATCTTTTGTTTATTGTAATTTATTCCAAAATTAAAATAAATAATTAAAATAAAACAAATGCAACACATACGCACAAACACACGACAAATTAAGCCTGGTTTCTATTATGAAACTTTTACTGACAGTACTTTTTACTGAATAAAAACATAAACATCGAAAATTTCGTTGAATTGACACAGATCTTTCTTTGTTTTTAATTTTTTTTGAAAAATTGTATTGAAAAATTGAAATATTTTTCCAGTACTGAAAAAATATACTTCGCTTCATATATTTTTGAGTAAATTTTGTCAGTATACTATAAAAATGTCAGTATACTATAATAATTTTTTCAGTACTGTAAAACTGAAAAAGTGTTTTTTTTTCAATTTTTTTAGCACGGGTTGTTATAGCAATGTACTTTCCTACGTGAAAAATTAATGCACACTCATTTTCCTATTATTTGCGTTAAAAACCGGAAGTACGTCACAACAATGTGGAAACTAACGATAATTAGCACAATTGGGCTAATGTACCTACACCATAATTACTCACGAAATAATTTTTTAATCGATAATCAAGTTACCCGTAAAAAAGTATGTATATTGCTATAACAACCCGTAAAGCAGGCGTGGCGTAACAATACACAGATTTTTCGATGAAAAAATTGTATATAAAGGTGCTATTCCATGAGAAATTTTTACTGAACAGTAAAATTAAAGCAAGAAAAAAATATATATTTGGTAGAGGCGGAATGAAACAAAAAATCGAATCAGTAAAAAAAGATTTATGTCTGTAGTTGTAACACTCCTCTAAAAAGTATCAAATCGAGAACATTTTATAGGAGTGTCACTAACACACGTACATAAAATTTGTATATGATAGAAAATAATTCTCGCACACACTAATAATTTTAATAGGGGTACGAATTTATGGTGGAGATATTTTTTAATTTTTTATTCTGTGACAGAAATTGTTCGAAAAAATGAAATTCTGATATGAGTATTAATAATATTTAATTTTTTAGATAATTTAGAGACGAATAAAAAATCGAATAATACTAAATACATAATTTTTTTAGCAATTATTGGTTATGTTTTGGTTTAATGTCAAGTTTCCCCTTAAAACTTTTGCTATAAAAAATAAAAATAAAACACACCTTGTCTTTGTCTATTATATGGTGTTTGATTTTTATTTTCTCTTTTTGGCGTATTTTACTATTCAGTAAAATTTTCCCATGGAATAGCACCTTAAATTCGAGCAAAAGTTATAATTCTCAATTGCAACGGGTTGTTGCAGTTCACACAACATAACTTGTCAGTTGGAATAGTCAGGTTGTGTTTTATCATGAATTCCACCGTTCGCCCGTGCTAGATGGTTAGGGCAATTGTGGGTTATAAGGGTTGAACATTTTTTTAGCACGGGTTGTTATAGCAATGTACTTCCCTACATGAAAAATTAATGCACACTCATTTTCCTATTACTTGCGTTAAAAACCGAAAGTACGTCACAACAATGTGGAAACTAACGATAATTAGCACAATTGGGCTAATGTACACCATAATTACTCACGAAATAATTTTTTAATCGATAATCAAGTTACCCGTAAAAAAGTATGTATATTGCTATAGCAACCCGTAAAGCAGGCGTAATATATATTTTACGCGAATATATATTTTTATCCCATTTTGTTTATACTGTCAGTAAATATTTCATAATGGAAGTCAGGCTTAAGAATCGGAATTTTAAACAAAAAACAGTCAATCGTTAGATACAAGGATAACTAAAGTGGCTTGTTCAGCTGTCCGTATTGGACAAAGGTTTAAAGGACACCTAACGAGGTATTGGTAAGATAAAGAGTACAACCCAACACAATTATTAGATATAAATACAATAAATACATCTTGACATCATTGGTACGCTTCAAATTTCCAGTAACAACCGCTATTGCGTAACGTTAATTGATAGATTTTCGCACTGGGCTGAGGTGGTTCCGGTGCAGGGCATTTGCAGTTTTTCAACATGGATAGCTAGATTCGGCGTACCAGAGTTTGATGTTACGTACCAGGGAACACAGTTCGTGTCTCAATTATTTTCGGAATTATCTAAATTACTTAGTTAACTTTTCAGAATTATCTAAATTACTTAAATTACCATCAATTATTTTCTGGCTTCGGACTTTATTCTGCAATGAACTTAAAACAACACCAGAAGAGCTAGTATATGGATGCACACTCCGGAACCTGGACAATTTGTAGATCAAACTCCCGGTAATAAAATTTCTCAAAATGACTTCGTTCAATATTTAAAACTACATGTTGATGAAATTCGACCAGCACCAGCTTCAAGGCATACCACTAACAAAATTTTCGGTTCCAACGATTTTGTTTCCTCCATATATGTATTTTAACGAAACGATGCATTAAGAAAAGCGTTGAAACCACCTTATACAGAATCATTTAAGGAAATCAAGAGAGACGCGAAAATAATTGGGATAAGAAAAAAAATATTAAAAATTTCGATTTGTTGGGGGCGTTAATTGGGGCAACTGACGTTGAGAAGCTGGATCATGGTAACGTGTTATAAGAAAATTTATGTAGATAGAGGTTGCTTAACAGGCGTTAAGGACCAAGTAGTTGTTTGGAGAATCTCACTGAACGAAATTTATTCTGTTATGTTTCCGCTCCGACTCAGATATATGTATCAGGGCATTCCGCGAAGTAGCCTTAGACAGATGTGTCACGTTTTGAAGTTAGTCGATAGGTCACTATTAAATGTAGCAAGTCTAAACGTGCAAAGCCTAGGCCCAAATATTGACGAGAATCGTCACATTTTTTTAATAGTGCTTCAGTCGACATTCTTTGTTTCTCTGAGACCTTTTTAAACCCAAATATCCCTAATTCAGGTTTGGCCATCAACGGTTTTAATATATTTAGGAAAGAAAGAGTGGTACCGTGAATATCGGATTTAGAGTTTCTATGTGTCAACGTTTTCACTAATAGTCGTAAAATCTTATACCGTACCATCTAAACCCACCAAAAACTAGTAAGGGGTCGTATGCCCAACTTATTTAAACTTTAAGGAACCGAAGGTCGATTGGACTCTCCGCTTTGGAGAGGATTATTCCGCAATATAAGCGAAGAACAATTTGAAAATATACCAATTTAGTTAAATTGTACCCTTGAGAATGACGGAAAGTACCGTCGAAACGTCGGGTTTCTTATTAAAAAATTAATAAAAAATACAAATTAAGCTAAAAAACCAAAAACACCAAAAACACCAACCAAATTGATTAATTATACATATTGCTTGTTGGGTACAGATTAGCCCGGTTATCGCGTGTTAGTGGCTGATACATATACGAGTATATGTCTACTTTAAATAATTTAATTTATTATTTATGTTGTTTTTATTTTAATAAATTTTATTGGAGCGTTCAACCAGTTAAAATTCCGTTTTATCAAATCGGTAAACAGTTAAATATTATCAGTGAATAATGGAATATTATCGGTACTAAATTTAATTTGCAGTGAACAGTAGTTATTGTTTTTTGTTTGCTCCATCATTGGTAGTTGTTGTTTGTATTGTCATCGTTGTATGTCATTTAGAGGTCATCGTTGGATAGTATGAAATAAAATCATGAAGTCTGGGGAGAGAGAGGTGCTGAACATGAGGGAGAGTTGAGGTCATCTCGGAACTGAAGAATATAAGCTGGACCGTTGTTATAAATTGCTGTTCTGATATTTTGGTAGCTGGATGTTGTCTACCTGCCGTATAAGAACTAGCAGTAGAGTGTTGACCCTCAATAACAATCCCATATCTGCGTTTTCCCGCTCCGGGCCGAATATGCCAGAAGAGTTCGTCAATCGGTGTGTACGGATCACTCTGCGTTCAGCCCGCGTCATCCATTAGATAGAGGGTGTGCTGAACGTTAGTAAAGGAAGCCACGCTCGAGCGATGGGTATTCTCCAGGAGAGTCTGCGTTACCATCATATAAACGGCATGGTTGAAGGAGGGTTATTCCTCCGGAGGAGGTTTGAAAGGTTCCGGATGATTTATGGGGCTCACCTAGATCGGTAGCTACCTGGGGGTTGTTGGTACATGCGCTGAGTCTGTTCCAGTAGATATTTTCCACGTAGTAAACGAATGTGAAAATAATAGTGTTATTCATACATATGTATTTAAGAACATATTAATCTGTGAAATGGATGATCTTATTCCTATTATTGAACTTGTTGAAGGTAAACTATTTCTTGATGGGCAGTGCGTTGAAGTTCTAAATTTTAATAACAATGTGCAATCTGAAAACGGTACGGTAAATTTAGAAAACATAAATAGTTCGAAAGAAAGCGTGAATAAATCTACTCCTATTAATGAATCCTCTGTTGCTGCTTGTGATGATTACGATAATCTAGTGAAAATTCGGACCAATCCGACATTTTAATTATTGTAGAACTTCTTGGTAAGAATTTTTAATTTTCATATTAATGGCGAACCAAAAATATTATGTGCACTTTTTGATAGTTTCTGATGTTAGATAAAGCACTTAGCCACATAGCATGAACGTTTATTTCTTGAAAGTTTTCGGTTTCATTAAAATAAACTTATTTTATTGCAGCAAATAAAATTACTTATAGAAGTTTGAAATATTTATCCAAAGTGGATATAGAAAAGGCGATACCACATATTGGACCTAGAGCCATATTTCGTGAACAATTATTTGCTTGGCGCAAACTTGAGGTAATTTTTAATAATAATTTTAAGTTTCTGAAGATTTGCTTATCCATTCAATCAAGATTCGAAGGAGCCGATAATAATCCACATTTCAAAGGGGCCAGGCAGCATTATCATGATGGAGCACACGCCAATAAATTTAAGGAAACGGGTGTGAAAAAATTATTCATCCTTGCCATGGTATCATTTCTGATACACAAGAAAATTATGTGAATGTTTGCACTCTGTGGTCCTCTCTACATTTGAATGACTTAAAAGTCATGACCATTGCCACAGACCTAAAAATGGCCAATATAATAACTGGGGTGATGGCTCATTCTTCTCATTACCCGTGTACGTGGTGTACTGCATCAAAAGATCTCTTGAGTAAGTGTGGAAGTTATAGAACCGTTGGTAGTTGCCGTGAAAATTCAGAGGCCTTCAAGAATAGTGGCAGTAAAAAAATTAATGCCAATAATTTTTACAGTCACGTATCTCAACCTATTTTTACAGGGAATCCAGAGACAGAAATCATCGATATAATACCTCCACCTGAACTGCATCTAATGCTCGGGGTAGTAAACACGTTGTATGGGCACATGCTGAGGGAATGCGAAGACGATACTGAGAAATGGGCAAAATCGTGCAATGTAAGCAGATAATTTGTCCATGGATCTCCTGGTTTCGCAGGCAATGCCTGCAAAAATTTGTTGAACAAGATAGATCTGCTTCGGGCAAAATGTAGTGTTCATTGTTTAAAATATGTCAGATGTTTTAATGATTTTTCAAGTGTAGTCAATTCATGTTTCTCAAGTAGTTGTAGTGATTCACTCATGCAATTAACTATTCCAATTCGTTTATCCCTACAATTATTCGAAATGCAGCTCATTTCGACTACAAAATATAATTGTATTTGAATAGCCTTTTTCAGCTTAGTAGTGACAATTAAGTGTATTTTGATTTACTCTATGGTTCGAATCTGTGCTTAAATATATTCCACATATAATATATTTCTACCTAGAGTTCACTACTTTGTACTAAGCAAATATCTTGGACACCTTAGTACAACACTCAAAACAATTTCACCACCATCTTTTGTAGTTATTCATAACTAATCATCAGATAATTTTTTAGCTGAATTTTACTTTAATTTCAGTGCGCTGTTTACGTACTTAAAATTCATCAAAAATCTTTTGGTTCATCGTCTCAAACAATACAAAATACTTTTTCCTCAAAATCCGACTGACACACAAATAAAAAGTTAACAAGGAAGGCTAAATAAAATATCGGGTTCTATAAAATCAAATTAATTAAATAATTTTCTCCAAATTATAATAAAAGTGGTGGTGGATTTTATTTATTAAATATTGTAGTGCTAATTAAAATTATAAATATAAACCGGCGCATACATTAGAATTGTGCAGCCGTCAGTGTAACTTGTGAATTTTCATTACCAGTGCGCTCCAAACCAACGTAGTCTTGACGAAAAATTTGAGGTGTATATTTCAGAATTTCAAAGAAGTTATTTGGACCTAGCAATACCAATAACGCCAAAAGTTCATGCTGTCTTTTTCCACGTTCCTCATTTTTGCCGAAAAATGGAGAAAGGACTCGGGAACGACAGTGAGCAAGCTATGGAGTCAGTTCACCATGACTTCAAAAATACCTGGATGAATTATAAAGTCCACCATACACATCCAGATTATAGCTCCAAACTTCTAAGAGCTATACAAGAATATAATTCTCGCCATGTTTAAGGTTCAAGGTGTTTCTGGCTTTTGTTCCACAGCCTTGAATAAACAATGACAGTCAAGAGAAGACATTTTTTCGTGTAAGGACTATATTATGATTTGGGCAGCCTAAATAAATTTTGCCTTTTCATTTTGATGTCTCCATGTATTTCATTCAATAATCTTGATTTTCGTAATTTTTCAAATAAAGTTGCATTACTTAATTCGATAGATTTCGTCCAATATTACTGATTTGGTCTGGAAAAGTTGATCTTTGTTGAAAATATTAAAACTTTCTATTCTCGATTCTTCTTTCTACAAGAGAGAACAAACAAGCTGCAAAAAAGTCTTAAATTTCCGTGTCGTCACCAAAAAAATTTTGAAATTGCGTTTTTTTCAAAACGTCTCCGGGGATTTTGCTAATTTTTGTTTTTTTGGACTTCTCAAACATGGAACTTTCGATTCTTGAAGAAAATAAAGACGTGGTTTTCCGAGCCATTTAAAAGTGGTTCAGACACACCGTGACAGACGTGTAGCATTTTTTTTTTTGTGTATTTTTCCACCATAGGGAAAAAAAAATATTAAAATAAATTAGGGCATAAATTGGGGCTCAACGGTTAAGTATTGTTCCTTTGTTTACGTTAAGTTGGCATTTATTACTTTGGTTGGTTTTTTGTTTCTTTTCGTTTTAGATTTCCAGTAATCCGGTTCGGTTTGGATGAACCGTTCCTTATATTTATTTGTAAGTATTGCGCTTCAATCACGTCGCGTCGTGTTAACACTTGAGTGTAATGTCGTTTAATAACCACAATGTAGTTTTAAAATCTATGTTTGTCGATAGGTCTTTGTTAAATGTATGTAGTTTGAACGTGCAAAGTTTAATCCCAAATATTGACGAGAATCGTCACATTTTTAATGGTGCTTCAGTGGACATTCTTTGTTTCTCTGAGACATTTTTAAATCTAAATATCCCTAATTCAGCTTTGGCCATCAAAGATTATAATATATTTAGGAAATATAGAGCGGTACCTCTTCTTAATTATGGTGGTTTATGTATGTTTGTAGGTGATCACATTAAGGCTAGATTAGTTCCCATACCTTCTTCCATTTCAGAATTGGTAGTATCGGATTTAGAGTTTCTATTTGTCAATGTTTTCATTAATGGTCGTAAAATCTTATTCGGTACCGTCTATAAACCCACCAAAAACTAGTAAGAGGTCGTATGCCCAAATTAAAAAATCCTTGTAGACTTAGAAAGTTCCTAGATTCGATGAAATGTATATATCAGGTGACTTTAATTTCGATTTACTCCAAAATTTCACGGGTTGTTATAGCAATGTACTTCCCTACATGGAATTTTGATGTACATTCATTATCCCATTATTTGCTTTAAAAAACTGGAAGTACGTCACAACAATGTGGAAACTAACGATAATTAGCACAATTGGGCTAATGTACACCATAATTACTCACGAAATAATTTTTTAATCGATAACATATCAAGTTACCCGTAAAAAAGTATGTACCCGTAAAGCAGGCGTGTCGTAACAATACACAGATTTTTCGATGAAAAAATTGTATATAAATTCGAGCAAAAAGTTATAATTCTCAATTGCAACGGGTTGTTGCAATTCACACAACATAACTTGTCAGTTGGAATAGTCAGGTTGTGTTTTATCATGAATTCCACCGTTCGCCCGTGCTAGATGGTTAGGGCATGTGTGGGTTTTAAGGGTTGGACATAAACTTAGAGATTCGCTGTAGGGCATCTAGTATTCTTATTATTTTTCACAATTTAACATACCGTTTTACCGTAACACCGTTTTAATTTAGAAATTATGATATTTGCAAAATTTTTATCACTTTAGTATGGAATTAACGACGACACTATTTCTACAAACAGTAAAATAAGTGAATTTATGAGAGGACATGAATGTTCGAAAACTTCAAACCTGAACTTATGAAATAGCGCACAATCAACATCGGCGGTGCCTATTATTAAATTTAAAGTAACATTAATCATTTTATTTTAGACTGTCGTATAACGTTTTTCTTACTATTTTGTAACAAATTTCTACAATTTTGGATGAATCAACAGTAGGACAAAATATTATTAAGAACTACGCTTTAAATAAGAAACTGACAAATTCTCAAAGAAGCGATTTAATCCGGATTATCGTGGAATAAATTAACATGAATGATATTAATTTAAAACCATTGGATTTTCCTCATTTGGTCGTCCAAATAACAACGATATTCCCATCGGAGAAATAGATTACGGTAAATTTTCATATCGCTTGATACACACACTTACCATTTTCGTCTAAAATTGTTTTTGTGAATCAACCATCAATTTTAACATGTTATATTTTCCACTGAACAAAATTTTCAAGACTCCAATTATCCATGTTTGAAATTTGAATAATATGAACGTCCTTAATATTAATATCGGAATAAAATCCAACTGGCAAACTGTACGGGAAATATGCCAATAACAGATGTAAAAGATGAAAATCGAATATTTCACCATGCGCTTCTTACAATTCAAAACATGATCTTGAAAATTTAGAACACCTCAAAAAGCTGAGGAAGTGGTTGAATTACAAAATTGGGAGGAAGTAAAAAATAAATGGGTAAAAACATGTTCGTCAAAGAAATCTTAAAAATTTGTCAATTATGGAATTTTTAAAAGTTTGGCCAAAATTTGTTGATAGTAGATCCCCAGACTTGGTAAAAGAAATAAACGTTCATTATAATTAAAGCAAATTAATAATTATTATGTTTTTGAGGGAACAGTAGCCTTAGACAGCACGGTGTGCCTGAACCACTTTTAAATGGCTCGGAAAACCACGTCTCTATTTTCTTCAAGGATCGAAAGTTCCATGTTTGAGAAGTCCAAAGAAACAAAAATTAGCAAAATCCCCGGAGCCGTTTTGAAAAAAACGCAATTTCAATTTTTTTTCTGCGACGATACGAAAATTCACGATTTTTTTTCATAATTCTGTAGGTGTAGCCAAGAGATATGCTGAAATGCTTGAAAAATAAATACATCACCATATCTGTCTATGTACAGACATTGTTTTGTTTCTTTTCACGTAAATATGTTTGTTGTTTTCAAATGTTTGCTTCAAAAATCAGCAGAAAGACAGACTTAGTTATCGCAATAATAGTCTAAACAGTCGTTGACAAACCGGCCAGTAAATAACAGTTATTAGTAATAGACGAACCTATTACCTACATAAGAGTGAAACAAAATGTCACGAAAGACAAAGGACCATGCGCGAACTCATGAAGAAAACCGAGGCGTGATTTTTTTGTTGTGTTTAAGAAAGAAAGATAAGATGTGGGATATTGTGGGCCCATTGAAAATTGAGGTAAAAAATGCTGTAAATATTAATCTTGATGATATTCGTTACCCATCTACGTTTATTTGAACTAAATTCGCTAATTAGTTAGTAATTAGTATTGCAATAAGAATCTTACTATCTATTATGTAACAAGATTGATCATCGCTATGTAAAAATTACGATTTATCTATTTTCAGAAATACTTATGTCGAATGCATAGCATTCATCGAGGTATATTCAAGCGGTTACGCTTAGCCGAACACTCTTTTATAATTCATCACATGGATTTAGCAATAAAACGTGAGGGTGGCGTACATAATATGCCACAAGAAGCATTGCGAGATGCATGCTATATACGCGGATTAAATACAATTAACTTAAGCCATGAGGATATGGTTTCTTGGCTTGAAGATTGGGTAAAAGTGTCTTTAAATGTTGATGGAACCAATATTAGTTTATTATTACATTTACCAATTTTAATTGGCTACAATCATCCAAATAATTGGAAATTAATTTATACTGAAAAATGACGAAAATATAAGGAAAATTTGGAAATATAAAAAAAAAACACTTTATTTAATTTTATTATTAAAAATTTGTAGCAGTTGCAAAATCATCATATACAAATTCAATAAACAAAATTCTGAAGAAACCACATTAGCTCTACCGTACTATTCTGGTTTTCTGGAACTCCCATGTGTAATTCGATCTAAAAATAAGATACTTTGTGACTGCAAGTTGTGTGAAATTGCGAGACGTGCACCAGACATTCTGTGTGTAGGAAATTCAGCGAAAAGAAAAGTGATCAAGAAAAAGTGTAAGAAATGCAGAGGACCACTGGATAAAAACAAAATTTGCACTTCACCTAAATGCATCCCTATTCTCAGTGAATTGATTTCAAAAAATTTGTCTACCAAAGAAAAGGAAAAATTAGCTTCATCAATGCTAAAAGATATTCTACACGTGCCAGAACGCCCAATTGTTAATAAAGTGTATTTTGTACATGGAAAGGGTGACAAATGCGCCTTTCCTCGTTCACGTCTTATTTTAAATTTGGATAAATTGTTTAAGGATAAATTCAGATGCGATACTTCGAGGACTTACTCGCCTCGAGTTTTAGGAAAGCCAGCGAAGACGGTAGAAGGTAATGTAGTCGAAGAGATTCATCTAACAGCTTTTGCTGAAGATGAAGGGGCCAGGAGTTCGGCTTAGAGCGTATTTCACTAAAAGAAGCATATCTAATAAGGCAACAGAAACGTGATGCGAAAAATAAGAAAAGTAGCAATAAGAATGAAAGTAGTGGTCGTCGGCCATTGAAATCTGATATAAATAAATTTAACGAATACAAAATGTTAAAAATGGAGAATGCCAAATTAACAACGCTGTTAAAAAAGAATAGACCAATGCAATTGTCAAAATATGTAGCTGAATCAGTTATTGGTGGAGGAGAAAGTGAGTCAGAAGATTCAACTGAAACTGCAATTGAAGAATTACAAGCATCTCTAGAAGATGCCGCAACTTTAAACAATATTCGAAAAGAGAAATAAGACTCTACTAATAAAAACAAAAACAAAAAAAAAAAAAAAAAATTCTCTCGAGGATTTACAATATGCTTTTTGGAAGGTTAAATCGGAATCTTCTGGTCTGGATAACGTCAATTTAAAATTCGTTAAGCGAGTTTTCCCATTCGTCTCAAAATACTTGTTACATATTTTCAATTTTATTCTCACGTCCTCTTCCTATCCAATTAGCATTTTAAGTTCTCTCTCTAAGGCTTTCGAGATAGTTGTTAAAAATCAAATTCAATCGCATTTACATAGCAATAGTTTAATTAGATGCTTCCAATCTGGGTTTAGAAAATTTCATAGCACTTATACTGCGTTATTAAATGTATGTGATGATATTAGGCGTAATATGAATAAAAGGGAATTAGCTTCTTTAACTTTGTTAGATTTTTCTAAGGCCTTTGGTTCTATTAATCACAGAATCCTTTTTAATAAACTCTTATCTCAGTTTATATTTTCGCTTTCTGCTGCCAAATTGATTTTTAACTATATTTCTAATCGTTCTCAGGCAGTTTTTTTCGACAATTCCTTGTCTGATTTCCTTTCTGTAATTTCCGGCGTACCTCAGGATTAAGTGCTGGGTCCTCTATTATTTTCAATGTACATAAATGACATAGAATCCTCCATTCAATATTGTTCATTTCATATTTTACGTTCAAATTTACAGAAATAGTCGTTTAGATCAGGATTCTATTGTTAGGAATATTTCTCTGATAAATGAAGATGAAAGTAATATCGTTAGTTGGTCGGTCTCTAACAGGCTCGTTTTAAACGCAAATAAATCTCAGTCGATTATAATTTATAAAAAACCGTTAGATACCTTGTCCTTTCCTGGTATTTTTCTGCAGGGTTCGCTAATTGAATATTAAAATACTGTTAGGGATTTAGGCTTAGTTATTAATAAAACTCTTACTTGGGGTAACTATTTAGTTACTATTAGTAAGAGAGTCTTTGGCATGCTTAGTTGTTTGTATAAAGTAGTTGGATTTTCTGATAGTCAGTTTAGGAAAAAATTATTTTTGTCTTATCTTCTTCCTCATTTTATTTACGGTCATATAGTTTTATTCGGTATGCTTTAGGAAAATATGAATATTCTCCAAAGATGTTTCAATGCTTGTACCAGGTTTATTTTTGGTATTAGGAAACATTTGTCGCGTTTGTCTTTTTATTTTTAAACTTTTTAAAGCTAAGGAGCCTTGTTATCTATATAGGAAATTAATGTTTAGTAGGTTTCATTCCTCTAACTTCCGCCTAATTCCGCCTAAAAATTGTTGTAGGTCCTTAAACACGTCATTTTATGTTAGGGGAGTTTCCCTTTGGAATTCAATTCCATTGGAAATTAAGAGATCAGGATCGGGAAAATTATTTAGATAAAATTTTTGGAGTGGCATGATTGATAATACGTAGTTTTTTAATTTATTTTTATTAACTATGTTATTTTTGTTAATTTTTAATATTATTTCACCTCGTGCTGTACATTTTGCTGTAAATGAGCTACTGCTCAAAATAGAATGAGTAAACATGAGGTGGAAATTGTTTGAAAAAATGTAAGAGGTTTTTATGCCTAATGGAAGCAACTTCATTATTTTTTTTTTGTTTCGATTGCTTTGTTTCCATGTGTGCTTTTCCTTTTAATACTAAATTATTTATAAAATACTATAAATAAATAAAATAAATAAATAAATTAACCGGTCTTAAAACTAATTGTAATTTAAATCAATTAGAATGCTTTGATGTCCATGAGAATTTTTGTTTTGATATCACGCACGATATTTTTGTAGGGGTATGTCAGTATGATATAAGCAACATATTATCAGCGTTGATAAATGATGATATAATATCGATAAATGTTGTAAATAGTAGGAAAAAATTATTTCAATTTGGAGAAACGGAAATTGGCAATATGTCATCAGATATTGAAATGAACAAATTAAAACTCTGTAACTTAAAAATGTCTGCAAGTGAAATGATGTGCTTTGTGCACTTTTTGCATTTAATGATAGGTGATTTAATTCCCCAGCAAAACAGTCAGTTTGACGTTTTTAATGTGAATTATTGATTTATTACAACAATCACAATACTCCTTAAATAATATAATCAATTTGAAACTAATAATTGAAAGTCATCATGCATTATATATTCAATTTTATAGCCAGACACTTAAACCAAAGCATCACATTTAAGTCCACTATGCGACGGCAATTAAACAATGTGGTCCTTTAAAATATCTTTGGGCAATGCGGTTTGGAGCCAAACACAAGGAATCAAAAATGTATTTGCATAATATAACTTTAAGACTGAATCAGTCTTATTCACTAGCTGTCAAATCAGGTTTAAAGTTTTCTCTTATTTTAATTAAATACGCACATTGGTTCGAAGTTAATTATTGTGACATCGATCAGTTTGAAATTAAAGATCTATCAATAGAAGAATATTATTCCAAAATAATTGATGTTGAACAAATTAATTATAAACGTTTAAAAATGAATGTAACATCAGTAACCTATAAAGGAACTAAATATAAACCTAATTATTATTTAGTCAGAAGTTTTCAAGACAATTTTGAGTTATATAAAATCAAATCAATTATGTATAAAGGGGACCTGTTAATAATTTGCTACTTATGCAATTTAAAAAAATTCCAATATCATTTTCAATATTATGAAGTGGGAAATATTTATAATGGTCAATTATATACCGCTACACTTGTACTCCATTAATAACGGAAAAACATATGTTAGAAATAAGTTTATTTGAATTAAATTTAGTGTATATAAAATTTGTTTTTAATACGAATAAATAACGAATTAAAAGTTCAATAATTAATATAAATCAAACGCATTTTCCTTTAATTTCGAATTCGATTTTCGTTAAATCAACGTTAGCCCATAGAGTATTTGTATGGTCCAGGTGGATTCGGAAAGACATACTTTTACAGTTCCCTGGTGCCATTCATTTGAGGCAGAGGTCAAGGCGTGTTTCGTTTTACAACAACCGGAACATCTGCAACTTACGCAACGTGATTTTAATAACATTCCTGGTTCCTTTAAATTTATATGTGACAAGTTAAGTTACTATTCAGCATCTTTCAATTCAAGATTTGATGATGTTATCAGCATTTTCGAATCATTAAAACAAGAGAATGCTATTTTAAAATCAAAAATTGTGCAACTGGAATCAGCTATTGATAACCTTGAGCAACGTGCGAAAAATAAATCAGTGGATATTGTTGGCGTACCGGTACTTCAAAATAATAATGAAGTTTTAAAAACAACCTTGGATTTATTTTCATCGGGTTTAAATGTAGCTGTCAATGATTCTGATATTGAGTCAATTTACCAAATTAAATCAAGTGACGTCAGGAAATCGGGTAAAATTATTGTTGAATTTATTAACAGTTCTACTCGGAACGCAGTTCTACAAGCCAAGCGGAAAAAAAAGAATTTATCAACGGAGTGCTTAAATTTAAATAACAACAACAATATTCCAATTTTTATAAACGAATGCATGACTAAAATTAAGTATATGATTTTTAAAAAGGCAAAAGAAATTAGAAAGTCTAAGCATTATAAATATTTGTGGTCGCGCAATGGAAGAATTATGTTACGTAAATGTGAGGGAGATGAAGTCAAGATCATCAATAATTTGTCTGATCTTGACGCTTTATAATCGTTTCTAATTTCATGGTCATTGTTGATGTGACCTCCAACAGTAATTCTTCCATTCGTGCTTCCTTTAACGATAGTATAAGTAACAGTGTGATCAAATCTGAACTCTTAGTGATGCATCAAAACATTCGTAGCTTTCGGCAGAATTTCGATACTCTTTTATGCCATTTGAATTCTTTCCCGGTTTTACCTAATTTAATTTTTTTATCGGAAATTTGGATTTCTAATCACGAACTTTCCCTTTATGGGATTGATGGTTATACATTATATGCGAACTGCAACAATAGATTTCGCGCAGGTGGTGTTGCAGTTTTTGTTGCCGCTTGCATAAATGGTGTAACCAATACTGATTATTCATTAAAAAGTGCTGATATATTGTTGGTTGATTGTAATTTTGGTGGCTTAAAATTTTCCATTTTATGTGTGTATAGGTTCCATTTTGTTAGTATAACTGAGTTTTTAGTTGAATTTAATGCCTTACTGTGTGTTGTGAAATCGAAAAATTTATTAATTCTTGGAGATTTTAATATTGACATACTAACTAGTTCTAATTTAATTGATGAATATAATATCATGATGGCAAGTCATGGGCTCGAATCTATTATTAATTGCCCTACTAGAATTTTTGGTAATTCGGAATCTTGTATTGATCATATGTTTTGTAGGCTGACTAATCCTGTATTATCCGATGCTTGGGTTGAAGATTTACATGTTTCTGATCATTGTGCCACTTTTGCCAAATTTAAGTTACAGCAGGAAGTTTCAGGAATTAATTGCCCCTCTACGGATAAAGTGATTTCGAAAATTGATTACTTAAGGCTTAATGATATTTTACAGTCTGAGACATGGGTGAATATTACTTCAATTCCTGACCCTAATGTGGCATTTTCGGTATTTCTTTCCAGATTATCTAACATTATTTCCGATTGTACTAGCACTTTCAACATGACTAGCAATTGTGTTAACATTAAACCATGGATTAATTCTTCTCTGGTTCGCCGGATTAATAAAAAAAATAAGCTGGGTAGAAGAGTTCATAACCTACCTCTGAATGCTAGCTTACGGAAATATTACAATAAATATTCTAAGGATGTTACACGGGATATTAAACAAGCTAAGGCCAAGTACTACTTGACTAAATTTCATCATCAGTCTGGCAATATTAAACAGCAATGGGCAGTTGTAAATGAGATATTGAATTCTAATACTAAGGCTGAATATTTTTATGAAGTATTGGATGATTTTAATGGTAAATTTACTTCATCGTTTGATATTGCTAATAGTTTTAATTACTATTTTACTAATACTGTTAGCCTTGCTAACTCGCATTTATTACCGGGGAATGTTGATTTACTAGTTCAAGAAAGGTCAGTTGATTCTAGTTTCTTTTTTCGCCCTTTTCTATCCAGTGAAATTTTTTCGATTATTAATTCCCTCCCTACAAAGTGTTCCATTGATGAATTTGGTCTTAGCAACATTGTTTTAAAAAATATTAATCATAATATTGTTGACATTTTATGTTTTCTATTTAATGCAAGTATCACTTGTGGCATATTTCCCGATTGTTTAAAGTCAGCTATTGTTATTCCGTTGCATAAAAAGGATTCTCGGTTGTTTGTCGGAAATTACAGGCCAATTTCCCTATTGCCGGTAATTTCTAAAGTTTTTGAGAAAGCTGTTAAACATCGTATGGTGGAATATTTGGACAGTAAACATTTTTTTAGTGATGCTCAATTCGGTTTCCGTGCTGGTCTGGGTACTGAGGATGCTTTATTAGCATTTCTCAACCCTCTTCATATTGGCCTTGACAAAAATCAATCGGTTGGTGCTTTATTTGTTGACATTATGAAAGCATTCGATATGGTCAATCACCAATTGCTTTGTGTTAAACTTATGAATGCTGGATTTAGAGGTTTCATTTTAACTTGGTTTAAATCGTATCTTGATAATCGTTCGCAATGCGTTCGTATAAATGGTGTTTTAAGCAATCGCTCTGTTCTACCAGCTGGTGTTCCTCAAGGATCAGTGCTCGGTCCAATTTTATTCCTCATTTATATTAATTCCATTTTTTCCCAAAAATTCAAAAGCACAGTGGTGGCGTTTGCTGATGACATGGCGTTCGCTTACAAGTCCAATAATTATGCTAACATTATTTCTAATATTAATCAGGATCTATTGATTCTTAGCCAATGGTTTAATTTTCACACCTTTGTTTTGAGCCCTAAATCTAAAGCTATGTTTTTTAATTTAACTAGCTACCCATGCGTAAATAGTGACATCGTTTATCATGATAATCGTTGTACTAGTCTCGCACCTTACATTCTCTATTAGAAAAATGTATCGTTTAAGAGATCATTGTCCACCTGCAGTTGTAAAAATTTTTTATCATGCCTTAGTTGATTCCAAACTTCGATATGGTATTTGTTCATGGGGGGGTACTTACCTTAATACTATTAAACAATTAATGATAGCTCAAAAGTATATTATTAGAGTAATGTATTTCAAGCAAAAGTGTTCGGCTTCTTGGCCTTTGTTTGCATCTAACTCACTTCTTCCCCTGAGACATTTATACGTTTTTAAGGTTCTAAATATGTTCTTTGATATTTGCGGTAATCGTTCGTATTCTTATCATGCCTACTCATTGAGGAAAAATAACTTATGTATGAAATTTATTCCAAAATTTAATACAACACATTTCCGCAAATATTTTTTAGTTTCAGCTCCAAGAATTTTCAATCAACTACCTCTCAATATACGAATTGAACGTAATTTAAAAAAGTTTCTCCATGGTGTTAAAGGGTGGCTTTTTATTAATGAAAGTGTCGAATTTCTTTTTGATGTAATTGTTTAAATTATGCTTTAAATTTTAAAAATTGTTTTATTTTTGCTCTCATTTTTTTAATATATTTTTTTTTCCTTTCATTTTTCTTATACATATTGTTATTTTTGCTATTTTTATTTTTCTCTTCATTTACTATTGTTTAATTTTAAAGTTGTTAATGCTATATTATTATTATTTTTTTTTTAATCTTTAGTATTGAATTTTATTGTTCCTCTTCCTCATTATTTTATTTACATTTCCATATTGTTGGTAGTTCTAAACAGACATTGTATGTCTAAGAACTAACCTAATTTTTTTTTCAATTATGTACATTACATTTATATATTTATATTTTCTTATTTATATTTCATTTAATTATATTTTTTATATATTGTTTATATTGCATATTGCATAGTTGAATAAAGAATCTTTTAAAAAAAAAAAAAAAAAAAAAAAAAAAAAAAAAAAAAAGGCGAACAAAGCTGAAGTTTTGAGACAGGCAGCCGTAATTATCGTGGGTGAGATAGCAATGCTTTCAAAGGACGGACCCAGGCGCATCAACAAGCTTCTGCAATAAATTTCCGCAAATGAGCTGCCGTTTGGAGGAAAAGTGGTAGTTTGTAGTGGCGATTTTCGACAAACTCTAGCAGTTGTTACCAGAGGAACGTGCTTGAACATTATCGAAAGTATCATCAAATCACAACCAACGTGCCTAGCGAAGGACAGGATGAGCACAACAATTGGCTCTTAGATCTTGGAAAAGCAAATCATCCAGCAATTCCTGTACCAAACGGTGATAATTGAAATCCCTCAAGCAATGGTTAATGTTGGTAACCTTATTGTATCGATCTACACAGACAACATCCAGAAAATGTCTGTTGAGGAGTTAGCGAAACGAGTAATTTTGGCTCAAACAAATATCTATCTTCTTTAGCGCAGATTCTGTCATCTCAAAAGATCCCAGCGATGCATTGAACTTCCCAGAAACATTTCTTAATTAGCAAACACCATCAGGTGCCACCACATTTGTTGCTGTTGGAGGAAATTTGAACCCAAAGAAAGGATTAAGCAATGGCACACAAGGATGATTAAAGTGACGACGATGATATGACATCCGCAGAGAATTCGTTATAACGCTTTATTAAAACTATCAGTATATTTTGTGCAAAAAAAAATATAAATTGTTAATAAAAGAACAATATATCACCAATAATGGTGATTTTATAAATCTGTTGTATTGGTGCCGGTTATGTCGGTGGGCCAACTTGTAGTATTATGGCATTAAAATGCCCGAACATACAGGTAACGGTAGTAGATAAGAGTGTTGATCGAATAGCGCAATGGAATTCTGAAAAATTAAAATTAAAATTGTTTTCACATTAAAACAATTACTTAATGACGTTTCAAAGAAATACCTCCTTTGAAATAAATCATTGCCAATTTCAAATTAAAATTAGTCGGACACTGAACCAACGAATATTTCTTTAATTGATATTAAATCAAAATTGGAAAATATTGAATTGACATGGAATTCAATAACTTGTAATCGTCAAGGTTGCACAATCAAAATAAAAAAACAGTTCAAATCGAATTGCCTTAGCGAGAAGTTTTGTTTTTCCGTCAAGGAAAAAATAAAAAACACAGAACCCGTAAAAACAAAGTTTTTGACTATATATCCTTTATATATAAGACTCGGTCGATTGCAATTCAGTTTCGACCTTCTTCACCATGACTAAAATTTAAAATTCAATGAGTAAGGGTCATTCGAAAACAAATTTGAATTTTAAACTTACTTGATGAAACATTTGGAACACTACTAGATTGAATTTTTTAAATTGAAAATTAAAGAAAAAACTTAGTTATAGTATGTTGATCGAACTGAAATTTTGCCAAAAAGTATCGTTAGGTGACAAAAGTCGATGTGCAAAATTTCAGCGCGAGAGGATCACGGGAAGTGGGTCAATTTTGCACTTTAAAATCGTAAGGACACTCAAGCAAGCAATCAAGCAGGTGAAGTTAATAAAAAGTTAATAAAAAATTTTCGCCGTAAATACTATATATAAAATCGCACGATTTCATATATTTACGGCGAAAATTTTATGCGAGATTTTGTAATTAGGAGCTTTTGAAATAGAGATTTTGTAATTAGGAGATTTTGTAATTAGGAGATTCTGTAATTAAGAAATTTTGTAATTGAGATTTTGTAAAAAAGATTTTGTAATGTGAAATTTCGTACCCAACCCGAATTTAATGTGAAAGGACAAAAAAAATTAGATCAGTTACAAATAAATAAAAAGATACAAAAAAAAAAAAAAAATAAAATAAAAAATAAAAACAATACTAAACAAACTAAAATAAACAAAATAACCAAATCAGAAACACAATTAAGTAAATAAAATGAAGGAGACCGCCACCAATACCAGCCACACAACCAGAATGGAAGAAAATAAAGAGAACGAGACAGCAAATGCATTACAAACGCAACAAATAAATATACCTGAACCAACAACAACAAACAAAACAGAAGAGGATGACTTCCCAACACCAAAAAAAAAAAAAAATAAATACGGAAATTCAAAAAAATAAGTTAAACAAAATCACACCAATCCCTATAACAGGACTGGCAAAAGCGTCGACCGCGGTCGACTGGTCGACCGATTAACTATCGAAAGTCGCCCGCGAGCAATATGAGAAAATGCATATTTAAAAAACTTTTTGACTGTTACGTAATCTCTTTATAAACATATTTAAAAAACAGTTCAGATTTATATGGTAACAAATGTCTAATAAAATAAAGAAATAAACATTTTTCATTTCTCTTTTAATGCTGTTCTTATTTCTTTCGACTTTTTCATACAAATTTTTTACATGCGATTTTTTTAATTCAAATTGCAGTTAAATTTTTTAGTAAAAGGGGATTACCCATTTTATTTGAACATGTGTTTTTATTAGGAACGCATCCATACATATGCAATTTTGAATATGATTTATTTACGAGTATTGATAATGTTTTAATTTTCATGTAACAAAAATAAACCACATAGCTGCAAAACCAAAAATTCCGTGTCTGTTTCTAAATATAAAGTTTGAAGTGTTGAAGTTTTGAATAATAGAATATAAATTTCAATAATTTTGTGTTAAAGAAAGTTGTCCGAACATTTTCATTATCTGAGTAGTGAATAAGATTAATTTTGATAAGGAATTTATTGCAACTTTAATTATTTTCATCTTAAAAAATAAAGTAAGTATAATAATCGCAATTTTTGGGGTTTTTTTGTTTGTTAATAATTCTAAATATATGTATTTTTTCTTAGCCACAATGACACAACCGAGCAAAAAAACTAAAACGTACCACTATCATGCTGAATGGGAACAGGAATTTTTTTTCATCATGATGAACAGGAATTTTTTTCATCATCTTATTTGTAATTCAAACGTAGCACTACCTAAAAAAGCTAACGTTGAACGACATTTTCGAACAGTGCACCATAATTATGAAATTGACTTTCCATTAAACTCTGAGGTACGGAAAGAGAAAGTGAAGCAGTTAAAGTCACAATTAGGTGCACAACAAACTTTTTTTACTAAATTTAGCTCAAAGTCTAAAACAGCTACCGTAGCATCATTTAAGGTAGCTAATATTTTAATCAAACATAAAAAACCTTTTGGAGATGGCGAAATATGGAAAGAGGCATTTGTAAAAGCTGGTGAAGTGTTATTCAAAGATTTTAAAAATAAATCTGAAATTCTGGAATCTATTAGCAATATGTCATTGACGCGCAATACTATCATGCAAAGAACGGTGGATATAAGTAAAAATTTGGAAGATATTTTACAGCAAGATATTCAAAAATGCTGCTTTCTCTCTTTGCAATTTGATGAATCTACAGATATCACAGACACTGCACAACTCTGCATTTTCATTCGAATGGTTTTCGAAGATATGTCTACCACAGAAGAATTATTGACTATTCTACCAATGAAAGGACACACAAGAGGTCAAGACATTTACAATTTATTCGAATCATTTATAAGCCGCACTGATTTCCCGATTCACAAATTGGTATCAATTACCACCGATGGAGCTCCGTCTATGATTGGAAAACATGTGGGATTCGTAACGCTTTGCAAGAAAGATGAAAAAATTCCGAGTTTTCATTCGTACCATTGCATTATCCATCAACAAACCTTGTGTTCAAAAGTGTTAAACTCTAATTATGTAATGAATATTGCATTTAAAATAGTAAATTCGATACGTGCAAGAAGTCTACAACGACATTAGTTTCGGACATTGCTCGAACAATGTGAAATTGAAAATACCGAATTATTATTACATACGGATGTAAGATGGCTTAGTCGTGAAAAATTTTTAAAACGATTTAGAGATCTGTTGCCGGAAATAAAGCAGTTTTTGACTGGCAGAGAAGAATTATATCCCGAATTGGAGGATAAAAGTTGGCTGATGGCTCTTGCTTTTCTTTGCGATATGACAGAGCACTTAAATAAATTAAACTTACAGCTACAGGGGAAACATAAATCTATTCTCGATATGATAACGGCAGTAAAAACGTGCAAGTAGTAGCAGTAGTAAATAAACTTTTATTTAATATTTTTAAAATTCTTGTATTATAAGTGATATAAAACTTTCTAATTTTGTCTTGAATTTAAACAAATAAATGAAATACAGTTAACAATTAAATATAGTTTCTCTGGTAGACCTCCAGATTTAATTTAGTCAAAAGTAAGACTTGAAAGTTTTGCCACCCCTGCCCTATAATATCAAGACAAGAAAGGTTACAATACAGCCAATTAAAAAAGGAAAATACCACATTAAAAATAAAACTAGAAAATTTAGAAATATAGATGCAACAATGGAAAAAAAATTATGAAGTACAAGCGCAACAATTGCAGCAACAACAACAAATAAACCAAACAAATATAATATAGAAACAAATAATCACTTAGGGATAATTACCATCGAAGATGAAAAAATGGAAGACGAAAGAGATAGTGAGCGAGAAGCCATTTCAAATAATAAAAAAAAAATTAAGAAATAAAAATATAAACACCAAAATTACAGCGAAAGCAACAGATACCATTAAAACAAATAATGTATGAGCAAAAAGAACAACAACAAACAAAAAATAATACAAAAGTGCAAACAAACGAAGGAAACACAACAACAACATTAAATAAAGAAAAGAAAACAAGCCGACCACCACCAATACATATACACAACCAAGAGATAACAGGTACAATAGCTCTAATCAAAGGATCAAACATAGAAAATTTTAACATCAAACATATAAATAAAAATAAACATTCATTAATAATAAATTCAGTAGAAAATTACAATCAAGCAAAAAACGTCTTAAAAGAAGTAAACACACCATTTTTACATATACACCAAAAGAGGAAAAACCAAAAACAATTGTGTACTCAAAGGACTACACGGGAAAGAAGACTTAGAGAGAAAATATAGAAGATCAGAATATAAAAGTGATAAGAATAATTCAAACGAAAACAAGAAATTCCACAACAATGCAAAAACAATTACCAGTATATATAGATAGTTCAAGTGGCACCAGATACAAATATGGGGCAAGTACACAACATTAAAAATATAAATTACCAAAAGGTGACATGGGAGAATCTAAAAAAAAAAGATATAATAATGCAATGTCACAAATGTCAGAGATTCGGACATGCAGCAGCAAACTGTAATTTACAATATAGATGCGTGAAATGCAACAACCAACATAATCCGGGGGAATGCCAAATAAAACAAAAAATTGAAACAACAAACGTATATTGTACAAATTGTCAAACGAATGGACATCCAGCATCATTCAAAGGATGTCCAATATACCAAACAAATTATTAAGATTAAAAAACAAAATTAATGGAAAAAGAAACAATACACACATACCGGCAGAAATACCAATCACAAAAAATACTTATATAAATCAAAATAACGGGACAATGGCGGAAATATTAAAGGGTGAAAGAAAAAATAATACCACTACACCAACATTAGAAATAAACGCGATGCAAAATTTAACAGAAAAAGTGAACAAACAGTAGAACAACAGAGTGAACAAATTGCAACACTCTAGCATTGATAAACCAAATAATATAAATAACAAAAACGATCGTAAATTCAATAATAAATATTCAAAGACGATTAAAACTACTAAAATTCATAAACACACATAACCCAGATATAGTACTACTAAGTGAAACAAAATTAAATACAAAACACATAATAGAATTTAAACAATATAATATAATAAGACAAGATCGAACACAAGCAAAACGAGTGGGCGGCACAGCAATAGTAATCAAAAAACAATTTAAATACCAACAAATAAATTCAAACCCAGAAAACAACAATTCAGGAATAGAATATACAACAATAAAATTAAAAGTTTCGAACAATAAACAACTATATAATATCAATCTACTGCACAAAATGTAACAACACAATAACAGAGTCCCATTTCCAAAAAGAATGGGAACAAATATTCACAAAATTAGAATTCAATAATCCAAATAATCTGTATATAATAGCGGGCGACTATAATGCATGACACACAAATTGGGGGAACAGAACAAAGAATATACGAGGAGTGAAATTAAACGAGTGGCTAGAAAATAAGGATATAACATATAGAGCCAGATTATATAGACCGGATAGTGCAACATTTATAAGATCAAATAACATAATAGATTTCGCAATTATAGATATGAGATTAAATATGAAAACAGATGATTATGGAAAAATTGAAGCATTCACATACGATAGTGACCATAAAGCTATAGAGATAATATGCTTAAACTAAGGAAAACAAATTGAAATGACGACAACAAACACAACACCAAATAAATTTAATTTCAGTAATGCAAACTGGCCAATATGGGAAACAAATCTAACAAAATTATATAATAAACTTTTAAAAAATAATAATATCACACAAATAATAGACAAAAATATAAATGATTTAGAAATTGAAAAACACATAAATACAATAACAAAATTAATATGTTCGAACAAAAATAATAAGAAAAAATAACATGGAATGTTATACAAATAATACAATCAAAAAACTATAAAAACAAAAATCACAAATAATATCACATTTAAAGCGAGGAAAAAGGAACGGAAAGTTAACACAACATCAATGTAATTTATTAAAGGCGGAAATAAAAAGAACGAATGAATTAATCACGCAAAATGTACAAATAGAAATCAACAAAAAGTGGACAAATTATATAGAGAACATAAAACCGGGACCAAAAATGTTTAGAACAATAAAACAAATTAACAATACAACAAAAGAAGATATAAACATAAAATAACTGGAGGTGGAAGAAAACGAAACAAAAATAATGGAAAAATTAAACATAAACTGGAAGGACATGAAAAAACAAGGAACGCAATACAAAAGTTATGAACAACAAAACAATTTAGACATAATAGGACACTTTATCGAAAAAATAACTATTCCAAATTCAACACTGGGTAAGCCGCAACATGAAAACATAATAAATGAACTAAATAAACAAAATAATATAACCAAAACAATATTCAATCCAAATAATACAACAATTAAGCCACAAGACAATTTGCCACAAGACAATTATTATTGTTATTGTTATTGCCATCAATAACAATAACAATAATAATTACTTTATAACAATAGACGAATTAACAGCAATTTTAAAATGTCTAAATACGAAAAAATCGTATGGATTAGACAACATTCCATGTATGGTACTAAAACATTTACCCAGTCGAGTCAAGTGATAAGCGAATTATGTAGCCTATTCAACCAGTGTCTAAATAACCGAACATTTCCAAATTGTTGGAAAATGGCAAAAATTTACCCAATCCACAAAAAAAGTAAAACACCAACAAACCCAATAAATTATAGACCAATCAGCATATGCATCCGTGAAGTAGCTTTGTTGAATCCAACAATTCTACATGATATGGATAAAGGTCTAAAAGGTCATAAGACTTTTGAATGTAAAGGATATTTCTCTATAAATCAAACAGCTATTATAACTTTATTATTGAAATTACAAATCCAAGAGCGAATCTTACAAGAGAATCTAAAATAAGTCGCTTGTCAATGTGAAAGCCTTATATTATTGAATTTAGGAAAAACTACCAAATTCAAAATCATATAAATACAAATAAATTACTACCGGATAACCAATTTGGATTCAGACACAACCATTCAACAATACATGCCATAACAAAATTAACCGCAGACATCTGTCAAAATCTAAACAATAAAAAGTGTACCGGCACAATATTACTTGACATGGAAAAAGCGTTCGAATCAGTTTGGCTGGATGGATTGTTATACAAATTAATAAAAATGAAATTTAATGAAGATATAATACAATTATTATACGAACTGCTATATAATAGAAAATTTAAAACAACAAACGGTAAAGAACTTTCGGAAAACATATTCAACATACATAATGGGCTACAACAGGGATCGATAACGGCACCGGTATTATTTAATTTATATACAAAAGATCTAATTGAAAACGAGAGACTAAATTCAGAAAAAATTCAAACAATAGCATATGCAGATGATATGGTGCTATATAGTTCAGAAGAAAAAATCAAAAACATTATGGAAAATCTACAAGACGCGGTAAATTTCACAACAGATTATCTACAGACATGGCGAATCAAAATTAACTCAAACAAATGTGAAGCAATATTATTCAGAAAACCATTTCAACTAGCATCCGTAAATACACAATTACATTGGAAAGACTTCAAAATAAAAATAAATAATACAATATGTGACGAAAAAAAAAGCGTTAAATATCTTGGCATAAATTTGGATCGACTACTATACCTAGATGAACACATAAATACACAATTGATAAAAGCAAAACGAAAATTCATGCAAAACAAAAGAATGTTCTGCACAAGGAATATAAACCAAAAAGTAAAATATATATGCTATAAAACGCTAATAAGACCAATAATAACATATGGATGTCCAATATGGTGGAATATTGGCCACAATACAATGGAGGAAATAAGAAGATTTGAAAGGAAATGCCTCAGATATTGCCATGGACAGTTTCGTAAGGCAGAAACACAATATCAAAAATATACATATATCGAACCAAAAACAATATAACGAATACGAAAGTGAAAGAATCGACCTACACATCATAAAATTAGCAAGAGAGCACATAAAAAGATCAACGATAAACAGAGAAAATTCACTCATATATGGACCATACTGTACGAATGATGAAATACATAAAAAAAACTGCGAAAAAGGAAACAACCCAGGACCCGAAACATTCGTATACCTAGATAAAATTGGATATATACAAGCGGAAGCAACGCAAGTACCATTAATATACCACATCCAGGGACGAAGGACCGAGAAAGGATTTAACCAAAATATATTCGAAAACAATCAAACAAACCAAATTAACCATAGAAGATATAAACAGAAGAGAGCCAAATACTGGTGGCTAGAGGAACAACAGCACCAAACAGCACACATGTACATAAATAATAATTAAAATAATAATCATAATAATAATAGAGGCAATAATAGAGAGTGCCTTTGAACTGAATTGACGTTGTTTTTTTTTCGCGTATTTGTCAATTTTGAAAAATTTATTATAAATAAATATAAAAATAAAAATATTAATAACATTATTTGAATATATATATGCATGATCTATAATATTAATTTTAAGTGTTATATGTAAATAATAATTGTGTGTGTTTTAAATTTTTAACTTGTAGTGGTTATTACAAATTTGTAGCAATGGCTCTGTGCTGTGTATGTAATGTTAAAGTGTCTGAACACTTTTTTACTTGTGCAGGTGAATGCAATAAACTGATTCATTTTGAATGTGCAGGGATTAAAAAACCTGTGTTTGATGCCATTTCGGTAATTCCGAATTTTTCTTGGCGATGTGGTATGTGCATTGACGTTTATAAAATTCGCAAGGAAAAGAATGATCAGATGAGTAATTCTATTGACGCTATATCAGCGTCCTTGTCCTTGATAAATAAAACATCTGCTGTCATTAATAATAACGTGGAAAGTTTACTAAAACCAATCCCACCACAACAGTCGTCGTATGCTAAATTAAAAAAAAATATCAACACAAACTAATTTGGAATTGGCTTCGTCAATACGTACAAGATCTAAGAAAAATGTTAATAATACCATAACGGCTACAACTGCGGTTACATCTTTAACTAATGACGGCGATCATATTCCAGTGGTTTCCAGTCCTACTAATTTCGGTGCTTGTACGACTTTCGCTGAAGTGGTGAAAATTCCTGCCGTTGTGCCTGTTGCAGCATCGAATGCACTTGCTTCTCACAGTGGTGCTCCGGATCAACCAAGCAAATACTCAATTGCATCTGTTTTGCCTGTTGCTGCTATGTTGAGTGATGTGAGTACGTCTGCAAATGCGAACAATATTGATATATCGTGCGGTCCAACTGGTAATATAAAATCGTTGACATCATCACGAACTATCCAAAAGAACATACGAAATTTTAATATTCGTGGCACTAATACCTCACCAGATATTTATATTAAAACCATTGCGCCGAAATGTTGGCTTCATTTATCAAGATTCGATACTCTTACAACTGAGGATGATATTGTGGCTCTGGCTAGCAAATGCTTAGGTCCGAGTGTTTACAAGGCAGTTAAACTAATTCCTAAGGATAAAGATATCCACGAGTTAGAATATATATGCTTTAAATTGGGGATCAACGTGGAGCTTCATGATAAGGCTCTAAATTCGGATGGATGGCCAACCGGTGTATTTATTAGGCCCTTCCATAAGCAAAATTTTCGGACAGGAGCCTCATATGTGAAATTCCGGATACCAGCTGCAGTAGTCAACTCTGCCGAAATTTAAATAACGCAGGGTCAAAGGTGATGCGTCGGCCCAAAAGTTCTGGACAAATTACTTTTACTTCGATGTACTATTACAAAGCCTCTAGTATTCGGGGGAAAGCTAAATTATTCTTGCTTGGCGTTCTTGATAACGATTACGATGTGATTATCATATCTGAAACATGGCTTACTAAAGGGTTTAATTCAGAGGAATATTTCCCACCCAACTACATCGTCCACAGAAAAGATCGACATGATTTTTGTACCAGCCTTAAAGGTGGGGGTGTGTTGATTGCTGTTAAGAGTTCGATACCAAACGAGCTCATTGCATGTCATCCAATTTATGATGTAATTGCTGTTCGGATTAATGTATCTGAGTCATCTATCCTCGTGGTGGCTGTATATGTTCCCTCTGGATCTACTATGGAATATTATATGGGAATTGTTAATTTCATCAGTTCTGCGGTCATGCCATTGGTTCGTATTAAGGAACAACTAATGATTATAGGGGACTTCAATCTTCCCGATATTACTTGGTTTGATGTTGATGGAGTTTTCACATCCTCTTCTTCTGGCTAGAAAGAATTAGCAGTTACTGATTATTTTGCTAGCTTAGCAATGATGCAGTTGAACCGGATAAGCAATAGTCGGGGCATATTTCTCGAGTTGGTTTATTCAACTGATCTTATGTTTTCGGAGATTTCACCTTGTGAAGATTTTACTGGATGTTCGAGCGTTTACCACACTCCAATTACCATATATATATATATATTTTTAGAGAATTGCAACACTACGTGTACTTCTAGTAATTCTTTGCATTTCGATTTTAGGCGTGCGGACTACGATTCGTTAAACGAATTTCTTGTCGGTTTTAATTGGGACTTTCTCGAGCGAGATGAAAATTTGAACCATTCTATTTTATTGTTCAACGGGCTGCTCAAGACTGGTATTGAAAGGTATGTTCCATCAAATAAAAATGGACCTAGGTTTCGTGAGCCGTGGTACAACAAAGAACTACTACGTCTTGAAAAAAAACGGAATAAGTTCCATTCTTTGTATAAGTTACAGGACGCTGAGTTTTATGCCAGATTCAACTTAGCTCGTAAAGAGTTCAAAACTTTAAATTGGTTCCTTTACAACAACTACATTTTGCAAATAGAAGAGGATCTGACTTCCAACCCAAAAAATTTCTGGAATTTCATAAATGGTAAAAAGAAGGTTGTTGGGTTTCCTACTCCAATGACCTTTCAGAACTCTTCCGCAAGTCAACCCTCTGATATCGGTAATCTATTTGCAAAATTGTTTGAGTCCGTCTATGTAGTATCTGGGGATTCTGGTACCAAGCTTATAAATAATCGCGATTGCTCTGATTTTAATTTTTTACAGTTTACTGAAGCAGAAGTTTATGATAGCTTATCTCAACTTGATAGTAATAAGGGGGCAGGACATGACGGTTTTCCACCTATCCTTATTAAGAATTGTGCAGAGAGTTTAGCCCATCCACTGACTCTAATCTTTAATAAGAGCCTACGTACTGGGATTTTTCCGGATCCCTGGAAACTGTCTTTCATTCGTCCGATTTTTAAATCTGGCAGAAGAAGTGATATCAGCAATTACCGCGGAATCGCTATTCTTGCTGCCATACCAAAACTTTTCGAATCAATGGTACAGAAATTCTTGTTTTTTCATGCAAACATTTTTATTTCTCCTGCTCAACACGAATTTTACACGGGTAGGTCCACGGTTACTAGCCTAGTCGGTTTTTGTCAACATTTATATAGTAGTTTAGAACATAGACAACAAGTGGATGCTGTTTACACCGATTTTTCGAAGGCTTTCGATAAAATTGATCACTCGATCCTTATCGATAAGCTGGATAAACTAAATTGTCAGTTTATCCCCATCAGGTGGTTGCATTCGTACCTGTCTGATCGCTACCAATTTGTTAAGATAAATGATTTTAGTTCTCGCTTATTTCGAGTTACCTCTGGAGTTCCTCAAGGTAGCCACATTGGCCCACTTTTATTCTCATTATTTGTCAATGATGTTGTTGATTGTTTTAAATTCGCAAAATGTTTGCTTTACGCAGATGATATGAAGATATTTGCTCCTATTACTGGAGTTTCTGACTGTGTTAAATTACAAGGTAACTTGAGTAACTTTTGCAGTTGGTCATTTAAAAACAAATTATTGTTGAATGTGGGTAAATGTAGGATTTTATCATTTTCTCGTACCCACTCACCTGTTCTTCAGCAATATTTTCTATACAATACCGCTATTGACAGAGTTGAGGTCATAACCGACTTAGGTGTAACCTTTTCTTATGATCTTACTTTTACCAAACACATTGATTCTGTTATTTCAAAAGCTTATATTATGCTGGGTTTCATTAAGCGCAATTGTAAAGACTTCTGCGACCCACTCACACTGAAAACTCTCTATGTGTCCTTTGTTCGTTCCATTCTAGAATATGCTTCTCAGATTTGGTCACCATTTTATCATTGCCATTCATACAGAATTGAGAGCGTTCAAAAACAGTTTCTTTTGTATGCGCTTCGCGGCTTACCTACGGAGCGAGTGCACCAATATGTACTACCTCCTTATAATGATCCGTTGTAAATTATTAAAATTACAACGATTAGATCACCGACGAGATGTTGCATCCGCTATCTTCGTTCAAGATGTTCTGACTTCCCGAATAGACTGTGTCGATTTACTGGCTCGTTTCAACTTTTACGCTCCTACGCGTTGTTTGCGCCGTCGTCGTTTGTTACATATTGATCCGGTTTCTACAAACTTCGCACTCTCAGAACCAGTTTTGAGAATGTCGCGACTCTTTAATTCGGTTTATGACGTTTTCGATTTTAACATGACAAGAAATTCGTTTAGAAATGAGTTGTTTAGATTTTTGTCTATCATTAAATAATTGTTAAATGTTATTTTTGTGCTAAAATATTGTATAATAACTGTTAATCTTTTTTGCATACCGATTGTATATTTACTGTAGGTTAAATAAATAAATAAATAAATAGACGAATACGAAAACGCAGATACCCAAGGGCTACACATAATAAAACAAAATATAGATTTGAATTAAAACTCTCGAAAAAATGAAATTAGACCAAATTAGAATTATATAATTAAACCCAAAATTTTTTATAAAAAAAATGAGCATAGACGGAGACTCCCCTGAGTGGAGCATTGTATATAATTAAAATTAAAATAATTGAACTAGGTGTTTTTAATAACAATCTTTAGCCTAAAAAAATTGTAAATATATATAAATAAGTTAAATAAAGAATAAGTTAAACCAAATTTTCCACGCTTCACATTACGGCGCTGCGAGTCAAAGAAAGAAAGTTAACCATTAAATACATATAGTTAATTGTAATTGGCCAATCAAGGCAATCAATTTTTAAACAAAGAATAAATAATTAATTATAACCTGTTTTGTTTATATTATACTTGAAAATTATAACATCGTATTTTGTGGGTAATCCTCCAAAGAAACACCACGCAACTACTTAGGTCATCTGCCACAATATAATTGTCCAAACTCAAATTTTGATTATTTTTCTTTTTAGTTCCACGCGGCCTACCATCTAATCAGAACCTAAATCCGTAAACAGCAGCTTTCGGTCATTTAGCGATTTTTGATTCAATAAGTCTGCAACGACCCTTCAGGGGAGTGTCATTCCTGGTGGGCGAAGTAGGATCAGGTGAGTGAGGCATAAAGGAGTCACTATGTAATACTTTGTGTGACTGAACCAAATCATAATTCGGAGTTAAAAAATGAAGTTCGAAAAATAAAGGTTGGAAAATTGAGTTTATAATTAATTTTAGATTTGGTTGGATATATCGGGATACTGATCAAGTGATTTTAGTACGATAAAAAAAGGCGAGTGAGTATTTCGTTAATAAATAAGAAATTTCAACTGTTCAGGTGGTGTTCGTACACAAAAAAAAATAAATAAATAAATGTGTTGTGGCTCAGTTAATTGGAGATAATTGATTATCATAATAATTTATTAAACGGATGAACCGTTATCAAAAAACTATATATTTGAGTAGTAGCCTTAGACAGACGTGTCGCGTTGTTGTTTTTTTTTTTTATTGCAAAAAAGAAATATTAAAAATTTTGGGGGCATAAATTGGGGCAATTATGGAATTTTTTAAAGTTTGGCCAAAATTTGTTGATAGTAGATCCCCAGACTTGGTCAAAGAAATAAAGGTTCATTATAATAAAAGCAAATTAACAATTATTATTTTTATGAGGGAACATTAGCCTTAGACAGACGTGTCGCATTTTTTTGTGTTTTTTTTCCATCATAGGAACAAAAAAAAATATTAAAATAAATTAGGGCATAAATTGGGGCTCAACGGTTAAGTATTGTTCCTTTGTTTACGTTAACTTTGCATTTATTACTTTGGTTGGTTTTTTTGTTTCTTCTCGTTTTAGATTTCCAGTAATCCGGTTCGTTTTGGATGAAGCGTTCCTTATCTTTATTTGTAAGTATTGCGCATCAATCACGTCGCGTCGTGTTTACATTTGAGTGTAATGTCTTTTAACAACCCCAATGTAGTTTTAAAATCTATGTTTGTCGATAGGTCTTTGTTAAATGTAGCTAGTTTGAACGTGCAAAGTTTAATCCCAAATATTGACGAGATTCGTCACATTTTTAATGGTGCTTCAGTGGACATTCTTTGTTTCTCCTAGACCTTTATAAATCCATTATATCGGTACCTCCCCTTAATTATGATGGTTTATGTATGTTTGTGATCATCACATTAAGGCTAGATTAGTTACCATACCTTCTTCCATTTCAGAATTGTTAGTATCGGATTTAGAGTTTTTATTTGTCAATGTTTTCATTAATGGTCGTATAATCTTTTTCGGTACTGTCTATAACCCACCAAAAACTAGTAAGAGGTCGTACGCCCAATTTAAAAAATCACTTTTACTTTTTGTAGACTTAGAAAGTTGCTAGTGCTGGACATATTTATAAAATAGCTATAATTATTTCACAACATTTTCGAATACAGTAAGCAAAACTAGAAATTTTTTATTAAAGTTTAAATTTGTTTCACATACATTATAAAAATTAAGCCATAACGTGGTTCACTGTTTAACTGGAAAAATACTGGTTTATACTCCAATTTTGGTGGACATATTTATAAGATAATGTGATTTTTTTTAGGTAAAATGAATTTAAGTGCCTACAATTGGATCAGATAAGCCTTATAAATATCCTAAAAAAATACAAATAAAATAAAATCAATTAACAATTTCATTGGTTAGAATCATGCCACGTGGAATATCTTTGTCAGCTGAAGAAAAGGGAAAAATCACTGCATATTTCGATTCTGGATATTCTATGAACAATATCGCGACGAAAACCAATAGGACATTTACGATATATGGAATTACATCATTTTGGGTGAAAATTATAACGCGCAGAGCTGATCTGGGAGGATATATTCCATAAGCTTCCGAATGAAACGAGAGATTTCAAAGAAAGCAACGATTTGCAAAATGACATCGATAAAAATAAAGAACATTTTAAATTTCTCCACTACCGCAAGACACGTAACGAAGAGTTTTATCAAGTAACGCAAACGTAAAATGGACGAAAAGATCTCAGAAACCTAAGTTAACTGAGCAACATAGAAAAGCAAGATTAGTTTTTGCAAAAATAAATGGACATTGGTAATAAGTGGAAAAATTTTATTTTCTCTGATGAGAAAAAATCTGACTTTGATGGCCCAGATGGCTGCCAATATCATTGGCGCAATCTCAGAAAGGAACCAGAAAAGTACATTTCACGTAATTTTGCTGGTGTCACAATAATGATTTGGGGCTCGTTTAGTTTTAGTGGTTCACTTCCGATAGCTTTCATAAATACCAGAATGGTTTCCAAAAAGTACATAAAACTTTTGAAGACATCAATAATTGATCATGAACAATCTGGTGGAACTTAATCGACGTTTCATGGCTAACAAAACAATGGTTTGAATAATTTGATATTAACTTATTAGGATGGCTAGCATTTTCACCCCTATAGAAAAGCTATGGGGTGTTCCAAACCCCATAGAAAATCACTGGGAGCTACTGGTACGTGACGTGTATGCCATTGCTAGACAATTTTCTAATACTAATCAATTATCAGAGGCTAATCGCGATTCGTGGCGTGGAAATAACATTAAAACTCTTCAATCATTAGCTAATTCATTGTCATCACGCATTTTTGAAGTAATTAAAAACCGTGGAGGAAATAATAAATATTAACTTTGGAAAATTTTGCAATTTTAACTTAATCATTCCACCACTGTATCAGGTGACTTTAATTTCGATATACATACTCCAAAATTCCGGCTTACCTTGGGATTATTTGAATCTTTTAAATAGTCTTAATTTATCCGTACACAACATTGTGGCACCAACGTTTTGTTGCCCAACCGCTAGCGGTGACTCTTATTCCGTTATTGACCATATTATCTATTTTACTAGTAACGCTATTTGTTTTTTCAATCACTTGTCTCTCGGTACGGGATCTCATCGTGATCTTTTAGTTTTTTCAGTGAACTGTTACTCTCCACCTACATTTTACATGGTTTATTCAAGGCTTAAACTGTTTCACATTTAAAAAACAAGGCTATTAATAATATGATTGCAAGCAATTTTGTAGATTAGTATTCAAACTGACTGGCAATCAGACGTAGGAATCTGATCGCTTCATGGTGTTATGATACTGGTAGTTACAAAAAGTGCGGTAAAGTGCTATAAAAAAAGTAAAGCGAAACAGAGATAGCCAATGGAGACAACACTATGTTTTTTAGAAATGTCACCATTTTGTTTATTCTTTGAAATTAGATATCGTTAGATTTTAATACGAAATCAAATAAAGACAAATAGGCCATTTAAAGCTTTTTTAATTCGATAAAATTTTTCGGAACTGTACGAGGGATCTATAAATCTAAATTTGAATCAGTGGTTACAATTTTAAAATTTTTTATGCCAGAAAACTGTGCGTAAAACTTGGAGAAATTTAATGTTAAATTCACTATAAATTTAATATTTTTAAAACATTTGTATTTATAGTACCACTACCTCCTTTAATATCAAAAAATTGTAATTTTTGACATTTAAAACTATAAAATGGTACCAAATCAATCAAATATCACACTTTTTCATAACATATTAGATTCATAAAATTTTGCAGTCGTTAGGATTTTAACAAATAAAAATTCAAGTTCAATAGGCACAATTTCCATATAACAAATTTTTGTTGTGTGGAATCACATAACCCCTTTTTGTCCACTTAGGTGCTTGTCCAACTTTGCTAATCGTCAATAAGAATTTATAGCTGGTTATTGTGGAAAAGGTTTCGGTTGTTTTGGTCACAATAATTTGTTGAATAAAAATTACAAATATTTTGATGTGTATGGATGCAACCTTTGTTATTTTTTTGCATTTTCTTTTTTTTTTTTGTTTACAAAAAATTGTGATATTCTCGACTAGGTCGCATATTTTGTTGAGATATACATAAAATAATAATTAAATTTGGCACAAATAAATTCCCATACACTAAAATATTTGTAATTGAAACCTAACCAAAATCATTTTTTATGTAAAACATAAAATTACTTTTCATACCAGGCGCCTCGCCTCGAAATATTTAGTTACCACAAATGCGAAGCTGAGACCCTTTCATACCGGTGGCGTTGGCTTTAAACATTCGGTTGCTAACAAATATTTTATTTAGGTCTATTTTACACGTGAATTATAGCAAGAACTGAGATATACTAAATTTGTAACGTACATATGAGCTAGATTTTTTTGGTAAGTATGAAGCAATTATTCAAAAAATATGATTTGTAGGTTATGTTGACAAAGCACTTCGCTTTGTGGAACGCATTGCCTTGGCTTTGTAGATAACTTCATTGCAATATATATTTTTTTTTTTAAATTATCACTTAAAAATAAATTATTTTTCAACAAATTGAATTTATTACTATAAAATTAAACGGTATCAATCGAATAAAAACTAATTTACATAGTTAAAAAACGAAATAAAAATTTTTTATTTACGAAGCTCAAAGCCGAGACACCTGGTATTAAAAGTACTAAAATGTCAAAAAAAAGAATCAAAATTGAATTATTTTCTGCTACAATTGCCCGATTAACTGCTAGAAAAAAAATTGAGCTACGATTTTTTTTTTTTGACATTTCATTATTTTTAGCATGATTATGTTGTATACACTCACTCATACAATAATTTTGTATACACCTTTTTCTCTCTCTCCGATCCTCTTTTTTAAAGTATTAAAAAAAGTGAGTATTTTACAGCCATCACCTAAGTATATCGCAAATCCGCAGCTGCTCGTTATTCAGGAATTATACGAGAAACTGATGGTAGACTTTACTAAAAATGTTGATTTCATCAAGTAATCCATGAATCATAGTAATTTTGTTTGACATATGACATTTATATTTTATGCCTCTCTCTCTCTCTCTCTCTCTCTCTCTCTCTCTCTCTCTCTCTCTCTCTCTCTCTCTACTATATAACGTTGTTTGTTATCAACGCTCCGCCGTATTTTTACAAAACAAATTATTTTTGTTATTTATTCGTATTGCAACGGTCATTAAGTAAACATCATAGTTGAACATTAAATAAATATAAAATAAAATACATTAAATGAGTTTTTACACCAATTCATTGGATTTTGTTACGTTCTTGGCACGACATAATTTTTGTTTTTGCCGATTTTTTTTTAATAGGGTCACGGTCATAAAAATGTTGTTGATAGAAAGTTTTGTGACACAGGCGCATATGCTATAAAAGAAATGCCGTCATGCCTCTATAATGGCTGTAGCCGTCATGACCCAAAGAACAGTTTTATTTGACGGCGTAAGCCTATTTACTGTTTCAGTGTTTGAACGAAAAAGCATTGTGGGACAAATTTGGTGCAGAAACAGCTAGTCACAATGAAGATGCATGTTGATGCAACAGTTAATCATGTCACATCACAATCAAAAGTGTGAAGCAAAATCGAAACGATGAAACTAAATGCTAAAGGTACTAAGATCAAGCCTAGGAATGTACCACGGGTAATGTCGAACTACATAAAAGCAGTCGACAGCGAAAGCCCGTTTAAGAATGAGTCAAACAGTGAGTGCGAGTTTACGACCTTTTTCTGATGAAAAATTTTTAACAGGCAACCAATCGACGTATAGTCTATTTCGCTGAAAATTTTTCATCAGAAAATGGTCGTAAACTCGCACTGAAACGGATAATTAAAAATTGAGATGAAGAAGTTTTAAGCAAGAAAGAGGCTTTGGTTAAAAATTGAAAAAGGTAATCATTTTTGGATTAAACAGATACTTGTAAGAACATTGTTCGTTTATGCACCGATCACAAACACATATTGAATCACAATGAATCATGAGTGGTCGCAGTTCGAGCATTTAAAAGGCACCTTATCGAGAGCTTGTTTATCGTTTGGGCCTATTATATCGCCGATTCGGGCATTTCTAAAGAATACTAAACATTATTTGATTACAAAGACAACAATTGGGGAACAATTTACTGAGCCAAACAATCAATCATACATAAATTCGAGCTGAGATACAATAGATTGAAACTTGTATTGCCTTTTCCAATCAGATTCTACAGAGTCAGCTAAAGCTTAGAATAAGTTGCATGATACGCGTGATTGTGCGTTAAGGATCAATACTCACTAAATTTAAAGATTCACACCATTCGAACATTACCTACGCTGACGACCAGCTCTTGATGGTCAAGGGATATATGGTACATGCTCTTACATTAATAAACTATTATTGTATTGAGGTTGGCCTCAGCGTGAAAGATATAATCTCGAAAAAATCCCGACACATTAAATGGTTTCGAAATTTAACAAAATGATTTAAATGATTTGTAGAGAAAAAGAAGTCTTAGGCTGAATCCATATTGAATAGAACACAAACAAAGTAGGTACAAAACTCGCTTTATTCATGATATTACTTGTAATTTAAATGCACACAACTTAATATTAGTTGTGCAAGTAGAAACTCGGCTTGTTTGGTCAAATTCAAATCGAAATATTCGCCATTACTATCTATAGTCTTTTGCCATTTATCGGGTAGATTACGAAGGCCTTCGCGATAGAAACTTGATGGTTTTGAAACAAAATAGTTATCGAGCCATTTTCACACATCTTTAACTTACGTGAACTGCTGGTCTTTCAAATATGATGGCATCGATCTGAATACGTGGTAATCAGAGCGAGCCAAGTCTGCATAATGAGCCGCATGCTGTACAACTTCCCAGCCTAAGGAGAAGATGAGTTCCTGGGCTATTTTGGTTGTATGTGGACGTTGGCCCGTTGTCTTTTTTCCTCCAGAGCATCACTTAATTTGATCAATTGAGCCTGGTAACATTCAACAAAGGTTCAAGTCCAAAAGACAACATAAGAAACATATAATCTTAGCAAGTTGATATAAATGTCGGGATATAGTGATGTAATCTATAAATACGCACATAAATTTCATTTGTCAAACTCCAATCAACCCTAATACCCTAGACACACTGCGATTTAATGAAACCGATTTAGTGAATTTTTCGAAATTAGTCGCAGTGTATCAACCTCGATTTTAGCTAATCCCTTTGTTTTGCATAGAATTCTTAAAGTAGTTCAGCTAAATTGGATTTAATAAACCACAGTCTGTCTAGGGTATAACAATATCCGCAGAAGCTATAGAGCCATTTTGTCAACAATTCAAATTGGAATCAAAATAGACACACACCCCGCCAGATCTATAAGCCTCGTTTCAAGCCCGAAACAACACATCAAGTTTATAAGAAAATAATTTGCAATTATTGACCCAGATTTCACTCAACAATAAAAATGCTGGTTTATTCTTATAAGCATTAATATTGGCTACGAGCAGCTCAACATTTCTATCGACTGGAATACTGAATTTATTGTGAAGATGATTTTTAATAACTTCGCAAGAGGTTGACGGTTTGAAATTAGGGACGCACATAATTTCTTGGGTTTTACAATCTCTAAATCATAGATTTCAGCCACACTTCCAGCAATTACCGTTGGCTTGTTTTTAAAATTTCCGATTGAAGTATTGTTTCAGTAGCGGTAACCATGTTTTAGTTAGCAAATATATTTGTCAACAAATTGTCGTTACACTGGGTTGAATAACCTAATAAATAGTAGACAAATTACCGAATTTACAAAAAACCTCGAATCAGTAAGAGTTTTGAGACTAGGTTGTCCCAAAAACTTATTCGAGATTTTTTTAGAGATTTTAATTTTGCGAGATTTCTTTTTTCGAGATTTTGTCGCTCCGGTTTTATATTTTCGAGATTTTTTTCGAGAAATTGGTTTCCCAGATTTGATTTTTCTGGATATCATGGCAACATGGAAAACTCAATTCCTTGTAGGGTTGAAAATTAAGTTTTTACAATATAAAATTTTTTTGAAATCTTATTTTAATTGGTTTTATGCCTTATAGAATGAGGGCTGCCGCTTTTACGATTTTTTGAAATTCAAACATTCATTCAAATTTGTGTTTTTTAATAATTATTCATATACTAAAATAAAAAACTCCCTAAAGCCGCTTTGCATTGGTCCTTCCTGCGCAAGGATAACATAACATTATGTAGCTACCTCTAGTTAACAAAAATTTAATGTGGTTTTAATGGAGCACGTTAATTCGCATTTTCCCTGGAATTTTTATTTTTGGAAATATGCTGGTATCACTTACTTGTATCCTCTTCACAAACCAAAGGAAAATTGTCCTTTCTGCGGTTACCTTAAATGAGGAACTCCAAAGGGCAACATAAGCGGGCCTTATTATGGTCGCCCATAATAGAGTAAACCATGATCTTTCATAATAGAGTAAACCATGAACCCACTTTTCACACTTTTCGTTGTAAAATTAACATTGAAAAATTTAAATTAATTGAACATATTTTGGAAAATGGAGATTTACTTTTAAAAATTAAAATGAAAATAAATAAAATTTACAAGAAAAGTAGCAAAAAACTTAGAAGAAAACAAAGCCATTTAAACAAATTTATTTATGAATATTGACAAACCAATTTATTCACGTTCTGTTTATCTTTTTTACAGGGTGTTATAGCCATTTCCGCATTTTTGCTTATCAAATTTTCTAAATTCCATAACTTGATATGTTATCGATTAAAAAATTATTTCGTCAGTAATTATGGTGTACATTAGCCCAATTGTGCTAATTATCGTTAGTTTCCACATTGTTGTGACGTACTTCCGGTTTTTAACGCAAATAATAGGAAAATGAGTGTGCATTAATTTTTCATGTAGGGAAGTGCATTGCTATAACAACCCGTGCTAAAAAAACCCGTGCTAAATTAGCACAATTGGGCTAATGTACACCATAATTACTCACGAAATAATTTTTTTATCGATAATCAAGTTACCCGTAAAACGTGCTATAACAACCCGTGCTAAATTAGCACAATTGGGCTAATGTACACCATAATTAGTCACGAAATAATTTTTTTATCGATAATCAAGTTACCCGTAAAAAAGTATGTATATTGCTATAACAACCCGTAAAGCAGGCGTGGCGTAACAATATACAGATTTTTCGATGAAAAAATTGTAAATAAATTCGAGCAAAAAGTTATAATTCTCAATTGCAACGGGTTGTTGCAGTTCACACAACATAACTTATCAGTTATAATAGTCAGGTTGTGTTTTATCATGAATTCCACCGTTCGCCCGTGCTAGATGGTTAGGGCAATTGTGGGTTATAAGGGTTGGACATTTAGAAAATAAGTAAACAATGATCCCGCTTAAACATTGAAACTATCATGGTTCGCTATTATTGACCAATATGCTTGTGAATTTTTTACTATTATACATTTCGGAATACTTGTACACTCTGTCAAAATGTTGGTACTAATGAAAATTAGGAGAAATAAAATCACTTTAATATTGCATTCAACTTCAAGTATTAATATCAACCAATCAATAATATTGGCAAATGACTAAAACTTTTTTTAATCAAATTTCAAAGCATAAACTACAATCAAAATTCACGATTGCTTATACAATAAAATTAACAACGGAAACCCTTTGTTTGACCTATGTATATTGGCATTTTTAAAAGGAGCGCCTAAAATTAATATTGCATCGAGGTCCCAAAAACCGGCACTCAAATCACATGTAATAAGATATCTTGCTAGGTTTTTTTATAAAAATCTAGCAATTCATTCAACTATAGCAAGGCTCTGAAGTTTTTTTGTTATTCGATTAATTCAATATTAGACCAGTAACATTTCTTCCGCCAAAACTAAGTGTTCTAACATAACTGGATCGACTTTTACAAGTAGAGTTTCTACTTCTTATGCCGAAAAACGTGTTTATGTACCAAATGCCAATAATTGTAAACCAGATAATTATTCATAAACTTTCGCACATTAAGTTGAGCTATAACCATTAAAATTCCAATAAGAAAAATTGCTAATTGCCAGATTTCACGTATTTCACATGGTTTTATTATAAGAAGCATATAAATCATTTGACAGATTACATATTTATATTTATAAGCATGCAGAATCACTCTGAAATTTAATGTAAATAAAAATAATTAGTTCTCTCGCACTTTATATCAGCACGCTAGTTTCAAAGATAACCCTCCGCAGTTCTAATATGTTCACTTATTTAGCTCCAGAAAGTTTTCAATCATTTTATCATAAAACCTACTGCAGTATTATGTGATTTGCAACCAAATGAAGACATCGTGTAAGATATGAATATTGATTAAATTAAATTTTAAAGACTTATATTCTTCAGCAAACCAGTTTCGACCTGCTTCAAACCTCCTGCTTTCTAAAGCTATAAATTGATATTTGTAGTCGAACAGTTATAAACTGATATAAAAAGCATACAATTTTAACGAGAGCCAAAAATAGATTCCTAATCTCCAATTTAGCGTAACAAGTTATGTCGTAAGGGGAAATAAATGTGCCTTCACAATAGCTAATCTGTTTTGGTGATGGTGACATTCACTTTTTTAGCATATCAATCCTTTATGATAACATTATTGGCTTTACGAAAGTCGAATTTCCTTCTCAAATTACACTAAAATAACAGACCACGGTCATATTAAAATTAAAAATCAATCATGCGGTGCTATTTCCCTTTAAAGTCAAAGCGTTTTAATTGGCTAATTTCGAAGTCAAACAAAAACCAATACAACAAATAATGCTTCGAAGACGAGGCTATTGATCGTAGAAAATATTTTTTTTTTAAAAAAATTTTAATAATCGCACACTCACAATTTTGTACAACATTTCGATGATGAATTATTGTATATTTATGTTTTAATATACGTATGTATGTAGGATTTTCTACAGTATTATTTAAAATATGCCAAAACTATGCTGAGTTAAATCGAATGATTCAATTGGTCATCTTTATGTTTACGACGATTAGTATTAGAAGTTCAAGTTAATTTATTATAATTAATAAATTGAACTAAGTTAGAAATTTCTAAACCCTGAAACCCGTACGTTAATAAGGGGGATACATCAGTAAACAAAGGCTTACTATCAGGCGGGGTTGTCCAATTGTGTGTTTTTTTATAAGAGGGTTGTGATTTTGGATACCAAACAGTTTTATTATTATTGTTACTAAACTCATGAAGAGGAAGGTTTCAGTTTGTGGTCTGAACAAGCTGGCGAAAGTATTCACCATGAATTCTTGAAATTTTGGAGCATACTCCGAATTACGGCATAAGATTAAAGCAGCTGTGGTTGACTTTTCTTCCAAGCATATCTAGTACTTATTTATAAGATTCAAGCTCATAATGTTATATTTGTATTTTCAAAGGCCATAAGACCTGTAAATTTACTAAATAAATAGATAAAATAGATAAATATAAAGAAATAATACTTTCAAAATAAAGGACCAAAAATAATGAATATTTCGAGCACATGAACCGTTACGATTTCGGGGCAAAATTTTCCTATTTCCTGACCAGCTACTGCATAGTTCTGTCATTTCAGTTTTTTTCGTTATCGTATGGAAACCTAAACCACCTTCGGGGGTACTGTGTATGCCATTAAATATAAACCTCGTTCAACAACTATATTATTCAATATACAATTATTACTCTTCTATATATAATTATTGCTTTAAAAGTAATTATTTAAATTATGAAGTTTAGAGTTTATACTGTTAAATTTAAATACTTTATCTGTTCAATCAATAATTTTACTATCAAATATACAATTTTTTTTATTATATATACAATTCTTGTTATTAAAGTCCTAATCTCTAATTAAAGTCCTTACTCTTGAATAAACCATTAGTAATCTTAAATGCAAAATTGTTGCTATTAAAGTAATCATTTAAACTATTAAATTTAGAGGTTCTACTGTAAAATTTATATAGTTTACTATTCAATCGATAATTGTATATTATTAAATTTATTATCACTTTGTTTTTTTTTTTTGAGTTATTCTCACTCTTGACGGCTGTCTTAATTATTATTATTTTAAGAACTGTTTCTTAAATTGATAACAAATTGTTATGGGACGTATAATAACAAATATTTTATTAAATTAATTGCAATTTTGTTAATTAAGCAGTAAAAATTTTTTGAGTGCATGTTTCATTACGAAATTAAATACAAGCCTGCAGCCTTATTCTATAAAAAATAAGATAATGTGTAAACGTGATAAACAATGAACGAAAAGAGAATAATGTAATTTTAGTAAAAAATCACAAAGTTTACCCGTAGTCCAAGTTATTGCCTCGTTCAAATTTCTTACGGCTTTTAGATAATTGTTTGCAGTGGAATCACTGTCTACGGCTACTTGAAAATTCATATTTTCTTCTGATAAAGTATTAGAAAGGGCTAATTTACCCTATCGCTCTTCATTAATTTCAGCCACCCGAGGTTCAAACCAATTGTTTAGAAAAGTCAAAGGAACATCATCCTCATGAACTAGTTTACTATCAGCAATGAACCTACTTCTCGCCACAATTTTTTAATACTTATTTTCTTATTTATTATTTTTCGATATTGCTCCTATCTTCTCACTATCGCTTGTTCTATTTATCATTACCTCTAGCATCAATTTTTTCCTGTACTTAAATTTAATCATTTGGATTTTATTTTGATCCATTGGTTGACACTTTGCAGTTACATTTGGAGGAAATCATCACTTTCTAATGGTTAAACAACATTATGAGCTGTACACTTAATCCAATAAAATTATAGCCTTTGGTTCTAAATGATTATTATATGAAAAATTGCCTTACAAATGGTACAAATTGATTATTGAACCAATTAGTAAAAATTGTGTTAGTTCCCATTGCATTGGAGCACGGCATAATTGTTACTCTTTCTTTAATAATTTTATGGCCACTTACTGTATAGTATCTTTTGAGTGTTAAGGGTTTCCCCGTTTACCATTTTAAAAAGGAGGGCTGTAAATAAATTAGAAATAATATCATTGAAGAATTGTTCTTTCCACTGATCCATAGCATCCCTATTTTATCGCCGAAATTCTTTCCTTTTTTTATACCATAATGGCGTTTAAATGTTGCTACCCAGTTATTGTTAAATTTTAAAGTACATATATGGAATATTTAAGCGAGGTGCAAACAGCTTTGCTTGGTTAATTAAAATTGCGGTATTTACAATTTGATTGAGATCGCACATTTTTCACATCCATATTTCACATTTTTGCTACGCTTTTTAAATTTATTTAGCATGTTAGCTTGGAATTCCAAAATTGAATTTTTATTTTTCACGTATTAATATACGATCTGGAAAGGTTGAATTTCCGCGTCACATCCGATGTATTACAATTTGGGTTATCTTCGACTGCCTGAACTATTTTCAACTGCATGTTTAAGCTTAAAGTTCACCTTCTTTACAATGGCATTTTTTATCTTTTATTTCTAACAACAATATTATTTTTTTTAACTGTTAGTACCTTAACCCGCTGTCTACACTATGCAAATCCACATTTTGCACATTTCGTCACTATTAGCAAACTATCAGGAGGCTATTTCATGTAATTTTATTAGAAAATTATTATTAAATGTCATAAAAAAGTTGAACTTGTTCTCTCTAGTTGAAAAGATGTCTTGTTTGAAATTGTTCTCTCTAGTTGAAAAGATGTCTTTTAATACCAAAAGTACAGTGCGATTAAATCTACTTGCGAAGGAATCTACGAAATACCTATTTACAAAATAAAAAATTAAAACCGCTATTGTTGACGATAAAAAAACTTGGTATTTGTATGAGGAAATGAAGTTTTTGGACGAGGTGGCGGTTCTACGCAAATCGACCAGTAATTACGAAACAACAGAAACGGATAATAGAGCCTCTCCATATTGTATAATTTTCTGAATAATTTTCTTGGACGTTAAAAATCTCAAAAAATATGTAATGTAGTAGGCTATACAGTACATATACGGATTTTTTGAAACATAATCTAAACAACAGGATATATCTACATACATATGAATTATCCAACTAACAAAATCCCCACCAATGATTATAAATGTACATACGTGTATTGGAGGTTTCATTTCGCACAGATTTAAGTCAATTAAGCGAAAGTTAATCCTCAATTACCATCAGAAAAGCATATAAAGAAGCAATTCCGGTGAAGGTACGATATATTGACATGTAAAATATAAGGTAAGAGCAAAAATTTCTTGGTCAACGTAATGCGCCTTCTGGTTGTTTATTATTCTATAGTATTAGTGCAAGTTTACGACCATTTTCCGATAAAAAATTTTCAGCAGGCCAAAATTTAAACCAACCGATTTCGTAAACAAATTTCCCCTTCCGAATAAAATATTTTGAAATCGCAGACAAATGTTCAGAAGCAGTACCAAACTAAAGAAATAAAATTCACAAATTTTAAGAAGGGGTACCACCAAAATTTAACAAAATAAATGTTGCTTATTATTTAGCTCATTGTCAATTTTGCTATTTTTTATTTGGCAAGCCAAAATAAAGTTTGTGTTTTGTGTGTTTATGTACTTACTCGTACACATATTAGTTATTTTTTGTTAAATTTCGTTAAGTATTAGAATAGTTTATTCGTCATTGGAAAATATATGCCAGTATAAAAATGGACAAATAGAATTTTAATTTTTATTTCTAATGCAGAACACTCATCTGAACTTTATATACAACACTACAAATCTGTTTAAGTTATGTATTTTGTACTACTCTTGCAATTTTAGTTAATGCTTTTTATTTATAATTTTAGAATAAGTGCCATTATTATGCCAAAGTCTTCCAACGGGAATTTATTACGGTACTTTAAACAATTAAATTGATTAACAATATAAGATGCGATTTATTACCGTCGCAAATTGGAACACGACTTTTAAAAAAAAATTGCTTATATCGATAAATACTAAGATTTTTTGGCGTTCGTTTACTTTTTGGGTACGTCGGGAAAATCAGGTAAGAAGTATATACTTTGATATTAGGAATTCACTTTCGAGTACAACACAAATTTGTTGATGGATCCGCTTGCACAAAATTGTAATCAAACTTTTTTGGGACATAAAGATACACTTTCTATTGCACTTTATATCCGTGAAAGGGTTAAGGTCACCTCAGTTAAGTATCTATTTGGTTTACTACATATGTACTTTAATTTTTGTTAACGAGGATGATTTTTTTTAAGCATTACCACATATCACAACTGAAGGCAACCTGCATTCCATATCGTCAAATTCAATGGTTTAGAACATAGGTGCGCCTGCAGTAAGAAAAATATTAAAAAGGGTTTCAATTGTGCCAAAAATTTCACATTATTCCATAATTTTGCGAAAATTGTTACCTATACAGTATTTCATTTAAAAAATTCGATTTTTGAATTTGTTGGTGTAATTCCAGTTTGACTAATGGCTTAATGTATAATATGATTTTTTTTTTGTGTATTAAAATAATGTACAGGTTACAATTTTAACAAAATTATGGAAAAATTTGAAATTTTTGATACAATTGAAAGATCTTTTTTTTTAAATTTCTTTCTGCAGGCTCAACTATGTTGTAAGCCATTGAATTTGACGATACGGAATGCAGGTTATATTCAATTGTATGTGACATTGTTTTTTTAATGTATCTGTCTTCTCTGGGCGTCGATATTTCTTGACAAACACAAAATCTCTCCCAGAGAACTAAAGGACCGGTATTGGTTCGATTTTAATTGATATTAATACAATCGACGCAAGAATTATTGGGGAAGTTAAGAAACCGGGAAGGGAGATGACCTACCAATTAAAACACCACAACTACAAAAACAATATGCTGCGAAGTGTATTTTGGGGCGAGATTGCTGATGAATCGGGGTTAACAGCCAACGAGTGTACGGGAAGGTGGCGAAATTTACGTTCGAAATATGGAAGGATATTGGGAAATTCAAAATTAAAAAGTGGTAGTGCGAGCAAACCGAAGGCAAGAGATTGGTTAATTCGGGAGATGGACTTTCTAAAGGAAAACGACGATCATACGAGTAAGTATAAATACAATTATAATTTTTATTTTAGAATATCCTATATGTGTACATATTTTTCAAATTATTGTTTTTATAGGCCAACAGATAGCAGATTTAACCCAAAACCAATGGCAATCAACAGAGAAATTCAAAATTTTTTAGACGAAACAGCGCAATAAATTTTGAAAGGCGATTTATACAATGTCGATGAGATTCAGGCTGATGTTGGACCGTCAAAATCCCAAACAACAACATCACAGACACCAACTAGGAAGAGGAAGCGCGATTGTGATGACCAAAATTTTATTTCGGTGGTACGGGAGGTAACTTCCACAATTTCGAAAAATAACGAAAAATTAGCTGTATACATGGCAGAGGAGAAAGAAGAAAAACAACGAAACTTGCCTTAGTTGTAGATAAGAGCGAAAGCCGAATAATCGAGCTGTCATTGCCAACACAGGTACAAATGATTTTCGAGTTTTCTCAAATTATCGAGAAATAATTGTTTACACTGTTTTTTTGAGGATTATGCATATTGGGGGAACCTTGGTTTTAAGTTAATCCTGTGTATATATCTAAAAATGAGATATTTCTCAAAATGAATATACTATATTCTCTATTGTAGATTCTACAATCGATGGATGTAATTTTTATAGATTTTGGATGGATTTTTATAGATTTTATGTCTTGGATAGTAAGTCGTATTTTACCAAAAATTTATTTGAGAAAATAAAATTCGCCGCCGGCGGCGAGGTTTCCGCGACCTTTGTACCAACAACAAAGCGAGCGCACTAAGAGCATTATTTTGCTCAACCAAACCGTTAATTGTAATTTGTCGTAACGAAGACATTATAATTTCCAACAATATGACAAACCACGCAATGGAAAACGTGCAAATTTGTAAAATAATCGCGGTAAAATATTTATAAAAAAGTGTAAATATTTGTAAATTTCAAAAATGAATAAAAATCGTTAACACAAGAAAATATGTAAATAACAAAAACAACAACAACAAAATTAACGACAAAAAATGTAATAATGAATTAATTAATGAATAAAACGTATTTAATACACAAAACAAGCTAATAAATAAATTAAATTTTCACTTTTTTATTATAATCGCACGGAAATTCAAATTTAATAATTTTTTTTATTTACATTTTTTGACATCAGAAAATTGAGCAAAAAATTTACGTACATACCAACTATAAGTACTAGATGAACAAAATTTAAACTATTCTGATTGGTTGTTTTGTTTGTGATGAATTTCGAGCTAAACGGCTTTTTTGTCTTTTAAATTTTCCGAAAAAATTTATTAATTAAAAATAATTAATTTATTGTTACAATTTATTGTTGATTGAGCAGCACACGAACGTCGAAGGCGTAGACGTGTTTTTGCTGTTAAGTGTTTTAAAAAAATAAGCCATTGCCACATAGAGATAAAAACGAACGATTCGCTCGTTTTATATGCGTACCTTGCCAAACGAACGATGTTTACGTCATAAACAAAAAAAAATTGGTTTGTTTACGAACTATAACCACGATGTAACAAAATATGGCACTTTCCTCCCATGCAAAACAAACGACTAAAACAAAATACGAGAATAAGAAAAAAATAAAGCGAAACAACACGAAGTGAGGTTAAATCAGAATGGAAAAAAACTATCGTAAAGTATTTCTGGGGGAAAGCGGAATTCGTTGAAATGAAGGAACCGTTCGGTAGCGAATAAAATTATACCATCTACTCACGACATCGTGATGAAAAACGATAAAATTAAAAAATTAATATTTTTAAATTAAATTTGTGAAAATTTTGAAGTTTTTGTAGTTAAATTATTAATTGTTGTTACGTTGTACCGTTTCTGCATAATTTTAATTTAAAAAATCCTTCTTTATAATCATAAAAGGGAAATTCGTTACCAGAAGGGTTTTCAAATTTGTTCTATGTGGCAATGCTTTTACAAATGTTAAAAGAAAGGCGCATATTTGTGGTTGTCCTGGATTTGGTCTTGATTCTTCATTTTAAGGCGTGATGGACTTAACCTGGAGGTTTTTTGTAGTTTATGTTTCGTGCCACAACTTTTCGTGGCATGTTTCGAAATGCACCTGATCAAGAAAGGAAAAAAAAAACATTTCCAATGGCTTTTGTACAAATTGTGGATCGGACCTCGAAGGCGGGTGAGTATTCGTTCTGTCGTGTCATTATTCACATTTACAATAAGATTCATATCCAGCATTATAATTTGTAGTCGGATTGAAACAATGTTGTTTAAAGTCTTCGAATGGATTTAGTGAGGAATGTATCGCGAACGGAAGGTCTGTTGTGTACATGCGTCATGTGTATTTTGGTCAAATGTTATAAGAGTGGCTTAGCAGTATTTAATTTGTTCCTTTGGAGGGTTGCTGCAATACCGATTGCTGCTGGTCGAGTCCAAAGCGGAATAATGTTGCTTATCCTTCTTTATAATCATAAAAGGGAAATTCGTTACCAGAAGGGTTTTCAAATTTGTTCTATGTGGCAATGCTTTTACAAATGTTAAAAGAAAGGCGCATATTTGTGGTTGTCCTGGATTTGGTCTTGATTCTTCATTTTAAGGCGTGATGGACTTAACCTGGAGGTTTTTTGTAGTTTATGTTTCGTGCCACAACTTTTCGTGGCATGTTTCGAAATGCACCTGATCAAGAAAGGAAAAAAAAAATATTTCCAATGGCTTTTGTACAAATTGTGGATCGGGCCTCGAAGGCGGGTGAGTATTCGTTCTGTCGTGTCATTATTCACATTTACAATAAGATTCATATCCAGCATTATAATTTGTAGTCGGATTGAAACAATGTTGTTTAAAGTCTTCGAATGGATTTAGTGAGGAATGTATCGCGAACGGAAGGTCTGTTGTGTACATGCGTCATGTGTATTTTGGTCAAATGTTATAAGAGTGGCTTAGCAGTATTTAATTTGTTCCTTTGGAGGGTTGCTGCAATACCGATTGCTGCTGGTCGAGTCCAAAGCGGAATAATGTTGCTTATGCTGGTGTTTTTGTTAATTTGACTTTGTTTGGATACAATTTTGCTTACTTTGACATGATGGGTGATTGTTTTGCGAAATGTCAATTTAGCTATAAACGAGGTTAGAAGCAATTTGTAATTTCTTTGCGATGTTATTCTAGTACATACAAATGTTTAATAAATTCGATTAATATTAGCGCATTGCTGGCAAATAAGATTATTAAGTAGAAAACGCTGTTAACCAAATTGTAAGTACAATTTATTTTTTTTGTTATTTAATTTAATTTCTTTTCTTTTGTTTATTTATAATTTAATTTTGTTGTGAATGTAGATGATTTAAAACCAACTAAACCATGAGGATTTCAAAATTTAATAATTACCGGAGGAACCTAATGAAGATTTACAGAAAATGTAAGCAGGCAGCGGACAGGTAGTTTAGAAAATGTGTTGTCTTAGCGCTTGAGTTTTATCATCTAAATTCACAGAAACTCCAGGTCGGACTTAGTACTTTAGAAACTAATTAAGTGTCTTATCATTTTGATTTGAGTTACTGACGACGTTAATTGTAATTCATTACAGAACAGCATCCGACACGGATGAATCGTGTATAATCTTAGTCGTAGGTCCGCGGAAATGCTTTATTTATAATAGCAGTTGTGTTAAACTGTCGTCGTTCCGTTGTCGGAAATCATTTGAATAATTAGCTGATACTAATTATATTTATTACGCTAGATCGCCTCCGAACTACTGTTGATTTTTTGAAGTTGATTGAAGTTCTAAGGGAAATTTAAATTAATAATGACTACAATTTAAGAAGTGTACAGAAATCTAAACCATAATTAATATTGACTTTAGGATTCCAAGTATTAAAAGCAGTTTTTAGAAAAAATATAACTACTAAAAATTGACCGTCAAGGTCCTTGTAACCGGATCGCTCTCAATCCTATTAAATCCTTACAATTAAATGTAAAAAAGGGTCTACACTGGGCCCGGCGTCAACCGGGAGACTTGCTTAATGCATTGTCGTACACTACAATTCAAATCAAATCAAAAATTGATTGATTTTTTTTGTTTGTGTTAGTGAGATGCAATTCGTTTGCAACATAACATTTTTGTTGAAATGATGCAACACAACTCCTCCAATAAAGTTTGAAGGCAAATAGGTATGAAACGAGGAAGTTGCAATGTTTAAATTTTCACTATTTGACTTAAAATCGTGTGTTAGTAACTTATGTTCATCGAGGAAATGAGCGTAACAAACCTGCGATACTAGCAGTTAATACAGAGTCAGCCAATGATGGCAATTTGATTTTTATATTTTAATTTGGGAAACGTAAATGGCACGATAAATTTCCTTTATTATTTTACAGATACTGGTGCAGTAAAACGGTGTTCAAGATGACAAATAGGAAGGCACTAAGGTCAGAAACTTTATAGTAGTATTGTTTAATTTAATTATAAAAGGAAATTTAGTTGGTCATTAAGATTGTTATATAACCGATCTTTATCGTATTTACACTGAGTCTTTCCGAACCTTACTCCTACATATCGTATAACCGAATAAAATAATCGAATTTTTTCTATCGATGAATTTCGATATCTATCGATGAATGTTGTAATAAATTAATTACCTAAATATTCCAATCAGCAGCCACGTTGGTCGCTACGCTTTTTTGTTTTATTCTAAGAAAAGAACACGTCCATCAATCACATCGATATCAATAATTTAACAAAGCCACACACGAAAACGTGTTAATAGTACAAACAAAAATTAGAATTGAAAAGCTCCTCAATTCAATCCTAGATATAAAATTATTTGAAATTTACTTACAGGATAATTTGGTGGCAAACGTATCGGATTTTTACCTGGACACAGTAAATAACTTTCATGATTACTCAATAAATGTCCACCATCAGCGCTATTTTCATGATGATCAGCAGTGGTTGGCACAACGTTATTAGAGATACTCGATTTAACGCTAATCTTAAAATTACAATTCGATGTCATACCATCACGATCCGTAGCTACATAGCTGACATAGTAATCGCCAGGTGAAAATTTCTGTCCGGGCAATTTTGATTTGTAGATTTGCTTCAATGGCGTATGTGCATGGAATTTAGGTTCTTTCCAGTACAATGCACGTTTTAATTCATGTGGTTCAAGTGTCACCTCAAATGATTCTGGACAAAAAGTAACTTCTGGCGGCTGTTGTGTTTTTACCGTAATTACAGTATGACAAATATCATTTAAATTGGAATTCGGGCTGCGGGCCCTAAATGTTATGATATGTTTGCCAATTGGTAGATTAGCTTCCAATTTTCTGCCCCACGACGGATGCGAATCTACATATTTATTCCAATCGACATTTGTTTTGGGCTGCTCCAACTGAATATAAACTAATTTTTGATTTCGACTCAATGTGATTGTGGCGTCGGCGGGACATTTTATAAATGGTTTTATTGCACTTTCTGCTTTAATAGGAATACATTCTAGCTGTGCGTTTGGTTCCCAGCCTTGGTTTAGTCCACAAACGGCGACACGTTTACCGCCTGGTTTAAAACCAGGTGAACAATGAAGATTGCAACGTTCGCCGGCAAATGTTTTACCAGTGATACACGAGGTGGGTAATATAGTTCCGTGTTGAGGACGTGCCAATCGAGGACATGATAATGCTAAAAAGTACAATAAACTTATATACATACTATTCAAGCAATGAGAAACATGATTAAAATACTTACGAACACAAATTGGAGCTTCTTCATCCCAATGACCAGTGCCATTACAATGGCGCGCCGACGGGCCGACTAATTTAAAACCTTTTTTACACCAAATCAAACATTTTGTACGATAGAATAGTTGCGTCTTATGTCGCGATCGAGTACATCTCATTTCTCCGTAAGCTGGAGCTTCGATTGATTTACAATGATCCTTTATCGCATGGCACTGCTTATGATCACGTGATGATTTAAAGCCCTCGGGACACAAACATTTAACGCCACCAATCAAATTAATACATTTTGCATTTACCGAACATCCGCCATTATTGTATTGGCACTCGTCCACATCAACACAATATTCCTTGTCATCTTTGGTAAACCCAGGATTGCACTCGCATTTATACGCACCAGGTAAATTATAACATTTGTGTTGGCACTGATTTGGTATTCGGCATTCGTCGATATCGAGACACGAGCTATGATTTGATGGGTTTATTTCAAAACCATGGTCACATGTACAAATAGCTTTACCATCGGATACAGTGCAAATATGCTCACATCCGCCATTGCGGTAAACGCATGGATCACTACTTTGACAACCGCTATGGTCAGCTTTTAGATTAAATCCTGGATTGCACGAACATCTAAAACCTCCTTCATAATTTTCACACAGTTGTTCACAACCCCCATTTGAATTTTCGCATTCATCGTAATCAACGCATGTATGCATATCCGTATGTAAATGATAGCCATTTGGGCAGCGACATCTGTAGCTACCTTCAAAATTTTCACACGTATGCGAACATCCTCCATTACGACCATCGAAAATGCATTCATTTAAATCCGTGCATGTTACTAAGTCATCGGCAAGTTCAAGACCAGGTGGACATAAACATTTGAATGCCCCAATCGTGTTAACACAATCATGTGAGCACATCTTTAACGTATCGCTGCATTCATCAACATCACTGCAAGTTTGATTATCGGCAGTGAGCACGTGTCCATCAGGGCATGTACAGAAAAATGATCCAAGCGTATTGACGCAACCATCTGAGCATCCACCGTTGTAATCAATCGAGTGACATTCATTTATATCTTCGCACGTGAATTTATCTTCGCCCAGCATATATCCCGTTGGGCATTGACATTCAAATGATCCCGGTCTATTGTGGCAATAGTGAGAACAGTCATGTAAATCTTCAGCACACTCATCAACATCATGACATGTACGATTATCGGCCTGCAATTCAAATCCACCTTCGCAAGCGCATGAATAAGAACCAAGTTGATTGATGCAAATATCCGAGCAGTTACCATTCGAGTCACCACATTCATCGATATCCAAACAAGTCTTGTGATCTTCACGCAAAATAAATCCAGATGGACAAACACATTTATAGTGGCCGTGAGAGTTATGACAATGGTGAGAGCATCCGCCGTTGTTGTCGTCACATTCGTTAATATCGACGCAAGTACGGTCATCTTCGGGGTGTAAATCATATCCGTGAGGACAGAGACATACAACACGTCCATGATCATAATCACAATCATGCGAACACCCTCCATTATTGATTTGGCACTCATTGACAAATTCACATGTCCTTTCGTCATCAATAAGCACTTGGCCTTCTTCGGGGCAAGCACATTGATGTCCACCATTTAGATTATGGCAAGTGTGCGAGCAATCACCATTGTTGATCGCACATTCATCGACATCAACGCATGAATGATGATTTGCGTCCAGCGTAAATCCATGGTGACATTGGCATTCATACGATCCGTTAGTATTGTGGCAATTATGATCACATTCGCCATTATTCCGTTCACATTCATTAATATCCTGACAAGTGTGTTCATCGTCTGAAAGTTCATAACCATGAGGGCATCGACATTCGTACGAAGCTTCATGATTGATACACTCATGTTGACAGCCTCCATTTGCATGGTCGCACTCATTTAAATCGTTACAAGTTTTACTATCCTCGTGTAGCTTATAACCATCGGGACAAATGCAAGCCTCTTCGCTGCAATAATGTGAGCAACCGCCATTATTTACATGGCAATCGCGTGCCGCAAAACAAGTTTTATGGTCTTCGCTTAATTTGAAACTATCTGGACAACTGCATATAACATGGTTATCTTTTGTGGCACAAAAATGACTGCATCCGCCATTATCTTCGTAGCACAAATCATGTGCTGGTTTACATATACTTTCTTGCTTATCGAAATGTGAGCCCTCGGGACAAGTACAACTAAAGGTACCCAATTCATTTATACACTCCAAATCGCCACAAGTATTAGTACTTGAATGCGAGCATTCATCCACATCTTCACAAGTTTTTCCATCGTATTGCGATAAATGATAACCATGAGGACATAAACATTCGTATGAGCTGGCAACGTTGCGACATTCATGCGAACACTTATGCGTATTCATTTGGCACTCATCAATATCTTCACACCGTTGGTTGACCGAATGAAACCCGTTAGGACATTCGCAAACAAATCCATCTTTCTCATTGATGCATGTTCCCGGATTACAATCGTCATGGCCAATACAATGGTCCATTCTAATATGCGCATCTCCGTCTGGAATGCAGATCTTTTTATCATCGGCGATATGGTGTCCCTCAGGACATACACATCTATAACCATTTTCTTCATCAACACATGAATGGCTACAAACAGTTTTATTTAGTTCAGCGTTGGTTAAATCACCACATGTATCCCGAACACAAGTATGTCGATCTGAATGTAAATGATGATCATCGTCAGGACAAAGACACTTGTACGAACCATTCAAATTTATACAACGATGCGAACATGTTGGCGATGGAGTTTCACCGCTTTCATAATCTTGTGGTTCACACTCATCTATATCGCTGCACGTTTTATCATCATCGTTCAGTTCGTAGCCTGATGGACAGACACATTGAAATCCACCGTAAGCATTTTGACAGTGTTCACAACCACTCGTCCCTTCGGCACACTCATCAACATCTGCACACTCTCCATGATCATTAGGCCTGAATCCCGGGTCACATTGTTGATGCACTGTTGGCTCATGGTGACCTGATTGAACATGAACTTCGTTATTTTCTTCGTCGTCATGATCGTCGGGATGATGTGGTTTCGACATGCATCGATACGATCCAACTGTATTTTCACATCCGTGTTCACATTTCTGGGCAACGTCATGATTATGACATTCATTTATATCTAAATATTTGGAATTAAAATAAAAATTTGAAATGTAAGTTAAAAGCTTGATTATGAAATGCTTAAATAAAATGGTAAATAAATGCAAATGAGTATTAAGCTTGGGACATGCAAAACAGAAGAGAGCAAAAGAGGAACACATGTTACTTTGTAATTTACCTGTACACGTTTTCCAATCATCCCCTAATACAAAGCCATCCGGGCACAAACAGTAGATTCGCCCCATTGTTGTTAAGCATTTATGGGAACATCCGCCATTTTTATTTTCACATTCACCCGAATCATTACAAGAATGTTGATCTCCTTGTAATATCGTGCCTGGCAATCCATCACAAGTGCATGCATAACTACCGTACGTATTAATACAGGTATCTTGGCATGGTCCATGACCATTTCGTAACAGACATTCGTTTATGTCTATGTGTGTAGTAGGGTGTGAGGTTATAGAAAAATATTTTAACAAATGAATTAGTATGAATCAATGCCTTCTAGAATACAATCTAGACTAGGATATATGTATAGAAGACATTGTATAAATCACTCTAGTAGTTGTTACAATTAAACAGAACAAAGGCGACAACGACAAGCGATATCATCTGTTAAATTAAAATACACAGTAACCATATGCTACTCAAAGAACCAAAGTCGTCCGCGACCATAAGACTTTATCAGCGACATTTTTAGAGTCTATTCCTAATTCTGTTGCCCGCGCTTCAATGTTAATAACTGATTTTTAAGTTGTTATGTTCCGGTAGATGCAAATTTTTGGCAGTCAATTTTAGCATATTCTAAGTTTTTGCTCCCTCAACAAGGGACAAATAAACAAAAGTAAATTCAATCGCCAAATTTAATTTAAATTATTTTTAATACATTAAAAACGTAATGTCGTTTGAAAAAAAAAATTGAGCTGGTGAGACTATTTTTAAGGTTATGTTGATATTTAATTTTGTCGTCGGTCGCTGCAGCCTTGTTGTCTAAGGCGACATCGCTCTTGTAGTTATAGCTCTTGTTCTGTTTTTACCTTTATAGTTAATAGGAAATTTATTTTAAATAAGCAGCTGGTTATTTCACCAGTTTTAGTGTTGAATTTTAAGTGTTTAATGAAATATAGTAAGCAAATGAGTAATTGAATTAGTGAAAGACTGTTTTGCCTACCAACGCAAGTTTTTCCATTTGTCGTGTCGATTTGTAATCCTTCTGCGCAAGAACATTCAAATGTTCCGGGCTTATTGGCGCACCTTTGCTCACATCCGCCATTGTTATTTTTGCATTCATCGATATCTAGAAAAGAAGTTTTTTTTTATTTAAAAATACCTGTTCTTTACCCTATACAAAAGAAGTCCTAATTTAATTTAACGCTTAACTGAACCATCCACACAATCCCAAATTAATCCCTAACCGAATCGCTGAGCCTGCGGAGGTTACGGGGATGGAATCTATGGCTAAGATCACTAAGGTGTCAGCCCTCTCAAAGAGGCAGGTAGGTGAGGAGAAGGCGGGTTAGAGAGCAGAAAGCGCCAAAGCGTTCCCTCGCAGGTATCGGGGGGCAGTACTATTGACGTGGAATACATTGGTCGGCCATCTGCCGGCAATACTGGTCTGGATAAATGAAGACACACATCGCCTGCCTCCAGATAAACCTACATCAGGCAAAGGCGTCTTCGGACGTCCTTTGTCGCAGTTTTATCTGCCAAAACATTGGCATGGCCCTAATCCAGGAACCGTGGGTGATATGTAGCCAAATTAGAAGTATACGAAATCAAGTGGGTAAGTTGTTTTATCATAACGGAAATGAGAGTTTAAGATCGGCCACTTTGGCCAGCTCGCAAATTAATATTATTCCCATTTCAGACTTCATCTCCAGAGAGTTGCCTGCTGAAAAATGTTCAGCAGAATATTTACGTAAACTCGCACTCGGAGGGCTCTGAGATTCAGAGATGACAGCTCCACTCGAAGTTAGGCGGCTCGTAGCTCATTGCACGCGCAATGGGCTGGCCTAGGATGCGATGCAAATGCTCACCACACGGTCTGGGGCAGCACGGACATCAATAATAGTTGTTAGTACCTTTTAGAGTTTCTAATTACTAATAATGTAGATATTCCCAATAGGAGAAGGAAACCTACTTTTATAAATGCGATTAGGCAAGAGGCCCTAGATTTGACGCTTGCTAATCCGCATTTTAGAAATTTAGTTAAAAAGTGGCATGTGTCTGAAGAGGCCTTCTTATCGGATCAATTGCACATCAGATTCGATTTGGAGGCCGGGAGACCATGCAGCGGCAGGAGATTAGGATTCCAAAAACAAAGCGACTGGGACTCGAATCAGAAACGCCCTCGCTCATGGGGAACATAGTTTCCAGAGAGCTTGGAATTCTATTCAAACCAGCTGCATAATTTGATACACTTAGCTTACGTGTGTTGCCCGGGTGGTATCATTATAGCTTTACTTTTTGGCCAATTAAAGTTATTAAAATAAGAAATGAGATCCTTGTAAATAATCCGCTGCATCGGGACCAATTTGCTTATCAAACTGGTTAATCCACTGTGATGGCTCTTAGCGGTCTAATCACGAGGATTGAAACGCCGGTGGTATATAAGGAAATTACACTTTATGCCTTTGTGGACATTGAGGGAAATTTGATAATACCTCCTATGGATCGATAGAGGCCAGCAATGTAGAAGGGGATTCAGCTTTCTACAATTAGGTGGATCCGTTTCAAGTTGGAACATCGCGAGATTACAGCCAGGTTAGATGGCGAGTCAATAACCATTAGGGCCGTAGAGGGCTGCCCCCAAAGAGGCGTACTGTCTCCTCTTTTATGGTCATTGGTTATTGATAGAATACTGCTCCTTCTGAGTAGACATGTAACTATGCGGACGATGTGGCCATCATAATTAGAGGCAAGTTTGATCGGATCATCGCTGATCTCATGCAAAATGCATTCGATTTAATATTGCAGTGGTGCGACCAGGAAGGACTCAGTGTCAATCTAAACGAAATTGTCATTGTCCCTTTTACGAGGAAAGAGCTCTTGGCTTTTTGGGGCCGGTCGGAGACGCTATGGACGTATGTGGAGACTACAACCAAAAATGATTTACTAGTTATGTCTAAGAAGCATTAGACCTATGGTCGCCTACGCATCGGTAGTATGGTAGCCTAAAATTGAACAAAGGGCAGCGCAAAATTTATTGAATAAGGTTCAGCGTACAGCCTGCATCGATGTTATGGGCTCAATGAAATCATGTGTATCTGCAACAATGGAAGCACACTTCTTACTCTGCATGTTAAAAAGGAAGCAGCTATTATGGCACTTAAGATGCAGGCGAAGGGAAAACCGGGCAGTATGGTGGGTCATCTGGAAATCCTTAAGGAATTTCAAACAGACCCAACCATAGGAATGTCTTCCAACTGTATGCCAGCTAAACTGGACTTTCACAAACCATTTTGTGTTAGGTTACCTGACCGGGATGTGTATAGTGCAGGTGGGCCATCCTTTGAGCGAGGGTCCATGGTATGGTGTACAGATGGATCAAAAACGAAAGATGGGGCGGGGATAGGAATACACGGGAGTGGCACTGCTCTCTCCAAGTCCTTGGGTGCCAATGCTACCGTTTTTCAAGCAGAAGTACATGCTATAGAACTTTGCGCTAGGATAGGCAAAAAGCCTAAACGATGCAAAGATTTATATTGTATCAGACAGCCAATCGGCCTTAAAAGCTCTAAGGTCTTGTAGCGTTGAGTCAAGGCTAGTATAGGATTGTCTGAAGGTTATTAAACATCTGGCAGGCTCAAATAAGGTAACACTTATGTTCCACAAAACATTTTGTGTTGGTTTACCTAACCGGGATTTCTAAGGAACAGGGACCATCCTTTGAGCGAGGGTCAACGGTATGGTTTACAGATGTATTAAAAACGGAAGTGGGGCTATCCGCTCGAGGTCCTTGGGTATCAACGCTACGATCTTTCAAGCAAAAGTATATGCTATAGAACTTTACGCTAGGAAAGGCATAGCAAAAGGTCTAAAAAATGCAAAGGTGTGTATTGTATCAGTATGGGTCATACTGGAATCGTGGAAAATTAGGCAGCTGATGGTCTCGCTCGCGAAGCTTCTGATTCTCCATTCATTGGACTAGGGCGCTTCTGTAGCGTCACTAAGGGTCACCTTAGGGCAGCAGTAAAACGCTGGAAGGATGTAGAAAAGTCCTACTACTGGCGCAGAATTCCAGGTTTGCGACAAGCGAAGAAATTCATATCAGCCTCTGAATATTGACTGAACGGCAAATTTAGCAGGGTCTTTGCACAAAAGATTTTTTAGGTTGCAGTGAGAGGTGGCTTGAACGCCGACATGACCTTTCAGTAATAATAATAACCCCAAACTTAACGCCCAACTCTATCTTCAAACCTGCATATCGTCGACGTAACAGCGAATTAATGTATCTGACATTTTTTCTCAAGTTCTTTTTTGTAGCTGCGTTGGTTCACCGTTAGGACGACGTCGTCCTAACTGTCAATTAAAGTAGATTGGGAAATTCAGGTGGAATTTCTCAAGAGGTACATTTTGCTATCAAAGATGAGTTTCCGTAAAAATTTCAGATAAGTTAATTCACTGTCGACGATTATAAAAAATTAGTTAACTTATAACGAAAACCACGTGATAATACCACGTGTTAGTAATCACATGGGTTTGGGTCAATTCGTACACAAAGACGTACAGGTTCCGAAATCTTTTCAATCCGCCTGACCATAGAAACAGATTAGTGAAAGAAATTCCAACTCGGATTCTCGAGATACTGTGGGATTGAACAGCTATCGGGGATCTTCAAAACGTGTTTTGAAAAGGTTTTGGAGAACCAAAATTGTTGGTCATTTTTGGCAGAATATCAATAATTTTAGTCTCTGCGGATTGAGTTTAATTAAACATTTACCGTTGTAATTAGCAAAACAAAAATATTGGAACACTTTCAATTTTAAAAGACTACGAAAAGAATTTGATTCTTTTAAAAGTCAATAACCTAAATTATTGTACCCCCATACATGTTTGTAACTCAAACAAAATTATACAGTGTAAACCCTCCGCCAAATAATTAATTTTCGTACTCCATTCAATAATTTCTATAGTGGTAATCTTACGCTATGCCCTCGCATTGATATGAATCACGCAATTAAATTTACAACGATAACCACTGTCCCACACATGTTCATGGCCATCACACAATGTATACAAAAAATAATTATTTTTTGGCACGAGTTGTGACACCACTACACGTAATTGATCGACTCAGAAATCATAAATCTTCAAAATAATTTTCTGATTTCATGAATTAAGTCAGTTGTCGTCGTCGTCGTTATCGAAGTTGTTGGCGTGGTATAAGCTAAGCGATTTATTGTTATTACCGTACCGTGTTGTGCTCACAAAATAAAATTAATTGTTGATGACCTATTAAACTGTCACGCGCGTACCGCCATGTTTTTAGCAAAATTTATAATGTGACAAATTACGTTAAAAATAAATAAAATTATGTTTATGATACTGCACGCCTCAGCGCACATACATGCGTGTATGACTAACCTGTACATGAGCGACGATCGAGTTCATTCAATTGGAATCCAGAATAACATGAACATATGATACGCGGTTGTACTTCATTATCGACATGAACCATTTTGCAATCGTGATCGCAACCGCCATTATCCGAACCACAAGTTGATACATCTGTATCGGTTAACTTCGGTTGTGCCGTTTCAGTTGTGACTTTGCTGCGACCATTTCCGCCACCGACCGGCGCACGATGTTCACCATCATAGTCCTCCGAATAATTATCATAATTTTCATCTTCCGTATATTCTTCCTTTTCCGTATATTCTCCATCACCCTCTTCGCCGTCATCTTCCTCATCACCTGTTTGGAGAGTAGACTCATCGCCACCATTTTCTTCATTTTCAGTCTCTGTTTGAACACCGTTATCACCATTATCGTCGTCATAATTTACTTCGTCGTTGTAATCTATCGAACAAAATAAAAATTAATTAGTAATCGCTTGACTGTCTATATTCAAATATTACCAAACTTACCATCCTCCTCCTCGTCATCATCATCATCTTTAACTGAAGTACACTGTGGATGCTGGCCAATCCATTTCTGTTTGCTGCAATACAGTCGATCTTGTTCATGGTTCTCAAGATCAAAATTTTCTTCACACTCATAGAATGCAACCAAGAAAATATGATCGCCCTTCTTACGGCGATTATATTTTACAATGTATGCATTATCAATGGCTGGCGCCTTTATTAATTCAGCCCCAATACATGAAACATCGAGTTGTTGCGCATATTCATCCGAAATGTGTTTCTCTTCTTGCACATCTTGACCGCGACCCTTCTTTTTGCGGCGCGCTGTTTCAGTGGATTCACCCGAATTGGATGTTTCTATGATAGAAGCAAATGAAAAAATAAAACAAAATATTATTTTCAAAGTCAAGGCCAACGTGTCTATATTTTTAGCTGAAAAAAAGTCAACAGGAGTATTGTACACGGATGAAAGGTGCATAGTCCAAACGACTAAATGTTTGTTCCATAAAAAGGATTTTACTTATATTTGGGGCGCTAGATTTGGTGAGGGCATATCATCAAGTAACCAGTGGCGTAATTAGGTACTGGTCCATATATTTCAACATAACTGACAAAAAAAAATGGCAAAATTATTTGATTTTCAATATCAAAATTATTAAAAAAATAGTTCGAATCTATAAGTTCCGCCTTATTTGTAGAAAATTTTAAAATTGATTTAATTGCATTCATAAAACCCCAGTTTTATATTTTTACGGACGGATTTTTGCTTGACGGCCGGCAATAATATAAATTTGGGTTTTTTGAATGAAATTAAATCAATTTTCGGGTAGAACTTATGGATTTGAATTATTTCTTAATAATTTTCATATTACAAAGTGAAGCAATTTAGCCAAAAATTGCGTTTGATGGCTTTAAATGTCGGTTTCCCATTTTGCATGGTAGAATGCCCTTAACACAAAGTGACGCTTCACCGTCAGTTGGATCATAATGGCATGGGTCGCTGCAACCGCAGTCCAAATCAACTTTTGGCCAGGTGAGCAGTCAACACCATTAGCAGAAGGGAGCGGTAAACGATTATTATTTATATTGTAAATTCTTTTGAAATGAAGGATTGTTGAGAGTTTTATTTCTAATTAAAATTAAAAGTCTGAAAAGTAAAAAGGGATCAAAAATCAGCGGTTTATCTGATGCCCCTCGGATTATCACAAAACTTTATCGTTGTAAATACAAACATACTCAAATGTTTCATTTTCAAGCCAAAAATCAATGCTAAAGTTCGGGTCCGAATCATGCAAAAAAAAAAAAATTTAATGTCTCTAAATGTCGTCACATAGTAAAAAATTGTAAAAACTTCTCCTTCTCAAATACAAAATAAGAACGAGGCAACGTATTGATTGGATCTTGGATGTTCAAAAATCAGAATGTAGAATACCTCCGAATATACGTCCTCGTTTTTTCTATATTGTCTTTTATCCTGCATACATTTCTGTGGCAACAGACCTTTTCCATCTAAAAATGTTGACATTAATTTGACAGTTTTCAAAATTTTAGTATTAGTTTTGTGAGGTAACCTGAGTTGTACTGTGCATGATTTTTGTGCAGGTAACTTACATTTTGTGCAGGTTTATTGCTTTTGTTAAATAATTATCTAATATAATTATTCATTTTTCTTTGATAACAACAACCTAGCTACTAAAGCGTGGGCCATCTATTGGTTTGTTTTTTAATCATAGGCCATGGCAATACTTTATTTGAACGATTTGCTTAAAATTTTGACAGCTCGGTCGTGAAAGAAAATTGCGGCTGTGGCTCATAGTGTAGGACAGAATCTATCAACCTCAACTCGAAGCCGATCACAGCAACTGGCCATTAGTCGCACCAGCCTGAGGAGAATACTACACAAATACCTCGGATTATTCGCCTACGAGATCCAGATGACTCAGGAGTTGAAAGCAAATGACCATCTGCTTCAATATCAGTTCTCATGAGCATTATTACAATTTTACGGCAAAATACCTGCAGACATTTTGACAACAAAACCTCAATTTTTAATTTTTGTTGAGTAAGATAAAAGGTATATAACCCAAAAAAGGGCTGAGCCTGAATTTCTTAAGTCAATCCTCAGCTCAACCTCCAACTCAACATACCAATCGCCACATAATTCTAAACATAATCACCAAAGTAACCGCCAAGCAAACCCTCAAATCAATCATCAAATCAACCCCAAATCAACTTTTAAATCAACCCTAAACCTAACTCCAAATCAACTCTTAAATAATTCCCTATCACAACATACCATCATAACATCATACCATAATACCATCATACCGCCATTAAAAATCATCTCAATTTTTGAAGTTTTAGAAATTCCTCTGTAGTAACTTTAGACCTAATTTTTATCTCTCAAGAAGAAGAAGATGAATTTTTGAGATATTAACAGTGGCCTTTCTTAAGTCTTAAGCAATATTTGTGTAAAGTTTCAATGCGTGTGCGTTTGTTTAAATACCACACACATATACTGTACATATATATATAAACACTCACTTTTAAATACAGTGAAACCTAATTTCAACGGACACTCAATTTAGCGGAATCATCACTTCAACGGATAAACTTTTAAGTCCCATGCAACTGAAGTTTTTCAATGAAAACCTCCCTTAGATAAGCTAGCACTTTATTAGAGCGGACACGAAGAGATATTTCCGCAATGATACAGGGAGTACTTTTATACTTCAATTTGTTCCTTTTATACTTCAAATTGAACCTTTAACATTTCAAATTGAACTTTTTACATTTCAAATTGAAGCTTTTGCACTTTAACTTGGCTATTTCTTAGCCGGTTTTAGGAAAATTTGACATCCATGATTGAAATGGAATTCTTAAATGATTTTTGGACAAAATTCTGGAATATGGCCAAAAAAATAAATAAATGAAATTTGACATGTGTGTTGGAAATGGAATTCTAAAATGATTTTTAGATGAAGTTATGGAATATGTATATATTTACAACACACTTGTCAAATTTCATCATAATCGGTTAAGAAACAGCCGAGTTACATCCTACTTGGCCATATTCCAGAACATTATCCAAAAATCATTTTAGAATCCTATTTCTAACGCACAAGTCAAATTTCATCATAATCGGTTGAGAAATAGGTCCGTCCTAATTGGCCATTTTCCAGAACTTCACATGTCAAATTTCTTCATAATCAATTAAGGAATAGCTAAGTTCCATCCTACTTGGCCATATTTCAGAACTTCCTCTAAAAATCATTTGAGAATCCCATTTCCATTGGAAATGCTGTATTTTATCAAAATCGGATAAGATATAGAATCCCAATAAAATTTTTATAAAAAAAAAACACAAGTCCTCAGTTTAACGGCCACCTTAGTAAATCGGACAACTTTTAGGGTCCCGTCGATTTCCGTTGTATTGAGGTTTCAGTATACAGATTGCTCAACTGATCACTAAACCCTAATCCAACCCCAACTAAATCGGAATTCAACCTTAATTCAACTCGCAAACGCAATCCAACTTAACCCTCAACTCAATCGCAAACTCTACGCCAAACTCAATCCTCAAACCGACATACTATAGTACATAAAAAATTGGTCAACAACTCACTATATCCTATCCAACCCGAAATCAACTCCAACTTAACTGCAACTCAACCTGCAAATTTACCCCTAACTTAACATTCAAATCAAGCCCAAATTCAATGCCCAATTCAATAATCAAACCAGCATATATATTGAAAACTCTCTAATATTTTTATATAACCAGGTGTTATGGTTCAATTCGTATGGCAGGTACCTCACCCTCTTGACGTACAGTTTCCAAAAGCTTTTCAAATCTCCGCCTTACCATAGAAACGGATTGGCAAAAAAAACTCCAAATCGGACAAGCCGTTCTAGAGATGCCGTGTGTACAGCAGACATTCAGACATCCAGACAGATGGACGGATATTTTTTTTCTGTTTTGCTTTTTCAGACTCAGGGGCTTTCAAAACGTCGAGAAAAATGGTTTTGGACCAATCAAATTGTTCGTAATTTTTGACAGGATTTCAATACTTTGCTCTTTTTAGACCGAAGCAATAACATAACACGAGTTAAATCCATATTCCACTATGAATAATTGACTGAACTGACTTCAAGTCAAAAGGGGACAAAAAAAACTAATCCATTAGAGTGGCAAAGATAAAGCAGTTTTCTTTTTTTTTTTTTATCAAGATTTTATGGCTAAATTTTGACATCAAACAAAAAACATAACCAACAATTATTAAACAAATTAAGTATTAGCATTAACTCGATTATTGTGATATCTCAAAATTATCTAAAAAATTAATTATTATTAATACTCATAATCAGAATTATTTTTTTCTAATATTTCCCGTCACAAAATAAAAAATTAAAAAAGTCTACCATAAAATCACCATGCTATTAAAATTATTAGTGTGTGCGAGAAACATTTTTCATCGTACACAATATTTATGCAGATGTGTTAATTGAAATGATTTTGATTCAAAACCATAACCTGCTAAAATTCTCTCTAAAGAGAGAATTTTAGCAGGTTATGGATTTTTGGTTTTGATTCTATTCTTTTCTAACACATTTCAATAAAGTATTATTTTTTTTTTTTCATTTTTCTTTATCCATTTACTGGCTATGTTCTTCATTCTAGTTTCTATATGCATAAACCTTCATACACACAAATTCAAATTTAGGTATATTATACAATTTAAATGTATGGTAGTAATACGTCATGCGACGATCAACGATTTTAACTTTTTTACCGCTGATTATTTTGAGCGCCAGTTATATTCTTACTCTCTCTTGTATATTCCTTATACTCTCTGTTCTAGACTGACTTCGTTTTGGGTTTCGTTCACACAACCATCGATTTTATATTTTTATCTCATTTTATTTTGACTGCCGACTGGCTGTGTTTAGTATGTAGCGTTTTACGTAGATGAATAAATAAATTCTTACTTATAGCAAAGCAAATTTCATGTGCAATTCGTTGGTTTCAGTTTAAATTTGAATCGTTTTCATGAAAATCGTTTATTTTAGAAAGAAATATGCACAAACAAAAGATCGGCAAAACGAATAATATTTACGCTAGGTAGGATGACATACCTAATGTTTCCTCGAGCAAACGTGATTAAAAATATCATGATACTGCACGAATTCCATAAGATCCTAACTCCACTTCGTTACATTTTATGTCAAATGCGAGAAAACGATCAAAGGACAAAAAAAAATGGAAGTTAAACGTCAAACAATTTAATTTATCGTGAAGTATTTTAAATTTAATTAATCATAATTTTTTGTAGTATTTTAAACTATTCAAATATTAGATATTTAAAGTATTTATTGAATTACAGAATTTGAAATTATTTTAAGATTTTAAGTTTCTTTTGCTTAAACAAAAAACAATAATTATTGACAGATAAAGGAGTACGCTTTATGGCAAAATGTGATTAAAAATGTCATCAGAGTGAGGTTTATGCCTAAATAACAAAATATACACTGTTTCGTAAAAGTATACCAATTTCACTCGTGGACTAGACCAAAAAAACTTTCTAATTTCGACTCAAAGAAAATTTTAATAAAAAGAAAAAAAAAAATAGAAAATTATTTGGAAAACAATTTGAGTGGAATTTAGTATTAAATGTTGTATCTTAGTTTGTACGGGTCGCATCGATATTATAAAAACTACTCCACTAATGCACTCGATTGGAAATCTCTGCGATTGCCACAATTTCTGAAAAAAATTGTTGAGTGATGGTAAAAAAGGCCCAAGTTATGAAATATTTTAGTGTCACGCGACCATATCGATGCGACCCCTACAAACTAAGATAGAACATTTAATATTAAATCCCACTGAAATGTTTCCAAATAATTTTCTATTTTCTTTTTTCTTATTTTTATTTAGCATTTTCTTTGAGTCGAAATTAAAAATGTTTCATTTTCTGCTCCACCAATGAAAATTTGTTGAGTGAAAATTGGAATACGTTTAGGACACAATGAATATTTTTTTTATTTTAGCATAAATTTCACTCCGATAAAATATAATGATATTTTTTATCAAATTTGCCCGAGAAAACACGCCCGCTATCATGCCGCCCCCGTGACATGCCCAAACTTTTTTTTTAATCATTGATTTTATAAAATTTCATAAATATCTTAGAGATAAAACATCTGTATAAATTAAATTATGATTGAACGATTAAAAAAAACTGTGTATAAGAAATTATGATTCATATTCATATATTTACTTAGTAGGCATATTAACCATACCAATAAATTGTCTTTTAATCATCGGGCGATGATTAAATAACCTTTAGTTATTATAAGTGGTGATAACTATCAAAATAATTAAATCAAAATTTATTATCCAATCGCGATACAATAAAATGCATAACAATCAAATTTTAATCTTAAGATCTTTACAAATAAAACATATATACATTGGTCGATGTGGTTAATAAATGGAATATTAATTAAATGAAATGCGTATACGCAAAGTCTCGCGACATAAATAGGAATATTATTGAGTAGGAATGCCGCAATATTTGATAATCGTTAGGACCACTCACGTGTTTTTTTTTCTAAATTTGTTGGTCTTGATCTTCCTGCGAAATATTTTATTGTCAAATTTAGCTTATTTGTATTTAAATATTTAATCGCACCTACATCAATTAGAGAGTTTCGAAATTATTTTGAATAGTGATACACAAGATGAATCAAATAAATAATGTTATATATCGTCACCGTAGTTGTTACCTTGTTATGTAAGCTAAAAATGCCATTTTTTTGGCCCTGGTAAATTTTTATGTTTTCCGGTAAAACTGGTTTTCGTAGAAAGGAAAAAGAAAAACGTATAAGTGTAAAGAAATTCTTGAATTCTTGATGATACTTCATTAGATGTTCAAAGTGAATTTCCTCAAAACAAAATAGTAAGTTGGCACCCAAGATACACTAGTGGAAATAAATATAACGGCAACTGCAAAAATGATCTAAACATGTGATAACGATTATAAAAATTAAAAATTCAGTTATTATCTTAAAATAATATTTATTGCGCAATGATTCATAATATCTATTAATTGCATTAAGATTAACAATTAACGGTTTTTAAAATTCAATATTTTTTGTACCAAAATAATTGGAAATAATTATAACGGCAACGAGCATTTATATGATTTGTTGTTTAGCTAATAGTGTGTGCTAGCGCCGCCTTTATTGATAACTTCAAAAATTCTATCGGGCATCGAATTGATTAATTTTTGAAGCTCTGATACAGGTATATCCCTCCATTCTTTTTGAATTGCATCCTTTAGTTGTTCGACCGTCGTAAATTGCCTTCCTTTAGCGTATACCTTTCGCACTAATATACCCCATAGATTTTCTATAGGGTTTAAATCAGGGCTAATAGCAGGCCACTCTAGTACTTCAATATTTTTACTTCTTAGCCAATTTTTTGTTGCCTTTGCAGAATGAATGGAAGCATTATCGTGTTGAAATATAAAATTTTCATTGATTCTATCCGCAAACTCCAACAAAACGTTGTCTAATAAATTAATGTAATAGTCGGCATTCATTTTAGTACTTATCCAACAAATTGGGGTTTTACCGTTGTAACAAAAAGCTGCCCAAACCATAAGAGATCCTCCTCCAAAATTTCTGCTCATTCTAACTTCAACATCTTTAGACAAATTATGCCAATAGAATTGATTTCCATCAGGCCCATCTAAATTGAATTTTTTTTCATCGCTAAAAATTACATTCTGCCATTCCGACCGCCAATGCATATGTTTTTTTGCGAATTCCAATCGTGCCTGTTTATGGTGTGGTGTTAATTTAGGTTTCTTTTTCCTTTTCAGCCATTTTACCTTCTCAGATTGCTGTAAAATTTGCCGAATCCTTCTTGTTGTTGTTGGTACGTTTAGATCTGCTTTTATCTCAGACGATGTGCTGTGTTCTTTTCTAGCTTTCTCGATGATGGCATTTTTCATTCTTTTTGATATGGTTGGTTTTCGTCCTGGTCTTTTTGTCTTGCCATAAAATTGTCCCAAATTAACAAAATTGTCCACCACGGTTGGATTTCTTCCTATTTCTTTTGCTATTCGCCTATTAGAAAGTCCCATTGACTTGTAGGATTGAATTCGGCCTTTTTCTATTTCGCTAAGCGATACTCCTCTAGGCATTTTAATTTAATGTAATTATAACACCACAAAAACTAATAAAAACTATTTTAATTTCAAAAGTGAATAGGTCCTAACTATAGAAGATAAAATACGAAACTAAAATACATTGACACAATAGCAAAAAAACGATAATCGTAAGTGCCGTTATAAATATTTCCTATGGGAAACAAGAAAAAAAACTAAATATTGTTATTATACTCTAATAAGAAAGAATGAGAAAGAAATAGTAAATAAGAATGTTGTAGAATATCAAAGAGAATTAAATAATACAAAATATTTATTTGCCAAATTTATATTTTTAATAATTTAACATGTTTCGTGGTTGCCGTTATATTTATTTCCTCTAGTGTAGAGCTACGGTAACGATATGTAGGGTATACAAAAGAATTTTGTGGTTTTTAAATTGATTAATTATTTTGGAATACAATTATCGTTAATAATAATTAATAAAAATATTACGATTGTTACCTTCCAAGTAATCACGGTTGACATTGTTCAACAGAAAACCTATAGAGAAGATGAAATTTTCATATCTGCTTCAGAAATTCCTACAAAATTTGTCTCCATCATGTTTTTCGTTTGAAAAATTACCGCCAGCAATTTACTACACATTTCGGTTTGTGGAAATATCGTTGCAAGAGGAATTTGACTATTTTATTAGAAAATGAAGCTGAATTGTAGAGAATGTACAGAGAGATAAGAAAGTAATCAAACGCAAATGGAGTTACAAACTCAAATGCAACAGTAATTTTAAACCTCAGCATGTAATTTCAAAGAGAAGTATTAGACTATAAAGAGTCATGTACTCACCATCACCAGTTGTTCGTTTGATACTCGTTCATCCTATACTTTTTGCAGTTGCGGTAAGAAACACAGATTGGGCGTATTTGATTGCTATCGTGCAATTGATGTTTTATTGTTATTCTCGAATAACAAACTGTTTCAAAATTGTTAAAGAAACAAAAATTATTGAACACGTTTCAGGTGCGGGACATTCCAGTAGTTGAACACTGCCCAAAAATACGAATAATCCGCATCGTGTATCTGGTAAAATATGGATCGACTAACAATCATATATCGAACAAGTGTAAACAAAAAATAGTTTTGCCGAATGATATAATCTAGCATTGATGCAAACCATAAAATAACCAAGAGCGTATCCCCGAAAAAAGGCAAAGAAGTTGCACAAATGAAAAATGTTCCTTATAAGGAATTATTTTGGTGGGGGGAGGGGGTAATCATGTTACTCATCCAGATATAAGTATGCTGTATCTGCATTGTTAATAAATTCAACAACAACTGTGGCCTGCCACAGGCGAATGCAGTTAAAAGAGTCCTGAGTGATATCGTCGTAGTACTGCATCAGCCACAATGACATTGTTAAAGAATAGTAAGTCAGGAGTAACTAATTTATCTGATTCGAATTGGGCGAACAACATATGTATATAATGAATGAATATTGCAGCAACCAACTAATAATACCACAAACTTTCGAGTGTTCAAGGTGTCAGACACGAAGTACACCTTTATGATAATACCGCCGATAATACAAAAACGAACCGTTCTTTACTAGTGGTGCCGAAAAATCCGAATAAAAATGGCAAAGTAAAGTGGAGAGTGGTAACAGAGTTAATAAGGCAACAGTAGGCGACTCTTATGCATTTCTGCTGATAATTGCCATTTTACTTATGTTGGCTCATTCTCAATATTTATTCATCCTAGACATGACCAACTGGTATGGTCAAACAGAGATCGACCCCCGTAGCAAGGCATAAGACTGTATTTAGCATGATTATGACCACTTGAAGGTCATTTCTTAGGATGCCCTTTGGAACGAAAAATTCACTGAGCACATTCTAGAAATAATAAATAGTGTATTGCTAGGACAACAGCTCCTGTGTGTTTTGTATTGTTTATGCTTTATGTATCTAGAAGATGTTATTGTCTATGGGAGAAATCTGAGAGACTACAACAGTAAGTTGAGGGATATTTTTGAAACATTGAGCAGAAACCACCTCAAAAGCCAAACAGAGAAGTGTCAATTCCTGAGTAAAGAAATCCAATAATTAGGGTATATTTCCAGTCCCAAGAAACATGCGCGAGACCAAAAGCTACCTAAGCCTCGCTGGATACTATAAGAAGATCGTACTAGCCTTCTTTACAATGACGTAATTTAATTTTTTATGTTTTTTAATATGCTAGGATTTACACAGAAAATCGTGCGTCTGTTTTCCTGACTCAGTAATCTCCTCAGAACGAATGAACATTTCAGAAAAAAGATGCAAAAGGAGCACCATAATCGTTTCGATGTGAAGTTGGAGGAGCTAGGCATTGGATGTGTTACTAGATTCCCACGGACTATATGCATTGCATAATACTAGGTGTTATGCGGCAAATGCTAAATTTATTTTTAAAAATTAAAAAGAAGCCATTTTCATTCAAAACAAATGCGATAACTGCAAATGCAGAGATGTCTGCCGATCGGTGAAAATCTCGAGATATTGATTTTCTTAGACATTCTGTTAAGATAAAAATTGGTCACATTTTCGAATAATCTAAGATTAACTAGGTAAATCCCAATAACTTTTTAAACGGGTTGGCATGATCAAAGCACACACATAGGCCTACCAAAATATCATAGTGAGATATTTGCCAATCGGTGAAAATCTCAATATATTGATTTTCTTAGACATGCTTAAGACAAAATTTTTCAAATTTTTCAATAATTCAGGATTAACTAGGTAAACCCCAATAACTTTTTACACGGGTTGGCATGGTTAATGTAGACACACATAGGCCTACCGACGACATGCGATCGTTGAAAATCTTGAAATATCGATTTTCTTAGGTATTAAATAAATATATTTCATTCGGATATTATTATAGAAAATATTTTATATTATTCGCCCGAATGTATACTTTTTAAACCGCATACATATGTAAATTTGTTGTTGTTGTTAATTCTAGTTTTATTTTAGGATAAACTTCATACGCATGTCAGCTCAGTATTTTTTGCATATTGCTAACCATATTGGTAACCTGTTCATTTTCTCATAAAGACACCCAAGGAAAAATTGTTTGAATTTGGAAGTTTCCCACAAGAAACCGTAGAAAAATATTTCTTCGAAAAGATCGACATTACCTCGGAAAACATACCAACAATTTTTTTTTACTGCGTTTTGTTAAAATGACCTAATGCTCTTCAAATGACTTTAAATTTTATCAATATGTAGATATCAAATAAAAATTAATGTGAATTAATTCCCAATTCGCAATTCCCCGGGAAAATTAGAATAGTGCCACTGGTAACCTAATTGGTCGAGAAATATTAAAATCTGTAACAAAATTTTTTTCGCGATTACAATACTTACCCAATATAACTTCGTTATATAGTATAGTGGGAAAAGTAAAAATAAATATAAATATCTCTGTATGTATAAACATAGCTATTTAATCAACGGGGGGAAATCGATGATGACATTTGGGCGCATTTATTCGCACATATATATTTGCAAATTTAAATGTAAAAATATTTTGAACAATTTTAAACGATATCAGTACCGCCATCTAACACTTCACCGATTAACTTCACATGGCAATACTATATGTATTTTTACTATGCTCTGTGTATACGTCCTTTTTACTAAACTTTATCGAAAGTTTGTGCAATGTCTAAAAACGCTTCAGAGCAGTACTTTTTTTGTTCTAGGGTGTTCCCGATTTCAGGTTCTGCTGTACGAACTTGTTTCACGGTTCCAATTTCTTCTTAAAGATCGGCAATAGTTTTTTTTTCTCATGCAGTGTTGTTTTATCTTCTACAGGAGCATTTAGTCGAATAGCATAAAGCAAGTTGGTAGTAAATCAGATGACGCCCTGGTGATTTTCTTGCATCAATGTTTTCCAATGATTTTTTATTCTACTTGGCGCCACTTGTATTTAAATAATTTCCTCAGCTTTTATATCATCAATTATTCAATTCGGGGCTTCTAATTTGACTGTTGGGTGTAAATACCTGGCTAAGATGTTGAGCAAATTTTTTTGCTTTATCTGTATAATTTCTTGCAAGTTTCCGTCAGGGAGACGAATCGAAGAGCGTAAAAATGTTGGTCGTTTCAGCTTACGTGTGGATTTCCATAGAGAGCAATCTGTTGCTTCAATCACTTTGAGTTCACTGTGATAATGTTGAACCCCATCATCATGTTATTTCAATAATGTCATTTTCAGTTGTTTGATCGATCTATGTAGTTGCCATCGCCTGCTTATTGAGTGTTTTATCATTAACAGCTGCTGAATATTCTGAGATGGTTTCCAACTTTAACTAAATTGAGCTGCAGGAAACCGCATCGCTGCAGCTTGTTTTAATACATCCGTTAGGTGTTGTACTGATGCTTCAATTCCAACTTTTTTTTTACCGGGATGTTTAAAGAACATTCTTTGGTTAATGTAGACGTATGTTGATTCGTCAGGAATCTAGGTGGCGATAGATTTAGAGTGGTAATTGATCACAAGATAGATCGTAAAGTGTTTCGGTCATTGCAAGAGGTCTAACGGTACAGATGTTTGATAAACGATACTATGGCCAATAAGTTTGGTGGTCAGTAGATATGTGATCTAACTGTTCGTCTTGTATACATTTCCACGGTTGTTTTAATATGTTTCGCGTTGTAGTGATCTCCCACAAGGAATTTATATCTTAGAATTTTGAAGTTGTTCCGGTGGACAATAAACTGTATATGGTGCATTTTTCTGTCCATTCCTTCGGACAGATACTAGCAGACAGAGATTGTATATGCTCCTAACTATATTTTAAGAGTTCATGATGTCTTTTTCTATTCTTGAAAAGAATAGCAGATCCGTGAAATTTTTTGCTAGGATGTTTAGTATCATACAAGGCGTATCCTTTGATTTTGAGATGGCTCATAGTTGTAGAATTTGTTTCAGAAATCAGTTGTGTTCAATAACGACATTTTTTACCTCTAGTTTATGTTGCACTAGTCCATTGGCGTTTGTTCACTAATTTTTGGTTTTTGATTAAGACTTGCAGGAGGGTATTCATGTTTTGCAACATCAGACTCATAGTGGTCTCCATCATTTGCATTTTATAAATTTCTTGGTCTTTGTTTGGAGTTAGATTAAGACCATTACCTCTGACGGCTTTCGCTTACGAGATTTTTGAGTTGATCGCTAAAGACATTTCCTGTTCCGCTCTTTGACACACCACAATCCTCTATAGTTTGCAGTGTGATTTTCAATACAATAACTGGATTTTGTAGCCTCTGAGTTATTTTCCCAGCTCATACTTACTGCTGTCATGTAGTTTGCTACATATTTCACTAACAGCCGAAATTTTGCAGTAGTTTCGCGAATATCCTTATTCTTGACAGTTGGTACATTGCAATTTTCGTTTGTGTGGCTCCTTCATAACGACTTTTCTATACAATAGATATCTGATATCATAGATAACATGTTTACCCTTAGTTTTTTATTACTATAGATTCCAGCTCAAATCCATGCTCACTTTAAACATTAATTGAGGTTTTCTGTCTCGATTTATAAAGTTAATTAAGTTTTTCACCTTTAATTGGTACGTGTGAAAGTACTTTCATCTTTTACAAGAGAGGCTGTAACATGTTTAATGAAGGCAATAAAAAAATCTCACTTGTTTCAACATTTGGCGTTGTCAATAACAGTTTTGATGGCGCCTCTCTTAAATAGGTGCCCCATCCTTGTTATATTAACTTTCCACTTGTAAAACTTCGAATCGGTTACCAATTGTTATTCCGTCCTTTAGGTTTGAGACAGCTTCCTCTAGAGATTTTGGGTTTCGGTTTCATTTTGATGTCACCGTAACATAACGTTCAATTTCCGTTTGCGCTAATGCTTATGGTAGAGATAGATTTCATTAATTTCACTTTCAATGTTTTGCACAATTTTATTATTTGTATGACTCATATTATTTTCATTTTCATTTATTGAATTAATGTTTGATGAACTAGAACTTTTTGATTGGAATTTTCGTATTTCAGTGAAATTTGCTGACACCGACCGCAGGTCGTTACCCTTGGGCTATTCGTATTAGTGTTCACATTATGTTCATTTACATTTGATATTGACGCCATTGACGAAAAACTATTTCTAAATTCACACCCGTAAAAATAAGTAAATTAATAAAAATAATAACTAACACTGCACTTTGGATTATTTTATTTTAAAAAAGATATTATGGCGACTCTGCTGAATTTCGATGATATCGAACCCGCAAGAGATGAGTTCCGCGCTCAGGACACCTCATTGAGAATACCACTGCGGACATCCTAAGCAAAATCCATGATATCATGTTGGCCGATCGCTGTTAAAATGTCAAATATTTTAAACGAACTCGTACGAGACACCCTACACAAACAAGTTAGTGCCACCTTTGCTCGTCGTGGACCAGAAACGGAATCGCATGACAACTTCGAAGGAGTACGTGGACAAGTAGAAACGCAATCCGAACGAATGTATGCGAAATTATGTGATTTTTAATACAACTGAGATCCATCACGACACACCATAAACTAAATCACAGTCAAAACCATGCATTTCTCGCGGCGAACGTGAATCAAAAAAGGCGGCAGCGGGTAAACTCATGGCAACCATTTCTTGGGATTGGCGAGGCATCTACATTGAGTATTTGGAGAACGAGGACGTCATTACCGAGACAGAGTTCTATTTTGAATAGTTCGACAAATCATATTTTTGAATGTCTTAAAAAATTGGAATATCGTTTAGCTAAATGCATTGAGCTAAAGGAAGACTAAATTGAAAATAAATCGATTTTTTTTAAATGTTATTAACTCAAACCAAATTATGTTTTTGTGTGGTAAAGAACGAGAAAAAATTGATTGTTGTATTGGTTTTCTGTCAATCATTGTCTTGCGTGATTAAATTATTTTTAATTGCTTTAATAATTTATTTTCTAATTTTCGCTAATTAAAAACCATAAACGAACTGAAAACTGTAAAATTTTGGGAATCTGACAGCAAGTTGTTTTTGTTTGAGATCATTTCTTGTGTCGAAAAGAACTCCACATAAATTTCACTACTTCGACAAATAAATTTAAATTATCGTAAAGGTTAATTGAATTTTTCAGATAGTGACAGATTTGTGTCGAATTAGAAACAACTTCAAAAAACAATTGAAGACAATTTTTAATTTAACTATGAAAAATACTTCAATATACATACATATATCGTCAATGTTGGCAAAGTGCCATATTTCGTTTTGCAACATAACAGAAATTCCAACGTTTTGTAAAACGTCATTTTTAAAATTAGTTAAGTTAACAAGTTATTAGATTTAGATTTCAAATAATTAAACAAAAATCTAAATATTTATTAATTCTGTTGTTCAAACTGTATCAAAAATATTTATATTATTTATTATGAAAAAATAAAAATTTGACGTAAGTATTTTGACCAAAAAATAATTTATGGAAAAATAAATATCAAAAAGTGAATCATGCGTAGGATAAACATACATACATATGTCACATAAACTCACACCGGCTTATGCGTACGGACACCATTTGAATAATACGACCTGCATAATTTTGTATCGCTCTTAAGCGCGAGATCAGATTAAATCTGTCATAATTCAATTATCAAAAAATAAATAAATAAAACATTTCTGTAAATTTAACACAATTCCATAATATTAATTCGTAGGTGAAGCATGTGCGCGACGAAATCTTCCTGTATATATCTTAACAAGTACATAATTGGTTTTTATCTAAGCAACATAACAAAAGAGATTGGTATTTATGTATCTAATTATATTCAAAAGATGTTCCTACACTTCATAATAAAAAATCTTAAATTCTCGTGTGACTTAACGATAAAATTCATTCTTAAAAATGTAAAACCTTAATTAACAATATCTGAAACTATTGCCCACAATTTATAGGTAGGCGGAAAATTTGGAGCCAACAATTTTTTTGTAGTAATATATGCGCAGCGCATCACAAGAATTTATTTTCAGTGAAAGTTTTTATACAAACACAATATAGGTATAGAGTACTTACGCATGGATTTACATATTGGTGGTTCCTCTTGCCATTCATCCGTATCTAAATCACAGTAAAGTTCCGTATTACCAATTAATTCATAGCCATCATCACATTTGTATATAGCACGTGGTTCATCTTCACCGCTATCGTCTAGCAGGCGAACAGAGGCATGTGTTACTGTTGGTGGTTTTTCACAATCTTTATGGATCTCTGCAGCACCTTAGAAAAAGAAAAGAAAAGAAAATCATATCATTAGGTAAATATGTTGTGTTTAAATAAGTATTACTTAGATTAAACTTCCTGGAAATTTTACACAGACTCAGTACAATAACCTTTTGCCTATACTCTATATTATGTATTATCATTCTTATCTGTATAAAAGTTATGTTTGCTGCATAGAACACACATAATTATATGCATTAATACTCTTTGTTGTGACAATCAAACATTGTGACTTAATACCTTAATTTAGTTAATCTTTCGAACTTAATAACTTAATTTGTTTCTGCCGCTGTTTAACTTGTCAGTCATGCCTTGAAAGATATGTAGCACATACATACATACATATATGTATTATGAAGATTGATTGACAGGCATATTGTGATTGATTACATTTAATGGTTGGGTAATTAAATAATTGTATTTTATAATTTGTAACGAATTGTGTAGAATTGTACATATAGATAACACGGATAAGATGCAGTTCAACTGGTTATCGTGGAGTAATTGCATTTAATCGTTCAGATATAAAATAATGTTGTGGAATTAATGTTTAAATTACATGAGGGGGATGATTATAGTCATCAGAATTATGTAATTAATTTAAATTGGGCACATCTAATTCATTTGATGTTTTTCGAATTTAGAAGAAATAATAATAAATCGGGCAGTCTAGGTCATAAAAATTTTTAAAAAATCTTAGAATTTCATATGCAAAACTTTCTGTTTAGAAAAATTTAAAAATAACTCTATACAAATTGTTTAAGTTTCATCATTTTCCGTACCATACCAACAAAAAAAAAAAAAAAAGACAGATACAGCATCTTTGGCACAAATCTTTTGATGAAACTTTAGAATATGTTAAAATTTTAATTTTAATGCATATTTCAACATTTTTCACTTCAAGTTTTCAGCAACTCTTAAATAAAATATTTGTAAATACAATACAACGATAAAGGTATTTACCCAGGGGCGGATTAACGCCTAGACAAACAAGGCACGTGCCTAGGTGCCTTGAATTTTGGGAACCGAAAGTAAGAAAGTTTTCCAGATTTCTTTCATACTGTTCTATCATATATTGCTCAATTTCTGCCCATAAATTATCACGAGCCTTGCAACGAAAACATCAATTTTTTGTTCCGTAAACCAACCAATTCTTTATTTTTCGACCGTTTCACGTACACCTTACTTTCCAACTCAAATAAACTAAGCTACGGTTCGTTGCTCTAGAGGACCTTTTCGAAATCGCCAGCGATTTGTGTAGGTGTCAATTTGCTAAATTTATCGTTCTTTTTAAATTTTGTTTAGAAATAATTCTCTTTTTGTGTGTAATGCACCCACCCAACCCAGATTGAAATATTCGACGTCTAATACACCTGTCCGACCATGTCTCTGCAATTTGAACTGATATGGCTCCATTTATTTCCTGGCAGTCAAAAAGCTTAATTCTACGTTATCTTTTCGTTGTTTTTGAAGTTTTCGTTGAATTTTCAAGCACTATAATCTACCCAATTATTGGTAATGCAACCAATCAACTATTAATAATTTTCGTTACGGTAAAATTAAATGGCTATTGAGGTTAAAATTACTGTTATAAAATATCTAGTACTCTAATTTAACATTGTTTCTAGTTTTGTGGCCATTTTAATGGCCTTTGTTACCTTTCAAGACATGTCTGTACGCCTTAAGTACCGCAAGAGTCAGTCTTCATACAAAACTGTAGCGGTCCAATCATTCACTCAATCATAAATGCAACCAACTATTCATTTTACTCATGCATTTTATAAATAAATTTCGTTTCTCATCTCACCACCAACAATCAAATCACACAACCATCCGCACAAAATCCGACTGAAATATTTATCAGTTACACTTCCCACCTTATATCTGGATATGTTAATGTCGTCCGTTAGTCAGTACAAGTATTGTTTAGCTTGAAATGATCGGAATGTTCTTTTTGTCTTTCTCGCTCGCGTATCGAATAAAATTCAATTGCATATACATACGATACAATCGAACATTGTACCATCTCAGTAAAATTCTAAATTTTCATATACGCGGTTGATTATTTTGTTAAACCATAAAAAATACGCAGTGGTGAAAATCGAGTTTAATAAATAATTGTGTTATATAAAATCAAAAAGTGATTGTGAAATATAAAAATAATTAATTTAAAATTATTGTAATTGCTAATTGCTAATAAATAAAAACAATTTATAAGTGCAAGTTGTGAGTGTATTATTAACAATTTTTTTAGTGCGCTCATCGATATATTCGTGTAGCGGGATAAACATAGCAAATATAGCCCGTTATAAAACAAAGGGAAAAATGTTTATTTGTAAGCTAAACTGCTCGGGAATAACTGCACACAAATTCGAGTTTGCGATCGAGAATACCTGTCTCGAGAATTCTCGAAACTTTTAAGTAATTGTTAAACATATAGTTTCTCGATGGCATTATAAAATGGCGAAAAACCTAAAATACTTAAATCAAAATAATGAAAAAGTGAACTTCATTTTGGCGCTAATTTGTTCACAAACCCTAAAGGGGCTAAAAGGCCGGCCATCTCCATCAGAGGCCCGAGTGCAAATATTTTCAATTTTTGCTGGTAATAGCAGTTATTTCAATTTCCAACGCTTTCCAAAAACTTAAATATTAGATGGTTGTTTCACATGCCAAAAATCGCATCTACATATATTTATCATACATGGGAGTTTTAATTCCAGTACCTCAGTAAAAATCCCTTATTCAGTGATTATTACAATAGGCGATGCTTTATTGCTCAATAACTCCCGATATCGATTTTTTTGTACTATTTTTCAGATCTTCTCCGTTGTACATTTTAATGCAAACCCCTGTTTTTTTTTTTTGGATTGTCAAATTACTCGAGGCCTCGTCAGCCAGGGAGCCTGCGTGCATTGCATTCGCCGTATCCCCTTGTGGCCGGCCCTGAGAGAGTATAGAGGCGATTTTAAATATAAAACAGTAGAGAATCTAATTTTATATCATTTATGGATTCTTATGTTGTGAATTTTTGAAACAATAAAAATGCTCTGCTATCTCTTCGGTCCATATGAAAGCTCGAAATGAAAGAAAAATGTAAAAATTCCCGAGAATTCTCGAGATAATCTAGAAAAAATTTCAAAACCACGAATTCTCGAGAAATGAAATTCGTCGGGAAACAAAATTCTTGGTTTCTTGGTAAATAAAATTTCTAGGGAAATTGAAGACTATAACTGTAATGTTAGCTTATTGGTAAATTATGCTCATTTCATTATTTTAATAGCCATTTGGTAAAACCATTTGGGTTATCAGAATACCTGTTGCAATTGCAACCAGTTTTGGGACCAATTTTATAATCCCAATATTCAAAAGATTAGAAATTTTGAAACGATATCACAAATAAAATGTAAAATTTTGTATTCGTTAGAATTTTTCCCTTTGGCTCTATTTTTAAAATCATCCACCGGATGACAGATATTTTCCATTAAAAGGCGAATAATAGAATTTTAAACAGAATACATCCGCAAACCTTTTAGCTTTAAACAGAATGCATCCGCTCCGTCAGTTCTTGTTTTCTGCTCACAAACGATTTTGTTATAAACAATTTCTTCAAATAAAAATATTTTCTTGATTTGAAATAAATCAGCTTTAAGGGACATAAAAAACGATTTAGCTATTTAAAGGATATTTTAAAAGTTACAAACCTTTGTGATCAGCGCACACTGATTTATTGTATGCATTAATTGATTCACGCATAGCCTTCCGTTTTTTGATTACTATTTCAAACAAAGCCAGTATTTCAAAATTTGAGGACGCTTTCAATTGAGAAGTTGAGTTAAAATGTCTAAATTGCAGACTGATGCTCGAATACTTACATATGTGTGTTAAATCTAGCCTGGCTTGGTTTTTTAAAAATATTGACTTTTACAAGTTTTGCTACTAGCGTTGTTTGCCACATACGCCTTCTATACCACAACACATGCAACATTAATAATATTGGAGGCGGAAGTAAGACCGTTGAGTCCTCCTCCTGGTTCTAAAATGGGTTAATGCAACAACAAAAATAATAACAATAGAATTTGTGTATGGCCGGTTATAGAAAGGGGTTAAGTTTAATATAGGTGTTGTGAACACTCAGGTGACTCACTATAAATTATACACATACACATTACATAGATAATTATTAATATTATATACTTAATTGTTATATGCGAAATTGGTTTATATTAAGTTATATTAGATAGTGTATGTGAACTTGTTTAGTAATGTATTATATCAACAATACAAATGCATAAAAACAATATTGTAATGTATAGCGGTTGATTTGAGATCAAAATAAAATTTAAGTAAGTTAGTTGATCAAAAACCATCATTGTGAATTATTAAAATTAATTTAATTACTAAAATAAACGATTTAATAAGATTGGAACAAAACCAATTCTTTTTTATTTATATAAACTAACATTATAAAGTGAAATTGTGTTCTATTCTGGATTTTTCATTGCCATGCGCTCGCAAATACAACTTTTGGTGACAGCGGTGTACAAGCAAACGGTATTTCGAGCCTTGAGTAAAGAATAAACTATATACCAGAATACATTTTTTACCGTGCATCATATGATCGTAAAATTATAATTTGATGTGCCTACTATACATATCGAGAACAATCTAAATGTGGGTTTGTATATGCATATTACACGGTTAACACATTTTATTAATAAACTGCAAAGCTGGAACAAAATTACCGGAATATCAAATACAATATTTGGAATAACATAAACAACCTTACCAACATTTACCCAATATCAATGGCCAATATCAACATAATTTACACACTCATCATCAATTTATTTAATTAATGTCAACCAGAGCGTGCTAAGGGAAGAGACAATAAAACATTTGTTAAACGGTCCAACATTTACTAATACATTTACAAATACAACATTTGGACATTTGATAATCATATTTTGGTATCAACATTTAACTGTATTCAATTGATCAACGGCATCCCTAGATTTGGACAGCAATTACACATGGAAAACCAACACTTCAACAGTATCATCCTATTTTATTAATGTATATAAAAAAAATAAAAAAAATAAAATAAAATTTACATGTACATAATTAATTCAATTTTATGAGTTCCATTGGTGATGACAAAATAAATAAAAATCAAAAAACGATACAATCGATTAAAATAGAACGGAAATCAATAAACATATCAGAACAACTATCGGATACGTCAAATGATAGTGAAGATAATAATTCGGGAAATATAAATCAGGTGAGTAACCAAGTTTTGTATAACAGTAATGAATATATCAGTAAAAATTACACTGACCTTGAACAACAATCTGTGATAACGCCATCAACCTCGAAATCACATTCTAGTACTATAAATAAATTATCCACTAATCAAAATCGCAAAATGTCGCTAAATTTGAATATTGCTTTAAAAATTATACCAGAATTTAATGGTAATCCCAGAAAATTGAACAAGTTCATTTCAGCCTGTGAAATGGTCTATAAAAAACTAAATGATGAATTTGACGAGGATGCACTAATTGAAATGATATTATTCAAATTGCAAGATAAAGCACATGAAATTTTCAAACATAAAACATTTAAAAAATATCCTGATCTGAAATGCGAATTAAACACTCAATTTTCCGAAAATAGACCTATCGAGTATTTACAAGTTGAATTAGTTAGGGCAATTCAACGACCGAACGAAGACGTTAAATCTTATGCCTACAGAATTGATGAGTTGTTGAACGATTTAAATACTGCCTGTATCGCACGAGAAGGTGAACAATCTCCTGAAATTATACAGCGTTTAAATGGAACCACAGCATTGAAATCATTCGTAGATGGTCTTAGCAGTTCATTACAACTAATTATAAAAGCGTGTAGATCTGCTACTTTAAAAGAAGCTGTATCTAAAGCAATAGAAGAAGAGGATACTATTAATTATAAACTATCCTGTGTTTCGAATGCACCTTCTAGCTCTTCTATAAAATATTTAAAATGCCAAATTTGTAAAAAGAATGGGCATTCAGGCGGAAACTTGCTATCGTAGGAACTCAAGAGATTCTACCGAATCCCAGAATAAAACCAGAACATTCGACAATTCCAATAAATCATTTATTACAACTCAAAGTACTCAGTCAAACCAATCAGAATTATCAAATCAGCAAACAACAGTATGTAGTTATTGTAACCGAATAGGACATCACATCAGAAATTGTCGTCAACGAAAATATGCTGAAGCAACTCGAGTTCAAAATGTTAACTTATCTGTCCAAACTGTTAAGGATTCGGGAAACGAGAGTCCATTCGTACAGAAAGAAGCGAACACGCCTGTTCGAGTGAGCGAAATTCACTAAAATTGTGTTCGAATTCAGAGATAGTATCACCTACGCCAAACGAACATTTTCCTTTACCATCTGATTATTCAATTAAACTAAATAATAATAACCATAAATATGTTTTTTTAAATATCGACATATTGAAGAATGATTATTCGAGTTTTTTGATTGATACTGGTGCAGATATCAACATTTTAAAAAAAGATGTATGTATAAAAGAAGATGTTATGTGTCACCCTGATTTAAAATGCACTATCCCTGGCATCACGCATAATCAAATTCAAACCTTAGCGTTTTGCGAAGGAAACATATCTTTGAGTCAAGATAAATCAATTCCTCAAAAATTTCACATAGTAAGTAATGAATTCCCAATAAATTCTATGGGTATTTTAGGCAAAAATTTTGTCGAATGCTATGGTTGTAAAATTGATTACACAAATAAACTTTTGGAAGTCCCTTTATCAAGTTGCTATTTCCACAAATTTCCTCTGTGTTCCAAATTTTTGGTAAACGACACTATTCCTCCTCGAGTCGAAAAAATTATGAATATTTGTCATTTGTTACCGAAAAATTCTGAATACCTATGTATGTCCGTCTATTGAAATTTCACCAGGTGTTTTCACTGGAAATTGTATAATAAAAACCTTAAATTCCCAATTTCCACTATACATTTTAAACACAAATAAATTCGCAGTCGATATTAAATAAATAAATATAATACCAACGCTTCTAGAAAATTATAAGGTATTACAATTAAACAAATGGAAAAATCCTGTAGAAAATCGACTTCAAACCTTAGAAACTAAAATTGACACCAATCATCTAAATATAGAAGAAACAACTTCAATTATTAAAATTTGTCGGTCTTTTAACGATATCTTCTATTTAGAAGGTGATGAAATCACTAAAACCGATACAATTTCACATGAAATTACACTCATCCCTAACGCCAGACCAATTAATATTAAACCATACAGATTACCCTTTGCTGCAAAGGAATAAATAAATAACCAAGTTGAAGACATGTTAAAAAACAATATTATCGATCAATCTAATAGTCCATGGAACTCACCATTACTTGTTGTTCCGAAAAAATCGGGAGAAGGCCTCAAACGCTGGAGAGTTGTTGTGGATTATCGGAAATTAAATGAAATTACCATTCCAGATACATTCCCATTACCAAACATAGTGGAGATTTTGGACCAACTTGGAAAATCTCAAATTATTTCTCTACACTTGATCTAGTAGATGGATACGATCAAGTTCCTGTGAGTGAAAAAGATAAACCAAACACAGCGTTCAGCACAAATCTAGGTCATTACCAATTTAATCGTATACCGTTTGGACTTCGAGGCGCTCCAGCGACTTTTCAACGGATGATGAATTCGGTATTGTCAGGTTTGAACACTATAAAATGTTTTGTTTATCTTGACGACATTGTGATCTACGGGTATGATTTAGAAGACCACAATAAAAAACTAGTCGAAGTTTTCACTTGCTTGCGAGCTGATAAACTAAAACTGCAACCAAAAAAATGTAAATTCTTAAGAAAGAAAATTAGTTATTTAGGTCATACTATTTCTGATGCGGGAGTTCGACCAGATCCGTTAAAAATATCTGCAATAAAAAACTACCCTAAACCTAAAACAACTAAAGACATAAAATCATTTTTAGGACTATGCAGTTAATACAGACGCTTCATAAATGGATTCTCTGATATTGCAGAACCTCTCACAGCTCTTCAAAAAAAAAAAAAAAATATTTCATTTGAATGGTCTCCTTTTTGTGAAGAAGCATTTCTAAAATTAAAAAAAGCGTTAATAAATCCGCCTATCTTGTGTTATCCTGACTTTTCAAAACAGTTTATCGTCACGACCGATGCAAGTGACGTGGCCATAGGAGCTATCTTATCACAAATGACAGCGGAGAAAAATTATGCTACAATTGAAAAAGAGATTTTTGCCATTGTCTGGGCATTAAAACGATTTCGACCATATATTTTTGGACAACAATTTATAATTCGTACTGATCATAAACCTCTTATTTGGCTCAAGTCAATATCAAATCCAGCATCTCGTTTAGTTCGTTGGAGAATAGATATTGACAGTTACGACTACAAAATTGAATTCAAATCGGGTAAAGCTAACAAAAATGCCGATTCCTTAAGTCGTATTGAACTGAAAACCCGTTTAGACGATGATAAAAGTATCAAAATCGTAACCACTAGAGCAAAATCTAAATTAGAGTCCTCAAGTGACACATTAGAATCTCAAAATTCAGATTTAAGAACCAAGACTTCATCAAATTCAAAATCATTTGCAGTTCCGAATAACGAAACGTTCACTTCAAGTATCATTCAACTCGATAATCTACAGGAAATAGAACAAGTTCTACATAATTTCCATTATAATCCTCTCGGAGGTCACCAGGGCGTATATAGAACATATAAAAGATTAAAACTTTACTATCAATTTCCAAAGATGATGACCACCATCCGTAATTTTATTAGAAAATCTGTTGACTGTCAAAAAAATAAAGTAGGCAAATTAAATAAATGTCCGATGAAAATTACTACGACAGCAGAAGTACCATTTGAAAAACTATTTTTAGATATAGTGGGACCACTTCCCAATTACAGAAAAGGAAAATAAGTATATTTTAACACTTCAGGATGATCTAACTAGATTTTCGTTGGGTATATGTGTAACAAATCAGGAATCATCAACTGTTGCTAGAGCATTTGTTGATCACTTTGTATGTGTATTCGGGTCGCCACAGTCAATATTAACCGATCAGGGATCAAATTTTATGTCTGAATTGTTTTCAAGCGTATGTAAAATATTAAATATTAAAAAGATCAATACAACAACGTACCACCCTCAGTCGAACGGCGCATTGGAGCGCTCACACAGGACGTTGGGGGAGTATTTAAGAAATTTTACATCAAATAATGTCAATGATTGAGACAACTGGATATCAATGGCCTTGTTCACATATAACTCTACACCACATTCATCTACAGGTTATATACCTTTTGAGCTAGTTTTTGGATATAAACCAACAATTCCAATATCGTTAATGAAAAACCCTGAACCAATATATAACTACGAGTCTTATGTTCTTGAATTGAAAAATAAATTTCAAAATTGCTGGAAAATTGCTAGAAATAAACTTATTCAAGCTAAACATAAATCGAAAGCCTATTATGACAAGAATGCGAAGACTACAAAATTTGAAGTTGGAGATTTAGTACTCCTCAAAAGTGAAATAATGAGCAACGGAAAACTAGACAAATTATGGAACGGTCCTTATCAAATAATAGATATAAACTCGGATGAAAACTCTACAATCCGGATTAGTCGTCAAAATAAAGTGGTCAACAATAACAGATTAAAGTTGTTTCAAGAATAAAGATAAATAAAAAATCATTGTTGTTGAACGAAACATGGATATTCACCGAATTATAATTTATTTACATATGTATAGCTATACAATTACATTAAATTACAATTTTTATAAATTTTTGATATTTTAGCAGTTCATAATTGAAATTGAAATAAAATTTTCTGAATTTAAATATGTTATCCTATATAATAATACTTATCCTAGAATACTTATAACCGATCATACCACAATGTATAAAAAGGTTTCAATGTATATTAAAGATAAACCCTTCACGTTTATCTTTTATATATGGGAAAGGTGTTGTGAACTCTCAGGTGATTCACTATAAATTATACACATACACATTACATAGATAATTATTAATATTATATACTTAATTGTTATATGCGAAATTGGTTTATATTAAGTTATATTAGATAGTGTATGTGAACTTGTTTAGTAATGTATTATATCAACAATACCAATGCATAAAAACAATATTGTAATGTATAGCGGTTGATTTGAGATCAAAATAAAATTTAAGTAAGTTAGTTGATCAAAAACCATCATTGTGAATTATTAAAATTAATGTAAATTACTATTGAAATAAATTTAAATAAAATAAACGATTTAATAAGATTGGAACAAAACCAATTCTTTTTTATTTATATAAACTAACATTATAAAGTGAAATTGTGTTCTATGCTGGATTTTTCATTGCCATGCGCTCGCAAATACAACATAGGGAAACAAAACTATTTTGCTGTTGTTTGTATTCAGTCGAAAAAATTACTATGCGGAAAATCAGGTATGGGAAACAGAGAAAAACCCTACTTTTCCTGCCTTTTGTAGGAGAAAGAAATGTTTACATCCGTAAACAAAAGCTTGTTTAGGTCCGGATTTTGCTATTGTTTTGAAGAGGCTCTGAAATGAAAGCTTGCCTAGGGCCCGGGATTTCCTTAACCCATCACTATATTTACCAGGTAAAATGTGAAGACTATGATAAATTCTGTATAGGTCAATATCACGATCGTTTATGGTTAGACTTAACATTTGTTTGAAGAAAACCATAACATAGACCATAAATCTCTATTAAATATGGAAGCTGGATGCCCAGGAATCCATATATAATATATTAACGAAAGTGCACGTCCGTACACGATAAGTAGAAAAATATTCTTGACAGAAGGCGTAGTCGACAAAACAAGAAGAGAGACGAAAATGTATGAGCAATTGAAATTCTCGAATTCACATACACCACACAGACAAGCATTATATCAGCCATCAGATATTATAATAAACCCCGAATATGCAGTTAAGTTAAAGATTTTTTTTAAAGAAGTCATTATCCTATCACTAGGCCATAACAAGGCCTCACTAGGTTAGGTTAGGTGAGCTCACTAATTTATCATCACTATTTACATCATATTCTTCAATAAATTAAAATAGGCAACCTAATATGTCCCTGAATACTGTACATTGCAAATAAATCACTAGAACAACAAAAGTGTCATATAGACTTTTTCAAAAAGTAGACAACGATTTAATTCGAGCAATAATTATCAAGGCTGCCGCATGCCAAAATACTTCAGGTTTTGTAACATGCATTCTACACTAAAAGTTGATTTTTTTTTATCTTTTTAGTAATTTTAATGAAGTGGTATCAATTTTTTTTTTTTACTTTTGCTCTATTTTGAATTTGTTTTTTGTTTTCTTCAACATTGTTGTAGCCTATTTTTGACGTTTCATAACTTCTCTTTGACGTTTCATAAATCATAATATATAGACAGGAATGTATTTATAAGGAATACAATATTAAGTAGAATTTGAGAATTGTTTTCAGAAAGGCTCTTGCTTATGAACATCATCACAATAAAATCAACAATTCCGTTGAAATAAGGAAGTAATTAAATTAGATAGTTTCCGCTTTTATCCAATATTGAATTTCTTTGAAGTTATTTCCAACAAAATACCTGCTGGCCATAGCAAATTCATATCAGTAAATGGAATCGCTATATACTCATAGTCGCGCTAATAATAAAATTTTATTTAGTTTCTTATTTTAAATTTATATAAATTTTAATCAGCGGGTAAAGTCTTGGTTTGTTGTTAAGAAAGGATATTAACTCATGAAATAGTTTCCTTTTCTACGAACTACGAATAATTTTATTTCTATGGTCTAACAGACGAATACTAATACTAAAAATTCTAATTAATTTAGTTAATTTGTTTAGTTGGGAATAACATATTTTTGTTACAATCATCAGCGGTCATCCACATAATAGTGAATAATTTGACTCATTCCATGATGTACATGTTTAGTCGCATTTACTATAGCCCATTTATCAATAATTTGTAGACAAAATGTCCGTACATACACGTACAATTGACACACTTTGGATACATTAATTATTAAGCTACATTTATTAGTCTTTAAGGATTATACGAATATTACGAAATTTTAATTATGCACGACATTGAAAATTCTGTATATGTACATATTTTCACCAAACGTCAAAAATGGGCTACAACAATGTTGAAGAAAACAAAAAAAAAATTCAAAATAGAGCAAAAGCAAAAAAAAAAAAAAAAAATTGGTACCACTTCATTAAAATTACTAAATAGATAAAAAAAATCAACTTTTAGTGTAGAATGCGTGCTAAAAAACCTGAAGTATTTTGGCATGCGACAGCCTTCAGAGACAAGCAATTTGTTGCTCATAAACCGTTTATACCAGAATTATAGAAGTGTTAATGTAAATTTCTCGACGCACTATAAATAAGTGTCAGTTATAAATTCATTAGCGCTTATATTAGGATACTTCATTGTCAGGTAATAATTTCAAGTAATAAATGAGTCATACTATATATACAAAAGTATGATAATGTGTCGAGCAATTTATTTCGAATTATATGGTTTGTGTAAACGGATTATGAGCAACAAATTAAATATGTCTGCAATTTATTGCTCGAGCTGAAACGTCGTCTAATTTTTCAGAAACTTACACTTTTTGTTTTAAAAGTTTTACGGTTTGCACATAATTCAGGGCGGAATATTGTAGCATGACTTTTGATTCGATTTCGATAGAATTTATGGGGTAAATACTCGATAATCTACCAAATCGCAATTTACGAGTTTCAAATTTTAATTTCAAAGTATATTTCTCTCTACTACATTCTGTTTGTTTTTCCAAACAAAAAAAAGAAAACATTTTTAAACAAAGCTAAGAAAATACCGATAAAAATTGGTTCGCAAATATTTTTTTTCCATATGAATTTGGTTTGCTTGCTAGACAATCGGGTATCTACCCATATATACATATGGCTTTTGTTATAAGAATAAAATTGTACTCTATTTCGCTTTTCAATGAAGCTTTTTCGATAGCGACCTCTGCTTGCTCGAATAAAATTATATTTTTACATCTATCATTATTTATCAACCAAATTAGTTTTGTGATATTTTGTCGACGGGAGAGGAAAAAGATAATCCACAACTGGCAACAGCAAATGTATGATATTACAATAGAAAATATATTTTTGAAAAGCTACAAATTACAACATTCCACCCCGTGGATAATGTAAGGTTAAAAGAGGCGAATGCATATACAGATTTGAGAAACCTATAAAACCATTTGAAATAATAGTTAGTCAATTTTGAAATATTCAGAATACCAAACGACTTGTTTATTGATTGACTTTATTAGGAAGAACGAAAAGATTTACAAAATTTCGTTGGATATAAAATTGTGTGTACAAATCTAGCCTGTCGATTCATCTTGCCTCATCGTACAATTATTTTGTGTTTTTTAAACTATAGGAAGCAATTGTTCTAGTTACAGTTGACTAAGGGAAATGCAAGGTTAAAGTAAATGAACACCAACTTGCCTAAACATATGCATTTGGAACCCGGAAAAGCCTCATTGACAGTCATCACGCAAGTTAAATGAACGGTAAATTAATTTCTTAGAAAACCGACGTGTGTCGCCGGATTATTTATTTTTTATCTATTTTAAAAATATCTTTGGAATAAAGTTGTGGCTTTTCTTAAAAACACCTTAATAGTTTTCCGTAACATTATCTTACCAATAAATATTTATACCAACAATGAATTATTTATCCTCACAGCAACTGCTAAATGATGAAAGATCTTTATCGTCACGATGGATTACTGGTGAACACTACCAATTTTTGAAGTCTACCATTATGAATGATTCTCCATTCACACCTCCTTTATTTAATTCTGCTACATCTGCTGATTATTACTACAAGACTACATTTTTTTAAAAATTGGATATAGTACACAAAATATTTTGGAAACTTTATTTAAGACGCAGTTTATATGAACTTGAAATGTCACTTTTAAATCCAGGAGGATACCAAGATATTTGACCTGTTTTCCCCAATTTATATTTTGACCGTTTAAGACAATATTGGTTAGGGGTAATTTAGATGGTTTACTACATCGCAAAAAATAAATAGCCTGCGTTTTATCTGTGTTAAGTTTTAGTTCCCATTCTTGGAAATATGATGCCAGTATATTTATGTAACCATTTAACCGATCTATAATGTTCTGAGAGAATACGTCTGATGTACAGATAGAAGTATCGTCAGCAAAAAGTTCAATATTGCAATCATCCATTTGTGGTATATCGTTTAGGAAAACACAAAACACTATAGGACTAATTACTGACCCCTCTGGAACACATGGAAGTGGATTTATGTAGTATTTAGAATCTGAACATAAAATTTACGGGTTTCAAAATATGATTGGAGTAATATTATGATGAACATGAGGAAGTTGTATTTATGTAATTTATGAAGAAGGTCATTTATCCAAACCGAATCAAACGCCTTTACAAGGTCAAGGAGGACCATTCCCGTAGATTTATCAGGGTTTCTGTGATTTTTGACATTTTGAATTATTCGATGTACCTGGTGAACAGAGGAATGTTGGTATCGAAACCCGAATTGTTGATGCATTAATAGATTATTTAATACTATATATTCGTTTAGTCTAATTTTTATGATACATTCCAAAATGTTGTTTATCGAACTAAGAAGACTGATTGGTCGGTAGCTATCTGTATCACAGGGATCTTTACCTGGTTTAACTATAGGTATAACATTGGAAGTTTCCCATTTTGTAGGAAAGTAACCGAGCCTGAAACAATGGCAATAAGCGAGAAAGCAGAAACCAGACTCAGAAAGTTGTTTCAACGTAACATTTAAACTAGTTTCTGGACCAGGGGCTTTGAACGGGCGGCTGGTATACATAATACTTTTCACCTCGTCGACTGATACATCAAATTGTGAATGCTCTTGCTCCGTACAGTTTTTTATAGTAAGTAGACTATGCCTTATATCCTCTGATTCCGCCACATTGGATGAAATTTCATATGCTTTCTAGAACGTATTAGCTAGAATTTCACATTTGTCTGAAGTAGAAATTAACTTATTATTATCTTGCGGGTTATTCAAGGGTGGTTTGTTAGAATATGTTTCGAAGCTTAATTAATAACAAGACTTCATAAGATAATATTAGTTTATATCTGGAAGGCAATCAATGGCATGATTAATGAAAGTTGTAACGTTATCAACAGCAACATCAATATCATTAATATTTGGAGTTTGAGGAAAAGTAAGATCTTTGCGAGAGGTATGCGAGGTACACATATTAACTGAGCACAATATAGGAAAGTGATCAGAATTTAGTTCATTTTTAGAAGTGGCATTGATCTAATATTCAGCAAGTCGTATAGAATGCGTCCTCTTTATTTACTCTATTGCAGTTCCAAAATGAATGTCGGCAATTAAAGTCCCCACCAATAATGTAGGACCAATTTCTGTGAGTCAGTCGGTTAAGATCTTGTCTAAAATTACTGTGATTAGACCCGTGGGGCAGGACTACTTGTATTGATATAATACTTTCGATGCTTTGCATTATGAAGCTGGGAAGTATAGTGTGGCTAATTGTATAATTGTATAATCATTCCTATAAATGTTATAGTGAAAACCCATAACAGATTTAAGATGGGTTTCAGTGATGAGCGTTACGTCAACATTGAATTGGTCAAGAAAGTGTATTGTTCATGTTTTTTTTACTTATGCTAAGCGCGTTACAGGTGCAAAATATCGTATTATTTGTACAGACGTACTTAATGGCTGTAGCTAAAATGAGTTGAACTTGTTCTCCTGGAGTTTGGCAACTCCTGAGTTCATCTATGACACTAGCCAGAATTACTAGTAATTCACTTGAAGAAAAAAGTTTGCTAACATTATGCTGCTCACCATGCCATATGTTGATAGAAGATGTGTTGCTTTTGATAATGCTGGAAAATGGTAGTCTAGCAGTTGGAGTTTCCGTCAACGTAGGCTGGTTGTTTCTACTCTCCGACTTCAACAGATTTGGAAAATTATTTGCCGAAAAGTTAAATATTGGTGATGGTTTACAATAATAATTTATATTTTATTGAAGACAGTAGAGTAGTGTATTGAATTTACATAAAATAATTTCAATAATAATAGACGAACGTCTATAACGATTGAATGATGAGTTGAATACTCGAGGGTTTATTTAATAATGCGAAAATCTAGTGATACAAAATTAGAAGTGTTTTTGAAAAAATATACCGTTTATATACTAGTTTCAACTCAAGATAAGCTATAAGTTGTGCTCAAGCGCTTCATCTGTTCAAAATAAACAACCAAATCAAATTGTTATGTTTGAGATAATTTACGTTGAATGCTTAGTTTTTCGCAACGAATAACAATGTGTACAGTGTTGTCAAGCATACCTTTAAATTTGCTAAGTTAGTTTTATATCAATGAAAATATTGAAAGATTTAATAATTGGGTTGAAGAAACGTGTAACTCGTCTGAATTATTTCAAAATTTAAACAGTTTTAAAAGGCATTTAATAAGACATACAGAAGACAAAAATTTTGGTGAAAGTGATTCACTCCAATCAAACAATTATTTAGATCCAAATAGACAAAAAACTGAGGAATCATCTTCATTTAATTCTAATAATAGTAATAACCTTACCTTTGTTATATTTTAATAGTTCTCCAATCCATGATACTCAATAAATGAGGGAAAAGTTGTACGTCCATAACACTTTTTCAAGAGTTTCTTTGTCATAATTTACATAACGATATATTTTAATTTTATTTTTTAAATTAAGAACTAATTACGACTAGCTAGTATTTTCAGTTGAAAGATAACTAATTAATCTATAAGAAAGCAATCAAAAAATTAAACTACGATGAGTTCTCTATGAAAATCCCTTAAGAGTGCCAATATTAGTAATCGTTACGCTATCTCAACAACCAACACATTACGCAAAATTTGTCGAAAATGAGTAACAGAGAAATGAATTTGCAAACGAATATGTCTACTTTTCAAATAATTGAGCAACACGAAAAACATTGGGGAATCTGTATGTAAATAAGGCACAAGGAGAAAACATAGGAATTATTTTTTTATTCGCTCAAACAATACAAGAAGACGATTTAATATTTGGTACTTCAATGGATCTACTAAAAGATGTATACGAAAACCAAGAGGCGGTTCCAGATGTGCCAATTTCTGCAGAGACATTGCTGAATGATTTAAACCAGAACAAACAAACCAATAAATTTGATGCCGAATATCAGCGCCAAAATCGGGATGATTATTCGTCGAAACATTTAAGTAACTATTTTAGATACAAACATTTTCTTGGAGAAGCCAAAGACCATTTTTTGAAAGAAACTGAAATGGGAGGTCAAATACAGTTTGAACACCATTTATTTAAATGGCAAAGAGAAAATAATTTTCTTTTTTACATGAATTTTCTTCTTTACATGATGAAATTCGCCCAAATATATGTAGGAATAAATACGCCCAAATGTCATTATGTCTTTCAGACTGCTGAACACCGCTAGCTACCTACGTTAATACATCCATGAATAATTTTCTTTATTTTGTGTTAACCAACACTAAAATAATACGATTTATAAAAATAATCCAGAAATCAAATTTTTTCGTAATTTTGATGCGCTTTCTAGATGTACCATATGAAAACCGGGAAATTTTATTGTTGTTCTACAAAATTTATTTTTTATTCTAATCAGAATCCCACCTAAATTATTTCTTTTGGTGCAGAGTGTTACGCGATGCATTATTCATCAACGCCCTTAGAACATAAAAATATTCTCTAGTTCTATACACCTCTTCGTTTATCTGTACTTAACCACACCAAAGTTGTGCTTTTAGTCTTTGGGGCTATCTTAAATCGCAGGTCTAGGCGAATAAACCGCAAACAATTGATGCCCTCAAAGTCAACATAACAAAAGTCATCCAGCAAATTTAGTCAGATTTTGCGACAAAGTCCTCATAAAGTGAACCTCCCTAATACGTGCCATCAAGCAAAACTGCAGCAGACATTTGAACATTCCATACTTACTGCCATAAATTATTCTTTAAAAAAAAAAAAAAAAAAAAAAATAGAGTGGATATCTCAAACACAACTTGTTTTATTTACATTTAAAATTCGAGCGTCCTTATTAAAAGACCCTTTATAAAATTTTATGGCGGTAAGCCATCGGAAACCTTAAATAAAACTTGACAACGTACAACTCAACATCATGCACTCAACAGCATACAATATTCTTCAATAATTCCGAAAGTTGCATAACGTGTAATGTCAAACTTAGGGAAGACAAATCAATATCTACAACTCAATACCGCCCTGAACACCGCCTAAACATATCAAAAAATAAAATCAGGACGCTCAGCAATCTCGATGAAATTTAAATAATCTGGTAACCTTAAGACATCTTTAAAGTTACGGAAAACGTCAGCTTAGAAAATGTTTAACTTATTTGAAGCAAAGCGTAACAATAAGCAAAATTTTCATAATCTCCTATAATTTTGAACCTCAAAAGCCCATAGCCCCCCTCAACAAATGTCTGAAATCCTTATAATAATTCTAAAAAAAAAAAAAATTCATCAATTTATTCAAAAATCAAAACATTGTGGTCGAGTTTCAAAATTGAAACTCGACCACAATGTTTTTTGAAAAATATCGGCTCGTCCCATTTTTCAAAAAACATTTTTTTTAGAATTCTCAAGAAAGTGAGGAGCAAAAAAATTTTAGCGACAGCCCTGCGGTTAGGTAATACAAACAGCTAGAAAAACCAAAATTTTCTAGACATTAGTTTACGGTTACCTCTCAATGTCCCTTAAAATCGATCACCTTTTTCCAGAAACACAGTTACATAAAATTTAAATCTTTTTACAAATGGGTAGTGCGAATATTTCGTTAATAAACTTCGAAGGTACATTTACGTAGACATTTCTACCACCTGTCGCGTTTATTCATTGACAAGCCACACCGAAACATTTTTTGAGGTAAGGATCAAACAAAACACACTTTCGGTATAGTGATTAACTTTTCCTCCATAATTTCTAATAAAAATAAATAATTGCCATAATAAATAAGATTCAGACCTACAGTAGAAACCTAGAACGTTCTTGCAGACCTTAAAGCCAACAAATTAACTAGCCTCGACGCAAGTCGACTGTTCTTAAAAACTGGTAATCTTTGAATAAACTTTTATTTATTCAGTTCAAATTCAATCTGGATAATAGACTCTTAGCTGTCCCATTTTAAAAGACTAACTCAAATATTTCATCTGGAACTGTGCCTTTCAAAAAAATAATTTACATAAAAGCTGTTAGATTTTACGGGGGTAATCGAAATGGTGACCTTAAGTTTGACCTTAAAATCAGTGTTCAAGGTTATTTGAAGATGATGAATTTTAATGGGGAATGACTCAATTAACAGTAGTTGGAGTCAAGACATAAGGTGTCGAGCTGGTTACTTGGACACTTACCGTCAATGTTATTTGAAGGTTAACTGGACGTCAGTGAACAAATTTAAAATTTATAATTTCGATTTTTTTGTATTTAGTTGTTTATAAATGAATTTTCGCTATTTCACTTTTCTTCCCTTTTCTTTATTGGCAGCTTTCCTGACGAAATATTTAAGTGGTTCTTTAAAAATGGGACACCCTGTATAAGTGTGGCGCTTAAAATCTAAATGATTAAATTAAATTAAATTATGCAGCTTGAAATGATTAATTATGATAAAATTAACTGTTTCAAGCATAAAATATTAAATAAATATAAACAGGGTGGGTTAAAAAATCAGACCATACCAGCTTTTATATGACACAACACCTAGAGGTACTTCTACAAAGAAGCTTACCTCCTGAATTTTCATTTTCGCTACCAAAAAACCAACATAATATGATAAAGAGAATTCAAGCCAATTTTTTTGGACCTGCTTTGTTTAGCTAGTACGGTTATAAAATTCTCACATTTCTATTGTCTAATTCGTATTTTTACTAAAGTACGTGCATCGAGGTTGCGAGTTCAATGTTTTACTCCCTTTAATCCTCCCTTGGAGTGAAAAACGATAACATTCTATGAGTCCTGCAAGCCTAAGCTTAAAATCCCCATACAACCGATAAGAAAATTTCTAAAAACTAGATTTCTGAGAAAAGACACAACCAATTTCATTTGCTTAATTATTTAATTTTTTTCGTAATTTCTTTCTTTGTATTGTAGTTTAAAGAAAATTTTTAATAATTCAAAAATCATTGCGATAATTAATGCACTAAAAGCGCATCGACAATATTTGTGAATATATTCTGATCAATTTCAGGCAACAAACCTTCAGAATTGTTTTTTTGGTTCTATCTCTGCAATCTTTTCTTTGGTTCTATCTCCGCAATCTTTTCTGGGGCTCAAGGCACTCCCAACTCTTCCCCGCAGTTCGCTTTTTACGTCCTACCTTACGCTATAGATTACTACCTAACGTCATAGATATGTGCATCTTCATCACCGATCGTAATCAGATCATGAAAAATGCTTTTTGCATCCCGCCTCTAAAGGGTTTCGAACCCTGTACCTCCCGATCCAACCGCCGCAGCTCTAGCCACTGCGCCGTTTGGCCGGTGCCGTCAGAATTTTAAAATGTTTATCAGAATTTTAAAAATTTGTTTTTTTATATTAAAAATTATATATTTTGTAAATTATTTATTTAAAAATTAGGTGAAAATAAATAATCGAGGTGAAATATTTTTAACTATCAAAACATATTTTGCTGTGTGAATTGGTTAAAATTTTGACAATAAAACAACAAAAAGAATTTCAATCATTTATTTTATTTAATAATAATTAATTGAATTTATGAAAGATTAAATACCATGTTTATGCGACATATGTAGATTTTCTAGAATAATGGAAGCTTTAAATTTTCGGGATACACTACTACTACAGTTAGCCCTCTTTTATTTCTCATAATTTGTAAGCGTATTCAATTTGAAACAAATCAAACATGAATTCATTCTGTTTTTGAAATACATCTACTCGTTCTACCACAATAGAGTTTCCGACATCCGACCATAGTAGAAATTCTACAATCACATTTGGCCCGTTTTCCCTGCCTGTCCAAATTATGCATAGTTCAAATTAAATGGGCACGTTGATGGCATACATGGGTGGTATATTTAGGTAAATTTTATAAATATAAATGTGTTGGCAACACTATTTTTTCGTGACGATTGCCAAAAAGAGGCAAAATACTTCCGGATTCAGTTGAAGTTGACTAAATCGTTTTATACTGTTCCAGTGATTATAAATTTCTATCTCCTTTGAAGCTGGGATTCACTGATCAAGTTTTACTTTCTGTATATAAGTCTTTGGTTAGTTAGTATAGTAATTGCCTTTGCCGATACAATTTATAGAATGGTTAGTGGCGACTGGAAAAATATTCGATTTAATTTAACACTATCGCACTGTTATTGAAATATTTATTAATAAAACATTTTTTATTGGTTCAGAGCTCCTCATCCCTAAATTGCTCCAAACAAAGCGTCAGCTTTCGAACGCTACTCTGGTTCATCTTCAAAAAAGCAAAGAGAATCCCTCAAAAATTTCATTTCTACTATAACCGACTTTCCACACCAAACCTTAAGTAAAAAGTTTGTATATTTGGACAAAAATTCGATATTTGAGACAAAAACAATTTGGATAAAAAAATCATATTAGTTGAAAGCCCAAGCACAATCTTCAACAACACTGATTGAACCTATTCGATCCAGTCTGTAGCCAAAATTGATTCCCCTCCAAAATTATCTTGTTATCGAGAATTTTCATGCTATCTAGACCAACTTCGTGGTCTGCATCATTCAAATGTCGTGCAATACTCCAAATTTGATTGTTTGTTTAAAGAATTTTAAACAACTACAGCAAAAAGTTTCACATAACATACCTTTAAAGAAATAGTCAAATGTTGTTTAATAAGCCCAAAGTATTGCAATTGCAATGCCACTTGTACAGGACATGAAAATCAATTTTTAGAAAAAATCGTATTTCAATAAAGAAGTGACCCCAATAAAGATCGAAATTCAAACATTAGTGCACCTATACGACACCTGAAAAACCCAAACCACCAAACTAGTACAGACTACATCAAAACCCTCGATAAACAAAAAAATCTTCAAAAAAATTGGAAGCGCTACAAATCAAATCAAGTACAAATTCAATCAATGCTGCGTAAGACCACGCTTTTATCTGCAACCCATATGATTTGTTATTCCAAACCGCTTTCGTCTTACACAATCCTTACCCCTATTCAAATGTGAAACTTTCTACAACAGATTTTTTCGAAAAACTACAAAGCTGTCATAGCTGTTTCGAAAATTTGAAGATGTCCTTGCAGCTCTTTGTGAGGTTTAAAATTGACCAAGAACAAATATTCCATAAAGTAAATCTAAGAGAAATTGAATAATTCCCTCTGAAATAAGTAGCACAGCGCTCCTTCTCCTCAAAGCTCTAACTGATTATTCCAAGGGTTTTAAAATTTGGAGCAATTATTTATTAGAAGTCGATTTTGACAAGTATATCTAGGGAACTTATATGGTGTTCATTAAGAAATATCCAGCAATGGTTTTCAATTATTATCTTTAATATGTCAAAAGTCTTAATTTCCAGGGATTTTGCTCCCGGGAATTCCCGGGAAGGAGCCATTAATTGGATTCTCACAGATCTACTCTAGTTCGTCTTATAGTTGACATTAACCTTTCCGTGATTCCCACACGGGCAATATATAAAATTTTCAAATCAGATTATTCTACTGGTTCCTAAAGAAACAAAAGTAAGACCAACCATTGCTAAAATCTTGCTTGTTATACTAATTTTCTTTTGAAACCATATTTTTTTTGGTCAAGGACATTCACCATTCACGGGGTAAGCTGTACGACAGATTTCGAAATCAGTGGAAGAAATTAAAAAAAATTAAAGCACAATAAAAACCCGTCAATAGGATTGCTCCAGTTGTGCCTGAACAAATACAACCGAATAATCAAGGGTTACAATTTTGCAAAAAGAGAACCTTAAGGGAAGAAGTACTTAACACGGTCTTTAGAATTCATCAAATTGCTTCTAATAAAGATAATAATTTAGTCAATATATTTGAGCAACGGCCGCTTTACAAACATCCACAATCTCCAGAGATAGAAGTCTATTTAGTTATACAACTCGTGTTCAGCTGCAGCAAGCTGCCTAAAATCAGCACTAAAAATTCTGTAGATGTATCAAAGGAATTCTTCAAATTATCACCAAATTTTGCAACACTATCAATTCTACTGTAGATAATACAAATTGTCTAACTTTCACCACATTTGACAAACGTTTATTAATCTCTCTAACCAAAGCTCTTCCGATTGAACTATTTAATAGTTTACTACATATGTAATTGTTGCGGTATCGAGACAATCAATGATGAAAGGGTGCCATTTAACCTGTACTCCTATGGTACCTGTTTTGCCCACAACTAAAACTAAAAAAGGTTATGCTCCATCAATTATCAGAATGTTAACAAAATGGCTTCAAAGCATCCACATTTTAGGGGAATTTACAGTTCTTAGTGTTTTGGTCATGACTTTGTTGTTAGTAGATGTATTCGAAGACAAGCTCTAATAAATTAGGCGGTGGCCTAATCGTAGCTGCGCATTCTAGACTATAGTGATAACTAAGAGTTGAGTAGATTTGTATGTTTCGATTCGATTTAGTTGTCATATTTGTTGACTTTAATCTACCAAATACTCGTTGATATCACGCTTGAAATTTAAAACAAATTAACCTTCAAGTCTTATTTGGTTGGCATCCAAGAAAAAATTGAAACAAATCCAAAATAATTAAGGAAATTATGACTTGATCTGTCTATCTACCAAACTCAATACTGCGGGTAGATTAACAAGCAAGACTGAAATAAGCAATAAGAACGTGATGACGTCGCATATTACAGAGGAATAACAAGTTCGAAATTATTTAAACTAATGGTAATCAATGCATTTAAATCAATACTAATATGTCATATGTATGTATATCAGGCAGGATGGGTTTATGCCTAACAGGTTTGCCAATCTGGTTGAGTTTACCAGCCAAGTAATAAATGAGATAGAATAACATCATCAAGTAAACGTACTCGTAGCTGATCCGAAATTCATTAAGGCATTTGTTTTCTACACATACTATATATTCTGTAATTTTAGCAAAAAAATTCTATTAAATTTATTAGAATTACTGAAAACTTTGAAAATAAAAAAATTCCCATCGCTTACGAAAAATAGTTGTGACAATGCCTTTAGTAGTATTATAAGGCCCCAGTAATGAAATTAATATTTTAAAGTGATAGGTAGATCGGTTAACGTACTGATTTTTTAAATAACTATGAATATGTACATTATTTACTCGAGTGTGAATGATTAAATTAATAATTTACATTTCCAGATTGACTCGTATTGATTTTATTTATTTACCTCGACGGATAGGTGAGTGTTTTGCGAAAGAAATTACATCGACCTATTACTATCGACACTGCTGACTGCCGACCTCAAACACCTTCGGGAAAGCTGTATGATAGCTATTGCTTTTACAGAAAAAGTTATCCTGCAGTGGTTTAATTATTAGACGACAGCGTACCAGCTTATAACTTATTTATTTTCTAAAAAAAATATTTCTTTTAAATTTACGTATGAAAAATTACATATAAATTTACATATTTGTACATAATTATAAATTCGGAAATGCTTCAACCTATGTTTATCGTTTGATGGTGTATAACCAATGTAGGCAATTAATGGAGCCCAGTCAGGGTGGTATCTTGCGTAATTCACTAAAGCTGTCTTGTTTGTAGTTATTTTGACATTGAATGATCTCGGCGTTGTTCTTTAAAGCAAAATATTTGTATATTTAAACAAATAAAGCTTAGAACAGAACAATGTAATTCTAGAACCCACAGATAAAACAACAATGTTTTTATTGTTTTTCGTGAAACAAAATTGATTGGTTTAATTTATGAACATTTTTTACTTGATTTAGATAACAACGTTTTGGACGACTTTGAGCTCGTGAAACAAAACTTCGAGTCGTGGGAATGAATTAGTGCCGAAATGGCGAAACTCTTATTCTGGATGCTTAAAACTATTGAAAGACTAAAAAATTTCCACACTTCAATGTATCGAGTATATTCCTGCTTTACGTGAATGCGACGAGACACAACTAACTTTTATCTTTTACTGATTTCAGCTTAAAATTGATGTCGAATTAGCTTGTTCTACCGCTCAAATATTAAACATTGCTGTAAAATTGGACATTTATTACAAAAAATCCTACTTCTTGCAAAAAAATCAACAGATTTCTCAGTTAAATCATTATGTGCTCTTGTTGACACATGCATCGACGGTATACCATATATATAACTATTCTCGTCTTTGAATTTGAATGTATCAAACTAATATTTGTAATAATAAGAAGAAAATAGTAAGAATTCTTTGGCATTTGTTCTTTTGCCATATATTTTTCCGTATTCAAGAACAACTAAAAGAACCATCCACCAAAATAGTTTTAAAATAACTAAAATTGAAAATCAAGAAAATTTTGTTGCTTACTTTAAGGCAGGTTAATCAAATCCGAAAGATGTTGACATATTTTGATTTATTTTTATTTCTATTCCAGACGATTCAAGAAGCTGAAGATTTCGAGCAGAAACTATTAGTTAAGAAGAAAGAGTTGCAGTCTCGAGTTAGCATATGTCACGCTACTTGACAAAAAATTTAAATTTGATAACGTTAAGCAGGCAATGCAAACTTGCTTTTACATGTTTTACGCACTGGACATAGTATATCCAGTTGGGATTGTGTATATATGAACATTCATGCAGCTACATATTTTTGGTGTAAATTTATCAAACAATAGCAAATCACTGCAGACCATATCGATCTTGGAATCAATAAATAACGATCTGTTGAATTAATAAGCCGTTATACGAACATGAGATAAGTCAATAGTAATTTTATATTTTTAATTTAATTTTAAGTACCTATTTTGTATACTCGCTGAATTAGAGTTGTAACTGAATTTGAAAATATTATTTTTGAGTTAATCCAGATATTCTACAAATGAAATGTGTTTGCTATATTTGTTTGAAATCATTCTGTGAAGCAAAAAAATTTAAACAACATTTTACTTCATTACATCCAAATATTTACTGATTTGTTTGCATGAAAGTTAATTGTGCTAGAGCGTTTTCAAATATATTTAATTTGGTAAAGCATATATGTACGTCGTGACGTGACCATTCGGAAAAATCAAGTTTAGTTTCTATTTTAGTAGATAAAGAATTATCTAAAGTTGAAAATAATTCTAAAGATCAGCATCTAGCAGAATATTTTGCAGTTGATAATCAGCAGTCTAATATAGTTCCAACCAATCATTTTTTTTTAAAATCATACTTCAGTTGCTGGCGAATAAAAGAATTCGTAGGACTACTATTTTCAATATTACAAAGGGATTAACTGATTTTTACAACGGTCAGTTAACAAAAGTTATGAGTTTTATTGAAAAAAGAATCTTCTAATCATTCTTCAGAGTCAATTCATTCAGAGCATATGATATTTAAACAGCTAAAATTTCAAGAAATTTTTATAAATTATAAAACTTACGTAATATCTCAAGAAGAAACTTTCGAATATTCCAATGATAATAGTATAAACTTAGATTCCAACCAGTCCGTAATTAAAATTGTGTTTTAAATTTACTTATAACGATGTATTGAAATATTTAGAGCTATACGACGTGTTGCTTGAAAATGGAAGCATTGTTTGTATTGGAACTCATTTAAACGCCGATCCAATTTTTGCTCTTCTTGTGAGCCAAAATTGTATGTTTGGATCAATTATGTTCGGTATTGTTCTCCAAAACTAAGATTTTAGAACAAATAAACGAATATCTTGAATGCGTTCAAAAGTATGAATTCACAATATTTAACATCATACAAACTGCTTTTTGGAAAGAGAAAGTTCATACGTGCAATCCTTGTAATCTAATCGATATTTTACACTTACCATTAATAATTTATTTTTATGATTTCGAACCCTTCAATTCACCAGGGTTGCATTCAGGTATCTTTAAAATAGGGGCAGTTTATATAAAATGAATGGTACTTCCTGATAATTTGGCATCAAATCTATCTAGTATATTTTTATCAATGATATTTTTTTTCTCAAGATAAACAAAAATTTGATAGATCAAAACACAAAATTATAGTCTCGACTGTTTCCATGATTTTTTAAAAGGCGTTTTCCATTAAGTTTTTTTGTGTGTTCTGAACAATTTAATTAAAGCACAACTCACATCAATTCACGAAATTAACCAAAGACTTCAAATTTTTGGAAAACATTCCAAAAATAAGCCTCCTTTGTTTAATATAGACCGCTTAAAAGCAAATAAAATTCGCAAATGTATGTTTCAAGCCTGGAGGCCTATTATGAACTTGATGCGAAGCGGATCGCATTTCGCATTTTCATGCGATTTCGCATTTTTATATTAAGGAACACCCTTTTCACATTTAATCCGCTCTTTGTCGAATGATGCGCAAAATTATAGAAAATGAAAGCGGATTTTTGCGAAAATAAAATTGAAAAATGCGACTGCTCAATAGCAGGCGAAAATCGCATTTGAGTAATGAAACATTATTTTGTGCAGCGGTAAAATGTATTTAAATGATAATTAATATTTTTCTTCTTTTTATCAAATTTACGGTTTTGTTTATTCAAAAATAATTTTTATTGGAAGATGTATTCATACAAACAATAAACAATTTACCTCACTTATTACAATAATTTGACAGAAAATAAATTTCCCAAAAATATATCCTTAAGGGAAATGCGATATGCGATAATGATATTTCATAATGAGCTTTTGCGAAGCAGATCATATTTGTTAAATCGCAAGAAATGCGAAATGCGATCCGCTTCGCATCAAGTTCATAATAGGCCTCCTGATTTCCATTACGAAAGTATTTTTAGATAAAAATATAGATTTACTTGAGGTGTGAGAGGGCAACATTTTTTTTCAGTACTGAAAAAAATTGTTTTTTCTATACTATGTAACCATAATTTACTGGTGTATAACCATAATTTACTGAAGAAAAATATGAAGCGAAGTATATTTTTTCAGTATTTTACAATACATCTACATAAAGATTGTGTAAAGATAGAAAATTTTTCTCGCACACTGAAGCAAATACTATAAAAAAATGAAGTTAACCCCACTTCGATATTTTTATGGTATAAAGTGACGTTTGGATAAAAACACTCCAAATAAATTTAATATATAGTATGTACAAAAAATTTTGTGACATACATATATATTAAGTAAATTATTTAATATTAAATATTAAATACCTACTTAGCTATATTGTAATTGAACAAAATTTTACAAAATTTATTGGTTATGTTAACAAAAATCTGTCAAAATATAACCAAAAAATTTTACTATAAAAAAAATTACTATCTTTGTCACTCTAATGGAATTTTTGATTGTCTTAACTCCTCTGCCTTTTTCATTAAAATATACAAGCCAGTAAGATTTTCTCATGGAAATCAGGCTTAAATAATATACTTTCCTTTAATAATTGGGCACAAAATTTCAAATTCATGTGAGGATTGGAAACTTTTAATTACTTTAAGGGAAGTTATTTCCATTGTTTTTAGTGAAAATGTCAATAAGCAAACATCTTAATATTCAAAAATTCTGATTTCTGAATTAAATTATCTCCATAAAAAATACGCAAGTATGATTGATAAAATAGGCCCAATTTCGGTTCTAAGCTCTATACGATTTGAATCAAAACATCAAATAAAACATCGCTAATTTATCAAAACATCGCTAATTTAATATTGAATTATAGTAATGGTTTAAGTGAAATAAAATATTTTGTGTTATGTATTGAGGTCGTACTGTATGAATGTAAACGAACTTCATAGTATACATTAAGTTAGGTTGGGTTTTGACGTCCAAATGTGGAACAAGCGTATCTTTGGATATCTTAAGAAATAAACATTATAAGAAGCAATTATAATCGTGTTTCATATTAAACCCAGACATTACAATTGGCGACGAGATGTTATAATCGAAAGCGTGTAGAAATAATTAAAATTAAGAATAAAATTTTTTTTTTTTTTTTTGTTTTTTTTTGTGGGGGTGAAAGAAGAACCAAATTGATATCAAAATGGCGGAACGTGTTCATGTTCCGAAATTCGATCATACGTTAGAGGATTGGAAAATTTATAAAACGAGATTACCGCAGATATTTGATAAATTTGGGATAAAAGACACGGATGACAATGTGGAAAACAAAAAAAAATCGGTTCTACTGGATTGTTTAGACAGAGAAACGTATGCTGTTTTATATAGTCGATCCAGTTATTCCGTTCGACAAAACTTATGTGCAGTTGGTCAAAATAATGGATGAGCATTTTTCAACGACAACGATTGTGTAAAGAAGATGATAAATCTATTCAAGATTATTTAACCCGTATTCGTAAAATGGCATCAAAATGTGCGTTTGGCGACCGATTAGAGGCTTTGTTAGTAGATATATTTGTCACGGGTATGACCGGTAAGGTTTTTGACAGATTAAGTGAAAAAGAAAATTGGTCGTTAACGGAAGCGGTGACTATGGCGAAGAAATATGAAGTTAAGCTGATTAGAAACGATAAGTTATCAGCAGATGTGAATTGGGTGAATAAAAAGGAAGGTCTTCCAAATCGAAATTACAGTGGTGGCAAACAAAACATAACCGGTGAACGAAGAGGTGCAATAGATGTAAAAACACCTACGAAATGTGAACATTGTGGATTTGAGAATCATTCTTCAATTAGATGCAAACTCAAGAATGCAACATGCTACGGCTGTAATAAAAAGGGGCACCTGCTTGCGATTTGTAAAGAGGTGAAAATTAAAGTAGTGAGTAATTCCGCGCCTAATAGTGAGTTTAAAGGAGATCGAAATTTGGACAAATTGTCTTCGGAGTCAGCCGGAATGCATCAAATTTTGTCAATTGGTGGGAATGAACGGTTCTGCAGTTCAAGTATAACGGAAAATTTTAATCCGTTTTTAATTAGAATTAAGATTCTAAAGGAGATGGTAACTTTCCAAATCGATTCCGGAGCTGGGGTTTCAGCTATTCCAGCGCGTATGTTCTTTCAAAATTTCCATCAGTGAAATTGTTACCTGATACTACTACGGTAGAAAGTTACGGCGGCGGAGAACTTAAAGTTGTGGGGGCGTTTGAACCGTAAATATTGTATTGTCAATGCCCATTGTTGGACGTGATTTTATTAGAGAATTCAAAATTAAGGTCGTGTCGATTAATAACGTGGTTGATGGTGGGGTTAAAGAAGTAGATCAGATAGTGAAGGATTACAACGAGCTCTTTGATGGTAAAATTGGGAAGTTGAAAGGAGTGATAATAAAGTTAGAGGTGGATGAAACGGCGCAGCCGAGGTTCTTTAATGCACGACCTGTACCGCATGCGTTCAGAGATGTGGTAGAGCACCAAATAAGAGATCTGGAGAGACAGGGTTTGTTACGCGTATAGATTTAGCAGTATGGGGTACACCTTTAGTTCCAATTTTGAAGTCCGATGGAAACATTAGAATCTGTGCGGATTACAAGACGACTGTAAATCTGCACTTAGCAGATGTTAAGTACCCGTTGCCTCGAATCTCGGAAACCTTCGCTAAGCTTCAAGGAAATAAAATATTTCCAACCATCGATTTGGCTCGCGCCTATAATCAAATAGAATTGGAAGACAATTCCCGAAAATTGGTCGCTTGGAGTACGCATGTAGGAAGTTTCATGATTAATCGTTTGCCATTTGGCATCAAGCCAGCGACTGGTATTTTTCAACGGGAGATTGAAAAAGTTTTGAGAGGAATTACGGGGGTCATAAATTTTCTTGATGATATAATTATCGCGGCACCGGACCTGATTACTCATAATATACGATTGCGACAAGTTTTCGAGAGGCTTAAAGAAGCTAATTTAAAGTTAAATAAGGATAAGTGTGTGTTTGCTAAACCACAGTTAAGTTTTCTGGGGAATATTGTGTCTGGAGATGGTATAAGAAAACCATCTAATAATGAGCTATTTTGGACGCACCTCAGCCGATCGATGTCAAGCAGTTGCGATCTTTTTGTGGAATGGTAAACTATTACGGGAAGTTTATTGCAAATCTAGCAACGAAGATGTCTCCGCTTTACAACCTTTTGAAAAAGGGGGTGGAGTTTGAGTGGACAAAAGATTGCCAGTGTAATGACATATTACATTTCTCATTTCATATAGTAAACAAACAAACGCATTCCAATCGTTTGTAAATGGGAAATATAAGTAGTATATTATTTGTTAGTGTAATTAGTGATAGTAAAATTTGAATCAGCAATGTTGAAATATAATCATACATTTTTATTTCAATAAGCGCGTGTACAAAGATGTTATTGTTGTAATCAACGTTGTTAGTGTAATAAATTATAAATGCGCTGATCGAATATTTTAATATTGAATATAATTTTGTCAATTAAACAAATTAATAAGTAAAGTAAATTTCAATCAGAGAATAAATTACACATTAAATTTAAGTATATAAACTGTAAAATTTTGTAAACAAAAAAAGAATATATTTGGATCTAGTTGAGTGATCAACTAAATTAATTAGTTTCTTCTAAAAACAAGGAGCCACCCCGCTGAAACCAAGTTGCAATTAACTTTGCAATATAAGGTGGGTAAATGGCGAGGGCCAAATAGGCGCTTTAGTCGGCGCAAGAAATTGCGTTAAGAAGCGTAGGCCACTCTTCACCCTTGGCTATAATAATAATTAACTACAAATAACCAATATCTAAAAAATAAATATATCATTTCATGGCGATCTTGCAAATGGACCAGATCTCTGACGAGCAGATTCAATGGCAACACAACAGAAGCAGTACTTTACGGAGGACTACATAAAAGTGAATGCAGCCAAAAAGAGGATCACTTTAGAAGAGTACAGGCAGAGGCAACATCAGACGATAAAGAAAACTAAACGTGGAGGAAAAATTAACAAAATCAAAAATCAAAAGAAAGAATTAATGAGAATATTAGGCGCGTGTGCTAGACCTAAAGATCGGCAAGTAATTCGAGCCGAATTAAATATATTAAAAAAAAAAAAAAGAAATTATAAAAAATCAAAAGCTTTCTAAGAAAAAGAAAGTCAAATAAAACTACAATATTTGTAATTAATTAAGTCACATAGTATTTAAAAATCAAAAACTTCAAATTTAAATAAAAATATTTGTAATTAATTAAGTAAAATATTATTTAAAAATGGGTAGTCAACCTGCAAAACCAGAAAAAGAGATAATAATTTCACAAAATGCAGCAGATTCTAAGATCATCAAAAGATAGTGAAGAAAAAGAATTAACATTAATAGAAACAGTAATAATAAACCAAGTAGTAACCTTTATAATTCTTTTAATTATAATAAAAATAAAAAAAATATTGAAAAGGAAAACAGAGAAACATGTAAACACAGAAATAAGTAAAGCATAAGTAAAAATAAAAAATAATATGAATCGATGTAATTAATATAGTCTTAATAAATAAAATATTAATTTGTGTAATTATAAACAGATTAATAAAATAGAATAATAAAAAAAAAAATATATTAAAATGTTTAAAGCATAACATGAAAGATGAAATTAAATTAGAAAATATTAAGAAAATAGTAATAGAATTATTAGAAAATTTAAGAAAAAGTCCAAATAGAAAATATAGTGATAATTATATAAAGATTAAAACAAAGCAAATAACAGAATTAGAAGAGTCATTAAAAAATATAATAAAGAGTAATCCTAATTTTTTAGAAGAAGGTATAAAAATATATAAAAACTTAAAGAGAATCAAAGAATATATAGGTATAGAAACAATGGCATTATTTGATATTTCGTTAGCGTTTAAAATTATACCAGAGTTCACTGGTAAAGTTCAAGAGGTGAACAATTTTGTAAATCTAGTGGAATACTTAGCACACACAATTAAAACTGAAGAACAAATTAAATTGATAAGCTTTGTAATAAAAACTCGAACATCGGATGCAGTTAAAGCCAAGGTATCTGGGCTTGGTGAAATAAAAGATATCGAAACATTTAAAAAAATATTTTTAAAGAGCTTCCTCAAGACAAAAACAGTTTTACAAATTTTATCTAAATTTTCAAGTATAAAACAAAACCAATTTTCTGTAGAAAAATTTGCTCAGCAAATAGACACTTTGCTGGCGGAATTGAACAATATACAAATAAGAGATCAGGGCGATGAGCACGCTAAAATTATAAGAGTGATTAACGAGCAAACAGCTCTTAGTGCTTTCAAAAAAGGGCTAAATGAGCCCCTGAGAACCACAGTAATGGCAGCTAGGCCAGATAATTTATTAGATGCTCAGAAAATAGAACAGGAGATTAGCTTGCAGCAAAGTATGCAAGGTTTAAATATAAATATAATAAATAATAACAGAAATTACAGAGGTAGGTTTAATACGTATAGAGGAAGGAATAATCAAGGTAGATATAGATTTAATTATAATAGGTACAGAAATGTTCAACAAAACCAGAATTATAATAAATACCAAGTAAACAACAACAATAATTCATATAATGGTCGTAATAGAAATATAGGTTATAAACCAAATTATAATAATAAAACTAGAAATATACATTATGTGTCGGGAAACGAGGAAGGGCCATCGGGGCCCTAAACCATAGATTATCAAAGAAAAGACAGCGTCCGGATTATACGAATCAAAGGAATATTACAATAAAAACATATTATGGTATAAATAACAATCTTACAAACTACATTGAAGTAAATACAGACATAAATAACAATAGGTTAAAATGTTTAATAGATACAGGTGCAGACGTATCACTTTGCAAAATTAACAACTTACAATTTAATGACAGCTATGAAAATGATAACTTATACAAATTAACTGGGATATCAGAAACAGAAATTGTGACTCTAGGATCAAAAACAATAAACTTAGGAATAGGAGATCAATGGACAGATCAAACTTTCCAAATCGTACCAAACACTTTCCCAATACTAACAGATGGAATTTTAGGTAGAGATTTTTTGATGAAACATCTCTGCAAAATTGATTATGAAACATTTACGATGACTATTTTTAAAGATGGTATGAACATAACTATACCAATGAAGACTAAATTACCAAAACACTCAAAGATAACTATTCCCCCTAGAACTGAAATGATAGCCGCAATTGAAATACCGATACAGGAAGATTCTGTAATCTTTAATCAAGAAATTCAACAAGGTGTTTATATAGCAAATACGATTGTACCTGCAAAAGGTATAATGCATCTAAAATTTTTAAACACAACGGATGAAGAGATTGTTATAGAAAAATTAAAACCTAAAATTAAACCATTAAGAGAATATAATATTTTAAGATTTAAAGCAAATGAAATAATAAATACAAAGGAGAGAATAAAGAAGTTTATAAAGCAATTAAAATTAGAAAATATTGATAATATAGCTAAACAAAGTATAATAGAGATCTGCAAAGAATATTCTGACATATTTCACTTAGAAGAAGAGAAACTATCTGGAAATAACTTTTATAAGCAAAAAATCAACTTACTAGATAATAATCCTGTGTATATCAAGAATTATAGGCTTCCGCATATGCAATTGGAAGAGATAAACAGACAAGTAGAAGAACTTAAAGAATTAGAAATTATTGAACCATCAACTAGCCCATACAATTCTCCATTACTCATAGTACCAAAGAAAAGCAATACAGATGAAACAAAAATATCGTTTAGTGGTAGATTCCAGACAAGTAAACAAAAAAATAATGTTATTATATGAAAACACATATATAAATGAATTTTCATAAAATTAATTAATTAAAACAATTAACTTTCTTTTTGTGATATATTATTTATTTTTAAAAATTCAAGACCGGTTTCGGACATTCGTCCTTCTTCAGTTCTTGTTCTATTAATGAAAAAAAAATTGTTGTTGTTTTATTTTTTCCGCTTTCTATGTAAACGACATCTTCTTTTGGATTGCTAAATCAAAAATTTTATTCGTTTTTGAATTAATTTTGTCGTTTAGCATGAGTGGATCATTCCGCCGTTTGTATATTTCAAATTCCTCAATTCTGTCCATTTTGTTGCCTTTATGGAGTCTATGAAGAATGTGTAAATCCAAAACAAGATGTCGTTTACATAGAAAGCGGAAAAAATAAAACAACAACAAAAATTTTTTCATTAATAGAACAAGAACTGAAGAAGGACGAATGTCCGAAACCGGTCTTGAATTTTTAAAAATAAATAATATATCACAAAAAGAAAGTTAATTGTTTTAATTAATTAATTTTATGAAAATTCATTTATATATGTGTTTTCATATAATAAAATTAGTGATATAAGCCACAGTTTTAAAAAAAATTTATTAAAAATGGAATTTTTCCGTCTTTATAATAAAAAAATAATGGATGACAAATTCCCATTAACAAGGATAGATGATATTTAAGATAAACTAGGCAGAGCTAAATATTTCTCAACGTTGGATCTCACCAACTCATTTCATCAAATTGAATTAGATAAAGAATCCAGACCTATAACAGCGTTTTCCACTAACAAAGGTCACTTTCAGTTCAAAAGATTGCCTTTTGGATTAAAAATCTCTACAAACAGTTTTCAACGGATGTTGACAATAGCTCTCACTGGACTTGAACAAGAAGCACTTTTATATGTTGATGATATAATAATTTTCGAATGTAGTTTAAAACATCATAATCTGAATCTGATAAAAGTCTTTAAAAAATTAAGAGAATATAATTTAAAATTGAATCCAATGAAATGCAATTTCCTAAGAACAGAGGTAGTTTATTTAGGACATTTAGTAACAGCTAATGGTATTTTTCATTAATTCATTTATATACTCAGTCCCTAAATCTGTTTTCAGTTTCTTAAAAATTCCGTATTTTAAAATAAATTTTTCTACTAATACCTTTGCTATCGTTTTAGCTTCTTTATTTTCTATTGGGAAAGCTTCAATGTATTTAGTTAGTTTACATTGTATTGTTAATATGTACCTAAAGTCGTTTGATATTTTTAATGGTCCTACTGTGTCTATAGCTACTACTTCAAAACTATTTGTTGGTGTGTCCGTAATCATCAAAGGTTCTCTAATTTTTCTAATCTGCTTATTTCTTGCACATTTATCACATTTTCTGACATAATCTTTTACCATTTTATTCATATTTTTCCATATATATCTTTGTTTTAATTTGCTAACTAATCTTTGGACTCCTGAATGCCCTCCGTGGGGTGAATTGTGATACTCATCTATCAATTCTTTCATTTTATTTTCATCATTTATTTTTTGTTGCGCTTTATATATTATTATATTTATACTGGTTTGCTTATTATCATTTATCATTTTTGCATGCATTTTATTATATTTCTCTTTAAATTCACTTTTATTTATGTATTCGAATACTTTATCTTCACTTGCAAGTGCTAATTCTTGAATTCCTGAATCTTTCATCTTGAATATTAGTTTCTCCAAGGTCAAATCTAATTCTGAGTATGGATTATCACCAATTTCTGCAATTACTTTTCTAGGAATTTTATTTCTATATTCAATATTTATTTGCAAACCTTTATTATATCTGGAGTCTTTTAATTTATTTTCTACTTTTTTTTCATTTATTTCTTTATCATTGGTTTCTTTATCAGTGGGTACCCTTTTATTATTTATGTTAGCTGTTTGTTCAAATTTTAACCTAACCGCGTTCTTTATATCTGCTATAGAAGTACTGTCCCAAATATGCATATGGCCATACTGCGTAGATGGTTCTGTTTCTTCCAATGTTTGCTTGGTTTTATTTTCCTGTTTTCTTCTAGTTTCACTTCTTGTAATTATCTTTATATGCTTCGTGTCTTCATGCTGTGTAGGTATCATTGCTTTTAAGGTGTCAGAATTTATCTGTATCCTAGATAATGCATCTGCGTTCGTATTCATTTTCCTGCTTTAAAATGTACTTCGAAATCATAATCTTGTAGATCTAATCTAATGCGTGTTAACTTTGATGAAGGATTTTTATGTGTAAATAGGCTAACTAATGGTCTATGATCAGTTACTACTAAAAATCTCTTACCATACAGATATGGTCTATAATAATTTATGGCCCAGTGAATAGCTAGTAATTCTTTAATTATAACTGGCTTGTTTAATTCATGTTTTGTTAATGACCTACTGGCATAAGAGATTGGTAAATCTTTACCTATTTCTCCTTGTGATAGCACTGCTCCAAGAGCAAAATTGGATGCATCTGTGGTTAATATAAACTCTTTATTAAAATCTGGATATTTCAAAATTGGTGGATTAGCTAATTTAGACTTTAATGTTAAAAATGCGAATTGACATTCATCTGTCCATTCAAAGAGAACGTTTTTCTTTAATAAATTATTTAATGGTTTTGCTATCTTTGCAAAATCTTGAATGAATCTTCTGTAATAATTACAAAATGCTACAAAACGTCTGGTTTCATCAGCATTTTGAGGAATTGGATATTTTTCTATTACTTCTTTCTTACTTGGATCAGTAAGAATACCATTAGCTGTTACTAAATGTCCTAAATAAACTACTTCTGTTCTTAGGAAATTGCATTTCATTGGATTCAATTTTAAATTATATTCTCTTAATTTTTTAAAGACTTTTATCAGATACAGATTATGATTGGGATATATGGATACCGTATTATGTATTTGCATATAATACAACTCCACATACGGATACAGGATACTCTCCTTTTGAATTAATTTTTGGTAAATTATGTGTGTTACCTAACGAAATATTAAATAATGAAGAACCAATTTATAATATAGAAAATTATGTTGAAGAATTAAAATTAAGATTAAAAATCGCTCACAAAAAAGCAAAAGAATTACTAAATATAGCTAAAATAAATAGAAAAGAACAAACAGATAAAAATGTTCAAAGTATTAATTTAAAAATAGGTGATTTTGTATACATAAAGAAAGAAGATAGAAGAAAATATGAAAGTCCATATTTAGGACCATATAAAATAATAGAAAGGAAAGGTGTATTAGATATTAATGGTAGAATAAAAGAAATACATAATAATAGCATAGACAAATTACTTTAGAAGATAAACAACTTTGGTATTAACCTGTTACCTATAAAATAAAGTATTATAATTTTTCGAACAGTTTGGAGGAAGATTGAACGAAAGGAATATATGTTTTATCTCTTTTCGTCATAAACTTTCCTACTGATCAATGAACGTGAATGACGAAAAGAAATAAACATATTCTCTATACTCCTTTTATTAAGCAATTGTTTTTTTTTGATGGCTGTAGTTTTTATTTTCCTATATCAAAATAACATAGTCTCTCTCCCTTTACATTATGTTACAACCATATTCAAATATGGAACAGATATGTGTACTTCGATATTTTTATTGTTTAAAAAAAATGTAAATAGAAAATATTAAAACTCAACACACATACATATACACATATATTTCAAAACAAAATTTACAGAACACCTAAACCTAAAAAACAATGAAAAATAAAGGGATTACATTTACCTTTAAATTATTTGCTTTGCTATTGTGATTCATAAAATAAAAAAATCGCGATAAAAAGGACCGTATAAAAAAGGTTTAGGTGTATTTTTTATTCTTTAAAATCAAAACAAAAATCGAAACAGAAAATGTGTATGCATAGATATATCCAATGCACATATAGATTGTAGAACAAATTACATATTTCGGTATCGGGAATAATAGAAAACAAAAATTTTTTTTTGAGCGATCATTTTTTCAATTTTTATTTTCAAGTTTTTCAATTTTCATATGATAATTATTTTTATTTACATTTAGCAGTTTAATTACATTACAGTTGACATAATAATCCTTTGATACCTGTAAAACAATCTGTAAGGAATATATATATACGAGTTTATATACTGTATACAAATTAACAAAAAACCACATGGAACCCAACAGTTTTCAGAAAATGAGTGTGAAATTGGCCGTACAAGTTTTAAGTAACACCGTTTCATGTGCAATACGTACAGCGCTAAAAACAATGCCATCCATTTTTGACAATTATATGGAGCACGCGATACCGACAGCAAACATCATAGAACGATTCAACAACATTTTCGATTGTCTGAACTGTCGCAATTTTTCATCAAAAAATCCATTTGAGAAGCCGCTTAGTATAAATAACAGTATGTACATATGTTTATTTAGAAAACAGCTTGGTATTTTTAAAAAAATTGAAAATTTTATCAAAAAACGAAAATTATTTTAAGTTTATAAAAGGGCTTGAATTAACGATAAGTGCCCAATTAGCGCTGATAAATTATGTAAATTCTACCTTTAATGTAGAATTTATACTTACCGGAAACACCAATCAGGACGCTCTGGAGAATTTTTTTTCGGCATTAAGAGGCAAAGGTGGCTTTAATTATATGCCGTCGAGCTACCAGATCGGGGTACATTTTGCCAACATTGTGGTTGCGAAAGTTTTGTTTCATTCCATACATTCTAACTGTTTACCTGATGATGAATTTAATTTAAAGCTAAATTGGAAACAATTCAAGGATGAATATAAAAAAAGCATCAACAGCATTTGGACGTAAAAATACACCTGTAGCTTCAAGAAAATTAAAAATTTTGAGTAATTAAATATTAATTTTGGATTAAATTTTTGTTTTATTATAATTATTTAAAATTAATTAAATTATAACATTAAAACTAAATAAATTAAATTATAAATTACATTACACTGACTTGTTTATGTAAAGCCCAGGCGATTCATTGTCATCAAACATTTATCTCGAATATCACGAATGAAGAACAAATATTTAGCGTATTTTGTTGAGAAATTTACAACAACAATTGCACTAGGCAGAGAAATTATTTAATTCAAAAAATAATTCAAATTATTTAATTAAAGATTGAACGAATAAAATACTTAATTAAATATTTGATAGAGAAACAGGAGAATTAGCATCATAAAAGATACAAATTAAATCGAAAAAATAATTTTCGATTTATTTTCTTAAAAAACAATAATTCCTTTAAAAATGTCGAAATGCAACAGCGTAAGCGCGACCCGCGTGGAATGGGTTAATAAATTATGTAAGCACACACAAATTACAGCCACAAATTATTTTTGTATAGGTATTAGGTATGCATATTATACAAATATGAAATAACTACGTAGCTACATATCTATGTATACAGTATATAAACTCGTATATATATATTCCTTACAGATTATTTTACAGGTATCAAAGGATTATTATGTCAACTGTAATGTAATTAAACTGCTAAATGTAAATAAAAATAATTATCATATGAAAATTGAAAAACTTGAAAATAAAAATTGAAAAAATGATCGCTCAAAAAAAAATTTTTGTTTTCTATTATTCCCGATACCGAAATATGTAATTTGTTCTACAATCTATATGTGCATTGGATATATCTATGCATACACATTTTCTGTTTCGATTTTTGTTTTGATTTTAAAGAATAAAAAATGCACCTAAACCTTTTTTATACGGTCCTTTTTATCGCGATTTTTTTATTTTATGAATCACAATAGCAAAGCAAATAATTTAAAGGTAAATGTAATCCCTTTATTTTTCATTGTTTTTTAGGTTTAGGTGTTCTGTAAATTTTGTTTTGAAATATATGTGTATATGTATGTGTGTTGAGTTTTAATATTTTCTATTTACATTTTTTTTAAACAATAAAAATATCGAAGTACACATATCTGTTCCACATTTGAATATGGTTGTAACATAATGTAAAGGGAGAGAGACTATGTTATTTTGATATAGGAAAATAAAAACTACAGCCATCAAAAAAAACCAATTGCTTAATAAAAGGAGTATAGAGAATATGTTTATTTCTTTTCGTCATTCACGTTCATTGATCAGTAGGAAAGTTTATGACGAAAAGAGATAAAACATATATTCCTTTCGTTCAATCTTCCTCCAAACTGTTCGAACAATTATAATACTTTATTTTATAGGTAACAGGTTAATACCAAAGTTGTTTATCTTCTAAAGTAATTTGTCTATGATAATAGCATAGACAAATTACTTTAGAAGATAAACAACTTTGGTATTAACCTGTTACCTATAAAATAAAGTATTATAATTGTTCGAACAGTTTGGAGGAAGATTGAACGAAAGGAATATATGTTTTATCTCTTTTCGTCATAAACTTTCCTACTGATCAATGAACGTGAATGACGAAAAGAAATAAACATATTCTCTATACTCCTTTTATTAAGCAATTGTTTTTTTTTGATGGCTGTAGTTTTTATTTTCCTATATCAAAATAACATAGTCTCTCTCCCTTTACATTATGTTACAACCATATTCAAATGTGGAACAGATATGTGTACTTCGATATTTTTATTGTTTAAAAAAAATGTAAATAGAAAATATTAAAACTCAACACACATACATATACACATATATTTCAAAACAAAATTTACAGAACACCTAAACCTAAAAAACAATGAAAAATAAAGGGATTACATTTACCTTTAAATTATTTGCTTTGCTATTGTGATTCATAAAATAAAAAAATCGCGATAAAAAGGACCGTATAAAAAAGGTTTAGGTGCATTTTTTATTCTTTAAAATCAAAACAAAAATCGAAACAGAAAATGTGTATGCATAGATATATCCAATGCACATATAGATTGTAGAACAAATTACATATTTCGGTATCGGGAATAATAGAAAACAAAAATTTTTTTTTGAGCGATCATTTTTTCAATTTTTATTTTCAAGTTTTTCAATTTTCATATGATAATTATTTTTATTTACATTTAGCAGTTTAATTACATTACAGTTGACATAATAATCCTTTGATACCTGTAAAATAATCTGTAAGGAATATATATATACGAGTTTATATACTGTATACATAGATATGTAGCTACGTAGTTATTTCATATTTGTATAATATGCATACCTAATACCTATACAAAAATAATTTGTGGCTGTAATTTGTGTGTGCTTACATAATTTATTAACCCATTCCACGCGGGTCGCGCTTACGCTGTTGCATTTCGACATTTTTAAAGGAATTATTGTTTTTTAAGAAAATAAATCGAAAATTATTTTTTCGATTTAATTTGTATCTTTTATGATGCTAATTCTCCTGTTTCTCTATCAAATATTTAATTAAGTATTTTATTCGTTCAATCTTTAATTAAATAATTTGAATTATTTTTTGAATTAAATAATTTCTCTGCCTAGTGCAATTGTTGTTGTAAATTTCTCAACAAAATACGCTAAATATTTGTTCTTCATTCGTGATATTCGAGATAAATGTTTGATGACAATGAATCGCCTGGGCTTTACATAAACAAGTCAGTGTAATGTAATTTATAATTTAATTTATTTAGTTTTAATGTTATAATTTAATTAATTTTAAATAATTATAATAAAACAAAAATTTAATCCAAAATTAATATTTAATTACTCAAAATTTTTAATTTTCTTGAAGCTACAGGTGTATTTTTACGTCCAAATGCTGTTGATGCTTTTTTTATATTCATCCTTGAATTGTTTCCAATTTAGCTTTAAATTAAATTCATCATCAGGTAAACAGTTAGAATGTATGGAATGAAACAAAACTTTCGCAACCACAATGTTGGCAAAATGTACCCCGATCTGGTAGCTCGACGGCATATAATTAAAGCCACCTTTGCCTCTTAATGCCGAAAAAAAATTCTCCAGAGCGTCCTGATTGGTGTTTCCGGTAAGTATAAATTCTACATTAAAGGTAGAATTTACATAATTTATCAGCGCTAATTGGGCACTTATCGTTAATTCAAGCCCTTTTATAAACTTAAAATAATTTTCGTTTTTTGATAAAATTTTCAATTTTTTTAAAAATACCAAGCTGTTTTCTAAATAAACATATGTACATACTGTTATTTATACTAAGCGGCTTCTCAAATGGATTTTTTGATGAAAAATTGCGACAGTTCAGACAATCGAAAATGTTGTTGAATCGTTCTATGATGTTTGCTGTCGGTATCGCGTGCTCCATATAATTGTCAAAAATGGATGGCATTGTTTTTAGCGCTGTACGTATTGCACATGAAACGGTGTTACTTAAAACTTGTACGGCCAATTTCACACTCATTTTCTGAAAACTGTTGGGTTCCATGTGGTTTTTTGTTAATTTGTATACAGTATATAAACTCGTATATATATATTCCTTACAGATTGTTTTACAGGTATCAAAGGATTATTATGTCAACTGTAATGTAATTAAACTGCTAAATGTAAATAAAAATAATTATCATATGAAAATTGAAAAACTTGAAAATAAAAATTGAAAAAATGATCGCTCAAAAAAAAATTTTTGTTTTCTATTATTCCCGATACCGAAATATGTAATTTGTTCTACAATCTATATGTGCATTGGATATATCTATGCATACACATTTTCTGTTTCGATTTTTGTTTTGATTTTAAAGAATAAAAAATACACCTAAACCTTTTTTATACGGTCCTTTTTATCGCGATTTTTTTATTTTATGAATCACAATAGCAAAGCAAATAATTTAAAGGTAAATGTAATCCCTTTATTTTTCATTGTTTTTTAGGTTTAGGTGTTCTGTAAATTTTGTTTTGAAATATATGTGTATATGTATGTGTGTTGAGTTTTAATATTTTCTATTTACATTTTTTTTAAACAATAAAAATATCGAAGTACACATATCTGTTCCATATTTGAATATGGTTGTAACATAATGTAAAGGGAGAGAGACTATGTTATTTTGATATAGGAAAATAAAAACTACAGCCATCAAAAAAAAACAATTGCTTAATAAAAGGAGTATAGAGAATATGTTTATTTCTTTTCGTCATTCACGTTCATTGATCAGTAGGAAAGTTTATGACGAAAAGAGATAAAACATATATTCCTTTCGTTCAATCTTCCTCCAAACTGTTCGAAAAATTATAATACTTTATTTTATAGGTAACAGGTTAATACCAAAGTTGTTTATCTTCTAAAGTAATTTGTCTATGATAATAGATTAAAACTAAAAATTACAAATTAACAAAAAAAAAAAAAAAAAATATAAAATTTTTTTTTTCCAAAAGGAGAAGGGTGTAATGACATATTACATTTCTCATTTCATATAGTAAACAAACAAACGCATTCCAATCGTTTGTAAATGGGAAATATAAGTAGTATATTATTTGTTAGTGTAATTAGTGATAGTAAAATTTGAATCAGCAATGTTGAAATATAATCATACATTTTTATTTCAATAAGCGCGTGTACAAAGATGTTATTGTTGTAATCAATGTAATAAAATTAAACGCGTGCAAATACAATTGTTAGTGTAATAAATTATAAATGCGCTGATCGAATATTTTAATATTGAATATAATTTTGTCAATTAAACAAATTAATAAGTAAAGTAAATTTCAATCAGAGAATAAATTACACATTAAATTTAAGTATATAAACTGTAAAATTTTGTAAACAAAAAAAGAATATATTTGGATCTAGTTGAGTGATCAACTAAATTAATTAGTTTCTTCTAAAAACAAGGAGCCACCCCGCTGAAACCAAGTTGCAATTAACTTTGCAATATAAGGTGGGTAAATGGCGAGGGCCAAATAGGCGATTTAGTCGACGCAAGCAATTGCGTTAAGAAGCGTAGGCCACTCTTCACCCTTGGCTATAATAATAATTAACTACAAATAACCAATATCTAAAAAATAAATATATCATTTCACCAGGACGCATTCGAAGTATTAAAAAAATATATTGTGTCAGATATAGTTTTGACGCATTACGACGCGAAGTTGCCGCGAATTTGGTATTGGCGCGAGGAGAGGCCAATCGAATTTGCGTCGCGGATTTTATCTAAAGCTGAGAGAAATTACGGAATGATACAAAAGGAAGCCTTGGCGATTATTTACGGAACCAACAAGTTTTATCAATATTTGATAGGTCGTCCGTTTACTATAGTAACAGATCATAAACCATTGTTGGGCATTTTTGGGGACAAAAAGGGGATACCGCAAATGTCAGCAAGTCGTATGCAGCGATGGGCGTTACATTTATCAGGATTCAATTTCATTATTAAATATGTGGGTTCTGATAAAAATTCTGCAGATATGCTATCGCGTTTGCCGATCGGAAAGAGTCCCAGCGATGAGCACGAAGAAGGAGAGGCAACATATCTTTGTCACGTTCAAAACAATAGTAGTTTGAGAATTGATTTTGATACGATGGTAGAGGAAACGGCTAAAGACAGAGATTTAACAAAGGTAATGGAATGTCTTAAGATCGGAAAATTTGACGAGATTAAAAAAGGGAATCTGCAGTGTTTCTTCGAAAAACGAGATCAATTAGCAGTCGAAAAAAATATTTTAATGTGGGGATACAGGTTGGTTGTACCGACCGATTTGAGAAATGAAATTTTGAAACAAGTGCATGAGACGCACATGGGAATGGTAAAACCTAAATCGATATTACGTTCGTATGTGTGGTGGCCGGGTATGGATAAGGATATCGAACGATGGCTGGGAAGCTGTGAGGCGTGCTTAACTTATGGGAAAAGTGCCATCCATTCCGTGGCCAAAATCCAGTAGAGCTTGGGGCAGAATAAATATGGACTTCGGCGGTCCAATCAAAGGATATTATTTCTTAATAATAATTGATGCGCTCGCTAGGTGGATAGAGGTGTTTGGTACGAAGGATATGACAACAAATTTCACAATACGGAAGTTGCAGGAAGTGTTTTCGCGTTTCGGTTATACAGATGATATAGTGTCAGATAACGGGCGGCAGTTTGTGTCTAAGGATTTCAAAGATTATTTATCGAAACATGGCATCACGCAAAGACTGACTTCTCCCGGGTATCCAGCTACAAATGGAGCAGCGGAAAACGCTGTGAAACCAGTTAAACACGACATTAAAAAGTCTTTGTTTGATAATCCAAATGCCAGTGTCGAGGTGGTGGTAAATAAATTTTTATTAGACTACAGAAACACGAATCATTCGACAACGGGTAAAGCACCAGCAGCAGTGTTACTTGGATACAAGCCAAAAATCCAGTTAAATTTACTAAAGCCGAAAAATCATTTGCTAACAGTCGTACCAGTTAATAATGGATACGTTAACCCGATAGAACATAAGTTCAAACCAAACGATTTGGTAATGTTGAGGGATTATCGTAATGCTAATAAACCGGGCTGGCAAAAAGCTATTATGGTAAAGGTATATGGTAGGAGAAACTATTTATCCAGATTAGAAACGGGTCGTGTTATCAAAAGACATATTAATCAGATTCGACCACGGTTGTGATGACCTTATCAGTGGGATTTTTGACAGAATTTTTTACGAAACAGGAGAGGAGAGTCATCACAATTTGAGGGATAGAAATATAATTAAGAAACCATTTAGATTTAGATAAATGTTAATATAAGTTAATAATTTTATAAAGTTGATAAGGGGAGTGAGGTTATAGAACCGTTGAATTTAAAGTAAATCATCCATAGTAGTAGTAGTTAAGTAATTGAGTATTGTAAACACATTTGGGGGGACGTTTGTTATGTATTGAGGTCGTACTGTATGAATGTAAACGAACTTCATAGTATACATTAAGCTAGGTTGGGTTTTGACGTCCAAATGTGGAACAAGCGTATCTTTGGATAGCTTAAGAAATAAACATTATAAGAAACTATTGTAATCGTGTTTCATATTAAACCCAGACATTACATTTTGCATATCAAAATACATATTTTAAATTATCTTTTAAGCTTAAATTTACTTAAAACGATGTATCACAGATGTATTGAAATATTTAGAGATATACGGCGTGTTGCCTAAAAATTGAAGCATTGTTTGTATTGGAACTCATTTAGACGCCGATCCAATTTTTGCTCTTCTTCATTACATAATAATTGATAAGAAGAATTTATTTGTATGTCTTCAATCAATTGAAACTCTTTATTTCGATCAGCATTTTTGTGCATATCGTGTTGAAAAAACTGATAATTTTTTTACTTTGTCTATTGAAAAATTAACATGCAAGCACATTTCCCAAATAAATTTAAGTGCAAACGGGAACGAATATATAAATGAAATCTATTTAAATATCAATTTCGATTAATCTAACATCAAAACCAAGAAGTTTTAGGAAAGGAAGAATTGGAGCTCGTCATTTTTGTGCGTGCGGGATTGTTTTTTATAATTATCGATTGAATCTTATTGACGATGGGACATTTGAGGGTCGCGATCTGTTGATTTGTATTGAAGCCTAAAGAGTCATAAAGGAAAACGTGCAGCCACAATTTAAAATATATGGATAATAAATAAAATTTAATCAGCAGACTTCATTATAAATAAATCAAATTGTTGCTCTAATAATTTCTACAATGCTATCACATTTCTCTTAATAGATTTATGGTTACCTGTCAACCGAAAATTAAACGAAACAAACAAATTTTTTGAATTTACGCGCGTTGCATTTCTTAAATTCACATTTCCAATGCAAATTTATAACTGGCTCATTATTTATAAATAAATAAGTCTAATATTAGATCACACAGTCCCACTACACATATATTTACATAAATCACTGTATAGGAGTGCGGACAATAAATATAATTCCATTCAAATATTTGAACTATTTATTAAGATTAAATCATATTATTATTAATCTTTAAGAGATTTTTTTTAGGTGACACACTGGCTAATCGAGTCTATTTACACAACAAACAAAAACAAAACAAAAACAAAAAATAAAACAAATATTTTCATGATCCACGCGAAGTGAATCGCAGATCTTCAGCTTGTTCTCTACAATGTTAACATAAATATTTATTTATAAATGAAATGCGTGTTGTATGGGTTGTATTAAAAGTGATGAGTCAGATCCCGAAAATTAGATCGTTTAATTCAACAACTATACAACAACAAATCGTCTTCTAGTTGTGCGGTTGAGTTTTCTTTTATGCGCGATACCGCACTAAAATTTTGCAAACACGATGATCACAAAGTGAATCATTCACCATAAATTCTATTATGAAATCTGTAACAATCGCGCGACATGAAAGACATATAAATTTTGTTTTATTATTTAAATCTTTTGAAAATGATATAATTGTCGAGCGACATGTTTTCATGTTGCTGTAGAATTAAAACTTGTATTTTTAGTCTCTTGAGATCAACAGACATGGCGCTATCAAAATACAAATATGACAAAGTGGAACAAGTGCCAAAGTGACAACTATATATCTCATAAATTCGCTTATTAAAAATATCCGACTTTTAGTGTTTTGACCTATAGGAACGATATGGAAACATATATTTTTCGATATTTATTGATTGCGCGATCTATTCGTAGGACGATCAAGATCGCAATGATAAATTATTAATAAGATCAAGATTATAAATCAATTTGACCAAAACTTTTTTAGTGGGGGAGTGTAAATTGGAATTATTTATTGTATGTACAATTTAATCTGATTTGTGCGTGTTCCGTGTAGTTATTTATGCGAGGTATATAAATTTCGGCATCAAAGGGACGCATACCGATTTGTAAACAAATTAAAGGTTAACACAACTTTCGAAATAAACTGAAATACATTTTGTACGCCCGCAGCTTATAAACATCATTTCTATTTGTCTAACATAATATGCAACTGTTTTTGAATATCCGTAGTTACGAGATGTTTTCTTAGAAAATATTTTTTGTCAGATCATTTTAATACACCGTTACAAATTAAATTACAAATATAATTAAATTGAGTCATTTTGAAAATGTATATCTGCACTTTACACTACATTGATTTTGTTAAATTTTAAGAGTTTCAAACGTTTATACATAACTTAATCATTATCAAAATATGTTGTGTGATTAGTAGGTGTACAAAAACAAACAAACCTATAAACAATAAAAAGCTTTAACAAATTATTTCATGCCATATAAATAATAAATTTATTTAGGGAATCTAAATGGACTGAAGCATCTTTCACTTCATATAAGATAATACACAGAAAGATTTTTTATTTCACCACGTGTTATTGTAAAGTAAATTGTAAGTTGATTTATGGGTTTTGAATACAGAACTGACATTACGCCTACAAACTAATTCATTTTATTACTAAGACAGAATATAATAATAATATAGTTTAACAAAAAAAATATTTTGTCACCGTTTACAACAACAAAAAATACATTTTTTTTGGTTTTTTGTTGAATGAAAATTCATCATGAAAAGGTTTCCATTCATTCACTTTTATTATCATTTTACATTATGACGTAAGTTTCCGTTTACTTATGTACGTCTATGGTTTTGTTAATAAAGGAATTTACTTGTTGCTTAGTAGTCCTATATTTTTGTAGCAGTGAAGTCGGCTGTTATAAAATGATTTCGATTCAAATGTACACACATTCAACATGACCGTAGACAGAATGACTGAGCGCCGCCGTAGATCAATCGTTCCACAAAATAAAACAAAATAAAATATCAACAAACGAAGACCGACAAACTAATTTTCTTAAACTACTTTCGATCAAAAATGAACATAATTCGGTGATGACAATGATGATGATGGCGGAAATCATCACATTTATACAGATTTTTTCTCATTGTATATATAAACAATTGATCAATAAACAATTGATACAGTTATAATATATAATTGGATTGGTATTTGAGACATTGGGTGGTACAATTTTATAAATCTCTATGTTTAAAACTCTAATTTGAGTCATAGTTAAGAGTAGTAGTATAGAAACAAATTATGTAGGTGACATGAAAATGGCAGGGATCAGCGAGACATAAAGTTATTATTGTACAATACAAAACGAAATGCAAAAATTGCTCTTGACCTCGTGAGTTCTGTTCGTGATGTCGTACTTTTTTCTCTGCCCATTAATGCAGCGCAGAATACAATTATGTTCCCTATAACAATTATTAGCTATTTAAGAAAGCATTTAGGCGTAACTGTACTGAACTAGATACTTTGTCTTAATACATTTTAGAAAATTTTGTTGCTTTGGTTTGGATCGATATTGAAAAAAAAAATATTTTTAATTTTTTAAAAGAGGCTTGATATCTTTCTAATTATTTTCGAAACCACTTTCTATATTTCGACGCATCTTCAACACTGCTGCTTGTATGATCCACAACCTCAATGATTTATAATTCAATATGGTAGGGGTTGACCGTCTATAAGGCATTAATGTCGTGGCCTCCGTAACTGTGCAAAAACCACCAAATGAGGTCACATTTGAAGCATCGGCTAAATACTGAACAATGAGCAGAACAAATAAGAAAATTAAAATCTTACTTATGTAAGTGGTAGACCTAATACTCAGGAAAATCCACTCTCTTCGTAGGTCGGTCCCACCGATACTGAGGGAGACCAAACATTGCTACACTACAATTATTTTAACCAGTTCCAAAACATGTTAGTGAATAATGCTGATTTGAGCGAAATAGAAAATTATATTTCAGATTCCTTCCAGATGAAAAATAATTATCTCTAAATGAAATTCCGAAAAATGAGCTGTTGCAGGAGAAATATAATCGTTCTATAAACAAACAAAAGCTTTACAATGAATTGTATAAAGTCAATAATCCATTGGTTGAAGCCAACAATATAAACATGCAACTGAATGATACAATTATATGGATATAGAGAGGAGATTCTTGAAAATAAAGTTAAAGCTCTTCAAAGGAGGACTTTCTGCTACTCCTAATCCTAACTAAAATACAACTCAACAAGACTGCAGAACATCCCTTCTCCACCAATAGTAATAGGTGGAGTTAAACATTATGATTTACTCTAAGATAAAATAAAAATAAACTAAAAGAGATTAGTTGTATCAACATCAAAGTAAACTTGGCAGACCGTGAAACTTAGGCAATATAGTGTAGGTAAATGTCATTCCAGAGATTGTATAAAGCTAAAAATGTTCCGCCTAAATACGTTCACTGGGCATGAAAACCGGATGCAGTGTTGCTATTGGATTGCAAAACTTCAAACATAAAAATATGAATACCAAAAATTTCATCATTAACCGATCAGTTAAGCTTAATCAAGCTGCGTCGGAAGCTCTAGACGTTGGGTAAGCGATTATACAGAAACTAAAGTACAGTACTTGTAATTACTGACTAAGGTTTGAGTGAGATTTCCAATTAGATATCGAAGCCTTAGTATTCGACAAATTAAAACAGCAACTACTCGAGATTAATTTTGATACCACCAAATGGAGTCATTTTCAGAACATAAAATTTGCTGATCCATTCTACAACAAGGCAGACTACTACCCGTCGATAATAAACAACAATATCATTAAAGGTGGTTGTCATGAACCCATGGATAACATACAGGGTTCGGATCGATCATAATTGGAAGCATGAGAAACCAAGTTAGAACAACCATGGTGGCAACCAAATCAATCGAAAAACAATTGAGATTGTTCGTGCCAAACGACAACATCCTGAGGAACGAAACCATAAAAAGGAAGAGGACAAGGTTGAGGAGCAGTTTCAGAAAACTGTGGAAAGGTTTCATGATCAACGATATCAACGAAAAGGGTCGTTACAAGGCTATTAGAAATCGAAAGAAAATGTATGAAAGATTCCGCATACAAACAACTTTATCTTAAATGCATGTAGGACTACATCGTTTTAAGCCTGACTGAACGAAAAAATTGCTGAAAATATATAATATATACCTAATCATAGTGTGGTCAAAGCAGACATCATAACAACCAAGCTCCGAATAGTGTTTGACGCATCCTCCAAAACGACGAGTGGAGTGTCTTTGAGTGACATCATGATGACGGATCCCAAACTACAGGAGGGCATTTTACTGCGCTGGCGAAAACATAAGCTTGTGACCGTGACAACCAACGAATATTGTGGCGATTTGATCCTGCTCACCCAATGAAGGCATCTAGATTAAATACGGTAATATATGGAACTACCACAAGCAGCTATCTATCAATAAAAGCCTTATAACAACTAGCCCAGAACGAAGCGGTATGCCTCCCACAGCAGCCAGCATCATTTTGATAGATTTTTACGTATATGACCTGCTCATTGGTACGGATAGTGTCAAAGAGGCACTAACAGCGTTAAAAGAACCAAGAGAGCTCACAGTCTAAGGTGGATTGTAGATTTCATTTAAGAAAATGGGATCCAACGAGCCCTAAATAACAAGGCATATCTCCTACGAGCTTCGAGCTGATGGAAACATTAAAATAAAATTAAACGACTGCATTAAAACTCAAGGGATTTCATACAACCCCCAAACAGGTTTGTTTGAATTCGACTTAGCCCCTTTGCAGTTAACCAACAACGAGATGATGATTCGTCAAACTTATTCGAGCCAGTATTTAAAGATACAGAGATTGGTGAACATAAGAACAAACGGACGAAAGGAACTGCACAAATTTGTTGACGCGGCAGTGTTTTGCCGAATAATAGATGACTCCAGTAGAGTAACAACCCAGCTATTAATGTCTAAAAAAAAACTGTTGGTTCCTCGCCTCGAACTTAATGCAGCATTATTGTTAGAAAAATTAATAAAACATATTCAAAATACCTTAGAACTTCAGGATATTAAAACATGCGGTCCAATTCAACCATCGCTCTCTGTACCCAAGCAGGTTAAAACGTTCGTAGCAAAAAGAATCACGATCATCCAGAAGACAGTAACATCGACAACATGGCAACACGTGAAAACTGAAGACAATACAGCGAACATTCAGCCACGTGGCATAACACCTAGAGAACTGATCAACAATAAATTATAGTGGCATGGATCACAGTTCATGGTAACAAATTACTCGCAATGGGAGACAGCCCAGCCCAACAGTGCAAAAGATAGAAAATCAGACTTATTAGAGACTGCAGCGTGCGGAAGTATTAATTTTGAAGTTAGGCCAGGAGTAAATTTGGGCCAGGAAATTGTAAGAAATTACATAAGAAATTCTAGGAACCCGACTGGCTAAACCCAGTCTATGGGACACATACTATGCGATGATACTAACTAAGAACTATACTCAGGGCCGAGGACACAAGCCGCCAAAACAGGGATACATCGCACTCTTTGTATACATGGTGACAAAGGCCATTCATATTGAATTAGTGAGTAATTTAACAACAGAATGGTTCATTGCTGCATATAAACAATTCATATCCAGACGGAGACTAAACACAGAAATATACTCCGATAAATGGATATAAATTTGGAGCTAACGCCAAAATCAAAAGGTGGTGCCATAAGGCCATGACAGCACTATCAGCCGACATAGCACCTAGGCCAGCCAGTGAGGGAACAAACTGGCACTTTTCTCCACCTTACACTCCTCACTCGATGTAACACCCAAGGATGACACTCTGAGCTCCAATTAGAACCAGAATGCCACACTTAGAAATAATGAATCCTCTAGTAATACCAATGCTATTAGTTTGCTATCTAATAGGACTCGCAGTAGCCAACATTCAACAATAAAGGCTCTTTGCAAAAAGCTGCCTTAACTGAATAGCAATATTCTAAACCAATCGAAATACTCACACAACGAGAGTCCAGCGAATTTGAAGATCGGATTGAAAGGATCAACAACAACGAGAACCATCCACCAACCAACAAGATTTACGTACAATATCGTCAAGCTGGTGAAACACAATACAAATCTCACCCTAAAGTCAATGAATAATTTTATATGAGAGCAAAATCACCTACGACCGGAAATGTTGCAACTACGAGGAGTTTAGTCTTGAGAAATTTGGAAGATAACCAACAGCATCATTCACTCAGCTATACTTGCGCCAACTCAGTTACAGAGCGAGCTCCAACTGATTCGACACCACATACCAACTTCAATTACCATCCCGGGAAGCAACCTTCACCGCTTCACTCACGTTTACCAAAGCATGAAAACACGAACCAGACTAATACCTTCCGCTTTTGTTCACGTGGGATTATACACTATTAGCAGTAATTCTTGTCCCAGACATCAATCGCGGCACAACTCAATCGCACATCATCAGATCAGCCGAGTACTTGGCTGTAGATTTTCGACGGGAGCATTTTCCAATATTAACAAGGGACTAAAATCCAATATTAACAAGGGACTTATTGTCTAAAATTTCGAGTCAATGTAAGAGTGAATGAGATACGCTTGAATACTATCCCTTCTAAAAAACGTTGGAAATGTTGGAAAAGGCTTTTGGGAACAATAGACTACCCAGAGCGAATGTTTTTGATTGGTATAAGCTCATAGAAGGCAGGGAACGCGTTGAAGACGATGAACGTCCTTGGCCGTCTTCCGACATCTATCGATGAACACCACGTAAAGAAAGTCAATGATTTGTGCTCAAATATCGCAAATATCATTTGGGTCAGAATTTTGGACAGACAACTCTAGGTTTTTGCATCACAATAATGCGCCGTCTCAAACTGTGCATCTGACTTCGAGATAGAAATGTATTCAAGCAGGATTAGGCACACAACCTCCATCGTCCACGTAATATTTCTATTGCGGAACGATCGATGTGATCCCAATAATGTACAAGTGTACATACAAGATTGTTTAGAAACTTTATTCTTTGATATTTCTTTCTAAACTTTGATTTATGTTTTCCGAGTGGTTGTTGTCAGCCCGGCAACATTGACTGTATTTTAAAAACTCTTGTTATCTAATCGAATGTATCGTAACCAACCCACTTTCAGTTTTATTAACAAATTTATTAATTTCTAGTTTCTCATTTGTAGCTCAGTTCACATAAGATTAATTGACTTGTTTTTCTTTAGCGCATATAAGAACACAAATTTCTATATTAACTGAAAGTAACAGCAACATTTTTAGGATCTACGGTGCTTATTTTCGGCATGTACAAACTAGTTAAACAAATTTTCTTAGGTCGTTTTAGGTCGGTTAAAGCCTAGAAAATTCATTCTTAGTGGGATTTTAAGTATAAATATATTTTTACAATGGTTGATTCGCAAAGTATTGCCACACGTTTCAACCCACAAAATCGATTTCAACATTTCTTATGCTTTTAAATAAATTTTTGACTTTTCTAAATGGTTGGTTAATCCATACCAGTCATTCATAGATATCAATAGGTTCAATAAAAGATGCTGTGCCAGACTTTTCATTTTTATAAATTACAACTTTTCGAATGCTAACTAAATATCGTACACCCGATCATACAGATCAATATTTAAACTCATGATATTTGAATCTGAAAGTATTTTGTTCGAATCTCGATAAGGGTGACATCTAAAACTTTTTTCAAATTCTCTGATTAGTTATATATTTTGGAATTTTTCGGTGCTTTTCATCCATAAAGTGATGGCAACTTACATAAATTCCACTGCCATTGGCGAACGGTATACAGATATAGTAGATAATAATGGGAGGGAGTGATGAAATTCCTTACAACAACCTTGCAACTAAAGTTGTACAAAGTGTTGACGTATTTGGATGTGACAGTTGGCCGATAATGGTTAATTTCGAAAGCTATCCGAATAGACACATCAAGAATGATATTTGAAGTCATAAGTGTAAATTTGATCCTAAACACGAAATGGTAGCATATTCAATAAAATCGTGAAATTAGGGATTTGATTCGAATGGTACAGTACAAGAAATTTAAGAACAGCGAATACGCTGGCTCGAAACGTACACCCTTTATTAGATGCAGAGGTCACTGTCGATGCTCGTCATCTTCACTAAAACAGCAATGACTTTTTGAAGACTATTCTCAACATAATAACTAATACATAAATCATAATGTAGTATCTTTGGGAATTTTAATTGTTTCTACTTCGAACAATGTCTCTACAAAGTTTAAATCTGGTAAGATCCTTCACCTCATACGGTGCTTGATAACAGGGCCGTTCTATTATGTTTAGGCACCCCGGTTTAACAATATCAGACTCCATTGAAGAAACAAGATATTTTGCGCAAACAAAGCAGAGTTCGAAATGTTTTTACCTTTTATTGTAAAAATTCCATGCCGAAGGGTGAATGTCAAATGAGGAGTAATATTATTACCCTTTTGTTATAAAATTAGTCCACGTCAAAAAGATACCATGGTTTTCCATCGCCACCCATATTCTCCACGGCACTTAAGTGTTTTATTATATTTATTCTATTTTTACTAGACTATTACAAACATCTGCCACATTAGACATCACATGATAGCCCGTACTTCCCGTACCATGAAGGCTCATAATTCACAGCGATGGGAGACAAACAACAATATTGGTTGAAGGACAGGTTTTACAATGAGACCCTATTGTGGATGAGCGCATGCTCAAATTAGAATGTCTCAAAATTTAACTTAATAAATAAAATAAATTCATTTTATTAACAATATTTTCTGCAAAATACAAACATCTATCTACTGCCATTTTCTCCAAGTATTAACTTATCACTGTAATATAGTCAACTAATCGAAGTGCGAAATGTATTGATTAAGAAAAATACTTTGCTTCTTTTAACTTACATACAAGGGTCTCAGTTGCCAAAACCTGCACTGCAGGATTAAAAAGAATTAAAAAGCGTTTCGGTAACGGGTTCAAACCAAGTGCATTCTGAAGATTTAAAATGGGTTTTTCATGATGTAATCGCCATCCGTAAACTCCTTGGGCAAATCATGAGACCGGCATGGAGTAAGCAATGTGAAAACAGTCGGTCGAAACAATTTATTTGGTAAAGTTTGAAATCTGAAATTTGATTTGCAACACAGTCAAAAAATCATTAAAAAAAACTCGAATTATAAAAATTTCGTGTTGTAAATTTTAAGTTCTCTCGATTTTGCGAAATTTGCAAGTTTTTATATTCAAAAAATAAAAACTCGATTCAAAACTTTGTTTCCAAGCATTAAAGTTTTTCGAAAATTTAAATGTTTAGGAATTTAGGAATAAGAGAATTTTAAAATTGCCTATTGAAAATTTAGGTATTTTGTGATTTTAAAAGTTTATTTAATTCAGTTCGAAATTGATGAACTTTGGTTTAAACAATTAAAATTTATCCGAAATTCTACTGTTGTGAAATTGAAATTTTGAATATACGAATAGAATTGGTTGAATACATCGAAAATTTATACATAGTTTAAAAAATGAAAAACAAATGATTTTGCCAAATTTCGCTCTAAATTTTGTACTATACTCAAGTTAGTAGTTTTTAACCTTGGTTAGCGATCTTGTTCCCTACCACTCTACTTGTATTGTGCATGTGTGTCCAATCGAAATATTTAGTTCCGGAATTTTTATAACTAAATTTAATTTTCTAACTTTAGTTCCTTGTGCTGTGTAGGAGTCATACATATGTTTCTTTGTAAAATCAAAGTTCAACATATTCCGAAATACTACGCTGAAATCAATTTATCCGTTAATTTATCAATTGATTGATTTGAACCGTTACGACCTTTTTCAATATTAGCGGGATGCGGAACATTCCTCAGGTAATGTATAAAATGTTTGACATTATTTTCTCCAATAATCATGAAGATATTGTTCTGTTTGTATATATTGTGTGGTATAACCCGAAAATTCTCGCTCGCAATGTAGACTTGAAATGAAAAGACAAAAATTTAGTAAAAAAAACTGCTTTGGGACACCACATGAGTCTGTATTTTTCACGAAGCGATACGCCGACGACTTTCACCTTTTGCACCTAAGAAATACTCCTTCGTTCATTGATTCAACTTATTAGTTGCCTTCATTTGGTAAAATTGAAATAAGATATATTTTGGATATATTTTTTTATAAGAATAACAAGCAGGAATAAGTTTTTGTAATTTTTGATTTTCATTTAAAATGATTTTAAACCTTTGGAATTTGATAGAATTTCAAACATTATGTTTTTAATTTATCTAGCTATACACACTTTAAAAAATTTGCACAACTTTAGCAGGAAAATGTTTTAGAATTTGACAGGTTTTATAATTTGACCTTTATACATAATACTTCTTGTTTTACGAGCATAAGAATTCGACAAAAAAAATGTTTTCCAAAATTAACATTTGTTTAAACTGTAAGATTTGTTTTAAGTTGTATACTTGGAGATTCGATTCAATAAGCACGAATCTCAAATTTTTTGAAGAAGAATTTTTGAATTTTCCAAGTACTATCTGCAAATTTGGCAAATTCTTTAATATAAATTTCCAAAATTTACGAATTAGAAATGACATTTTTATCGTTTTTATTTCGTGAATTCTACAATAGTTAAATTCCAAAATTAAATTTTCTATTAAATATTGAGAAATTGATAAAATGTTACGAGTATCCCAGTAAAATTTTGAACGTTAAAGGAATTTATTAAATTGTACAAATTAGGACAAATAAAAATCTAATTAGGAACAATTTTTAGGATCTACAAAATATTTCAGATGTAAAACTTCACTAAAATTGATCAACAAATGTGCTTGTTCCGTTGACTGAGAAAGATAGTCTGAATTAGCAAATAAGTAAAAATAAATTAACCGAATTTAGTTTTTGATTAATGTCGACCAAACATCATTTGCAGTGTTTTGCAATATTTATTGAATTTGAGTCTTGATTTAATTAAGAAATCCGATAACAGATGGTATACGGCCGAATGAATTCTCCTGATCCAATATGAATCAATTTTATACGTACCGTAATATCATTAGTGATATTCCGCAATATTTCTTGAATTTGATTCATATTTTAATTAAAAAATGCGACGCGAAATGATTTGACCCAACGAATTCTTTAGAGCACGAAAACGTTGGTTTTATATTAGGAACTAATTATAGAATGGCTGCATATTCCAAAAATAAATTTAACTAAAATTCATTGTCAAACGCGCATTTGGTACTGGGAAAGTCGTAAAAGCCTGGATTGGGTATTTACGCAAAAACTAAATTGTTTTTGGAAAATCTTTGATTATGGTTTGTATTTATGAACTAAATTATCATTAGTAGAGAGGGTCCCACGATATTTGTTGCATTCTGGTCGTGTTTTATTTGGTTTGAAACTCCATTACTGCGCAAATGGAACTTCTGCGATTATATACCAATTCAAAGGTAGCGGGTTTGAAACCAGATTTCAACACACGTCTGTTTTGTAACCAGTGGAATCGTTACCGCCACACCAATTTTATATAGCATTTTAATGAAATATAAAACATATTGCGAGACTTAATAACTGTTCCGCTTTTTCTAAGTCGAAATGTTCTAGATTTTTAAAACTTTATCAGATTTCGTGCAGGTTTGCTCGTTTTTGACCTAGTCACCTATTGAGCGCAAATTTGAGTGTTTAAAAAAATCGACAAAATTTCTCAATTTGCTAGAAAACTTACTTCTAATATTAATAGTTATTTATGGTACTAGTGAGCAAAACGAGATATTATCCATGAGGGATAAGTTTGTCCCACGAGGCGATAGCCGAGAACAATAAAAGTCATAGAATACTAGATACTTTCAAAATTTTATTTTGCTTATGAAATGAATAAATGAAAATGGTTATGTTTGTATGGATATTTATTGAAAGACGGCATTGTTGAGATACCGGTAACGCGAGTACATCTTGTAATGGGGTTTCCCTCTTTTTTAACTCATCCAATTCTAAAGAACAACAAATATCTATATTTGCTGAAAATTTCATAATCAGAGAAATCATCAAGCTAAAAAAAACTCAAAGTTTTCAACTGAATGCTCAATAACGTTGTATCAGATAGAAAATAGGTTTAATCTGGAAGTTTAATTCAAAATCCGAGTACTGCATAATTCAAATTTAACGAAGTACTAAATAAAAAATCTCACGACTCAAAGCCTCAGCTAAAGTTATATGATTCAAAACTAGTATCTACAGGTTTTGGTTCTTCCAGAACTGGATAAGGAAGGACTTCTTAAAATCACTAATGGATTTTTTTTGTGATCTTAGGCAATATATAGCGAGAATATTGTTTTATCACGCCGATTAACAAAATTGCTGCACTGCCACATAGAGTCATGCGTATGACTCGAAGACTCGAAAATTTACCAATTTGACTCAACCACATTGTGAGCGTTTGGATATCAACTGTGGGAATGAAACAATCAAATATAGATCAAAGTTACGCTTGACAGCCGAGGTATTTAGAGTTAGCGACTGTTTAAATCAAGCAGTTTATTACAGCCAGCAGTGTTAGCCTCTACTGTGCTGATTTTAAAATTGAACATTTCGAAAAATTCTATAGGACTACACATGAAGAAACAAGAAGAACCATAAGGCAGAGGTAGCTCTAGTGTCTTCAAAATGCTCCAAACGTTTCATTCACAGTTGATTTTGTTTGATCCAAATCGAAAACAAAAATAAACCAATTACGAGGCTTCTACGAACGAAATTAAACACAATAGTTGAGTCTGTACTCTATCGGTGTATGTTGTCTTAATTGCAAAAAACAGTACTGAAGTACGTATGCTAACTACCGAAGGAGAAACTCTAAAATAATTCCAAGCAGTTGATGCAAATTGTGTAATTGTGTAACATATAGACGTCACTTCCACTAAAATAAATGCTTTAACCGGTGCGTGAGTGTGGAGCTCTGTGAAGAGTTTAAATTCGAAAAAAACAAAATCACCGTAAAGAGTCTCATTGGAAAATATTTGCAAAATGGGATAGCAAAAATAAAGAAGTTAGATATCGATAGGGGTGTTTTAGAGGAAAGCTTCCTTCCTTAAGTGAGTCCATCCACCTCGGTTTCAATTTACAAACAAAAAAGAACAAAGAGCTATATTTTGTCTAAAGGAGGACAAAGGGAATAATTTATATTTAGTAGGGCAAGGCCGTCAGAAGGAGGATAATCATCATCCAATTTAGATAACGATAAATAAAATCAATATTTCTAAGAAATGATATAAATTTGCAGCCTGTCCAAATTTCCAATTTCAATAAATCATTCTGAAATTTAAAACAAATGTCGCTGTTCAACGAACTAAAAACTTAGTTCGAGATTTTTTGGAGCTATTTAGAAATATTTAAATATTTCGTTCTCGTTAATATAATTTTTTAATACGTCTAGTCCAAATTCGAATTTATCCCAATAATTTGTAAATATAAAACATCCGGATCGTATGTAATTTTTAATAAAACGTCAATCACTGAAGTTCCTATTCGCAAATATAGTAGATGTAGTAGAACGTAAAACACGATATAAAATACGGAATTGAGATTTGAAAATGAAAAATTCTACATTCAGGATTTTGAATTTTCCAAAAATCTTCGATTAATGCTAAAACAGAACTAATTTCATAGCCAGTTACTCGTTAAACGAGTCAACACATTGTTAAATCACCCGGATCTACCATCTGTTCACCATAAACCTCCGGTTTAAATTTCATTTCATTTCACAGCACATAGGATTTTATTTAAATAGACGGCTCACTAATTTTTTTTTTCAGGCATAAAATGCCTGAATCAAAATAATTTCCAAGAAAACGGTTTATAAAATGTTTACTCTTCATTTTAAACACCCACAAGGTATATGGTAGTAATGAACCAACCACTTGTTAACCCGTTTAAATTTAAACTCGATGACACAATTCTAATTTTAATTAAGAAACCACTAATTGATTACAATCTAATCACATTTTTTAATTTTTTTTTTTCAAAACTAAAATTTGTCATACTCCCGTAATTTTATACATCTCAATATTTTTTTTTTTTTTTTCAATTTTGTATTTATCAAAACTAAAAAATTACAAAAAGCAAAACTAAATCAAATCTATTTTTAATTATTAAAAAAATTAAAACACAAAAGAAAGCCGCACACCAAATATATTGGCCGAACCGTGTTTTCACTCCGTCTAAAAATACTCTGACACATCTTATTTTTATTTTTTTTTTATTTTTTTCAAAAATCACTTAATAAAAATTAATTTTACCAACAAATTTATTTTTGTAGTAAAACAAAAAATGTTGCAACCAAAATGAATTTATTAAACTATCTATGTTTTATAATTATTAATTTTAGAACAAATTTACTTACAATATTTTATCGTTAACAGAAATATAATCCAAAGATTACTAGATTTTAGTTGCATTTTTTGTTTTTGTTTTTTCAACACCAAATTTGACACTTAACACAATTGATCATCACTTTGGGTATTAAATTTTTTTTTTTTTTTGTTTTTTTTTGTTTTTTTAATGAACGATCGAATGTCTAAAATTATGTTTAAAAACTAAATTTTTTTTATTTTTGTTTAGTTAAAATTTAAGCTCGACACGACAGGAGGATGGTTAGATGTTAACTGAAATGAAAATTCATTACATCGCGATCTAAATATTTTTTTAAAAGATTTTTTATTTTTTTATTTTTATGTTATTCTACTCTAAATTTTATCGCGCGCGTCTTTTATATTTTTTATTAATATATCTAAAGCTCATCTTCATTCATTGTTTATCTTTCTTTTCGGGTTTATTTCTTATTTATCTAATTTGTAGGAGAGGATACAATAAATAGAAAAACACTCACACATTTTTCTTAATCTTAATGATGAGTTAATTGTGTGTACGATCGCGGTGTATTTATCCAAACTCATTAATATGTAGGAAAGTGGTCAATAAATGACTTAAGTGTTAAAATTAAAAAAAAGTGTGCGGCTGTTTATGGAGTATGTGTCCTTAAGACATATAAATTTGTTGGCAATTATTTATTTTCAATTCCGTGTACAAACAAATAGTTTCCGATTACATAGTACTAACCTAAAATTATAATTTATAACTAATAAAAATGTGGATAGAGCGTGCGAGCGATGTGTGGGATCATTCTATAAAAGTCATAAAACATAATTTTTTATTTTTATTTTTTTATTATTAATTTATATATTTTGTTGTTAAACAAATAGAAATATATTTGTTAATCTAATTTTGTCACCATCATGAACAAATTCTATTTAATATTTTAAAGAGGTACATGAGTCTGTATAATGTACATAAAGTAATAAATAAAATTGGGGCGGACTGGACCATACGCAATAACTGTGTTCGAATAATTAACGAACAAACATTTTTGATTTACGTTTTATGATTAAATTATGCTAAATTTCTGGGGGATCAAGATTGATTCATTGATTATGTAATTATAATGTTAAGAGGTATTATGACAGGCAAAATTATCTTCGTAATGTTCATTTCTTCTGAATAGTGCATATATAAAACTTTGAGACACGGTTATATTGTTAGACCTTGAGGTATGACCCTTTAGTAGATTCTGAGTAAAGGTGGAAATTTGGAATACTAGGGGCTTCTTATCTAAACAAAATAACTAAAATTATTTTGCTGCGGAAATTACTAGTAGTCACTACCTCTCCAATGGCACTCTTCCAAGTATCTACGACATCTGCAACTTAGTAAACATCTTTATTTACCACCAGCGTGATAACAGTGACAAATTTCTCGAACTAAAACTGTTACATTCTTGAAAATTTACTAAGCGGTTTGTGCGTGTGAAGTTGGAACTAAATTAGAACTAAAAATAAATAAAAAAATTGGGTCTGCGTCGGACCAGACGGTGGAAGTTATACTTCTTTGGCCATTCACTCACACATATGCACACAGACAGACAGACAGGATACATAAATGAAATATAACACATTTTTCCCTGTTATTCAATATATTTCTCTTCAATATATTATAAGTGACTTCAGAATTATATTATATACCTATATATTATCATTATCAGTAATTTCTTCTATAATCATTCTTTCATCGCGGTCATTTTCTGGTTGGTCATTAGAAATCGTACTGTATTCCAGGAAAGACACAATCGGCTTATGATAACTAAAGTAACTAACAAATATTCTAGATTCAAACTTTTCAAGATATCTACTAAATACAGCATCGATGGTCGTTCCGTATTTGGTCGTACTTTGATTCTTATCATTCGACATTACCAAGTCCAGTTTTTCTTTTAGAAAATTTATCAATGGCTCTGTTTTTTCATCGGAAAAATTGATGTTGAAATCGCCGCTCATTATCATTGGGATTTCGTGAAAATTTTCATCGAGCAGTGCGGAACCTTCTCTGGTATAAATTAATAAATTTTGGTGTATAAACTTTATGATCTGGTTCACAGTTTTACCAGAAGAGATGTATAGCGCTACAACTACGAATTGTCGACCAGTTTGTGGAACGCAGTTTCTAATACAAATTTCTCCAATAGCAGACTGTGCTGCAACAAGAGATTCCGATGCCCTTGAATGAACATCCATGTGAGAAGTGACTATATTATTATGGTCACTTTCATTGTGATAAATTGCTGCTCCTCCCGCAGCAACATTCTCTTGTTTATACTTTGCTATGCAATGAAAATTCGGAATGTCGATGTTTAGCCCATCTCTCAAATGTGTTTCCGATAATCAAACTATTGTACATTTTTTGAATATGCTGTCATTCAGATCGAGTGCATGTGCAATGAGGCTTTGACTATTTATTGAATAAAAACTTATTCCTGTCCTATTAGAAATAAAACTTCCCAAAGACTCAATAATTGTTGATAGTCTATTGAGTGATAATCTTTGAAATTCTTTCTGTATATCTGTTGTACCTATAGAATTTCTTCTGCCATGGTGGAAAATGTTGCTGTTATCTTTTGTAGTGACATGTAATATCACCATTTCCCTTCTATATTCATTGAAATTCGACCTAATGTCATAATTTCAATATCTTATTTTTTTTTTTCATCTCTCTTAACATATTCGCCTTTAATATTTTTGTAATATTGGGAAACGAAACGAGCCAATGAAATGTCATCCAATTCATTCGGTCTGCATTCATACTTGTCGAACCAGTTCTCCTTCCATATATCCGTTGATTCGCCTTCTAATGCAGAGAGCTCTTTAATTGTTTTTTTAATCCTTCGGCGTTCAACGGGCCACACGTTTGGTATATAAACTATTTGAGTAGAAGCTTTAGACATCGGCTCTCTCATCAGGTACCAATCAGCTTCCTGGCTAGTCATTTCCGTATTGTTTAAAAGATTAACACTTAAACTCCTAGTTATATCTACTATATCAAATTCGGGATTTTCATTCATAGTTTCTATAATTTTCCTCTGTAAATTAATCACGCCGTGATTAGTTTTATTAACGTACTCAACAACGTATGCTGCACATGAATACTCTTCCGTAATAAATTAAATGTCGGTATTTGACTTAACCGCATTAAATATAAACGGATTAAAGGGGTTATGCCATTTTTCTGAAGTTAACACTCGTGGACGCTTTATTCCCGCTCGTAAAATATTTAAATATTCCTCATCCGAAGCAATATTATTTGGTGTATAAAATTGATTAAAATCAGTATAGTCGTCGTTTTCTAAATTTTTTCTTATTTCCTTATAATTTTTTTCAAAATTAGAAAATTAGCTTCGGTATCTTTCATTGGAATTAATATAGCGGTTTTCTTGCATGGCATAAAAGGAGCTACGAATCTGCATTCGTGCGCACAATTGCATGTGATTTTCTTGTAGCAGGTGAAAGTGTGCTTGTGAGTATTCAATTTAATATTACCTGAAGCTTCCGATGCTGAGACGGAAGTGAGCGCATCAATCAGATCAATAGCTTGTTGATAGTCTTTTGTCAGTGGATCATCGGGAGCATTATGACACCTAGCTGTAATGTGAGCATGTGGGTTTCCTCGATGTTGAAACTCAATTTTCTTGAAGTAATGTAGAATTCTGTACTTCTTGAATAGGCTGAATCTTTTGGATTGTAATATACTCATGACGACATTAACTAATTTGTTCAAGTACAGTGCACATGTAACAGCGTCTTCATTAATAAGAGTACTCTTGTGCATGTATTCTAATTGTTCGGCTTCTTTTTTTGAAATTAATTTCTTGTTCCGTAATTTGTAAATTAATTGCAATAAATGTGGCCATCCAATCTCGTTTGCGCCAATTGTATAAAGAATAGCGTTGGTTTCCCTAATTGACGAATCATAGCAAATAGATCTTTTTTTTTTCAGACCAATACCAAGCTGAATTTGGTATAGATCTTAAAAAAGCTAGGTTACTTTCGATACATCCTTGAATGTAATCTTCTGATTCTATTTGTTCCTTTGAAATCTTAGTATTCTTCCCTACATGTTTAAAGGCTATGGTGAGAGAATCTTTGTCTCTGATTCTCATTATTTTCATTGCCATATATAATAAGTGATATGGAGTTACGTCACGTCTATCTGATCGTCTTAATTCACTCGTTGCCATCATAAAAGGCGTGACATTAAATCCCTCTCTGAATTCTCTGAAGTGTCCTAGATATATTCCAGGGAAAGAAAGTTCTTCAGCATGTTCATAAAACAATAGACTGATTGGCACATTATGTTCTCATGGTGCGATTCTAAGGTAGAAATCCTCGTTCCAAATCAATGATTGTTGTTATGCAACTAAACTATCCTCTATAGGGATATTTTCCACCAATTCATTATCATCGTCAAAATGAAGAAATTGTTCGTTGTCACAGTCATTATCTTCGTTACAGTTTAAACAACTATCATCAATTGTAATTTGGTACGTAGTACACAACGGCGTTTGTATTAAATATTTTAGCCATATTTTTATTACCCTCTTATTCACCAATCCTTGTACGAAACTCGATTTATGAATTTTCTTTCTTTTAATACGTACATTGATACAATAATCATCATCCACATCGCGGGGTAACTTCTTAATCATATTATCAACCTCTACTGGGACAGTTATAACTTGTCTATAAATTCCATACTGGCCATTGATATGTCGAAGACGTCTTATTTGCATAAACGGAATACGAGGGATATTAATCGTTCGGTTACCAAATCTAATGGATGATTACGTAAATCATCCGGATATTCTGGATATTTGAAGCCATTATAAATGGATAATTGTGGAATGTGATTATTTTGAATGCTTCTAAAGCACGTAGAACATACTGTGAAATTTTGTTTATGAACCGTAATTATCTTCCTAATGAGTGTAATATTTTCTGTATCATTTTGATTAAGCACTATTTTTAAATCCTTGTTGAACCAAAGGCGATCACACACGTCACAAGGATAACCGAATGGGTTATTGATAAATTTATTTAAAAACTCTTTATGTGCATAAATATGTTGATTGTACGATATATAAACATTACCCTGCAGTGATTGTTGATACTCTTCCATCTGAATATTGTTTATGTCGTTTTCTCCGTCTTCATTATCATTATTGTCAAGATTATCATAATCAACTTCCTGATCATGGTCTTCATAATCGCTTTCTCTAGGAGTCATATCTGCCCTTTCATGTTCTGCAATTTCAATTTTAGCATGAGAAATGGGTACGGCCGATGCTTCATTTCTATAATTACCGGGACACTCTCCCGTTGGAATTCTGGGAACTTGTTTTATAGATGGACCCGCTATCTGTGAACCATGGATTGGATTTTTTCGGACAAATACCACTTGTCTATGTGAGGGACCTGCTATTTGCGAGCAATGAATATTTTTTTTGGTTCGTGGTACATCTTTGCTTGCAAATTCAGGTGCTTGCGAATCGTTGTCTGCAATTTGATGAATTTTCCGTACAGTATTTCTATCCCGCTAGTTTTTCGCGCGAATGGCAGCTAATTTTTTCCGATTAGTTTCAATGTCTTGGTTAGCGTTTTTCTTTGATTGTTCGTTCTTTGTATCAGATTGTCCTGTATCCATAGCGTTTTGTTTTTCAAGTTCTTTTTTCTTTTCAGGGTACTTTCTCTGATATTCCGCGCGTTTTCTCTTTCTTTCAGCGATAGAATTTTCGTCATCCACAAATTTTTTTTTTTTTGCGTTACAATTTCTGTTGACCTCTGCTTTCTTCCTTTTCCTCTCCATACTTTGTTCGTCAATGCCCATTTGTGGAGTTTCTTCATCACGATCATTGTTCTCGAACTCGGAATCACTATCATTATTTTCAATTTTTCCTGGGAGGTGAGATGCAGCATTCCTCGTATTTATGTTGGACTTGTTTTCTAAAAATCTATTAACTTTATGTAGACCCCCTATTTCAGTGTCAGATTCCGATGTCGATTCCGTTGTCAATAAGTTCGAGTGTCGTTCGTCCATTATTGTTGATTTCTAAACAAAAATAATCAAAAAAGAATATGTAGTCCCGGATTATAATTTTCTATATAAAAAACAACATATTATAAAAATCAAAGAATCTTTAAAACTCAATATTCTGTCTAACCTTTATTATGAGAAAAAATATTTTATTTATCCCCTTGTACATTCCTTCCGCATCTACGAGACAACGGGCGCAAATAAGTTTTTTGTAATAAAAAAAAATTCCGCTGGTCAATTTCAGTGGAATTGGTATCAAATAATTCCAAATTTATACTTTTCTCAAAAGAGGCACAAATGTGGCGTTATGGAATTATAGCGGCTATTTTTCATTGCAAAATGTTAAAATGTGTGAACTATTTTTTTATAATTTTCAAAAGCGGTTTATAAACATTAAAATTAGCTTTATTACAATTTAGTTTGATTAATTTAGTAATGAGTAGTTCCCCCCCGTCCACTTATTACAGCTTCCATCCTTCTGAGCATACTAAGTAGAAGGCTTTGTATCATTTCTTGCGGGATGAGATTCCACTCTTCTTTCGCTGCAACTTTCAGCTGTGCCAACGAATCTGGTGCGGGATTTCTAGCTCTAATGCGGCGTTTTAGAATGTCCTATACGTGTTCGATCTGATTAAGATTGTGGACTGGAGCGTTATCATGCATTAACACAAAACTGTCATAACCTATGAAGCCCACATATGGCAAAACGTGATCGTTAAGAATGTTCCGAACATAACAGTGTGCATTCATCCTCAAACCAATCTCCACCAACTCCGTACGGCGCTCCCAACTGATTCCACCCCAAAACATTATTGAACCTCTACCAAAGCTTACAGTTTGCACCATGTTACCTGGTGCGTAGCGTTCTCCAGGTCTTCTGTATACAAGGTTACGTCCATCTGGTTTCCATAATTGGATTCTGGTCTCATCTGAAAAGAGAACAGTGGCCCATTGATCAGTTCCCCAATTTGCATGAGTATGAGCAAATTCTAAACGGCTGGATTTGTGGCGGGGAAGAAGTTAGGTTCGCTTTTTTTATTCTTCGTTTGGTTGTTAGGGAGAGTTTCGGTCATATTCTTCGTTTGGTTGTTGGAGTTAGGTTCGCTTCTTTTAATCTTCGTTTAATTGTTCTGGCACTAACATTCACTTGGCGCGCATTAAGTAACTCATTTTTTAGTTGAGTTGAAGTACGCTTTCGATCACGTAAACGAATTAACTTTTAAAAATCGGTCGTCGTGCTCGGTTGTGCACCTTTTACATCCTTGTCCGGGCTTTCTTTTATACTCTCCGGTCTCACGATATCGCTTAAATATTCGTGAAACCGAAGACTGGTTCACTCCTAATTTTCGTGCGATTTGTACTTGAGTATAATCTTCCTGATATAGTATGACGAATTTAAACGCCTCCAGCTCACGAAAGTATGCCATATTACAATGGATCTTATTTTAGGTGTTTGCTTTAGAACACATTTACAAGAACTAATGGTACTGCATTTACAAATAATTGATATGCATTTGAACAAAAGCCGATCGTTGCGTTGGATTTCAAACAGAATGTACTTTTGATGAAGCATTTTTGACAATATTAATTGATTGGCTTGCAGTAGAATTTATTCAAGGTGGTTTCTGATAAAAATATAAATGTGCTATCATTTGACACTAGTAGTATTAAAATTGACCAGCAGGATTTTTGTTTATTACAAAAAAAAAAATATGCGTTAATTTTGTCCAGGAGTGTATGTATATTTAAAATTACAAATTTCTGTTCACACATATTAGAATTTTCATAAGAAACTCTTAAGATTTTCTGTATTTAGCAAGAACCCCACTACGGTTTTTTGATAGTTCTATAATAGGGCTACAAAACTGCCAAACCATTTAAAAATGGCTTTTATTTTTAAAATTTTGTAATTTTAAATATGTATGTGAAAGCATTTAGCTTTTTAAATGGGTTGGCGGTTAAAAACCATAGTGGCGTTGTTGCTAAATATCGAAAATCTTAAGATATTGAGTTCGCGATCTATCTTCTCCTGGATATGGTGTGACATATAATCCCTTTGTTTTAACGGTCTACCATCAGCAGCCTCAATAAAATGAGACAGGACTTTTGGTCGCCCTAGTTTGTCATTATCAGATAACTGGAAGTTAGCTAAAGCAGATTTAAGCTAAATAATTTCGGAATCTAACAAAGCATAATGCATCTCTAAAACTTTCTTCTCCAACACAGTAGAAGTGTTATTTTCGTTCCCAGGTTTTATATTAAACAACCTCCAAAAATCCATACAGAATATCAAAGTGGTTGTAATGGTTGGTTCTAATAAGGTGTTATATGTGTTATGTAGGTTATTATATGTGAAGGGAACGTAAAGGTGACAAATTTCTCGAACTAAAACGTTTATGTTCGTCAAAACCTTTACAATGGTGTTAGTTCAAAAGGAAAAATTGTTTTCACCTTGTTGATGAATTTGTATATATAACAATGTTAGTTTTCTAGAATTTTCCAGTACTTTCCGCAAGCTTCCGAAATGTAATCTATCTCTGAGATCTATAGCTATTTATATTTAGGTGGTCAAGACATTGCTTGTAGTTTTATAAATATATCGTGCAAATTTGGTAGCCTTTGTCGTGGGAAACTAATGCCTACACATCTTAATCACATGTATCACGAAAAGTGATTTCAAGCAAACCTGAGGAATTAAGTGTTTGAAACAATGTGTTGTGACCCCCAATTCCTCGGAGAAGGTTGAATTGTGAATCAAGATGGGCGCAGCATCCATTATCAAATTGGTAAACCGTTTTAGTCATGGTGACTATTACTGTCTTTGTTATTTTTTCCTGGAACTATCAAACTAAGGGCATTTAATCTGTGAGATCTGGAAGCGATCAAACATAAAATTGGGCGCCGGCGCCATTACAATGACTTCAATAACTAAAATTGTTAGTTTGGTCAAGACCTTTGCATCCAACTCAATGGAGAAATATTTTGAAAAAGACGGATATATTTTTGAAAAAAGAGAGAAAATTATTTAAAAATACGTTGGAAACGGGAGAATTTACTGCTATTTCTAGTAATATATCGCGGTAAAGAGCCTGAACATATTTTGGAAACAAAACGGGGGCACATTTTATAAAAATACTTTGGAAAAGATACAATTTTCTGCTCTTTTTTAGTTAAATTTCATAGAGAAGCGGGAGTATTCTGGAAAAGGAGGACATGTTCTGGAAATTTACGGCTATTTTATGGTTACAATTAATATTATTTTGTACAATTACAAAACACCAACAGTTTTCACTTACTTAAAACTAAACAAAAACAAAATTTTTATTTTTGAATTTATTTATTTTTATTCATTTAAAATTACGACTAGTTTCGATCTTGTAAAGATCATCTACAGGTAATTTTTGCAACCCCCATTTTCAGTTGCAAAAATTACCTGTAGATGATCTTTACAAGATCGAAACTAGTCGTAATTTTAAATGAATAAAAATAAATAAATTCAAAAATAAAAATTTTGCTTTTTTTATTTTTAAGTAAGTGAAAACTGTTGGTGTTTTATAATTGTATAAAATAATATTAATTGTAAAAAGATCACTTACGTCACTCCGCTTCAAAAAATTGTTTTTAAAATTTTTAATATTTTATGGTTACTTGATGTTCCGAGTGAAGAAATAGCCAAGTTACCTCCCGATTTTCTATACTAATTCCAAAACTTTACATAAAAATCATTTCAGTAACTGTCAAATTTCATCATTATCGGTAAATAAATAGCCAAAGTAACCATGACCATCATCGTTACCATAACCACCACCAACACCATCACCGTCGCCATGATAACCTCTACCATAACAATCATCATCGCCACCATCATCATCATCATCATCATATATATCCGCATATTCATCAAAATGACTGAACGGAAGGACCAATGCACCATTGAACTATGATACGCAACACCCAATCATTCTTCCGTCAACTCACTTACTGTTGGAAAGAATGTTACATCATTTTCATCGGAAATTGTATCATGCTGGGCTTTTCTCAAATGGTTAGGTATATGAAGCAGAGGTTCCATATTATAAGAGGAAAGTAACTTTTAACGAGAATAATCAACCAGTGTGTGAAGTGCCATCGGTTTAAAAAGGAGTGCCAAGCTCAATTAATGGGTCAAGTACCGTGATCACGAGTCAACTTCGTTCGCCCATTTATTCAAAGTGGATTTGATTATGCTGGGCCGTACAAAATAAAGGCTCATCACATAAGAAGTTGCAAAGTAATCAAGGGATATGTGCGTATCTTCACATATATGGCTACCAAAGCTATTCGGCATTGCAGAGATTTCAGGCGAAAAGGGGTATTTCCACGGATTTGTTTTCCGATAATGACCACTTTGAATCAACTCCATAAATTTGTTAAGCCAGCTAATCAAATCAAGGTCGATGACGTAGTAATACTCATGGAAGATAACGTTCCACCAGCGCGATGGCCTTTGGCTAGAATAATGGAATTGCATCTAGGACGAAACAATTTAGTAAGGGTCGTATTTGTGAAGACAGCAACGAGTACCTTCAAGCGGCATATCACAAAGATATGTATAATTCCATCGATTGACTCATACGAGTCATAGGCGGTCAAAACGGAAGTTAGATCACATTTAGTTATAAATTCACTTTAATACCTATCTTTAATTGATATATTAATTTAGTTTATTCAGTGACAAATGTTTAATCGTATTTTGTCTGAAAGAAAAATAATCATTTGTTTGTTTTTATAAAATGTCAATACATAATTGTTCAGATGTACCTCAATATTTCAAACATTCATTAACTTGGATTACATGATAACATAATTTCATTAAACAGATTACCCGATTCGAATATTTGTGTTCAATGTTATTAATTGCTATGTACACACTAATACTTGACAAAACAGGAATATCGTGTCAGTGGATAGAACAAGTTGAATGGTGGCTAAGACAACATTATTTGTAAAACAGTAGCAGTAAGTGTAGCAGAAATGGCTTGACTTTGTTTTAATTACGGGTGTTCAAAGTTATCCGAACAATGACCACAACTTTTTCCATGACCATAACCATCACCATCATCAAAACATCATCAACAAGACCATAATCATCACCATTATTTCCATTTTAATGGGTCATATTCTAGAACTCCATCTTGAAATCATCACTTTTTTCATTCAACACCTACACCAAGACAATCACTCTAACCATCATCGTCACTATCATTTACACCATGACCATCACCATCATCATCTCAATCACCATCATTTCCATCCTAATTGGCCATATTCCAGAACTTTATCTAAAATAAATCATTATATAATTTCATTTTCATCGTATATTTCAAATTTCATCATTATCAGTTAACAAGTAGCCAAGATCACCAAGATCATCACTGTCATTATCACCCTCATATATTCACCATAACCATTAACAACATCAGCAAAAATCCGAGCCGTGTCCATGATAATTACCATTCACCATCACTATCATCATCAACATCCTCATTATTAAGACTATGACTATCTTCTTCACAACCACCATTTCCATTATTTCCATCCTAGTTATGAAGCCAGGTGTTCAATTTCCTCAAAAAAAAAAAAATTAATTAATTGAAATATAATTAAAAATATATTTTTGTTTACCCTTTAAATCATGTTATATTAGCACAAAATATATATAAACAGAACAATACCTTCTATTGCGCTTTAGTCCTAAGTTTGTGAACAAATATTTAGATTAAGATTTAGAAAAGATAGAAAACCAATTTTGTATGCAATCAATGAAACAAAAAAAAAATAGAAAAACGTTTGTACCCACCTCTTTGTTTTGATCATTAAAAATTAGTACAATTTTAAAAGGAAAGGGAAATCTTTACACTTTGTAATGTGTTTAAAAGAGATAGACGTTCATAAATAATTTTTGGATTTTGGTCTTGTTAGCTTTGCGAAACTTTAAAATCAAATCAAAAAATAAACAAAGGACCACTTATTGTTTTCGATGACGGGATAACAATTCATATCAAACAAATAATAAAGACAAAAACAAAACTTGAATAAGGTTGTGTATGTGTTTATGTATCATTTCACTTTCGTTTGTATAATTTTGTATCTCGTCATCAAAACACAATAAGTGGTCCTTTGTTTATTTTTTGATTTGATTTTAAAGTTTCGCAAAGCTAACAAGACCAAAATCCAAAAATTATTTATGAACGTCTATCTCTTTTAAACACATTACAAAGTGTAAAGATTTCCCTTTCCTTTTAAAATTGTACTGATTTTTATTGATCAAAACAAAGAGGTGGGTACAAACGTTTTTCTATTTTTTTTTTGTTTCATTGATTGCATACAAAATTGGTTTTCTATCTTTTCTAAATCTTAATCTAAACATTTGTTCACAAACTTAGGACTAACCTTTGGTTCTTACCAAAAATCGATTGCAAATATTTGCAAAGGGAATTTTTTTTTTTAACGGAAATTTTTCATTCTTTCTATGATTGTGTATTTTGTTTTACTTGTGTTGGTAATTTTGACGCTTGTATTTTGACATTACTAATTTTGATAAACATTTAATTGTTTATGTACAATTTTATGTTTGCGGAAAAGTATTTAGTACAAATTTTTAATTAATTAATTATGGATGAAAAATATATTCGAAATGTGAGTGCCGCTGCTTTGGCTTTGGTAATTTGCGGAAGTGCTGCTGATTTATTAAAAGAAAAAAAAAACAAGTTCGCTTAATGTGGGTTCGAGAAATTTTTACCCAAAAATCGAGGGATTTGTATGGAGGTGAAAATTTAATAAAAGAAATGAGGTTGAGCGACCATGAGTCATTTTTCAATTTCACAAGAATGAAACCCGACACTTTTAATAAATTGTTGAGATTAGTTGGGCCAACTATTTCTAGACAAGATACTAACTATAGACGTTCCATCAACCCTTCTACTCGATTAGCACTTACTCTAAGGTAATCAAATACATATAATTATAATTAAATGCAAATCAGGTTATCCTGAGCTAATTATAATTTTATTTTAGATATTTGGCCAGCGGTAATAGCCAACGGTCCATTTCATATGCTTTTCGGATTGGTAAAAGCACAGCGTGCAACATAATTTCTGAGACTTTGGATGCAATCTATTTGAACCTGCCAAGTGCTACTGGAAATGAAAACCGAAGATTGGGTAGGAATAGCTAAAGGTTTCCACAAAAGATGGAATTTTCCGAACTGCATTGGAGCAGTAGATGGAAAACATATTCGAATTATTGTAAGTTATTGAATTATTTGACAATATAAGCACGAAATTTTAAACTAGTTATAAATTTTATAGGCACCACCCGATTCTGGTTCGGAATATATGAATTATAAAAATTATTTCTCGATCATTTTAATGGCAATCTGTGATTACAGATATCGATTTGTGGCAATTGATATAGATGCCCAGGGACGTCAGAGTGATTCCGGAGTATTTCTGAATAGTAAAATGGGGAAACGATTTGCTAGTAGTACAATGAATGTACCCGGAGAGGCTGAAATTTATGAAGGTGGTCCGGTATTACCATATTATTTAGTCGGCGACGAAGCCTTTGGTTTAAAACCATGGCTAATTACTCCATATCCCGGTAAATCAAGCGGAAAATTAGATTACGAAAAGACTATATTTAATTATCGGCAATCAAGAGCTAGACTAGTCATAGAAAATGTGTTTGGGATATACTCGGCTAGATGGAGAATTTTACGGACATGTCTAGAAACATCCGTCAATACGGCAGACAAAATTGTCCAGGCTACAGCATGCCTACACAATTTCTGCGTTATCGAAGAGGAGGAAAGTGATCAACGCAAATATTGCCCAAATCGATTCGTAGATCACGATAATAATGACAAAAATAAAAGAATACCTGGTGATTGGCGAAAAAATACAGAACCGTTGACACAAATAACGAAACAGGGCAGCTACAATGCTTCTTTAGCTGCGTTCGATGTAAGAATTGTTCTGGCAGAACATTTCATGACCGATGGATCAGTACCGTGGCAGTGGGATTGCGTTTAAATAATAAAACTGATTGAAAATTTATTGATTATGTTTATTTTGCATTATATTATTCATATATGACATAAAATAAAACTGGGCTGAATATTTTTCTGGAATATGTAGTTAAGTGTTTTAAAAATACCGTAACCTGGTTTCCCATTAATTCTTCCATTCCAGTTTCTGTTGCCTTTGGCAAATTATTGCTTGAAACATTGTTTACTAATGTTTTCAATGGCCCTAATATAGTAAATTAGTGCATGTACTTACATTGTATAGATGAAATTTGATTATAAACAAAAAGTTTTGACAGTCTTTGACATCTGTTTTTCTGTGTTTGATGCAGGGTTGATCTTTTTTAAAACAAATTACAGGAAATTTTTCATTTGCATTGTAAAAAGATGTATGCCCCCGACTACTTTTGATTGCAAATCGCGTTGTAAATTTTTATATGTGTGTGTAAAAAATTTATATACCGATATTAATTTTCTTTTTATGTATACTATCCGTGTGAAACAAAATCAAACAAATTGCAAATATTTGCAATATGCTTTTGGTAAGAACCCTAGGTGAAGCGCAATAGAAGATATTGGGTGCGTCCGAAATGGAAAATGTACATTTAGCGAAGACACATTTAAAAAACTACATGCGATGTAGTTTTTAAGTCCATTTTTAATACATCTGTTTGACGTCAATTTACATTTTATTTAACCAGTTGATTTTTCGGAATTTTTTGTAGACAAATATATTAATTGTTCATGGCAATCCCAATATTTTCGATTTGGTAAAGCAGAAAAATACAGAGGCCAATCGCTCATAACATATCTAGTGAAAACAGTAGAAATATCTTCTCCCCTCCCCGTAGTTATACCAATGTATTACTCTGCAAAAATGATAACCCTCCATGAGTTCTTTATGTTGCCATGGAGGGTTTCTCATTTTTGCAGAGTAATACTTTGGTATAACTCTTTGGGCCTTCAGCCAAAATTAAGGGGAGAGGGGAAGATATTTCTAAATTTTACTTAAACCAAAAATGCACATTTTAAAAAATGTACATTTAAATTCGCATTTCGGACACACCCATTGTTCTGTTTATATACTCGTTTGTATATTTTGTGATATTAGTTCGGCATCAGATGTACAAATTTGTTTACTTAGCCTAAATGTCAAGTTGAATACATTCGCGACTTATTAATGTAGGATTCTATTCACCGTTAAAGTAGAATTGCTTTCGCCATTAAAGTATAAATTTGCATTTGTTTTAATTTAGTTTACTACCATCTACCTTAACGGCGAATTGCATGACAAAACTCAAACTAAATAATATTTTTATTGTAGCATTTTATAATAATAAAAAATTCTTCCTTTTGGAAGGTGAGGATAAATTAAATTTATTTATATAATTATTAATAATTTTTATAACAAATAAATATTTAACCAAATTTAAATAATTTTTAAATAAATTTATAATAAATAAACAAAAAATGTATAACGATTTAAAAGAAAATTTGGCAATATTGTTTTGTAAATTTACGGTGATTCACCTGGCCCACGCCTATACACCAGGTGTGCCAAATGTTTAGGTAAACATCATACCAGAAATGGTGTAAAAAACCAAAACGTTCAGCCTAAATGCGTTCACTGTGGAGAAAATCATCCGGCTAACTACAAAAGATGCAGCGTTGCTGTTGAACTGCAAAACATCACAAATAAGACTGTGATTGCTAAAAATCAAAGTTAATTTAGGAAGTAAGCAGATAAGATGAACCAACCCGAAGTAGAGTATCGGGAACTACTCATGGACAATTGATTAAAATGACTTATGCTGAAGTAACGATGATTAACGGAAATCCAGGAAAAACTGGTCAAAATGACGATATAAGTGAAACACTTAAAATAATTTTAAGCGGAATAAATACGTTTGATGAGCGTTTAAAGAAACTAGAGTACAGCACTAAGGGAGTCATCCCTAAACAGAAAAATGGGCAATGATCTTAGAATCGTATGTTGGAATGATGGAATAAAATGATGCAAACAAACTTCACTAGACAATCAATCATTAAATTTAAAAATTATCAAATATATAGGAACACATATCGGTGGTCGATTTTAATTTTGTTTATGGCATTTCTTCATAGAACAACTTGTCAGCCCAACATTTTCTTGAAAAAAATTGTAGATCTCGTTTTGATCCCACTTTATTAAATGGTATCACATGCATGAATGATAAATGCTTAGCAGGTTACGACAGATATATACTTCGATGGTTTTTATTTTCAACAAAAGAATATTTTTTTGTTTACTTTAATTAAGTTTTGAAGTTAGCGATTATAAAAAGCTAAGTACATCCTAACTGGCCATATTCCATAACTTTATCTAAAAATCATTTTAGAATACCATTTTCATCGCTCTTGTTGAATATCACCAAAATCAGTTAAGAAATAGTAAGTTTAGTCCTAAGTGGCCGTATTCCAGAACTTCGACCTAAAATCATTTTAGAATCCATTTCCAGTACGATGGAATTTAAGTTTCATAAAATCACCAAAGTTACATTCTAATTGACCACAAATTCTAGAATTTTATCAAAACACAGTTCTAGCATCTCTTTTTCATAGTTGTATGTTGCATCGTATATGTTGAATTTCATAAAATTCTGTTAAGAAATTGCAAGTTCCGTCCTAATAAAACGAAACATAAAATCGAAAATAATTCTCCAATTTCAAAGTAACGTCCTAAATTTGCGAACTCAACTCTACGATTGCTTATCATTATTTGAAAAACAAATGTCGGCTATAGAAATGGAAAATATGCATCGCCTAAAACTATAGAATAAAGTCGAATAAGCTGTCGTTTTGGTTTGTGATTGGAATATCGTCGATAAATCTTCAAAAAATCACAAACTTATGAATAATCATGGAAATCTCGAAATTCTCTAAAATCTCGAAGTTTCTGGTGTAATAGTGAAAGCCTCGAAAATCTCAAATTAAATGTTTGATACCTCTAAGTAACTCAAAGGTATGCTACATACATCTCGACAATCTCAATCATCGCGAAATTATCTCTAATCTTCAATAAACTCAAAAATATTCGGGAAGTATCGAAAAATCTCATGTTTTCACTTGCACACAGCATAATGAAAGCAACATAACCTGAAAACTTGAATTATCTGAAAAATCTCCACATAATCTGAAAGCCAATAAGTTTCGAAAAACTATAAAGTCGGGAATTATCTCAATTTCTCAATACTACAAAATATAGAAAAAACCGAAAATATCGGTTTACCTTGAAATCGGGATCGGTAAAATTCTTCCGAAATAAGGGCGACCAGCGAAGCTAACTTGAATGTATTTCCATATCATTTCCATAGCACGCATTTATAATTAATTTTTGAATGATAATGGTTTATTCCCTTTTAAAGCAAAATGACCGACATCTGATATCCGATATTAAAACTAGAGGAAAAGGTGTCCAGCAAGTAAAAAATGCATAAGTTGACGTTTTCTTATTGATTTCTGTTTAGATCTTCTTTTATTGCAGAATCAGGTTACATTTACACAGCAAAGTTGCGCCCTGACATAATTTCGTTAAAAAATTTCTTGGGCCAAACTTAAGGCGTTGTGCTAATCGTTTATTAACAATTTTTGTTATTGTTTTCTGTTTGATAAATGTCGAAGAAAATTGATGTGAATCGCAATGAATTTATGGCATTTAAATGGTTTTTCATAAAAAACGATGTTTTATCTATGTTATTTGTGTTGTGGTTTGATTACTTATATGTGCGAATCTCGATGAAGTTGGGGTTATATTCCCCGCATCATTATTTAAATTTTTTAAATCCCACTAAATATGCATTTTGGATAAATTAATCCGGTCGCACACACATTTTGGGTAACATAAATCAAAAAAAAAGTCAATTTGCGGGTTGAGTCGGGCTTGAGTTTGAGTTGAGTTGGGGTTGGATTAGGATTTAGTGAGCAGTCGACCAATTTTTTAAATATACTGGATTGTATTTGCGGTTGAGCTGAGGGTTCAGTCTGACTCCATTTGCTGATTGAATTTGGGTAGAGTTGGAGTTGAGTTGGGGTTGGATTGGTGATTCAACTGAGGGTTCAGTTGGCGGTTCATTTGGTGATTGCTTTGCGATTGAGTTGGAGGTTGAGTTGTAAATTGAGTTGGAGGTTGAACTTAAGATTGAGTTAAGAGGTTCCGTTATTGGGATTAATTTGGGAGTTGATTTAATTTTCAGGACTGAAGTTCTGATCACCTCGTCAGGTTTCAGCAATTAATATTTATTGTTTTAATTTCCATTGTTAGTGTTTACAAATACTATCACTACTACAATATAGAAGTATGTTAACGATTATTATCACCATGTTTTTTCAGCAAGTGCTAATCTCGATAGCATCTATTTACTTGCAGGAATTCAAGTTGATATCATTTGAAGTTTTCGAGATTTTCACAAAAACTAATCTATTTATTGTTATCAAATTTGTATGGAATTTCCGCCTTCCTAGACTATTTTTGAAGTCTCTAGGCACTTCTTGTACCTACGATAACAGAACGATAAACGTCGAAAATATTCAACTTCATATTAAATCTCTTGAACTGTTGTTTGATTAAAGGAGTGCCAAATAGCTTTCGGGGAAAGAGTTCTCGACATTACAAAACTACCCTAAGCTGCGGTGCGGGTAGAACCACATTAAGTGTTTTGTAGAAATCAAAATGTTTTTTCTATCGTAAGGGGAATAAGTTATTAATTTTAAAAAAAAATTCTGCAACAGAAAAAGAAAAAGTTTCAGTATCAATTTTTATCGGAAATTGACAGTTAATAGAAATGAAGTTCAAACTTACCTTAAATAACGATGAGGCTTCGATGATTGTAGGTGATAAACAAAACTTTTCAATTACGCTAACCTCAGGAAATTAGTACTCAACTCTACAAGCGTCCGACCTCTATTAACGTTAGTTTCGAACTCAATTAACGTAGTTTTCATTGTAAAAGGCACAAAAGTTCTACAAATAAAGCTACGGGATTTAGATCGGTAGGTACCAAATTCGATTCACAATAGCAGATAATTAATTTTCTGATCACGAAAGGTAACAGCGATAACCATATCTGTGAACTCACGTCGTCGTACGAAATTTATAGGCCGATCCACCTTTCTTCTTAAAACTATATAGGTTTCCATATTTGGCTTTGCAAAATTTGGTTTGTACCAAAAATATCTGCCGCAAACTGTTTTTTGAATGTTTTTGTTTCATTTTTATTAATTAAATTAATTAGAACATGTATAAAAGGGAGGCATTTTATGTTAAATGAAATTGTTTCATATTTTTTTCTAGTTTTGGTCATTTCTCATTTTTACTTCAACAAATTAATCACGATTAAGCGGTTATTTGAAAAAACGGGTAATTGATTTCCTTCGTTATAGTGATTGCTGTATTCGAGAGATTGAGAAGTTTTGTGACGTATTAATGTAAACGTATTGAAACTTGGATATGGCTGAAGATACAAAAATGTTGATAATTTATAAACTCACGTTCTACAATATGTTAAAACCGATCGGCGAAGATTCAAAATGTGGAGAATTAAAATTGAAAATTTACTCTGAATAGCCGTTATTTCTGTGCCATAATGAGGAATAACAATGAATGAACCTTATCTACCAGTTTTAGTCCGTAATCCCCATCAGAATTGAACTCTCTCACTAAGATAGAACGCGTTTGTTCGATTTAATTCTACTTCCCTCAATGCCACTGACTCAAAACCATACGAGCATCTAAATATTATGAACGATTTATTTTGATTTATTTATATACTTCTTAGAATAACCTCATCATTAACATAGTGTAAACAAAAAAAAATATTATGACACAATATGCAAGCGTAACATCATTAAATATTTATAATACCTACCACAACTAAAATCTACAATAATTAAATAGATTTAGTATTTACGATCGCGTATCTATCTATATATTAAATTACTTAAGTCCACAAAAAAAAAAATAATAAACAATAAAAAATCTTCCAAAACCAGACAAATTCACTTCCCAATCGCCGCCATTCAATTATTAAATTTTGGTAAAATCATAACGTCATCGTACTCGTATAGTTCACATTTCGAATCGAACAAAAAATGTGAAGAGGTGGCCCATATCATATTATTTTTATTAATTTTAAATTATTTTCTAATCGAAATTTATGTAATCGTGTTTTTGGGTATTGTAGCTATTTGTGACATTTGCATTAATAAAGTTGATCTACATTATGCAAATTGGAAAAATTCTAAACTATACACATAGTAACTCGGTTTAATATCTGCACGCGCGTGATTTATGCAGGCTTGGCTATTATTTTGAAAATGACAGAGATTTATAATTAAGTATTTTAAAAGACACCAAGATTATGATGACTAATCTTAAACTAAAGCGATTAAACCAATTTTAATTTATGCTATACATACTTGATATAATAACCTGTTTGATTTATGGTCGACAAATTTAATTTTAACAATATTTTTTTAATTTTTAGTAGTGCTATTAACTTAATTTAGAATTATTTTTCAGCAGATTGGATTATTAATGATTGATTAATGATTACAAATCACGATCGCGGTATAATTACAAGGATCTCGGACACGATATAAGGACAAAAATTTTATATTTAAAACATGGAACATATGTACTTAGACTAAATTGCCCGAAGAGCCTCCATCAACTCTTCGGACAAGCTACTAACTACAAGCTACACCTCAAAGCGCTGTACAGGAAACATAACTAATCGTCATTGACATCGTCATGGCAAGAATATGAATAAACATGAATTTTGCGTCGATTTCTTGATTGGCAAGCGATATCGCCTATTCTTTACTACATACCTTTCATGGTCGTCATTTCAACATTTCACTTGTGAACGTTCAACCATCCACCGAGGAGAATCCTCGAGGAGTACCGAGGAGTTCCAGATTATCACCTTCTTAAATATCTAACCGATTTTATTGCAATAAAATACAGATTATTAGCATCCAAGCATCCATAACTCCAAAAGGACTCCAAGAACAATAAATTCCAGCAATACGAACAAATTTGGCTGAAACACAATTTCCATATGATTAAGGCAAAGTCCTTTCCTAATTTACGGTTATCTGTTGGAATTGTTAAATATGTTTTAATGATTGCAGTTTTAAATTGCTCTGTTGCATACAACGTTCAGTTGTTCTAATTTCAGAGCTTTGATTTCGGGATATGGCAACCTTAAAACACAATTTATTATGAATATATTTTTTTAAACGTTGAATCATGTAAGATTAAACTTAATAAATTAAGCATCTTACTAAACAAAACTTAATTTTAAAATTAAAGGTAAATAATTATTTATATTCAGAGCTCAGAATTTTTATTTATAATCAATAATAATTGTTTTGGAGTATCGAAAGATGTAGCCTCAGAGCCCTTCAGTTTAAGGAGTAGTAGCAGAGCCTTCTAGAGTATAGAGCCATAATCTTAATGACGTATTTTTTAGAAGCTTTTTTAGTGGTATAACTTTTCACTGATTTCCATAGGAATCCATAGTAAAAATGGTGTTTTTTAGCTTCAAGTTTTTCAATGAAAAAAGCAAAAATATTATAAAATGTTTATATAAAAGTTTTCTACATATCTTTAAGAACAATATACAAGAAGGCCATATTGGTATTAAGTAAATATTAATTGCAGAAATATTAAAATTAAATTATTTCTAAAATATATTTTTTCGAACTTTCATTTTGAAAAATACATCAAAGTTGGCTCTGACAAATTAAAATAATACTTGCTAAATTTATCTTTAGTTTTACTAGTGTACGTAAGATGTCTAAATGGTTACAGAAAAATACGAAAAAAAGTTATTTAATCCCAAAATTAACAAACGTTCCTATATATTGTGAATTTGTTTTGCTTTTCCTACAATTTTTGAACTTGAAATTGCCCTAGATGGTAATTTTTGGAACGATATTTCCAAATTTTTACGGCCATCACTGCCATCTATGTAATGTATATTGACTTAATGGCCAACGAATCGTAGTAAGCTTTTATTTTAATTTGACCAGAATGCTGTTATGAAATTTTTCTTATATTTTGGTTTAAATAAATCGATTATTACAAGAAAATGAAAACGATTTACTTCAACGACATTCATATATGTTGAAATTCAAACATTTATGAAAGTATTTCAGAAATCATAATTAAGAATTTGTAACGTTTTCATTTAAAAATTTGTCTTAGGCAAAAAAGTGATTTCCCATATGTTTTGTGTGTTTTACTATGAAAAGTTTCGTGTTTTCCTCGTTTCTAATTCCCTTATAAAAGCTCAGATTTTTTGATTATGGCTCTATAAAATACAGGATGCTCTGGTAGTAGCCGTAAATGATCCAACTCAACGTTTTTTGGAGAAACTGAAGTGATTCTACTGATAGCTTTCTCCTCAAAGTAAGAATTTGGAGAGCGTTTTTGCCATTTATTGTTTTTATATACATAATGCATCGGAATATCCTGATACAATATGTTATGAGCGAAAAGGTCTGTAGAATTTAATTCAAAAAATGCGGTTAAAGTTGTGACCCTAACAGACTCTCTTCTTAAAGCATTTTCAATATTATCTTCGGTGAAAAATATTGATTGACCATCTTGTAAATGAACAGATAGTGTAACAACATTATGTGATTGGCCATGAATTGGAAGCTCCTGGATATGGCAAGCAGCTTCCTGCGAACTAATATATCGACAATTCAGGTATTGATTTATTTCATCATAATCTATAACATTGCTTGTATTGTTAGCAGAATCAACCGCAACTCCAATTCTTGCGCAGTCTTGACCCTTTGTTATGTATTTGTGTATATACTTTATTGCTTTGACTGTTGAGCATAGTTCAACGTTTATATGAGCGTTATATTTAAGACTCAGGAAAGGATTATAAGGAACAACAAACCGGTTATCAATTACAATGTTCGATCGTGATCTGGGTTGATTTTCTAAATTAGTAGGAGGACGTCGCCTATATTTTGGATAATTATCTACGGAAATGTCAGTCTCACTGCAGTAACTTTTTGGGAATTGTTTTGAACATTTTCCATCAACCATGCAAACACAATTTCTGTTCAATTCTCCACATAGACCATGAATATTTGGTTTTATAATTATTTCATAAAGTCGTTGTTGTTCATTCTGATTTGGAATTTCAGCGTAAATTATGTTGTCAATGTCATCGGATGTTCTAAATTTATCCTCATTTTTAAGCGTGAATAGACAATTTGTGCCAAATACTGAGCTAGATTTGCCCTGATATGCTGGACGGCAATGAAGCGAAGCTCATGTGAGAGAGGGGACGCCTGAGACTCTTTAAGTGGGAGATGATGAGCTAAGGCACCAAAGAGGCAATTGCCATCTCTTAAAATTGGATACACGTCCATTGAGGTGGGGTTGAGATGGTGGTAAACGGTTGTCCTTATTGATGTGGTAATGCCTGATATAGAATTTAAAGTTTTAGAAATGATTATGGCTGATGAGTAAATAGGGCTATAATGCTAGTAGTAACCCTGTTAGTATGGCACGATTGTGGTTTAAGTTGTAGGTCGTGAGATTTGTAAATTTTTAAATACAGATGTCTCACAACTTGTGAGTGTGTCGGTAAGTGGATTTTAGTTGCTGTTGTGGCAGCTGATTGGATGGAAATGGCTACGATGGGTATGTAAGCTAAGTTCAGAATAACTAGATTTGATGCTCAGAATAAAGGAATGGTTAAGGGATTTAAATTCTGAACTATACCGGTATTGTCTTGGGGAGCGATCATGTTTGGTTACATGATTGTTATGATCTTGTAAACAGTAATTTTTATTTTTAGAATAAGGTATGAATTTTTATGGTTCTTCACTTGGGAATAATAATTATTTTTCAGCTTAAAGTTTGTTAATTTGCATTATTATTTTATTATATGAAAACACATAAATAAATGAATTTTCATAAAACTAATTAATTAGAAACAATTAACTTTCTTTTTGTGATATATTATTATCTATTTTTAAAAATCAAGACCGGTTTCGGACATTCGTCCTTCTTCAGTTCTTGTTCTAATGATAATTTTTTTTTTTTTTTTTGTTGTTGATTATTGTGTCATATTTTTTCGCTTTTTATGTAAATGTCATGTTGTTTTGGATTGCTAAATCAAAAATTTTATTCGTTTTTGAATTAATTTTGTCGTTCAACATGAGTGGATCATTCCGTCGTTTGTATATTTCATATTCCTCAATTCTGTCCATTTTGTTGCCCTTATGCGAGCCTCAGATGATCAATAAGTATTGCCAATATTTCAGTATTGACAATACTATTGAACATGTGAGGACAATAATTGAAGGATTGTCAATTCACAAAATATTGTGGCGATGGTTTGATGAAAACCAAAATATTTTTAATATTGATAAAATATTTACAATAGTATTGATCTTTTGAGATACTTTATTGACAAAATACCAATGCGAAGAGCTTTCAACTTTTGAGTTTGGTGTACATAACCAACCAAGCGAAACAATTACGTATATATATGTATAGCGATAATCAGGAAGCGTTATTTAGCTTTATTACCACATATAGAGAACTTCCAGTTTTGTGGGATATTACATCGAAAGATTATACCAACAGAGATAAAATAAATCTTTCATACGATAAATTATTAGAAATTTACAAAACTATAAAAAAAAGTATCAAATAGAGAAGAAATAGGAAATAGAATGCCAAAATAATGGCTACACAAGCTTTACTTTTGTCTGACAGGGTTCAAAGTGGAGTATTAACCTGAATATAAGTTTTTTTTATTGTTTGACATTTAAGTGTATTGCCAATAGTATTGGTCGTCTGAGACGATTGCTGTTTGTCAGTAGTTTTTTCCAACATTGACAATATTATATTGGCAATACTTATTGATCATCTGAGGCCCGCTTTATGAAGTCTATGAAGAATATGTAAATTTGTTTCAAAATCCGTGTATGTATGTTTCTCGGTTAATAAATGTTGTGCAAAATTTGAATTACATTTTGTGGTTTTATGGGTATTGTTGGCTTCATGTATATGTTCGCTGAATCGTTGTTTGAATGTACGCCCTGTTTGGCCAATATAATATTTTGGGCAATCATTACATTTTAATTTGTATATGCCGCTGTCAATTTCGTTTTGTTGTATCGCTGTCAATTTGTGTTGTATTTTATTTTCTGTTTTGTACGCGATATTGTAAGCCATAATTTTTTAAAATTTTGTGTAATATGCTGCTAGTGTGTTCATTATAATCTATTGAAATGTATCATTATTTTCTTGTTCATCAACATGTAAAGTGGTTAAATTTTGTTGTTGCATCTTGGTTACTATTTTGGTGTTTAATCGGTGAATAATGTTTGGATTGAATCCGTTCATATCAGCAATGTTAATGATAGTTTTTAATTCTTCAAAATAATCGGTGTTGTGCATGGGAATGCTGTTGAGTCTATGAATCATGTGGCTGTATGCTGATGTTTTATGTTGGAATGGATGATAAGAACTGTTGTGTATTGTGTAGTTTGTTTGTGTTGCTTTCCTGAATATTTTAAAAATGTGATGTCCCTTAATATTTTGTATTGTTAGATCCAAAAAAGGTAATGTTTTATTTGTTTCGGTTTCCAATGTGAATTTTATGTTGGGGTGTATATTGTTTATGTAACTGTGTAAATTGACTATTTAGCTTTGTGTGCCTTTGAATAATATTATGATGAAAGCAGATATTGATAATTTACAATTTTCAATAAATAATTATTCAATTAAGTAGTGAGTCTAAAGAGAGGTGAATAGTCGATCATCCGTTGCACTTGCAATGGAAATAATGATTTGGTGACCTTGAAATGCATAACTGTACTGCACTGCACTATATTTCCAATTTTATTAAATTCACTTCACTACTTTTAAATTTAAACTTTATTTATCAAATGTCACGAGTAATTTTGGTTTTTTCACAAACTTCGATTAAAGGCAAATGGTGAGGTTGTGGGTCAACAAGGGCTTTATATAGCAAATATTTACTGTTTAAGATTTTTGATGATAGGTATAACAACTAACAAATTTCATCAATAATTAGCGGAGAGACATCTATTAGAACTAGTTGGAGTGTACTTATGGTTCAAAATTTTATTTCAGATGGGGTATGCTGGAGGAAGAAGAATTTAATATAATTGATCCTTAATGTAATTAATGCCTTAAGGCTTAGAATTGAATTATGATTAATAAATGGTAATGTTATTTTTAGGGATAGGAACATCTTAACATTTGAATTTATATTTATTGCTGTTTTAATATTTCTCTTGATTGTTGAAAGCTAATACTTAAATATTTGAAATTAAATAGCGGTTGGACTAAGTGAGAGTAGAAATAAATAACTAATTTGTTTTTTGGTTTCAGAAGAACATCGAAATATAATTTATCATCAATTTTGTTAATCGAAAGTTTGGAGTATTATATAATTATAAATTCTAGTTTAAGATATTATTTCAGATCGATCAGGTTCCAACGTTGTATTATTAATATTTTAATTGTGTTGTCATTGTGCTATCATAAAATACTAACTATCGGCTTTATTAGGTGTTTGTAACCGGGCCGAGTCTGTCCTCACTAACATTCCTTTCCCATTCCTCGATTTTGTTATATGTAAAAAGGTGTACGATGGCTGCCTGGCCAGGGCGGATATCACACTATTAGACTTATGTGGTTATCGATGTGGCGCCTTTCTTAACGGGGTGAATATTGCTATGTTTGGCTTCATGAAAAGCTGAGTATGATGGTACATATTTCCTTGGTGAGGGAGAGTTATGGTGTCGTGTTGTAACATGGGTATAGTGGTGTGGTATTCGCATTTATAATACGGGAGACTTGCTTAATGCTTGATTGTACATTGAAATCAATCAATCAATAATCACTAATAATTGTTTTGGAAATTATAGTTCTTTTAAGTAGGCTAAATGCGAAAGTATCTAATCTTAAACATAAATTTTAATTAAGAACAAGCGAGATAATTAAAGAAATTAAGGAAAATTAAATTTAGTTTTATTCAAAATTATTTGTGCACTAGTTATTGGCTGTCCCTTCTCTGTGACTTTTCGTAAGTGGTTTGTACAATTGTTGAAACATGTTCTAAACCCTTACACGGATTGATTTTGGTAGCATCATATTATAAATTGTTGGTCTTATACTACATACCCCCTACCTTTAAAATTTTTTAATATTATTGAGGCAATGACAGTTAAAACCGAAGTTGGGAATCGTTAACACTAAATAATAATACTACCTGTATAAATAATTGAGCATTGACCTTCAACAGTTGTGGTTTATACCAAAAGATAACTTTTTATTTATTCCACAAGAATTACTAGCGAGGCCATTGCCCATAGTTTTTTTGTAGGTTGCAATGTCAAAGAGGAGAAAATACAAGGTAGCATATACAGCAGACATAGAACAAATGTACCGACAAATAAAAATACATCCGGATAATTAACAGTACCAGAAAATATTATGGAGAATATCTCCCGACAACGTTTGGGATGGCATCCGCACCATATCTGGCCATCAATACATTACAACAGCTGGCGGCCGGTGAGGAGAAAAGTTCCCAATTGCAACAAAAATTATTAGGAGCGGTTTCTATGTAGATGACTTAGTATCAGGAAGTAACAACCTGAATGAAGCTCAGGAACAAACCGGAGGTTTTAACCTGAGAAACTCATAGAAAGTATCGATCCAGATTTGAGAACATTCGAACCTTTTATATTTAACGATGAAGCAGTGAAGACACTAGGATTGATTTGGGATCCAGGCACTGATACGTTTGAGTTTAAGATGAATCTCAACAACAAAAATGGAAAAATGCCCAAACGAAAAATGTTCTCTGAATCATCCCAATTATTTCATCCATTGCGCCTATCTCCAACCCTGATACAAGCCAAAATCTTAATGTAACCTGATGAAAAACTGCCAGAAGATACCGAAAACAAATGTCAACAATATTGTGTCTCTCTTCTAAAGCTAAAGAAGGACACATGGATTTTGTGATGCTTCCGATGTAGGTTACGCTACACAATGTTCCTCCATTAAAATGGCTGACTGGACTTGTGGTGGAAGTACATCCAAGCATAGACAAAAATATTCGAGTGGGTTCTCATAAAAATTCCAATCCATAAATCATCGCCACTACACATAGAATCTGACAACGAGATTTTCGTCACAAAAACACAATCATCAGTCAACCAATAACTACAACCAATAGCTCCGTTACGTGTTCAACCTCATGAAGAAGTTAAACAACAAAGAGTGTACTACATCAAAACAGTAATCAAGAAAGAAACAACTTTGCGACTGAAGTTATTGATACTCAGAATGATACAAGTGCTCTTATCCTATGCAACGTTGTTAACCACACAATAAAGCCTTTGCACAGCCCGGGAACTGTTAACTTATGTCATTACAGTTGAAAATGTTAATAAATTATAATTTAACCGGTTATTGGGAAGACATCAGATCTTTAGAAAACACTATATCAAGCATTTAGATTAAACCTGCCAAAAGAGATGGCAAGCAGCTAACCGGTTAGAGTTGTGTAATGTTCTGATACAATAGCTCAATGAACAAATGCAGGAAATTACTTCACAAAATAGTCTTCTTACATTAACTAACAAACAGCAAGCACGAAGAAAGCGGGACATTGGAAATACAATAGGGTACATACCCGTTGACACATTTGCATCATGAACAAAAGAGATACCAACCACAAACATATTTAAACACGAAGAGGAATTAAATGACAAGAATTTCCGTGCTTTCGCCAAACAATTCTTGTATCTCGACAAAAAGATCGGCAGAGTATTCGCGGATAGTAGTCATTAGAACAGAGTACAGATTAATACAACCTTCACAATTGAAATAATGTTTATCATGAGGCGGATAGCCGAAAAGCAGAGAATTATTATCGGCGTCATCCTTAGCTCTCAACGTAGCCATTTCCATCCAGCATTGCTGACCTCACAACATTTGAAAGATGAAATTGTACGAATTTACGAGTATATTCCAGCAACAACGGAACTTCTGATAATCGACTTACCATGATAATTAAAGCATACTAAATATTTGTGCAATAGCTAAGCACGATCATTTTAAATAAATCAGGCATCCTAACGCTAGCCTCTAAGTCTATTTTAAAACATGCCGAGTTTCAGCTACCAGCCATTTAAGAAAAAGTACAACGTATCAACTCTTCAATTAGCGCGTCAATCAAACTTAAATATGGCAATGATAGATCAACTTCACAACAATTGTATACAACTACCAAATTTCAAGCGGATGAAACAATCGACAACGTTACGAAGGAGATGACAGAACTAGAAAAATCTATCATGCTGCAAAAACTAAACGAAGCGAAATTATATATCTTTATATTCATCATTACGTGCTAACCTATACATTAATGGTTGCCGGCGTCATCATTATTCTGGTACACCTCTTTCAACGCAGGAAAAAATGGCAACAAGCATCCTGAGAGACTTCTGCACCACAACGAACGATTCCACGGCAAAGGTCACCCATGATTATAATTATATAAACTTACAACATTCATAACAACAACAACATAAGTTCAAAACACTATATTTTGACTATTTGACTTTTATTTATGGTTAGTGTACAAAATTATATTTAATTTATTTTTATCGTTAAATGCTTAGCTAAGCACTAGCAATCAATTGCTCAGCAATTTGTTAGTATATAAGATGCAGCGACTAATACAAATTTAATTATTTCCTAGGGTGGGGAAGATCATTTGCGGGGGAGTCCTGTAGTGGCTCATACAAAATATATCTATACTTATTCGTTTACCTCCACAATATAATAATCACATATATTGGAGCGCGAATAGCAAAGTTACTTAAATTCATGCATGTGTGCATTTCACACACTCCAAACACAACCGCTACAGCTCAACCAACGAGCATTAACCTTTATGTTTACAACCGCATACCCGGGTATGTTTTTCAATTTTAATGACCAAAATTTTATTGATTTAGTTATCTTGTCGACATGAATCCTTCAGTAGCTTAACAATTATATGTTCTGAATGGAATTTCATGAAAAGTTTTTCCAAAACTCGATTTTAACTTGTTTTTAGTATAGTTTGTTTCGAATAACCTCTCAAATTGACAACCAACGTACCTTAGCTATATAGCTAAATCTTAACACTAAATGAAAATTAAAAATTAGAAAGATTCATATTATTTAGTTCATTATTTATTTATAAAACTTAACATATAATAAAAAATTACATAAAAATTAATTCCCGCTGTTTGTGGTACATCGCAAGCAAGTTGCTACAGTCAATGTACGCTGAGTGCAGATTGGTTTTTTGCAATTCGCACAATTTTACCGAGTCAATCTTCTCTTAGAACAGAGGTGGCAGTTTTCTTTATGTATAATTCTACCGCTTGAGTCACGTTTTTTTTGCGATAGATGTGCTTTTTGCATCTCTTGCTTCAATTTCCACAGTATGGCCCAAAATACTTTCGATACCGTTTTTGGTAGCAAAATGTCGCGTTATTTGCGGGTTCTTGGAACGCTTACTAATCTCAGACATAACCAAATGTTAGAAAAAAAAATGCCAGTGGCGAGAGATTCGTCCTCCTTTTGCATGAATATTCGCCCAAAATTTTGTTCATATTATCCACGCGGCCCTTAGTTTAGTTATACTCTAGGGTCATTGTTGGTTTATTGGCCAGCTTTGTTTTTTTGGAATATACGAACACATTGTGATGTTGTTCGAAAATCCGAAAATAGATGATTCGACAGTTCCAGGTTTGCCTTTTACAACTAGAAATTCCGCTGGTACAAATCGCCGTCTTTTATTAACTGTCCCTAGAATTCACGCATCAAACTAGAAGCTAAATTGTATATGATAAAAAAATTGTCACACGTAATATTTCGATCACTTCTACGAAAAAGAGTACAACATAAAGACACGTTCTCCTTGGTTACTTTTTCTTTGTGAGTTTTCAGCGATTCCAGTGAAGATTTGTTCTTTCAACGGATACGAGGTAGTGGAGTCGCACACCCACCATACTTTAATTCCATATCCGAGCGGTTTTGAAGGAATGTACTACATCATCAATCGTAACGTTTGCTCCAGCTACAAGACAGCAAGTATCCGTTGTGCACTGGTATTCTCATTATCAAATCCGATATATCGGCTTATAGTATAAAAGCGCTGAACACCCATCGTAGCGTGATAAAGGGGATGAGAACTAGGACTCCGCAAATCTAGTATACTCATTTTTGGATCGGCTGACACCGGAAAATTTATAATGCCGAGATATCCATCAAATTCAGAGGCACTTATTGGCTTCCATACCCGAATATTATTTGGATTTTCGCGAATGATGATGTCACAATTGTCTTCATGTATAAATAGTTTAAATGTTTGGATGATGCTTAGATTGTTTGTTTTCTTTGTTGGGCCTGCAGTGGCCGATTTAAAAATGCTATTCGACAGATTTATGCGATGTGTTGGTGGAATTTCACTCCAAACTCTTCCATCCCTTGCCTTATATTCCAAAGAGTTCGATTGCTCTACGGGTTCTTCTGCCAACTCTTCCGCCACAATATCAATATCTGAGTCGTCGTTTTTTATTATCTATTTCACTCATATTTTTAATTTTCCCGTTATATTTGTTGATAAGTGTCATGCCGAAATATTCAGTTATCATAAATAAAACAGGGTTGCACAAAACCAGGAAATACAATAGCATGTTGTATTAATAAATATAATTGAAATGATCAAAATTTATTTATACTAACGTAAAATTCAATTTTAAAACAAAATTTCACGCAAAATTAATAGAAATCGTACATACTTACCCGAGTATGTTGGTTGTAAAGACGAAGATAAAAATTCGGTTGTAAACACAAGGGTTAATCAAACAAATTTATCCACTGGTGCGGTACAACCTACGAATAAAGAAACAAAACCTGAATTGTTTCGAATTGTTGACTTTAATTCATTCCTTTGCAAGCGTTTGCATCAAACATTATCAGTAGGTGGTGCAAATAATGTAAATATTTTGAAAAAATATTTTAACGCAGACCTACAAGTATTATTATGTCCAAATGCAAATAGGTGCTTACCAAAGACAAATAATTATTTGTAGCTAACGTCAAAAGTAAAAACTATTTCAGTAAAATAAATTTTGTTTGTTAGTAATATAAATAATTTTGAAGTGTTTGAATAATAATTTCAGTGTAAAATTATTAGAATTACTAACAGTTCCATTAAAGAAGGAGCCGTGTACAAAATGCAAGTTGGCCAGAAAAAGAAAGATGGCTTGGACATATTTTCCATTCACAAAATCGGACCATCAAAGGTAGGCGTTGAATTTTGCACCAACGAAAGTAGGCCCTCGCGGGAGACCACGCACTCGGTCACCGTGGCAGGCTTTTTTTTAATTTGTTATTGTACTAAATATTTTGATAATGACACGACGTTAAATTCAAAAAGCGAACTAGACGTATAGCGATATATCCTCCATTCAGTCACAAAATATTAATTTGTTTCCGAATACGATTTGCTACTGAATTGTATTAAATTATTTTATGTAATTACAATCTAGTCTCCTGGACTAATGAACAATTTGTTTCTGACTTAATTTACTAACTTAAATTAATCTATGGCTTCTTCCCATTGGCGTTCCATAGTGTTAGGTAAATTGAAGTAAACCACATCTTTGTAGTTTATTTTAGATCGGTACAATACTGTTTAATCTGACAGTCACACCAGCTGAAAAGGTTTCGTTCTTTTAAGTCTGTGTACTAAATTCGCGATGCTTAGGAGCTGAGTTGCCGCAATGTTTACATGTTGGCGGAGCCTTTCTTCATGTCTCCGTGCTTTATCCTGGATTTCGTTTAAGATGAGGTTCATTTTAAGGTTCCTATGAAGGTCATTGTTCCTGACATAACAAGGTGCATCAACGATGTTCCTTAATACCATATTCTGAAATTGTTGGATGATATTTACGTTGCTCTGCTTGGTACAGCCCCAAAGCTGAATACCATAAGTCCAAATTGGTTTCAATATTTGCTTATAAAGTAGAAGCTTGTTGTATGTTGATAAAGATGAGTTCCTTCCCATCAGCCAATACATTTTTCTGTATTTAAGTTTTAATTCTTCACTTTTCTTCTTGACGTGAGCTTTCCATCGTAGTTTAGCATCCAGGGTCATGCCGAGATACTTAGCTGAGTTCGCATGCGGTATTATTTCCCGATTTATGGTAATCGAAATATGTTCGAATCGTCTGTTTGTAAGGTTGATGTGAACTGATTTAGCTTCATTTAGTTTTATTCTCCATCTTTTTGTCCATTTATATATTTGAGTTATAAAGCTGATTGTAACGGGTAAGATCGCCGTATCATCTGCAAAAGTCGCCACTGTGTTGTTTTCTAATGTGTGAAGATCATAAGTATATAGTAGGTATAAAACCGGCCCTAATACACTGCCCTGTGGAACTCCTGCATTGATTTCTTTCAATTCAGAAAATGTGTCACCCAACTTAATCCTGAACAATCTATCTTTCAAGTAAGACTCCAGTATCTTAGCAAATTGCATTGGTAGAAGATTCCTTAACTTGTGGTTAAGTCCTTCATGCCACACTCTATCAAACGCTTGTGCAACGTCTAGAAATACTGTTGAACAAACTTTTTCTCCCCTAATGATTTCTCAATTATACTGGTTATTCTGTGTACTTGATCAATTGTTGAGTGTTGGTTACGAAAAACCGAACTGATGATTTGGGATTAAGTTTTTACTCTTGATTATCGGATTTAATCTTTTTACCAGAAGCTTCTCAAGGAGTTTGGACATTACTGGCAATAGCAAAATTGGCCTATAAGACGATGTTATGTGTGGTGGTTTCCTAGGTTTTGGGATCATAATTACTTCTGCATCAAGCATTATTCTGCTTCTTTTGGTGTTGTGGGTAGGATTTCTTTACTTTCTTGCACAGCTTGTTCAGTTATTATCTCGGCTTCCAACGTTTGGACTTCATGCGGCTGGAATATTTTTTCGAGGTGTTTAGCAAATTCTCGAGCTTTGTGTTCATTATTTCTAGCCCTTTCTTCTCGCTCTTCTTTTTTCTGCGAGGAGTTCCGTAATTTCCATAGGGCAGTTGTTTCCCTTGATGTTCGTTTTAATTTCAGGAGTATTTTACCAAGCTGATTGCTGTATATCGTTTACAAATTTGTGAACTTCTTTGTCTTGCTGTATATCGTTTACAAATTAGTTCTTCAGTCTTTAATGGAACCATTAAGTTAATTTTTTCTTCAAGCGATAGTCTAAAGCATGCCCAATTAGTGTGATTATTTAATAGGAATGGGTTTCTTTCTTTCAAAATGATTTTTTCACTTAACATTGAATGATCAGAGTTTAAGTCATAGCTTTCATCTACTTGTATATAATTTACAGATACGTTCTTTATTATGAAGAAATCAATCAGATCTGGTACTTTGTTTGGATCAGTTGGCCAGTAGGTTGGTTTTCCAGTTGAGAGGGCTTCACAACAGCATTTCCTGATAGCTTTTAGGAGTCCTTTACCATTAATCGTTGTTAATCTGGATCCCCAGTGGACATTTTTTGCATTAAAATATCCTCCAAGTACAAATCGTTTTCCTAATTTACTGAGGAACTCGAGATAATCTTTTTCTTTCATTGAGTGCTTCGATGAGCAGTAAATACTATCAGTACAAATAGAACTGCTTTTGGTTTCGGCAGTAACACAGTTGCTTGTATTTCTTCCGTTTCATATTTCAACTCCTCTTAGTGATGAATACTATTTCTAATTATAACAGCACTACCTCCTTTAGCAGTGTTTCCAGGGTGAATAAAGTGATAAATTTGATAATAGTTGTATTGCTTTCACCAAAAATAAACAAAATTACAACAACTATCGTACTAGATAGACCAAAAAATGGTTTAGCTAACCCAAAAAAAATTTGTGGTTAATAAATCTTAACCAAATTTTTAGTTTCAATACCAGCCATAAGAGTTGAATTGACAAGAAAATACATGAAAAAAAATTATACCAAAATTTTGTTAATTTTTGCTGTTGCTTTGATCAGCCGTTAACCAAATAAAATACCTAACTCATTTTGGTTAAAAGCAATACTAGTGAAGTGTGTTTCCGTGATGAGACATACATCGATTTTTTCTGTGTCCAGGACCACTTGCAGTTCGTGTTGATGTTGCATCAGTCCATTGGCATTCCAACATAAGGTTCTAAGATCATTGGCCATTTTTCTGTTTAGGGATGGCTCCCTTAGTGCTGTACTCTACTTTCTGTAATCGCTCATCAAATGAATTTAGTCTGCTTAAAATTAATGTAAGTGTTTCACTTATTTCGTCATTTTGAGCAGTTTTTCCTGGATTTCCGTTGCTCATCATTACTTGAGCATAAGTCATTTTACCAAATTGTCCTTGACTAGTTCCCGACACTCTAAAATTTACTTCGGGTCGGTTCATCTTAACCGCTCTGTAGTTAGCCGGATGGTTTTCTCCACAGTGAACGCATTTAGGTTGACCATTTTGGGATTTTACACAATCTTTGGCATGATGTTTACCTAAACATTTGACACACCTGGGTTCCCTGTTGCAATGTTTTTGTGTATGCCCATAGGCTTGACATTGTTTACATTGTGGTATAAGCTTAGATCTTCTTAGAGGCTGAAAAACCACTTTGAACCCCAGGATTTACTTAATTTGATAATTTGTTTTCGATATCTTCATCAGTATCGAAGATCAACATAAACATGTTGTGAGGTACTTTGCCTCTCCGTTTTAGCTTAATCGATACTTCAGTTGAGTTAAATCCTTTTGCTTTCAGGTCATCAATTATTTTTTCTGGTTTACACGTAGAGTGTAAGTTTTTAGCCATGATCCTAATTGGCCTGGTTTGTTTGTCTTCAAACGTGTGCCAAGCACGTTTTTCTTCGCTTAATATTTTTGGCATTTTTCTGTAAGTTTCAGCATCTTCCAAGTTTATTTTATGGTGTTTCCATTCATCACCTTTGCATTAAACTTATCAGTAGTAGTTATTGTTTTTATTTTCTCATAGAGTAAATCGTAGTCTTTGACTTCATCTATTACTATTGATGGTGGTGGAGGTACTTTTTATGGTTGTTTCTGGATAATATTTGGAACATCATCCTTTAATTGAGGTGGAGAGGGAGTATTATTCCGTTTCCTTTTTTTCTCCCACCTTTAACTCTTATCCACTCAGTTTCTCGAGCTAGTTCTTCTTCATCTGTATGATACTCTTGTGGAGTTACATTCTGGTTAGGAGTAGAACTGATGTCCTACTTTGGCTTAAGAGATTTAACTTCGTTTTCAAGCGTCTTCAAGTGCTCCTGCATCCATGCGATTGTAACATTCAGTTGCTTGTTTATATTGTTGGCTTCAACTAATGCATTATTAGCTTTACACAATTCATTGTGAAGCTTTTCTTCGTTTGTAGAACGAGTGTTGTGGCTGCTGGCCCCAATGGAAGGACTACCGGCTCTTCTCGGAGAATACGACACTTTTTAACTTCTCTGGAAGGGATGTGAATCATCCTTTTCTGTTTCACTCAATTGAGCTTGTTTATTCACCAACATGTCTTGGAATTGGTTAAAATAATTGTAGTATAGCAATGGCTGGTCTCCCCGGGAATCCATGAGACCGACCTCCGAACTGAGCAACAAGTGTACCACCTGGGGTATTAGTTTCCGTATTTGTTCCGCTCATTGCTCATTTATAGTGTACTGCACTCGCCTCTAGTATTTCGCCGATGCTTCACATCGTTGTCCGGGTGTTACCACGTGGAGGTGATTCATATCTCATCACAGTTGCCAACACCTTTCCTTTTTGAAGAGGTATCGTAGTCTTTGTAGTATGCTGAATAGGCTCCTTCCGCGGTGAACTAAAAACTGTCTCTTTTATTGAACCAGAAACTTCTGTTACTGATGAATCTGCATAACTGAACTGTAACTGATCAAGTTCACTGCTAGATTCCTCGGTTGGAAATGGTTGTACTTCACTAATCGAGGCTGGGACTACATCTTCCTGCAGCAGATCCCTAGGCAAATCATTGGATTATAACTGAACATCGTTCGATGTGCAATGTCTTAACTGATTAGTGTGAGAACGATTTAATTTTGATTTGTTATTGCTTTCCATTAAAACATTATAACTTACTTCGCTCCAATAAGCTTTGTTTTTCGTATAATGCGATGTTTAGCGTATAATGCGATGTAATACGCTGTTTAGCTGCATGACGCCTATTAAACTGTTGGTTTTGCTTCTCGTTGACCGTAACAATCCTTCCTGATGACTGAGAATTGAGAAGATCAAGTGTCGTAGAGATTGTTCTTCCAACGAACCACTCTGCAGGGGACAACCCATTCGGTATGTTTCGGTTTGTAGTAACTCTATAAATTTGCAAACATGTGTTGAACTTTTCAGTAGATGTTCCCTCCGACTGGAGTTTTTAAGGGTACGTTTTAACGTGCCCACAAATCTCTCAGCCTAACGGTGCCTTTTAAAATTGTGTAATGCCTCTGGATTCGATGCTCGTTAAATTTTGCACTTGCAAACTGTGTGCCGTTATCAGTCACAAGTTGTTTGCAATTACTGAAACTGGCAAAAACTGACATAAGTTTATCGATGACATCCGATGATGTATGTAGTCTTTACCGGTGCTTTTGCTGCATTTGCACAACTATGGCATTGTTTCACGTAGTGTATAATATCCTTATCAATTTTTCGCCAGAAAGCATAACTCTTCTCTGTCGTAAAACACGTTTATTGTAGCACTGCGGAATAATAACACTTTCATCAAACAAAATACATCCTTTTACCATTGACAATATCTCCATTCGAGCAAACACATCTGCACACAATGGATCCTTTTCGTCAAGTGATGATGGGCAACTGTTTTGAATGTACCTGATGATCACCCAACAAACAATTTTTGTTACATAGCAGTAATCGAAACAATTCCTGGTTGGCGAGATTTCGTCGAAGTGGATAGTCGTGTTTTTTCTATTCTCTTCAAAAATTTAATTTTATTTTGTTTTATTTTTGTGTTTTATTTATATAGTAATATCAATATCTCCACTCCAAAATTTAGTTCTGTGCTCAAGAATTAAAAGGGCGTAACTCGATTTATGGTATAAAAAACTCTTGCGCATTTCTTGTTTAATTTTCTATTAATTCGTTCTCATATCAATTTTTACTGTAATACCAAAGAGAATAAGATATCTTACTCTCTTTGATATTACCTTAAAAATTGGAAAATTAAGAGGTTTTAATTGAAAATTAAATAGAAAATTAAACAAGATTTAAAAGGGCATAAGTCGACTTATGCCCTTTTAATTCTTGAGCACAGAGTTTATAGGCAAAAACAGTGCAAAGAGGCAAGAGACGAAGAAATGCAACTGCGTAAGCGCGACTCGGGTGGAATGGCCGGATGGTATACAAAAAAAATTTGTATATAAAAAAAGGTATTACGCATTTCGTAATCGCACAATCAGGAAAAGGAAAGTACTAAAATAAACCAACTCGATCTTTTTTTTATTTCTCTGTCAATAGACAGAAATAAAAAAATTTCCCCACCCTTGGACATAACATCGTACAGGAACGACCGATTATCATCAGTTGCAATGCAACTAAAGAAAATAAACAAAATCATTTTATTTTCATACATTTTGTTTTGTTAAATTAAATTAAATTTTAATGTAATAATAATCAAAGTGTAGTGAAAATAATTAAAGTGTAATTTTGGAAAATGCAATCCACAGGGATGCATTTGTTAGGCAATATTTTATTTTTGTAGATAGAAAAATTAAAAGTGCATGATTTGATATTTTGTGGATTGTACATAAAATCAAAGTTCAATTTTAATTACTAAAGTCTAATATTTAGATAGTATTGAAATAAATTTTAACTTATATAAAATAAGTCGCAGTAAATTTGGTACATATTAGATTTTATTTTTATGCACATTATTTGTATTCTTATGTGTGATTTTGTGTACATTGTACAATCGACACTAATACATACTTATAATTTGGTATAAAAAAGAGCCAACAATATGTTTGTGTAGCTGCCTAGTTTACTCTTTGCACGGTTTTTGTGAAGGAAGTGTGCGTGGTTTTGTTGGTTTTTGTATTATAAAGTACAAACAACAACGAGAAAGAGAATCTTTGCGTTGGTTTTGATACAGTTGTCACAAGTATTTTACTATTTTGTGTAATGGGCACTAATACATGCATACAACTTGATTTATATATGGCAGGATCAACAATATGGTTGTACAGCGTCTCGTTCGCTCTTTACACGGATTCTGTTAGGGAAATGTAGTATATTTTGTTGGTTTTGGCATTATAATGCACAAATAACAACAAAAAGAGAATTTTTTCGTTGGTGTTGATACAGTTGTCACAATATTTTACTGTATTATCTTGATACATAGTTTAGGTGTGTTTATATGTACTATGAGGCCTACTGCTATGCACATGAAAGATGGTAGAAAATATTTACCGTCAATGTGTGTTGGTGGTTTTAGTATATACGATTTTGTTACTTGTATGCTGGTGTTATTAGTCTCTTTGTGTTTCTGTGTATTCACGAAACAACTATGATATTATTGAAATCATGCATTATGTGAACACAATGAGATTTTGTATATTCGATTCAAATAGGATTTTTATACTTTGTATAATCGGATTGGTTTGAGTCGAATTGGAATTGGGAGCTATCTTATACAATTCATTTGAATGGTTTATTTAGGTAGGATTAATAAATTTTGTACATGGTTTTACATACTGAATCAAATTGTTTTCTAATTAATTTAATTAATATTATAAATTATAAATTGACTAAATAAATAAATAAATAGATAAATAAAATGCGAATTTAGAAATGTTGGTTTAAGTTAAGATCTGATTTTTAACACAAAATGATAAGTTCATTTATGTGAACAAAGTGGAATTATGTTAAAACATTTTGGAAGGCTAAATCTTTTTGAGTTTAATGAGAGAATTTTAGCAGGTTATGATTAATGTACTACAAGCCTGATTGTCACCAATATTATAAATTTATTTTGCGCTTATACATGAAAGTATTGGTGGTCGACAGATTATATAAATGAGTGAGAAATACATACAAATTGTAGATAAAACAAAACAAACGAATTGTGGAGGGAAAATTTTGTATGTAATTACATAATAATTAGATGAAAATATTTTTATTCTATTTTCGCACTAACACTTTCAAGTATAAGGTTTTAAATGTAAGAGGGTATCTGTGTGCTTCATCAGTGAATCAGGCTTTTAGTATTACATTAGAGTTGGTTTTGAGTTATTATATTTTTATACCGTTTCTCCTTAAAATTTTGCTTTGAAAAGTGAAACACATAACGTTTTTTTGGTAGAGATTTTTTTAATTTTTACGGAAAATATAGTATACTAAAAAATATAATTCTGATATGAGTATTAATAATATTTAATTTTTTAGATAATTTTGAGATATAAAACTAACCAAATTAATAGTAATATTTAATTTTTGTTAATAATCATTGGTAATGTTTTTGTGTGCTGTCAAAATTTCTCCTGAAAATTTTGCTATAAAAATAAAATCGTTGTCTTTGTCTATTACATAAAGTTTTGAACTTTTTTCTCGGTTCCTCTTTTTTTTACTATCAGTCAATTTTTCTAGTGGAATAGTACCTTTATACTAATTTTTTTGGCAATAAATTAACGTAATACGGCTTAGTTATTGTTATTGCGCGGTTTTGTTTAGGAATCTTGTTACAGAAGTGTCAAATTTACAACAAGTAGTGGCTGTGATAATTTGGTTGCATACAAAATAATGTCATAATTATTACAGCTGGAATAATTATCACAAAGTTCGAACACGTCCTAACTTATTATTGTTTTGAATTTAAATTTCAAATTTTAATCGGATTGCTATGTTTCTTTTATACCATTCAATTTAATATGTATAATTAATAGTACTCGTAAGCAACACAGGTGGAGCAAAATATAATTATAATAGAAATTATATTCCAATCAGATTTGAATCCATTTATATTTTCTCAAGAAAAAAAATATATTCGAGAATAAAGTGTGACCCCGAGACGAAAGGAGCTCCTAATTAAATTAATAATTTGTTGAATATTAAAATTAAAATTTTGTTACCAACTAAAAGTTATTGAAATAAATTTTGTTCATCATCGTCCGCACTTCCGCATTCATCAGCATTTTTAACCAAGCCGTGCGAAAATTAATTGGAGGTTAATTTATTTGTATAAATCACTACTCCCTATCAACTGGAGTTTGTGTATTAACCAGTGAATTTGGAATACAGCAACGACTGGAATTCGCACAACTATATTTATGTGTAAACGGGGGTTTATTATACAACGTGTTAAAACAATTATTTAATTTATGTGAAAAGGAAAGTAAAACACCTTGAGAAATTTTGGAACACACGAACCATTTGATTATCCATAAAATGCGAGTGCTCATTCGTGCAGAAACTCAAAATTAAAAATGCTTCGGCGAAAAATAAAAAAAGAAAATTAAGAAAATTTGATATTGTAAACCATATTTAAATTAACATGCAACTAATTAGAAATACATAAACAAAAACGAATTTATTTTTTGTTTTTTTACTGTGTTTTGAATGAATTGCACATAAAAGAATACGGTATTTAGTGTATAAGAATAAGCAAAATAGAAAATAAATAAACAACAATGCGTGTACACACGCACATTTTTTTTTTGTAAAAAAAGTAGTAAAGTAACAAACCAAAAATCATACCAAATCATACCAACCTCGTAGCGTCGAAATTGCCGGGTGTCATTTCTATATGTAAGGCCCTTTCCGAAAGTTATACTTATTTATTTAGACCTACTTATTTAAAGAAGTATGTTGGCGAGGTAACTTAAAATAAGTATGTTCTTAGAAAAAAAAAATCTTAAACGAAAACCAAACTTCTGTTAATTTCATTACATACATATTGTTAGCGTATTTCCTTGACAAATTTACAACAACAATTGCATAGGCGAAATCCCCGCAAGAATAACATTAACCCAAAAAAAAATTGGGTTTAATTAAACATAATTCTAATTCTTGGTTATGATACCTGCCACCAGAGTCATAATACATAGTAAATTTATATTTTATTTCGAAAGGTTGGCTTTTGTCAATTAAATCAAATTGGCTATTTTCTTGGAAAACAAATAAACCCAAAATAATTCAAATTAAATTTTGGTCAACAAAATACGCTTTGTGATATTATGTAGTAATTAAGTTTTAAAAAAAATTTAATTAAAAAAATTATTTTATAGTTACAAAATAGTCAAAATAAAAAATAAGTATGTGAAATCAATTCGGATGATTTTACATACTTATTTAAGATGGCGGCAAATAAGTATGTCTAAATAAATAAGTAGAACTTTCGGGAAGGGCCTAACAATTTTTTGATGACAGAACAACGTACGAGGGTGCCAATGTATTTTAACGAGGCTTCAAACCAAAATTGACAATGTTAAAAGCTCACCAAACCGCTTGGCTGCCATCTACCCTTAACAGCTACAACAAAAATGTGTGCCTCGAATGAAACCCACAATGGAAAATGAATTTATTTTATTCGGTTTTTAAAGTGGCTGCCATCTGTTGGACGATATTGAAACTAGAGTTAACGGTGAACAGCAATCAAAAAAATATATAATTGTATAATTTTGTTATTGATTTCGGTTCAAAACTTCCTTTTATTGCACATGAAAGACATATTTATTTATTCAAGACAAAATAATACAAAAATAACGCACAAAATAATAAACGCTGAATTTCTTCTCACCTGCATAGGGGGAGATCGTGGCGCCTCTTGCGGCGCTTTAAATTCGAATATTTTTTGGTTATTACAGTACAGAGCATTCACACTGAAAAAACTTCTTACTTACAGGTTTGTACGAATTTCCAACATAGCGAACAGAAATTTTTGCTCTTGTGTTGTGTTTGAATTTTGAAAGTCATAAAAACCTGTAAGTTAAAAGTAAAATGTTTTTTCATTGTAAATGCTCTATTAGGCGAAATGGCTTTTAATTAAAAACAGTAATTAATCTACAAATTTAACAATTTGATAAGAAATAAAGCATATTGTAACAAACCGAACAAATTTGTGGATTATATTTCAGACTCAAACCAAATCACCATTTGTGACATCTGCAATCAAACCTTCAAATCAATATTTTAATTTATTATGCATACATTTCCATATAAATCAATTAATCGTCGTTATTTTAATTATTTCACTATCGTTTTAATACATTTGAACCCGGTAGTACAAAAAAAATATGCAAACAAAATGCAAAATAAGCACAAGGTCGCTGAATATAACCCCCCCTTCCTTTCCAACATTCCATTCGATAACGCGATATGGCAACACTTTCTGTCATTGTAGTAAAATGACGTTTACCTCCCATTTGTGGACATTTGGTTGCTAAAATTTGGTAAAAATAAAAACTAATTTTCGATTTAATCAAAAAAATGTTTAATTTTCTATTATGGATTGTTTTTAAGTAAAGAACTATTATTTATTTTTTGTGAGTGTGTTTCTTGATAAAATTGTATTTATAATAAGAAGACGATTCTGAACAATGTCTGCAAACAATAAAAATGGTTTACAAGACATAAAAGTGTTAGAAAAATTTATAAAAGTATTGGCACTAAAATCGGCCCAAGTGATTGTACAGTCTAGACTTGGTGAAAAAATTCATACGAAATGTAATCCCCATTCTTCGGGAAATGACTGGGTAAGTGTATGTATTACTATTTTCTTTTTGTTTTTTTATTGTGTTTGTCGTGCTATTTTTGTGTTTACTACACCCAAGAGAAAATCAAATATGTACATACTCCAAAGTAGTGTAGAAAATATAAAAAATAGTGCACACCTTTTTTTTATTTTTTTGGTGTGTTTATATTTTCGGTGCCAATCACTAGCCACCAAAAATAGTAATAATTGCAGTGTAATTAAGTTCAAGTAAAGTTCAAACTACAAACATTATAGCTGATTCGTATCAATCCGTGTGGACACATTGTGCAATTTTGTTGCTTTTTACTTTTGTTTTTAAAAAAGTTGTTTACAAGTTATCAAATTCTCTCGTGACGCAGAAGATAACGTAGAATATTGTATGTACATACATATACCGTAAAGTTTATATAGCTAGCTTTTATAAAAATAGTTTCAAGGCGGCCGGTACCACGGGAATACCATGTAAACATTAATCATTTGATTAAAAAAAAAAAAAATTGGTGTCTACGTGCAAACCTTCAAACCTGTTTTGTTTGGTCTCGTAAATTACGCGTTTCCGAGTTGTTTTCATAGTTTTTCTGTAAGTCAACAAGTAGATATCATTTTATATCTATTCAAAACGACTTCAGTGTTATTTTGAAAATAAAAATGGATTAACAAGCCTAAGGTATGCAAACTCTTACAATGCGATATATCCGTGAGCCAAAGTTGTCAGAACCACATCACGACAGATGTTACCTTTGAAATAATTCGTGTCACACTGAACAAAGTTCTCAGCTATTTAGGTGTAGAATAGTTCTAATTTTATGTTGCGGAAACATTTGGACTGTAGTTAAGATTAAAATTGAACCATTATCAATAACAAAAATTATTTTCCTTTGATTATATTTTCAGTTTAACATTACAATCGAGGATAATTTGGATGTGCTGGCGGAAACCAAAAAAGTGTTGAACATAAATGCAGGTGAATCAATTGCAAACCGTCTACCGCTGAGTATCGAAATTTCATTGCAAACAGCCGAAGGTGATAAATTAATATTGGAGGTGTGGTCAATTGGATTAATCCCTGACCAAGCAGATCCTACTCAACGGCCTACACATACTGTGTATACGTCATTTAGTGGCCTACTCAAATCGCTAATTTCAGTAACGAGAGTAACACCGGCGTACAAGTTGTCGAGACGGCAAAGTTCTGATACGTATAAAATTTATTATAGGATTTATGTGGGCGAGCCACAAATTCATAGTTTAGGTAGGTGATTTTTATGTTATTTCTATTTTTAGACATTTTGTTAACGCAATACAACGACGCAATAAAACAAAGAAGAAATGGTGTAGAATTTTTCTGTATCTAGTTAATACGGCAGCGATATCTTAGTAGTTAATTTCCTATATTTCTATTATAAATTCCCAAAATGTCGAATTTCGATGAGAACAGAATGTTCATCACGATGTCAAAGGTTGCTTTACTTGCTCCGTACAGAATATGTTATTTCCTTACCAAGACGTATTTGTGGCTTCGAGCAAAATCGCCCAATAAAAATTGGCTCAAAAATGAAAACCCATTTAAAAAACGAAAAATGACCCAAACAGAAAACGAAATTTATCGAAATATTTGGGTCATTTTACGGTTGGGAGAATGACCCAAAATATAAATGGAAATTTTGCCTAAATGGTAAGTATAATGAGGTTGTGACAAAAAAAAAAAAATTATAAAATTTTAGTATTTTGCATATTTATTTATTTTCATTTCCATTACGATATTGAATACTTTTTAAATTATTTCAAAATTCAAGAAAAATTTACAAATAAAAAGCCAGTGAACATTGTACAGTTTATGAGCCACCACATCTTCTCGTTAGTTCGTGAGTGCAAAGCACAAAATGCACAACTGTAGGCTCATCTGGATACATTCGCAGGGGGCGGTCTGTTCAAAATGTTAAAAAAAATTAAATTGCAAAATAAGGTTATGTCAGACAGGCTAAATCTTTTGGAAACGGTCGTTTAAGTTACTCGTAAACTAACAAATACTATCCGCAGTGAGTTTGAAAGAGGTGGAACGTGGCTGGCTAAATCTTTGGTTACTATTTATTTTTATCACAATCAACAATAATATGTTAGTGGCAGCCAGTTTCAAAGAAGCAGAAAGAAAAACAGCCTCGCGAAATATGTAAGATTTTGAGGTAAGGTAAGGTTATAGTAACCATGCTAAATGTTTTAATGCAGGTTACTTTTATCATAATAAGCAATTATGTCCTAGTGGCAGATGCTTATGAAGCGGCATAACCTACCCTTACGCAGTCAATGTATACTTTTAATTTTCAAAGGAAGGGTTTGGAATTAGATTTCCCTTTCTAAAGTTTAGGTGCTTTATTGAAATTAAAACTAACATTTTGAAAATTTTAACACATACAAAAATTAGACTTGCCTATTTTGTTTTGATTAAACGGTGTTTACGATTTTGTGATTAATTAAAATATTTGTCGAAAATTAAAAAAAAAATTTACTTGTGTTAAGCCCAGAAACAAGTTAAAGAAATTCAATTTCCAATTCCATCAACTCAGTTTAAATTCGGCGAATTTCAAATTGGAATTGAAAATAAGACATTACATGATTTACAGTTCGACATGAATCTCAAAGAAAACAATAAAAACACAATAAATAAATTAATTGATATTTATTTCTCATAGTAGACATTAAAACTAATTTCGCAATCATCTTAGTGTGCAGTTCAGTCGTCTAGTGTATTTCCTTGACAAATTTACAACAACAATTGCATAGGGTAAATCCCCGCAAGAATAACATTAACCCAAAAAAAAAATTGGGTTTAATTAAAAATAATTCTAATTCTTGGTTATAATACCTGCCACCAGAGTCAGATTACATATTAAATTTATATTTTATTTCGAAAGGTTGGCTTTTGTCAATTAAATCAAATTGGCTATTTTATTGAAAAAAATAAACCCAAAATAATTCGAATTAAATTTTGGTCAACAAAATACGCTTATTAATGTCTATTATAGACTGGAGTAAAGTCTTTTCAAATGTTTTTGAGAACGCGAACAATCTGCTGTGTGGTTGTTATTCTTTTTCTTCTAAGCTCAGAAGTTGTTGATCGGATTTGCATCTGGACACTGAGCCAGTCTAAAGTTTGAATGCCGTTCAGCTCTTTTCAAGGTTGTAAAAGGAAGTTTTTTTTTTTATTTTGATATATAAAATCTTGTGCAAAGGGGACTCCGATGTTTAGGATCGTTATCCTCTTGTGAGATGTAAACTTTATTTTCTGGATTATGGTTGGATTTTTGTCGGACAACTTAAAAATGACCTTATCATCCTTCTCTCAAGGGACTCTCTCTAAACTTATTCCAGATTCCGCAAAATCCTCTTCATCACAAATGGCGCAGATGTTTTGGTGTATTTTGTTACCTTCTTCATACTCATTTTCTGTCCTTTGTGATGAGTAACTAAGAACGCCACTTCAAATGCTTACCATTCAAATGTTCAAACTGAACTGAAGATAGAAGTTAAGACGAAAAAGGTAATGGCGTGAAAAAAAATGTTACCTGCTTGGAAGTACTTTCTTGTGGAACATAGTGCAAATAAATAAAGCTCCAAAGATATAAAGAGAGAGTTTTTATAATTCAAATCAAACATATTAGTGGTGGCTTATACTGCAGCCCTTGTTACTAATGTTACGTGAAGTTGGTTTGAGGAAAAAAATATTTACCAGTAAAACGGTGAACCCACTGAAAAACAGTGAGACACCGCATTTAATTTGTTTTACACGGCTGCCTCCCTTTCCACTTCTTTGTAACCTTACTGAACCTCCTTTAACTAACGTATTTCAAGCGACTGCCCCGCCCACCTTTTGCCTCTTTCAAACCGACTGCAAATGATATTTGATATTTAGAATAATTTAAACAATCGTTTCCAAAAAACCGAATGTTCAGTAACTTCGTAGAATCATATGATTTTCAACATGTAATGTCAATTACTTACTATCCAAAAGGTAATTTTGATTAGCAGAAAGCCGTACACAAACTGTCAAGAATATTCTTAAAAAAGCTGATGAAGATGGTAGAGATTTATGTCTTGTTCTACTCGATTTTATAAATAGCTGTTTTAGATTGTTAATTAAATTAAAAAAAAATCATTTTTTACGACCTAAACCCCCTTCAAAAGTGTCTAGATAACAATTGCCAAACTTCTTTTTTTCTATTTGAGGATTGGTCCCTGTGGTTGCGAGGCACCCACGTGACCATAGTAATCATTGCTTTCATAAGGGGCAAGTAACTAAACTGTCCGCTGGGCTAACGACCCGTATCCGTAAAATCTTATTTTACTGTTAAAATTGCCAACATACGCAAAACGATACCACAAAAAAAACCGCACCTCATCCATAACTTTAAATTGTGAAGCAACTTTTATAGATTCAAATTCTACAAATTGTCTAAGAAGCGATTTATTCAAGATTTTATATTTTCGGTAATATGATTTGTTATTTCAATTCTGTTTAACTTACTTTTGCTGGAAATTATGAAGTTTTCTTCATTAAAATTCTATCCAATTTCCTCAAAATTTTATAAATTTTTGAAATGTCCAGGCATCGTATAAATTTATATTTTATTTTTAGAAATGTTTTAATTCCATATTTTGATTTTTAAACATTTGAATCAAAATGCCGCCAATTTACCAAACTAAAATGTTTTAGTATATTTTTAGAAAAAAATATCGGTCTATCCGACTCCTCGGACCCATATAGACACTTTTCGCCATTTTTCATCTGCGACCTTCGACAATTAGATTCAGTTATATATCTCTAGTATACCGTTGAAAATCCTTAAGAATTTAAATTAATCCGTCCAGAGAGCATCCACAATATTCAAAATTTATTTTGTGAAAATTTGTGCCGTTTGATCACTTTACAATATTATGTGATTTCATTTTCTATATCTCGCGTCCCATAGAAATTTCGTATTAAGATTTATATATGACCTTTACTACCAAGAGAATTTATTACTCAGAAATAATTCCTTTAAATGCGATTTTATTAAAGCAATTCACAAATAATAATCGATCAATATAAAGTGTCAATAAAATGTCACAGAAATGCCAATGTCAGAAATGTCAATGTCACATAAATGGGAATGTACTGCTATATTTAAAAGCTTACTAGATATAATTTATTTTTAAATGTTCGGACATATACTCGATTGTCTAGCAAGCAAGCAATTTTCATGTGGAAAAACCAAATATTTTCGAACCAATTTTTATTAGTGTTGATTGTCTTGGCTTGCTCATTTTATTTGCGGACTCCCAAATTTGTTAGAAAGTTTATTGTGTTTTTTTTTTTGTAAAAACAAACAGAATGTAGAAAAATACAAAATTCAAAATTAAACTTTGTTTGAGTATTTACCCCGTTGACGATATTATTTGCCACCAGCAAATTATTTTAGGTAAATTTAGAAATTTAAATTCCATATTACACGATAATCTATCTATTCATTATAATAAAGACACCTATGGAACAATTGTTGGAATTTGGAACTCTTTTTGTTAAAATGACCCTCACGGTATGCTTCAATGGACCTCAAATTTTGTGGAAAGGTAGACGATGAATTGTCAAATTTGCCACCAACATAACAAAAAAATCGTCGGTCCCGTTTTAGAGAAAATCTGTTTGACAGTTTTCTCTTCCACTACAACCGCTTCTGTTCTAAACTCAAATGGACCTAAAAGGTAACAGGAACTGCTTATTACTAAAAATATGTCTTTGTACAAAATTTCAACCAAAACTTTCAATATTTGTGGGAATGGGAGGCAAAACAAAAATAATAAAAATGTATGACTGGAAGGACGGCAGGATGGAAGGACGGACAGGACATTTTTCTAATCGATGTTTTGGAGTCCTGTGGCCCTATTCTGGTAATTCCTGGGGAATGGAAATTTTAAATTTTATTGCAGTATTATTCCCTTTTTCCCAAAGTGTATTCTGGTGTTCGGGAAAGATTTTTTATTGGGAAAAAATTATTCCCAATTACAGCAGTTTTGACGTTTGTTTTTCCACACCGATTTTATGAAACAATTGATGGGAAATAGATTTTTAACCAAAATGTTTGTTTATATGTAGTTAATATTAATAATATTAGTATAACAGTTTGTAAGGGTTAAATTACCTAATAATTTTAAAGATAGTATTTTAATAAATAAGAGTTATTATAATAATTTTGATATAACTAAATTTATTTCCCCTGTGTATTTATTCCCCGATTGACAGAATCCACTTTTGGAAAATGGGGAATAAAAAGTTGGAAATATGTATCTGGGAATAACTGCTGTAAAAAAAAAATATTCCCCGTTCCCCGGGAATTACCAGAATAGGGCCACTGGTAACTTAATTCGTCGAGAAATGTGAAAATCTGGAACAAAATTTTTTTCGCAATTACAATACTTACCCAATTATGATATGAAATAATTAAGTTTATAAATCTTGTTTTTTTAAATTTAAATATTTTAAAAACCTAAATTTTCAATGAATGAATCTGAAAGTAGCCAGAAAAAATGAAGAGTTTTGAGATGCTTCATAACCACAATTAATGTTTCGTTTAATTTTTTTTAATAACTCGGATTATGACAAAAATTTGTAAATTTTAATTTTGGAATCTCGATTATCTGAATCGAAGCTTTTGTCTCGGGAATTACAAGAATTCTTAAAATTCCGTTGAATTTTGAGAATTTATTTAAGGATTGTTAAAATTAAAGATAAATAAAATGTTAATCTGAGTGCTAAATTTTAATGAGAATTATCATTTAGAAAATCTCTATCTAAAGTATTTATAAATTGTGAAATCTCAGAATTTCTTTTAAATTAACGTAAAAGTTTGTAAATTTAAATCTTGGATTCTAGATTATCTGAATTAAGCTTCAGTGTTGGAAAGCGGAAGAATTCTTATAACTTCTTTAAATTTTGAGATTTTATTATGAGGCTAAAATTTAGCAACTGCAATTCCATTTTATAGAGTGTATTTTTTTTAAGTTGGATTCAGATTATTGAAAATTTATTGAAATATTAGATTCTGAGTTTTATAGGATTCTACTGTTTCAACTCAAAATTTTAAAACATATGAAGAATAGCAAATACAAAATAATTAATTAATTAATTTTGAAGGAGTTGTTTCAATTTTCAACATTTCAAAATGTTAAATATAGATGTTTAGCACCTTACTAATTTTCAAAGCATTGTAATAAAATTTTAACTATGCAGGGATTCGTAGAAAGTTGAGGAATGAAATTTTTTATTCGGTTTTGAGGAGAATGCTGCATTGAACAAATTTCTGAATGGAAAATTTATTTTAGTTACAAAAATTTTCAAACAGGTTCTTATTAGAGGCTGGAGAATTCTGACAACCTTTACCCTGTGTTTTTCGAAGCCGATTTTGTTTCAATTTTTTTGTGAGAGCCTTTTTTAATTGGCATTATTTCTGAAATTTTGCAAATACTATCGCAATACTATATTACATACTTGGAAACATCCATCTCCAGTTTGTTTACCTAAATTTACATAATGAACAACAGTTTACTTTATAAAATACTATACCTAATCGAAATTGTCGAAATTCGTTTATGCCGAAATATGGTTAAATTTATGCGATTACAGTGCCTGGCCAAGTTTGTTAGTATGAATATCGGTTTTTTTTTAATTTTTCCTAGAAATGTTTAATGATACATTATAAAAACTCAAAATATTTAATGTAAATATGAAAAATGTTTATTTAAATATAGTTTATTACAACAAATTTTTCTTTTTAAATTCAATTCAAAATTTTATATACTAGTATGGTTTAATTGACCTTAGTCAAAATTTAATATTTTGCAAAGTTCTTTTTGGCCTTTATAAGTGCTTCCACACGTCGGGGCATGCTCTTTACACACCGTCTAGCGGCTTCAGCGATATCCTGATCATGGTGCCATACCGTAATAAGGCGTTCAATAAGCTGGGTCTTGGTTGTTATTAGTTCTTGGGCCATCTTCCTCCTGAGAATAAACAAAAGTACTTTCAGGGATTCCCCTTTTAGTCTGCCGTATAGATGCAATTTAAATGTTAAAACGGAAAACATGAAAGTGGTATGTCGCCACCTATGAAATCAAACACAATTGTATTTTTTTTTCAGTCATAGATGGCGTTTCAAGAACCGGTAAATCCAAAAATTAAATATAATTGAAACATTCATACTAATATGGCCAGTCATTCAATTTTTTTAATGACTCGTGATGAAGCAATCAGAAAAATGTGTGAAGAACCGTATGTTTATCAAGACTCAAAAATGCCAGAATACAGAGTATAAACTGACATAACTATGTATGTCAAAGTCATATTTATTTAAGATAAATGTTACATTGTCGTTATTCTCTGCGATTAACCAACAAAACAAAAAACTGTGTTTATTTACTTTTTACATATCATCAACTCTGTACTAATCTAACATTCTATAGCAATAAGATCTATTTGAATTATAATACGATAAGACGCAAACTAAATTCACATTTTTTTGTTCACTTGTGTATTAGTATTGCGAAAACAAAAATGTCTCCCTCCATAACTAAATAAAAAAAATAAAATAAACGAACGAAAATGTTTAATTCTAACAGGTGAAGGTTTTAAACAAGTACGAGTTGGTCAATTATCAACAACATTTGGTGCACTTAACATTTCGGTAGCATATCGCACAAAAATGACAATATCACCAACACATAGTTCGGGCCGTAGTAATGCCATTATGTTGAAAAGTGATCATTTCTTGAAAGATATCAGCCCAAAACATAATCGATGCAACAAAAAAACGTGAGTATATTAATTGTACAGTTAAATTTTTTTTTGTTTTCTTAAATTTATTTGTTTTGTCCCGGCAGAGAGAAAAAAATTGTGGATTTGGATCGGCCGATGAAAATTGGAGCGTTCGTTGATCCGACAAAAACAAAACAATATTGCGAAGAAGATTATCTACTTCCGGAACATCCACCATTTAGTTGGTTGCTCAAAAAGAAGAAAGATGAAGCGATCATAAATGATGTAAATCATCATCATACTACAAATAATACTCAACCGCCAGTGGTGGTCACAACAACAATAACAACAACAATCACAACAATTAATGTGGATGATATGAAATGCCAATCAATGTCAACAACAAACGATATTAGTAGTACATCAATTGGCACAATAACAGCACCACTAACAACAACGAATAATTTAGATAATAATAAATGTTGCGAGTCATCTAATCAACAACATAATAATAACAGTAGTAATAGTAATAATAATAAACAAAATAATAATAATAATAATAATAATAGTAATAATAATCAACATAATATTATTTGTGAAAATGAAAATAAAATAACTAAAAATTCGAGGGTATTACCGCCAGAGGATGAACGGTTACTTAAGGAACTTGTAAGTAAAACAAAATTTTTATTTTATAAACAAGTATCATATTTTGTATGAAGTAACCTTGATTCGCTTATTTTATTTTATTAACAACTTTGAATTTTTATTTTTTTTTTGTTTTCGTCTGTTGTTATTACATTGAATAACAGTAGTTTTATGCAAGGCGTTTCGTACATTTGTCGTTATGTCGTTGACTGGTTTTAAAATTTTATTTGTGGAATTTTGCTGACTTTTAATTAATTTAAAAATTCCTTTAGATGTGTATTTACGAAGATTGAAGAATTTTTAATGTTTTGAGTCTAATCAAGATTGGCTTAAATTTGTTTAATTATGCTAGATAAGAAGAATGATATTCAAAAATTTAATAATTAGGATTTTTAAACATTTGTAATGACTTGATAAGTTTAAGAGATGGAGAATTACGATATGTTTACGCATGTTAAATTACTTTCAGGAAGTTTAATTTTTTTTTTAAGTTTAAAGTTAATTTCAAATTTTAAGAAATGATCCATCTGAAAAAGTGGACCAATCCGCGTTAGACTAATCAGTGGTCTGAAACGTGAGAAATGTGAAATTGTTTAACAATTACAAAGAAAATTAATGTTATATTTCTAGGTGAATAACTAAGAGGGTTTGTAGGCGAAAAGTGTGATGTTGAAACTTGTATTGCCAAAGACAAACCAGGCATCTTGGTAAAACTTTGCAAATACTTGCAGAATACATTGAATCATAAAACCTTAAGTGAGCCAAGCAAGGGAAGAGGAGTTATAAGAATCGTTGATCGTCTTTGGACATGACCCAACTATGGTAGCTACATTCCAATCTTGGCCTCATCTAAACTTTCAAAAATTTTAAAAGTAACTTCTGATGAATTAAAACAAACTGCACTCACCGCTGCCTTGTCAGTTCGGCCTTTAACTCGAGGCTGCCAACTGATTCGGAAGTTGTTTATTCGTCATTTTGATCTTTGAAAGACCAATAGTTGAATTCAACCTGATGGCGGTTAAACTCAACCTATTTGAAAATTAATTGTATTCTCATAGCAAGTTTATCCAGCGTAAGAATGGATAGAATTGAGAGTTAATGATTTTGCGATTGAAAAGGAAATTCGCAATCGATGAATGAGCTTCCCCTATGCTCTTAGTTTGAACATTAAAATCTTGTGTCGCACAAGGCAAGTACCTTGGAGAAACCTACTTAGCGCAATAACTTATACAATGCTCGTCGAAATGCGCATTGATGGTCAAATATGTATCAGATTTCGATCAAACGAGGTAATAGTTTTTACTGCCAAGATATTGGCAGTAAAAACTATTGGCTCGTTTACATATTATTTATTCTAAATTAAAACACTACTATAAGAGAGTCTTAGTTTAATTATAATAAAAAGTAAATCATCAAATCAAGTAAAATAAACAATCGAGCTTATGGCGGCACACCGAATTAGTCAAAAAGTTTTTTTCTTGACTTGTTAAGTCAATTAATGATCTTGTGTAAATTATTTGCCGAGTTACAACAATATTGCATTTGAACTGAAATTAAGGCCGTGTTCGAAGTTTGTGATAATTATTCCATCTGTAATAATTATGACATTATTTTGTTTGCAGCCAAATTATCACAGCCACTACGTGTTGTAAATTTGACATTTCTGTAATAATATTCATAAACAAAAGAGCACAATAACAATAACTAAGCCGTATTACGTTAATTTATTTCTAAAAAAATAGTACAAATAAAACTTATTACAAAATATGGGAGAGAAAATTATTTCACTCCTGTCAAAATTATTACAAAAACCAAATTATTACAAACTTCGAACACGTCCTAAGTATATAAAAGTGGTAAATTATTCAAAGTATGCTCCATCAGAAGCCACAACGTTCGCCCATCTGTTAGGCAATTCACGGATTTCCTTTCTGAAAAAGTAGTCGTCTTGCCTAAACCACCTTATCAGAAAAAGCATGTTCACCATAAGCTCTACAAGTAAACGATGACTTTTAGCAGCGCTTTTGTTTATAGTAAAAAAAATACAACAAAACTTCCCGCAAATGACGATTATTTGGCATAAAACTCTCAATTTTAAATCGAATAAGAAACTGTGTTGTTTATATTTTAATCAAATGTCATAACTAAGTTTTGAAGGTTATGAAAAGACTTTTCTAAAGCATATCTATTACCAGTACCAGACACAACACATATAAGAACAATTACGCCATATATTATAAAAACGGAATTTACTTTTACATATACGCAATAAATGTGTAAAATAAAGAGAACTGTTTGTAGATCTGGCGACGAAAAATTAAAGTTTGATAGGGATAATAAAACGCAAAATATGTTTTTGTTTATTAATTAAAAATGATATTTTTTTGTAAAGTTCAGTTGAGTTGAACTGATATTTATTTACCAGCATTATTTGTGGGATTCCCATTACGGTATTTACACAAATCGCGAATTTATATCTCAAAATACTGAATCACTTTATTATTTTTAATGCTAGAAGTCACTTACACGTACTTTAAGAGTTCTCAATAGCTGTGGTGTAATCCCTTAAGCGTCTAAAGCCTATGTTGCTGGAGAAAAAGCTGAGCTGAACTGGCATAGACAATGGTTCAAGTAATTCAAGAAGCCTTGAGGGTAGATTTTGATGAAGTGACAATTTTTCGTGACATTTTTTATTTGTACAAAATATTATCACTGAAAATTTGCTGATGATTTTCTGATGAAACGAGCTATAATATTTACGTTAGTTTAAAGCAGAAATTATTTCCAAATTAATTTTTACTCAGACAAATTTTATTTAAACAACATACACAGTAAAAGTCATCGAAATTAAAACGGATGATAATTTTCTTCGATTTGTCACATTGTTTTTCGTGACATTTTGAAAAGGTCACTTGATCAGGGGTGCGATTATGTAACCATTACGAGTTTCGAGTTTCTCGAAATTGCGGCAAAACGCTTAAAAAAATCTCTTTTCTTTTCATTAAAAATAATCTTTTTAATCATTACGAGTTGTCTGTCGTACTTATGTAGTTTTCGATTCACCAAAAAAGAGCAATCGATGAAAGATGCTCTTTCTGCTGTCAAGTTGTTCGATTTGTCAAGAAAAGTCGCTCGGTCGAGCAAAATTGTAGGTGATTTTAGCCTGAATTCCATTGCGAATAAAAGTTAGTCAGTCAAAATAAAGAGAGATAAAAATATAAAATCGGTGGTTGTGTGAAAGAAACACAAAACGAAGTCAGTCAAGATTTTACTTACATCAAATGTGTGTTTGTATTAGTGGATCGCCATAATTATGGTCAAAAATTATCAAAATCGAAGTCATTTTATGGTTATCCAACTAATATACGCACACAAATTTTGTGTACGAACGCAAATTTTTTTCCGCACACTAAGTTAATTAAAAGTTTGTTATTTTTATGGAGTGTCATAATTTTTTTTGGTGGTTGCTTCTAAAATAGCTGTGATAATAAAAAAATATAAAGTTTGTGTACAGTTAAATTGTGATAAATTGGGATCAATTGTGATAATATCGCTAAATACTATTATTGGCAATTTAATAAAGTAATCGTTTTTTTTTTAAATAATTTATTGGTGATGTAAAAGCCAAATTAAAACTCCAAGTGTTTGTTTGTTTTTTAAATTTGCTCAGGTCAGATCTTTCAATCCATAAGACCAGTGAGTTGAGAAACAGCCCAAAATTTCCAGAGACCACTCAGGGGAGGTTCTGGAGGGTTGAATAAAGTGTACAAAAACAAATTAGATTAAAAATTAAATAATAAAATAAAAGCATAATTATATAAAACAAAGTTTGATAATTAAATTAGATTAAATGAAAGTTAATAAATAAAGAATATTAGAGAGAAGATGAAGGATACATATAAAAATTAAAGTTTTTAAAAATTAAATTATACATTTATAATTCATTAATTCATAATTTTTAATTTTTTTTTTTTTTTTTTTTTTAAATTTTTTTTTTTTTTTTTTTTTTTTTTGATTTTTTTTTTTTTAAATTTTTTTTTTTTTTTTTTTTTTTTAAATTTAGAATTAAATTATATAATATTCATAAATCTTAATATTATAATAAAATAAAATAAAATGAAATGATTCCAAAGAAAAATCATTGTGTGAAAAAGTCAATAAAAATTAAATGTAGTCTTAATTCATAGTTTATAATTTATTCTATCCACAAAATCACACAATATTTTATATTCATCCATTTTTTGGTCCTTTAAGATATCTAATAAGGATTTTCTGTATAAAAGTGGGAAATTATTTCTTATATTATTATATATGACACAATCGTTAATAATATGTTCGTTATCTTCAACGGTGTTACAAATCTCACAATTAGATGTAGATTCAAATCCCAAAAGGAATTTAAATTTCTTGTTAACTGTATGACCAGAGATTAATCTGTAAATTAGCCTGGTTTGGCAGGATGTAAAATTAGAGTTTTTAAATAGGAAAGATGATCTTGGAGAAGGGCAAATTTGTTTATAAAAGTGGCCGGATGAATTACACATTAAAGTGTAGTTTTCCTTCCACTTATTATTTATAGATCTGGAGATATCGTTAAATAGGTCTGTGAGAGTTGGTTCATTATCAAGAAAGTGAGTAGGAGAAAAAACTGCTTTTTTTGCTAAACTATCTGCTATAGTATTTCCTTTTAAGCCACAATGACCCGGGAACCAATGAATGACAAAATTTTTAATTTGGTTATGGCCGATAGTATCAATAATTTGATTTTCATAGTGTCTATTTGTAAAGTGTAATAGAGCCGTTTTTAATGAAATACAAGAACTTTGGGAGTCAGTAATAATGATAATATTATTGTTTTTGATGATTAGAGATATAGTAATTCCAATTTTAATAGCAATGGTTTCAATATTTTTAATATAAGTAGGGTTTTTTAGTTGAATGGCAAATTTCCAATTTTTATCCTCAACAAAAATTCCAATTCCTGGTTTATTGTTAATTATAGAGCCATCTGTGTAAATTTTTGCGAAATTATTATATTTATTAAATTCAGCCATAGATAATGCATATTGTTCAGAGTGGTTTATAAAATTTTTGTTTGTGATTCCCTCAATATTTGTTATGATGCTAAAATTAGTGGGAGACGTTTTTTTTATGTGGAAAGGTTTAATTTTGGAAAGAAAAGTATAATTAGAATATAAGTCGTTAAGTTTATGAAGAGATCTATTGTTTTTAATGTCGTTACCGATTTTGGAATTATTATATAGATTTTTTGAAATGTAAATTAGTGATTTTTTAATAAAATCTAGATCTGAAGATGTTTCTAGGGATTCAGATAAAATACCTGGAATTGGAGTAGTTCTTAAGAAGCCTAGACAAGCTCTCAGACAAGCATTTTTAATAGATTGACAGATATTAATATCTTTTTTATATTTAGTGTCTGTAAAAACATATGTGTATTCAAGTTTAGATTTAACTATTGCTTTAAAAATATTGATCATTGTTTCAGGATTTACACCTCCATTAAAATGGGTGAGAGTTTTAAGTAAATTAATGAAGTTGGAAATATTTGCTTTTAAGTTTGTGTAATGAATTGATAATGAAAGTCTATTTGTTAAGGTTGTACCCAGTATCTTAGTAGTCACTCTTTCTTTTATGTAGATATTATTAATTTTTAAATTTAGAGATTTGGAATTATTTTTATTAGTGAATAGTCTTAAAAAATGAGATTTATCAGTGTTAATTTGTAGTTTTAAAGATTGTAATTTATTAGTTAATGAGAGTAAAGTAGAATCTGTTATTAATTGTAAGTTATCATGATTATCGGCAGAAATTATAATGCAAATATCATCGGCATATTGGAAAATTTTTGTATCGGGGTTATTGATGTCGTGTAAAGAAGTGGTATAGATATTAAAAAGGGTAGGACTCAAACAGCTACCCTGAGGAATGCCTTTATTAGTGTAATGAATGGAAGTTTGATTGATATTTTGAATAGATATAATTCTATTTGTAAGAAATTGAGAAATCCAATGTGTAATGTTAATAGGGAAGTTGAAGTTTTTAAAGGTGTTTAATAAAATATTTTTATCTACATTATCAAAAGCCTTGGAAATGTCAATGTTAACTAAAACAATTTTTTTTGTTGTTGTTTGAGGGAGATGATGAAATTAAACATTTCTACAAAATAGTCAGTAATATTTGTATTTTTTCTAAAACCAAAATTGTAATAATTAAGAATATTATTGGAGATTAGATGATCATTAATTCGTTTTAAAATGAGTTTATTGAAAATTTTTGAAAAAATAGGTAACAGACAAATAGGACGGTAGTTAATAATATTTCTATCATCCCTCCCCTTTTTCAAAATGGCGATTGTGTATGACGTTTTCCATTTTGTAGGGTAAATTTGATTTTGCCAGATGTTGTTGAAATAATTTGTAATAGTATTGATTAGGTTAGGATTAGAGGATACTAATTGTTTGATGATTTTATATGAGACTTTATCATATCCTGGAGCAGTATTATTTGAATTTTTAATAATATCAAGAATTTCAATGTTATTAAATTCCGCAGGATTAATAGTAGGATTGAAGTTATTAGAGAGATTATGAGGGGATTCAAAGGAGAAAGGAAAATTGTAATTTATAAAATTAGTAGCAAGTGTGGGATCTTCTAGGATTCTGTAGTTAGACTGTTTTTTATTTTTAATTTTATTGATGTTGTTCCAGAGATCAGAATTATTAGTTTTGTGATTGATGCTTGTTAAAAAAATATTCCAAGATTTTTTCTTTTCTCTTCTAATTGTTAATTTAAGTTTTTGTATAGATTTGTTTAGTTCAATAGCGGTAAAAAGGTTTTTGTTTAAATTATAAATGAGTTGTTTGTGTTTTTTTATGTTCCATAGTCTTTGTATAAGATCGTTCCACCAAGGTTTAGGTTTAAAAGTATTTTTACTTGTAATAATAGAAGTATTTTCAGAAATTAATTTTTCTAGGTGTTCTTCAATATTGCATTTATCATTAATAGAATTTAGATCAAAGTCTTTCAATACTTTTGACCAGTTTGTGATTTGTTTTTTTTGATAATAATTTAGTTTAAAGTCAATAAGTATTGGGAGATGGTCACTTCCTAAATTAATGGGATCTACTTTCCATGATAGTTTTTCAATTAGATTGATTGAGCACAAAGTAATGTCTAGTGCTGCAGAATTATTTCTGAAAAAATCTTGCCTTGTATGAGATCCGTCATTTAATAAAAAGACATTATTAGCAGTGATAATATCTGCAATCTTATCACCCACCCTGTCGTGAGTAGGGGACAATGAACTATCCCAAAGACTATTATGAATATTTATGTCTCCAGCTATTAAACAGTTATCTAGATTCTGAGTTATAAGATGTTCAAATTCATTAACGATTTCCTGAGGTCTAATAACAGAATTATTATAAAAAGATAAGATATTAAAATTAATGTTTTTAAATTTGAGGTTAATTTTGAAAGCTTGAAAACGGATGTAATGAAAATTTAAATCAATAATTCTCCAAGAAATTTTTTTATGTATTAAAAAGCCTACTCCGCCAAAACCATCTGGTCTATCATCAGTAATAAGATTATAATTGTTAAAAGTCAAATTACTATTTGGATTTGTCCAGGTTTCAGATAAAATAACGATATCAATATGATTGGATTGTATATAATGATATAATAGATCTTTATTACTATTTAAACTACGAATGTTAATTTATAAATTTTTTAAAGGTAACATAATGGAAGAATAAAATGAAAAATAAAAAACTGGAAAAAGAAAAGTTTATGTTTTAATAAATTTATTTAATTTAATTTTAAGTGAGTCTAAATTAGCTGGATTTTTATTAAAGTCATCGGAATTATTTAAAAGTGATTTGACATCATTAAAAATAGAATCTCTTTCATTTAATTGATTTTTTAATTCGTTTACTAATTTATTTAGGATTTGAATTTTTCTAGCATCAGAATTCATTAAGTTATTTTTCCAGGCTTGATTCTCAACACAGATATCATTAGCGAAATCTATTTGTTTAGGGACTTTTTGTTGGCTACCATAAAGGTGGCTTTTGGATTCTCTGAAACTAGTTTTATTTAAAATCATATGTTCCCTAATTTGTTTCTGCCTATATCGTTCATTACATCTGAAAAAATTAGTAACATGACCCGTTCCACAAAATTTACAAGAAAATTTCATGTCACAAACGTGTTCTTGTTCGTCTTCTATAGTATTAGCACACGTTAGGCATCTAATAGTTTTAGATTTGCATTTGGAAATGGTATGTCCATAATTTAGACATTTTTTACAAAAAAGAGGATTAGGTATATAATATTCTACCTTCAATAAAAGATTATCATATAAAATGACGTTGAATGGAATAGTTCCAGACTCAAAAGTAAGTTTAACCAATTCAATTTCCTCAGCTGTTTTAGTGGCACTATTCCATTTAGTCATTCTTTCTACTTTAGAAATAGGGTATTTGGATCTAATATTTTCTTGTATTTCTTCATTAGAAAGCCCAATAGGAATGTTCCTGATTAAACCAATAGAAGAAGTGAAATTTTTAGGAATGTATGTAGTATAATTATAAAATTTTTTAAAAATATCTGATTTAACACAATTATTTGCGTCTTCAAAATTACTAAAGATAACCTTAGCAACATTTTTGCTAACGCTAGAGATTTCTTTGACATTTTTAAAATTATTTATTTTAAGGGCTTTAGCTAAAAGAACAATATTTAAATTTTCTTTACTGATAAATACTGTAAATGGGCCATTATCTGAACGGTTATATAGATTAATTTTTTCAGCAGTAACTGACGGCATATTTGAGTTATTCGATGAATCAACAGATAAAGTTGAAGATAATGTAGGAGTTGTTACTGTATTTTTTGAAACTGCGACGTGAGTTTTATTATTATTATTAATTTTCCTTTTATTTAACATATTGGGATTTTTATCAAATTCACCGTTTACTATTATTTCATTATTGAAAACAATTTTTGATTTTTTAGTATTTATTTCATCTTCGGAATCTGAGAAATCAGTAGAAGTAAATGTTGGAGGTACAAAGTACTGCGTACTTTGTCCCTCCTAACTTGTGTTACGTGGATTTATTATTTTGTGGATAGAAAAAGACTATGAAAAGACTTACCCGACTGATAAAAATAAACAAATCAAAATAAACTATAAGATATAATTAAATAAAAAACAAATTAATTAAAATTAAAAGAAAATTGTAAAATTTATAACACTTCACTAAAATGAGACGCTCACACAATAAAGTTTCGAGAAAGAATGAACTCCAAGTGATAACCAAAAATTTATTATTTTTATTTTTTTTTTTTTGCTGTCGCTGTCAAAATTTATCAAGATATTTGTGCTATAAAAAAAATAAAAAAAACATGCTTTATCTTTGTCACTCCAATGGATTTTTTTTTGTTGTCTTCTTTCGACTTGAAGTCAGTTCAGTCAATTATTCACAGTGGAATTCAGGCTTTACGAATTTCGATTTTTTTGGCAGATTTACTAACCAAACACAAATAGAACTGTCATTTTGAAAGCGTCATTTGTGTTTTGTGTTTTTTTTTTGTGTTTCTGTTTTTTTTTATATAAATATTTTATATTAAAGAATTAACTTGTTGTTGTTATGTTGTTTGTATTTAACATAAGAATATCTTATATTGATTTTATCGAGTATCGATCTTTTGTAAAAATTATAGGTTAAGTTTATATAAACATCGAAAACACACACATACTAATACGGAGCAACTATTCGATTTACCAAAAACATCTATAATTCCAAGACGAACTATACGAAATTTAAAGGTACAAAGTGACGACTGCCCATAGTGTTAGTTGTGTACATATAAGCCTTCAATAAAAAAACTAACCAACACTAATCTAATTTGTTTTGGTTTTGTGCTATGAAATATGAAAAAAAATATAAAAAATACATAGGAAACAACAACAATTTACATCACGGCAACGCCGTATAATAATATCAAATAAAACGAAAGCTATTTATGTGTAGGTTTTGTGTTGGAAAATAAAACCAACAACAATGGTTCTGTCATTCGTCATATTCGAGATAATTGACTGAACGAAGACTGACCTTTTTGTTTAAATGAAATTCATTATTTATTTTATTTGTGTTTATTAATTATTGAATTATTTATTTATTATTTTGTTAATTACATGTTCATTGGGAAAGGTTTTATGCCTAATGGAAGCACTAACTGAATAGTTTACTAAGAAATGTGCTTCCAATACCACAATAAAAACTAATTCACTCGTTAAATGTCGTAGATATAGTCGGCCATATCGTGATCAGCATCTCATTCAAGTTCCAGGTTCTCGTTTAATCAACTCACCATAATTAAAAAAAATACATCAACTGCCACAAAAGTATTAACAGACAGAGTATTAAATCTTCTACAACAAAACACATTATTGTCGTGACAACTTTGTGACAATTTTGTTCGTCGATTAGATTTGTTGTACGTACGCCCAAAAACGGGACCATAACTTTGGCCGGAACTAAATCCTTATTCATGATAGCTACAATATAATTTTTGAACCGCACAATACGAACATAAATATCGAGCTCGGTCAGTAGCTTCTTATGTATACACGTTTGCTGTTCAGATTGTACTTCTCCGATTCGTTTTTGTACTCATGACACGTTAAATTATCGAGCTCCGACTGCAATAAAATGGTTATTAGGCGTGAAATATTGAGATTATAAACAAATTACTTACGTCTTTAATCTTGAGCGCTCTGTTAAAATATATTTTTATATAACAAGGGCCACAAAAACAAGATGTCATATGTTTGTCGTACATATTTTTTGACATAAGGAAAAAGATGTATAACCTAACCTAACCTATTTTTATTACACTCTAGACCAAAAAATGGCACATTTCATTGTGTTAAAAAATACGAATAAGCGTACATATTTTAATGCTTTACTACATGTTAAATATTAAAATATTAAGACACAATTGGATTTTTAATATTAAGACACCTTTTAAATTTAAATTATCTAATTTTTTTATTAAATTCAAAAATGAATTCAAAAAGGTACAATATTTTTGTCAAGAGTGTACAAATAAAAAGTAAATATGTGTTTGTATGAAAATAAATGTAAAGTAATATGCGACGTTGCCGTCATCATTTAGTCACCAATACTACCTTCAGTAGCAATTACCAGACAATAACAAATAATAGTTTGTCTTGGAATTATAGATGTTTTTGGATTTACACAGCAGAAGAGAGTGATCTTTCAAAGATTTGGTAGAAGCCGAATCGAAATCGACATTAAAAAGCTGTACGAGTAAAACAACAACAACAAGTCGCAATTACGTGAACTCGTAAAGTTATACATAAATCAGATTTTGTCGCAATTTCGAAAAACTCGAAACTCGTAATGCTTACATAATCGCATTCCAGAACCGATTTTTATTATTCACAATTAAATACAAAGTTTCAAAAACGTGGCATTCGTCACTTAGCAGATCTGTCCCCTGGAGGAAAAAAGAGGTTTTTCAAATGATCTCTACAAAATACTAACATCTTATCTAATGGGCAGATACTTGCATCATAAAAAATCAGCATACGTATACAAATATTCGCCCATTTAAATCTAATACTAGTGGTCTGATATTATATTTGCTATATGCTGCAGATAAACCAAAGGAAAGCAATTGTGGATAACATGGCATTACTCTCATCACATGGAAATCCCAACAAAGCGACAGAACTGTTGCAGGAAAATATTAACAATTTTCAAGTATGGATGAGAAAATGGTGGAACCAACTGAAGTCCAGTACTCTAAGCCACAAAGCGCCCACGTTGTAAAGTAAGGATTCTATCCTAAATGGCGAACGTGAGCTGCAGCCTTAGAGCATAAAGAATCGTAGTACATATCTCAAAAGTAGTTCCTTATTTTATGGTATTAATAAAACCAAAATAAATATACTTTTAAACATTTATTTTGAGTTAATTAAGTTATTTTAAGTATCACTTAAAGACTAACACGGAAATCATGTTTAACTAATCTTCTCTTAAAAACGAAACATCTTTCAATTGGAATTTTACTTAATTAATATGGCTTGATTAATATCCAATTATTGATATAAATATTCTTCACATCAAGCAAGCTAAAATTATTTGATTATGTGCTAAATGTGGATTAATTTTAACAAATTGTTATACACGAACCAGTTTTAATGAAAACAGTATTTTTAATTAAGTAATTAAATTCAAACCAAATTAAAATATAATATGATCAATGGTTTGACACAAATTACAAAAAATTATCCAAAGTAATACGTGAAATAAAAAAGTTTCGGCTAATTAAAATAAAAAAGTGATCAAAAATGAAATAAAAATGCGAATATTATCTGGAAAAGGAAGACTTTTAAATAAAATAAAAATATTTAAATGAAATAAAAGTCTTTCTTTTCATATAATAATCGCTTTTATCATTTCACTAATGAAGAATGTTTTTATTTCAGTTTTTTTAATTTTTCGCAGCTGTAAATTTCCCTGAGAAGCGATTTAAAATATGTGATTTCGAAATTAGTTTTTACGAAGCGGATCGCGGTTGTTGAAGAGTAAAAAAATTCGAAATATGATTGCTGTGTATTGGTTTCATAACAGACCTCTAAGAAAAAAAAAATATTTATTGATATCCACTTCGCAAATCCCCGTCTCCTATTGAGGGGCCGCATTTATCAATTTTAATTTTACAAAAAAAATCCGCAAAAAGAGGGCGAAACCACAGTTTTTTTTTTATAATAAAGCTCCTGTATTTAAAGTGGTTTTTATTAAAAAACTTTATTTTATTTAAAAATAATTTTTTGTTATTTCCTAAAAAAAAAGTTTTCCTTTAGAACATATGGAGTGCGTCAGAAAAGGAAATTCACATTTAGTGAAGACACATTTAAAAACTTCATGCGAGTAGTTTGTAAGTGCGTTTTTAATTCATCTATTTGATGTCAATTTGTATTTTAATTAATTAAATTTATCGATTTATTAATTTGGTATTGTCCAATTTTAATTAATTTCATGATTTTGGGGGTTTAGAAAATAATTTAGGCTTTATAGGAATTTACAACTCTATAGGAGCGGGAGTAACGAAATAAAAAAAAACAAAATATTTCACGAAAAATAAATACGTGGAATTGACCATACGATCCACGATCAATTGTCCATACGATCAATCGTTTCCCGATCAATTGTGTCTACGATCAATTGTTCACGTTCAATTGTAACACAATCAATTGTTTACGATCAACTGACAGAATCGAACACAAACAGAATTGAACACAAACCGGAACGATAGTTTCATTCGGTTTATTTGGTTTTTTTTTTCTTGTTTTTTAATGTTTACAATTAATATGTAATATTCGTGTTTCAGTTCATTTAGTAAACAACTTTTGCTTATATAGTCAAAGATTTATAACTTCATTGGAGATCTAACCATATGCAAATATTTCAATTGGAACTATGTATACGCCGCAAGAATTAGAATCGTTTTTAGCCGATGCGGGAAGGGAGATGAATTTATTAAATTTAAGAACTATGAATGGAAATGTATGTATACAATTCTTTGTTTCACTTCGAAAATTAATGAATTGGCCGAAATATTATAAATTATAGTGGAAACTACAGTGATGGGGGAAAAAAAAGTGGGCAAACATATTTTATTACAAATTGGAGTCTTTTTTTGCTAAAATTACAAAACTTTTGAAAGCAATTGTCTTATTGTTTCATTTTAAATACATACATATGTATATGACCTAATTTTTCGAAGAAAAAAAAATGTACCTGCAATTTAGGGGGAAAACCCGAAAAATGCCAAAATATTCAAAATACGTTGATTGGGGTTAAATTATGGAATAAATTAAACACTTATTTTTTAATTTTTTGTTTGTTTTTTACTTCAAAGTTGTTCAAAGTCGTAGAAGGTATAGATTCCCAAATCGTCATCAACAAACTTTTTAAAGCTTGAATTGATTCTGGGCGCTTTCTTGCTACTACTTCTAGCTTCATTATAGACCAAATATTTTCTATGGAATTAAAGTCTGGACTGTACGGGGGCCAGCTCAACACGTCGATATTTTTTTCTGCGAAGTAATTTTACCTTTAAATGAAGAGATAAGAAAAAAACATGGCCCAGGAGCATGTTTCTTGGACTCAAGAAATGTGGAATGATGTGATTTTCTCCGATGAATCAAAATTCAAGCTGCATGTTGGAGATGGAAGAATTCTCGTAAGGAGAGAATCTCGCGAGAGGCTTAGCAACGAATGTATTTTAAGACTTCCACCGAAAAATAAAGGAGTTATGGCTGGGGATGCTTTTCTGTGGCACTATTCTGGGTTTCCCGGGGAATTGCGAATTGGGAATTAATTTATTGTTACTTTTTAGTGTATTTTGGTTTTCTTTTTTCCAAAGCATACTGAGCGATTGGTATTTTGTTCATGTTTTGGGAAAAAATAATTCCCAACCAAATTTTTAAAGTGACTGCACGAGTATGGATATAAATCCGTACAATCTGAATCCGGTCATTCATCCAATGAAATTACCCAAATATTGTCATGTGACCGAAAATATATTCCCCTATTTCTCCTCTCGAGTTAAAATTATTTTAACATTAAGCAAAATATCCGCAGAAAACCAACATAACCATACCAAAAAATATATATTATGAGTTATTTTTTCCCCTTTTTTGCTTATTTATGACGCTTCGATTTATGAAACAAATTTGATTTTTGGTTCGGTAATAATAAACGTTATTCAACAATAAAAATTATTTGTTTTTAAATTACAAAATTTAACGAAAATAGTAAGTTGTGTTGATCTTACGATTCAATAAAAATTTATCTTGCACAAACAATTCAGAATAGGTAGTTTCAAGTACTTTTGAATTTTTTATGCAAGGCGAATTTTATTTGAATTAATGTAAAATTGATTTTAGTTAGATTTAAATTACAATTAATTTGATTGTTTTAGGAATGGCTGATTTAGATGACAGAATCATCGAGGAAGTCCGAAAGGAGGGTAGAGAATTTGTATATCACTTGGAGAATTTAAATTATAAAAACACTGCTCTAAAAGCCGTCATTTGCCGTCAGTTTCATCAGAATTATACAAGAAGCGGTGGAAAATTATACGCGCAAAGTACGTAAAGTTATTAAAGCCACCCAAAAGTGGAAGTGCGAGCATTTTCAAGCCAAGAGACGCCTCGCTGGTGAGGTCGTTAAACTTTTTAAAAGACCAAATAATAATAGAGTAATTTGCGTTTACACAGATATAATTTGTACTAGTTATTATTATAGTTACAAAGAAATTAAATTTAGTTTACCACACGGTTTAGTTTAACAAATTTAGTTTAATTTAAAACAAAGAAAGAGAAATTACGAACGTTGGCAAAAATTTAATTGATTAATAAATGATACAAAGGGATTAAACTATTTATTTTAATCATAAACTTCGAAAACCACAAAAAATAAATTTTGTGTATAAACAGCCAAGCACAAATTGAAATTCAAAAAAAAAACAAAAGTGAATTGACAAGTAAAATAGACGAATTTAGGGGAATTTATTGAGCAAAACGTCAAATAAGTTACTAACTTCGTTCGGATTCAGATTGTACGGATTTATATCCATACTCGTGCAGTCACCTTTAGGGAAAAATAAACAACAAAATTGCTATGAAATAGAACTATTTTTCCCCAAAATTTAGTATGCTTTGGAAAAAAGAAAACCAAAATACACTAAAAAGTAACAATAAATTAATTCCCAATTCGTGTCACTGGAAATGAAACCGGTCGATTGCACTTCCTTAGTTCCAAAATTACAGCAGCTGTTTATCTGCAGGTCCTACATAACGAATTTGAGCCTTCTGTGTTAAAGCTTTTTGGCGAGACTTGCAGATTTATTTTTCAACAGGACAACGCTCCGTGCCATACCGCTAAAGTTGTGAGTTATTAATTTTGAATTGTAGATAGAAAAATTGGCTTTCTAAACATAAATAATTTGTTAAAAATTTGTTTTTTTTCTTATTTCTTCATTTAAAGGTAAAAAGTACTTCGCAGAAAAAAATATCGTCGTGTTGAGCTGGCCCCCGTACCGTCCAGACTTAGATCCCATAGAAAATATTTGGTCTACAATGAAGCTAGAAGCAGGAAGAAAGCGCCCAGAATCAATTCAAGCTTTAACCAGTTTGTTGATGACAATTTGGGAATCCATACCTTCTACGACTTTGAAAAATTTATCAAATTCAATGAATCAGAGGTGTATCGCTGTAATAAAAGCAAATGACGGTCCAACAAAATATTAATATTCAAGATAGAATTTCTATAAATCAGTAAAAAACAAAAAAAAAATTAAAAAATAAGTGTTTAATTTATTCCATTACTTTAATCAACGAATTTTGAATATTTTGGCATTTTTCGGGTTTTCCCCTTAATTTGCAGGTAATTTTTTTTTTTTTTTTTTTTTTTTTTTTTCAAAAATTAGGTCATACATCATGTATTTAAAATGAAACAATAAGCAAATTGCTTTCAAAAGTTTTGTAATTTTAGCAAAAAAGACTCCAATGTGTAATAAAATATGTTTGCCCAATTTTTTTTTCCCCAGCACTGTATACCACATCAAACACCTCTCGCAAACCGGAACGGAATCAATTTTGGTTTGACTCTTTGCATAATACTTGCATAAGCGAATCGCATCATCAAAATCGCAAAAAAAGCGAAATATGATCATTTTCATAATATATCCCCCCAGGATTTAACATTTGTATTTTCTGATACAATTCGGATATTTTAGATCGATATCAGGAATATTCGCGGTGGACAAAACAGTTCCTACGATGGTTTGCCGATCATGTTAACCATAATTTAAGACTTTAAGGTTTCATTAACCCGCTGCTTTATTTACTACAAAGCAAATGAAATATTTTGTTTTTCATTCTAAATCTTCCAAAATAAGTATGTGTTTCTAAATATTATAATGAATTACATACTCGTGTCGTAAGTAAGTACGAGATATATTTTCATACCTACTGTAGATTTTTGTTAATTTGTTTATCCTTCGTAATTTCCAATTCGGTCAAATATGCTGATTTTAAATTTTATTTTACAAAATAAGTATTTACTGTTAAAATGTGTAATATTGTTTTGTTATTTTTTTTCAGCATTTCCCGTTTGCCACAAATAATACTCCAATTAGTGATTTAGCTAAATTCTATCGAGACTGTTTCAATGCACCGCCACTTCATGCATTCAACGACACACCATCATCATGTTGTACCGAGACAGCAGAAACAACCGATTCAGGTGACCTTACCGTGCAGTTAGAACAATTCGAAACATCATTAGGTGATTATGATACGCTTGTTATTTCCTTGTGTTGCCAATCGGTCGATAATAATTCAAATAGCTAAATTAATCAAAACTATTAATAAACCAGCAAAATAATCAAAATGCCGAATAAATCACCACACTTAATAATATTTATTCATATAAGTTTTTCTTTTTATTTTAATTATAAATAATAAAATATCATTAAAATAAGCATAATAATTTGTATGTCACTTTTAGTTATTTAATTTGTAAATTATATAAGCTAAATATACAAACCTTTTATAATTATATATAATTAAAAAATAAAGATAATAATATGTGCCACTCTTAAGTTTATGAAGTATGGATTAAAGAAAAATAATAAAATAAATTGTTGCAAATTATAAATAAAATAAATATTTAAATTAAAACTATTTATAAATTAAATTGCTTTTGGCTTTAAATTATACAAATATAAATGGAAACAAGATTTGCTTTAAAATTATTATTTAAAATAAAATACCTAAATATTATATTTATAAATTAATTATGTTATTACCTAAATTATAATTATATATCTTAAAGTTATTATTATTTTTATTTTTTAATAATTATTATTAATATTTATAAGTTCTTCCAAAATGTTAACGAAAATTATTTTTTTTTTTGCGCAGCCCTGAGGCAACGGTTCAATATTCTGCCTAATGCGTGATTTACACGTTCCAACAATGTTTTCTAACTTTTTTTTTGTTGAGACTTAGAGCTACACGCAATAGAAAATATTTACATGCGATAAAAAGAGAAAAGTATAAAACGAAAATGTCGGTCATGCTATAACTTTTTGGCGGTATAAAATCTACGATGTCGAATAGGGCGATAATACAACTTTATGTTTCAAAATTACAACTTTTCTGGCTAAAATAAAGCTTTTCGAAAGTAAACTTCCATTTTTAAACAAAAATTTATAAAAAAATAAAACAAAAATGTCGGGCATGATATAATTTTTTGGCGGTATAAAATCGACAATGTAATTTTTGACGAATGCCGCAGCGATACCACTTAATTTATCAAAATTACGACTTTTCTTGGCTAAAATGAAAATTGTTCGAACGTAAATTTTAATTTTTAAATAAAAATTTTAAAAAATAAAAATAAAGCGCTATACAAATTTTACAAATCGCCATTTTTAATGTGTTTGTTGTTGTTTGTTTCCATAAAATATACTCGGGTCGAGTATATTTTATAGTCAAAAAATTTTTTTATGGAAACAAAGTTGAAAAAAAAAGAAAAAAAAATCCAACAAAATTTTGTTTGTTTATATATTTGTTCTTGTCTTTCAAATGGAATTCGCGATATACTAATCTCTTCATTTTTTGTTGGGAAACATTGTTGGAACGTGTAAATCACGCTTAAAAATTAAAAAAATAACAAATGACATTTTAAATAATTTTGAATATTAAAAATGTTTTAATCTTATGCATTACATAATTGTTAAGTTTTAATGATAAATCCGAAAATATCACATGAAAATTGTTTAAAAAAAAATCCCGGCGCCACTGCACAAAATATGACAATACGTTTCTGGTACCAACTAGGGGGTTTCTTGACGTTTAATCTGATTCGGATCAGATCATGTTTCATGAAGCGACAGGGAAATGCACTCGGTTCAAAATTATTACCTGAAAGAAATCAGTCAATTTTGTTGTTGTTTTTTGTACAATATAAACTTTGATCTGACACCAGATCACTTGGTTTCATATTTCAGATTGTTTGGGAGAAATTAATGAAAGTATAAATTAATAAAGATTCTTCAAAACGGATGATTTTTTTTTAAACAACAAAAAACCTAAACAAATAACCAAAAGTGCATCATTAGGCCCGATTCTTCCTTTCAAAATTTAATGTTGTTATATTATTTTTTGTTTTTTCAATACAAATTCGTATAGGAAGCGTGGAAATAAAATAATAGCATGAATTTTATCGTTTCAGAATCGGCCCTATTAGCTTCATTTCTTGACGTTTGATCTGATCCGGATCACATTATGTTTCATGAAATGCAGTGTTCAATTTTTGTTGTTGCTTTCAATAAGCGTATAGTTTCTTGAGAAATATTCAATTATTTTGGATTTTATTTTTTTTTAGTGGCCATGGTATTTTTACAAATAAATAATTTAAATGTTTTCTTTGATTTAACGTTCTTTGACGCTTAAAGTAAACTATATCTGATCCGGAGCAGTACGTACACCTGTCTCTCGATTAACACGGCAATTACGTTTCGCCAAATTACCGTGTTACTCAAAACCGTGTTAATCGCGACCAATAAATACATATGTACATATAATATGAAAATTAGGGGATTACTATGTATTTGTGTTTGCAAGAAAAATGGAACAAAAACATATTCATTTTTGTATCATTTTTCCTTTTACGTGGTGTAAAAAACCCGTGTTAATCGAAACTTTTGTGAGTGTTAATCAAGACTTGGTCTTAATTCGTTGACCGTGTTAAATCAAATCCGCGTTAATCAAGTACCGTGTTAATCGAGGGATAGCTGTATTCTCATTTAGTTAGTTATCAAAATGTCATAGTTTTTGTGGCCCTGGTCGGTCAAGGTTTCGTTAACATTTTGCAAGAACTATATATCTATTCACGAAGTCATTTTGCCCCTAGGTATTTATTTTCGAGCTTCAAACTCCTAAGCCGATCAAATCTTTTTTTTGTTTGTTTGTTATCTGAGGGTAAAAATCCGACCTCGTGAATGAACCACTATTATACCTACATTATTGCTTAATAAGACTGTGTTTAGTTCAGTAAAAAACTACTAAAAACATGAAAATCAAAATATCTAATAATTACATATATCATTGCAACATATATACACCCACATATTCATTCACGTATGTACTCGTACTGAGAGGGTTTGGAATACGGTTTTCGATTGGTTGATTTAGTTGTTTGTACTATTTTGTTATGGTGGATAATTATTATGGCATTGTATTAACACACAATTATTGGATTTGAGAGATTAAATAAAAACAAAATTTTTAGGATAAGAAGACTTTTTTTTAGTTTTGATTATTTTGTTTGGGCAATTTAAGCGTCCAAATTTATTTTTAAAATTTATGAGTGTTTACATCAATAATAGTGCCTCATTAAATCAATTTAGATTACATAGATAAATAACGATGGTAACGTAATTGCACCATCGAAACAAAACATGATAACTTCCCAGAAACATTATCATGGTAAAAACTTAGTTTTCCGAGAGACAGAAAAGAAATTTGAATGCGTTTAAAGCGGTGGTGTTCAACCCAAAGGCGCATTTCCGACAAATTATCAAAATAAATAGAGCAATAGAACTTCGAAAAAAATCAGCTGTACAATGCAGTTATTATTGCTCTAATTTGGTGTCGTTAATTATTTGGAAAATAACTTTAGTTCAATAGCTGGTCTAATTTGAAGTTGAGGTAAGTAATCGTACTACGGCTCTCTTTTCTGTTTAATTTTTGACTGGGTTAAAGCACGAAATGAACGACGTAACCGTGATTTCTTCTCGAGAGAGTCCATGGTAAGGTTTGGAATATCTAGGAGTACCTAAAGATTATGAACAAATGTGGAAAAACTAAGTAGACATATGATAATGTTAAACTTCATTGTGATTACGAATAGCGCATTATTAGATATTTAAGATGGTTTCCCATAAAAAGTTTGAAAATTGTGGAGCAAATATTTTCCTAAAACAGCTACAAACTCGATTAATGATTTTATAATGAGTTCAGCTTCAGATGGAATTAAAATTAAAAATTTTGAGTTCAGATTGTTAGGGAAGAGCAGGAATAAATGGATCCATTTGAAGAGATTATTATTATTACTATGGCTGAGCTATAAAGGCGTTCCAGTCAGCTAACACTAACATTGTGACCTAAAAGTTCTTTTATGCTCAGACTTTACTTAGTTTATCGCCCAATCGCTGATCATGATCCTGATGAATCTAATAATATCACTATCTGACCTTATTGTTCTCCCACTTAGATGTTGTAGTCGTTGGTGGAAAACTGCTGTATATTCTTAAGGTGATATCAAGGCGTGACCTGTGAGGAAGCCGGTTAGTAGCCTCTATCCAGTTCTACTAAGAAAGAGAAGCTGTTTGATTCTGGTTGATGAGACTTCGGCTGTCGTAGGCCTGAAATTTGCGCTAATAGGAGGACTTTTGCACATCCTCCCAGCGTTTTACCGCTACTTAAAGGTGTCCCTTAGTGACCCCGCAGAAGGGTCCTGACCCTAGGGCTTTCTGCGGACAAGCTGTAGAAGGTAATTTAGTGATTCCTTTACAGAAACTAGTTCACTACTTACTCTTCAGATGCATGTCAGTTATTTGTTAAAGGACTCAAGTGCGGGCTGCTCAGTATCAAATGTAGGACCTCTTGCCTAATCGCATTTCTGAAAGTAAGTGTTTTCCTCTGTTGATAATAATTAGATTTTTAGTAATTAAATACTTAAAAAGGTACTCACCCTTGTTATTAACGTCACACAGTAATGGTGCGCGTTTGCATCGCATTCTATAAGCTAGTTCAGCACCTTCTCTATGCAATGGGCTATGAGCCGCCTAACTTTATTCAAAGGTGTTGTTTTCAACAGCCTTCAGCTTTCCCTTTTCTCGCAGCACAACCATCATCACTGCTACTCTGGAATAGGAATAAGGCTTATTTGTTTTGGTAATCCCTTAACTAGATTATCTATTGTCCATGGTTTCTGAATAAGGATTGTGCCGATGTATTCGCACTTAGCAAATAAACCCGCGGCTAAGGATGTAAGCCTGTGATTTGTTTCCTCATAAATTACGGTCTTATATGAAGGTTTGCTTCCTCATTGCTTGGTTTCCCTAGCCTCATTTGAGGCAGTTGGCTTTTATTAATCCTCCATCTGCCGTCTACTGCCCTTCGAGGACTGGTTATAACTCGCCTTCTTCGATGGCTTGCACGGGAGAATCCTTTGTGGGGCAACCAATGGAGCACGCATTGATGCCCTCCTCGGCTTCTCATTTTTCCTCCTTTGCTGCCTCTTGTATAGGGTCCTTCACCGATCCCCTTGTAGGCTTAACCTTTGGGTTCCTATTCTTTGCAGCTTGCTTTGCACTAGCTGGCTGTTCTTAGGATGAAGCTAGACAAGACCAAATCTGTGACCAACCTATTCTAGCTTGTCCACCGTTGCGTGATCCACTGAAAATGTTCAGAAGGGTGAAGTATGTTTTGCCTCTGGCCGCCTCTCTGCGCTGTTTGAGAAAGTACCATACCCAATCTGGCCCCGAAGCACATTATTCGCCTCAATAACATTCACTTGTGCTTCTGACATAGCTTCTAAAGCATTTTGCAGTCTCAGTCTCTTATAAATCGCTTCTTAGCTGCTCTAGATAACTTTATGGGAGGATCCTTCAAAGGTTTGGCAATGATATCCTTTTCCAAATCTTAACCATGTCCTTATTCATCATTGTTTCAGAGAGGAGCTCCCCTTGCTTGAGAGGGAGTATAATTCATCTCCTGGAATGTCCAGTTTGGAAGAAGAGGATTTGGAGTCCCTCATTCGATGATCCCCTGTCGATAAGTCCGTAGTGGAAGGAGACCTAAGGCCCGCGGAAACCATGGCGGAACTTTCGCTGGCGTGTGACGCTTTAGAAGCGTCACTATCCTTACTGTTTTTGTCTGATTCTATTTTGATTGAGGATATACCATAGGGAGACTAAGTTGAAACTAGTGTTCGCCTGGTATCTACATGTAGTCCGCATACTAAAGTACAGTCTTTCATCTATCAGCGTACGCTGTATCACCTTTTTTATCTAGGTTTAGTGTCATACTTTAGCGTCTTATTGAATGACTATCAGTTTTCGGTGGTCTATACAACGAGGCAGTACGTATACTTATGAATCGTGTTCAGGTTGTCTTTCACACAACTGTCCGCACCCAGGGATTGCACAAAACATGGCCAGATCAAGGACTTCGTAATCAAATTAACAAATTTTAAATTTGTTCTAAAATTTAACAATATTTGAGTTTAAATTAAATTAATTCGAGTTATTGCTATAGCGAATTAGAACCAACAGGCAAGCCCGCCCTGCGATGACATCTGATTATAAAATATAAATGAGTCATCAAACGGTTACAATTCTCTAAGCCTCTATAGAATGAAGTTTTTGCACCTACATACATTCATCATTGGTACAAGTTCTTTTTTAACCGACCAATGAAAACTGCCTGCTTGTTTGTACATATGTCGGGAGATTTTGAATCCAATAACGCGAGTTAATCCATTATCGCTGCTACCTACCTTAGGATATTATGGAATTGATGGAACAGTGATTAAATGGCTTGATTCCTATATTTTCAATAGAAAGCAGTACGTCACTGAGAACAATGAAACAAAAAGTGTAATAGCACAGATGAAGTATGAAGTATCACAAGGAAGTGTCCTGGGTTTGATATTGTTCTCCTTGTATGTTAACAGTTTTCCAGCAATGAATAATCTGCAGGAAGAAATACTTTTGGTTGGAAATGACATTTCGCTTTTTTTATGCTGCAAGTGATTGTAATTGTAATTAGACCAGGTTATTGCTTCAGTTCGCCCCTCATCCAGTCACATAGAAATTGTCCTAGCTTATTACCACTATGGTATTAACGTGTAGCTCAGGAATAGAGGGAATGGTTGCTGTGTGATTTTTTTGGTGGGGGGGGGGGGGGTCTGTATAGTGTCGGCTCCACATGCTAGCCAAGCCTGATCTATTTCCAAATAAAATACCCTTGACAATCCCTGATATAGAAACGCAGATAAATACTTGTCGGACGGTCATAACTCGCCGGTCAACTCTACTTCTTGGCTTTTAATCATGCGCACCAGTGAATCTGGTCGGGAGTATCCGGAGCAGGCCCTCCGGATTGTAACACTACACAAAAAAAAAATATTACAGCTATCCATCACTTCAATCAAAATTCAAATATAAACCCGTGTCTCTTCCGTTGGTCCGGCAGACTTGAGGCACACATACACGCACATGAGAGAAACAACTTAGGTCCTCACCTCAGTTACCTGCTTTTTACTAAACTCACTGCTTTTATCTAACGCCGATCTAATCAACAAACATTAAACCTTGTTTGTTTTAGAAAGAAAACCAAAAATATTAACGCACAGTTTATATTGAAACAAAACAGAAACGTTCAATTCAACCCCTAAATCAACACGATTCGAATACTGCATGCTTACATGAACTCATCGCAAAGCTCAAACTAACTTGCAACTCAAATCTTAACTCAACCCCCAAATAAATCCCTAAAGGAACGTCTGAATCAACACCAACTTAACCCCAAATTCAGCCCTCAACTCAATGCCCAACACAATTCGCAAATTAACATGTCAGAAATACATGCGTACATGAACTCTTTCAAACAACTTCCAAGCAAACCTTCAACTCACCCTAAATAAATCCCCCAACTGGAAATCCATTCAACCTCAACTGAACTCCCAGCTTCATTTGACAATGGTGTCGGTATGGTCAATACAGAAATTGGTATTGCAAAGCGATCTTTCGCTCTTACATACAGACAATTTCAGGTAAATCCCTTTGGTTTCGCAGTACTTTCTATCTTTGTAATATATTGCATGTTACCAAGGAGATATATTGATCTATCTCAAATCTTTTTATAGTGCTCTCAGAAAAAAATAGGCACAGGCTTATAGGGCGATAAGCAGTATAATCAGATTTGTTAGGTTTCAGGATAATAATCACTCTACTCCTATTCCAAGGTAGTGTGACAATATTAGAAGTAATGCAGGCCCCGAAAAGCTAGATCAAATTAAACGAAGGTAGCTAAAAAATCTAGTATAGCCAAAGCAGGCAGACTGAATTTCCTCACACAAGATCTTCTTAAAATTCAGGAATAGTGGGCAACTAAACCAATCCGATTGAAGGTTAGAGATTATTGCTTTATTCTTCAATTTACTAGTTTGCTTTCCAAATTACTTTTAAAATTTTCGAGAACGACCGAGATATCCCGACCGAGATGTCCGTGGCCGACCGAATAACAACCAAAGACCGAGAAAGCGAACAATCTCGGCAGATGGAATGGTATACATGTGTCAATGAGCAATTGATTATTTATTACAGCCGGTAATATGTAAAGGAACTTCAAGTTGAGTCAAAAAAGCTTCAGTCTAAAAATAGTTAATTCGAAAAGCCCTTTTTCTGATAATTGTCTAGTCACTAATACGTATATTTTAAATTGTTGATTTGATTGACTTAACTGTCTGAATTTTAACATGGCCGTTCCCTTTTCATTGAATGCGCTTGTATTCTGTGTTGTATCTATTCACCGTAACTTGGGCCCTAGTGGTCAGTTGAAGACGTTTAATTTCCAAAACCGTGCCCAAAAATTCACGGCTACGTATTACTTTGTCTTTATTGCTTAATTAATCATCATATAAGTGTAAAATAGATAGATAGATAATAATAATAAATAATAAGCAAAATACTTGTGTTCGCGATAAACATTGTAAATAAATAAAAAAAATATTTTAAATACCATTTACTAGATTGATAATATAAATTTATCAGTTCACAGATCATAATAAAACCATAATTTCCTGTTTTAAACATTCATTTATTAATACGATCGCTGTCTTTGTAAACGCATTTCTTCCAAGGTTTACTAACAAATTCGGCCTTCGCTTAACAATAATGTACGATGCATCGCGTTTTTTAATATATGTACTACAAATAAATTTGCTTTAATTTTTTTCACTTTCTTTTTTCAGTTGGGTTGTCTGCTGATTTGCCCATTTAAAATAAATCTTGTCGTGATGCTGAACATATTCAACTATGTTAACCTTTAATGTATACCTATGTACATGATTTGTTGTGCTTCCAAAAATATAAAATTTTATTTACTTTGTATTAATATTTATATTATCGTTTTATTGGTTACCCCCATCACACGATTATATAGTACCTATACCTACTATCTTGCTCCTCGTAATAATGTTTTGATACGCGTTATCAACAAAACAATAACAAAGACATACTTTTAAGCTCAAGTGTACGAGATTAAATTTTTTCGAATATTTCTTACTATCGACCTTCTATCAGGTTGTATTGCTTTTTTAAATGCGATAATAGAAAAACGGTGAATTTTATCATACTATATTTGTAATTGTCAAGGTGTAATAAATTATATTTGTTTTGATTTATTTCTGTGTAAAAAAATGTATTGTTTTTATTAAAATTAATATAGTGTAACCTCACTTACCGACCATCTCGCCTAATGAGCAAAACAAAAAAAAATACATGACACTTAATGAGCGAAGTTTCATAAAACGATTGACCAGGAAATAGGGAGACTCGGATTGTGCTCTTAATATACATACATACATAATGCGTTCGATATTGAAAGGCCGAATGTCGGAAGGCCGAATATAGGAAGGCCGAATGTCGAAGGCCGAATGTCGAAAGGCCAATCGCTGAAAGGCCGAATGGGTCGGAAGGCCGAATGTCGAAAGGTCAAATGTCGTATGGTCGAAAGTATCGAAAGGCCGAATGTCTAATTTCCGATTCGGTCGAAAGGCCGAATGAGTCGAAAGGCCAAATTTTCATTAAATTTTCCTTCATTTAATTGATTGAAATCAATATTTAAAACCATTGAATTTATTTCTTAATGTAAAATAATTAAAATAAATTGAAAATCCTGTGTGTGTAGCATATTAATGTGATCAAATTTTGTCGAAAAAAAGTATTAATTTATTTCTTTTTCTTTTTTTATTCTATGCAATTAATTCATTTTTAATTATATAACAAAGAAAAGCGTAAGAAGATTTTAATATTTAAGGCGATATACTATTAAACATTTTTATACAAAAATTTTGGTAATATAAAATTTGGTTTTCAAAAAACTAAAATTTTGAAAATTTTCATTCATAAAAAGAAGAAAAATTGAAATCAATTTCGACACAAACGGCCTTTCGACATTCAGTCTGTCTCATTTATTCAATTTTTCTGCAATCAAGCTCAGTACATACTTGCGGGAGTGAGTCAGGAAAATCATCACACTTCACACTCTCTACCAATCAAATTACGCCATTTTGATATAAGCCCCTCCTCTTTCACCACACTCCAGTTGAAAATTTTTAAACTCGCAATCCCGCACTCCTGCACTCCCGCAGGTATGTACTGAGCTTCACGCATCACCACAGCTAGTTCGCACGCGAACTCTTTTTACACAAAAAAACACACCTATTTAATTTCAGGTATACCAACGGAGCGACAGCACAAAACAAAACAAAAACACAACACAAAATAGATACAATTAAAATTAGTAATCAGTCGGCTCTAAAATCTCATCGAGGTAACATATCGGCCACCTCGCGCGGTAATTATAATACGACAAAATGGTGGTGAAAAATAATAAATAAATGTAACAAATTATATTAAATAAATAAATTAAAATTTAATAAAATAAAATAAATATATTAATTACAAATTTAATTATGCGTGTAAAATTTATTCAATAACAAACTGTTATATATAATATAAATAACGACTACGTTATGGGCCTTTCGATAAAATCGGCCTTTCGACATTCGGCCTTTCGACATTCGGCCTTTCGACCTATTCGGCCTTCCAACACATTCGCCCTTTCGAACATATTCGGCTTTTCGACACGTTCGGCCTTTCGACACGTCCGGTCTTTCGACATTCGGCCTTTCGACATTCGGCCTTTCGGTCCTATTCCACATAATGTATTTCGTTATTTAAAAATCAAATTAGCGAATAAGATCTTGGAACGAATTAAGCTCATTAACCTCGAGGTACCACTGTATTTTAAACTGTTTTTTTTTGTGAAAATAAAATGAATGAAAATGTTTTATTTATTCTCTACACAATAATGACGAATAATGACCTCATAAATTGAGTGTGACTTTGAATTCTTTAAGAGCCCAAAATAAAGTTTGTGTTTTAATCACGAAAGGTCGAAAAACCATTTTAATGACGCCATGAGCTCGAAAAAAGTATGCCTAGACTAAAATAATTTACAATTTACATGCATTGTATAAATAAACAACACTACAAATATTGTATACTAGGCGGTACAGGGTACATCCCGCCCTAAGAATAACTTAAAAGATATTACAATGGTGATGTCGAGCGGCCACTGGCTCAATCACTATTGGACCATTTGATATGTTTTTAACCGTTATTTTTTAGCCGAATAGGAGCACGAGATTAAGGACTTTTGAGGAAGATTCTTTTAAATGGGCCTTAGACCAAAGAGTTGGGGCCTTTCAGGATGATTTTATCTGTATTGGGAGCACCACGCAAAAAACGTTACAGACTGACAAACTGACAAGGTCTGAGTTTTTCTTTAAAAAAAAGATATTATTGAAAAACCAAAACTAAAATGCCTTGAGCAAAAGCGAACTCGAGAGCTAGGCCGCTTTAGTGCAGTACGTCATCACTAAGACACAACGCAATGAATTTATTTTAATTTTCATTGTTATCTAAATTGTTTTATTGTTTCAAAGAGATGAAGAACACATACATTTTGGCACATTCTTCGTCTTACGATGAATGGCAAGCTAGTATCTGATGGAGCCAAATCGATTCATGGGATAAGAACGATTGAAATCTCTGCCCTGATTGAATTTCAGTGAAGTCAATCATACGTGTCATTGAATTATCCTTTCTTTGGGTTCAAGTGTCGCAACATGACTCTTTTTTTCAATAGCAAAACATGTGGTGGCATACCCGATGGTGTTTGCTCATTAAAAAGTTCTGCTGGAAAGTTCAATGCATCGCTTGAATCTTCTGAGACTACAGAATCGGTGCT